>JARQOD010000001.1:203951727-204050065 GCA_033576555.1 Oophaga sylvatica | reverse complement strand
TGCAGTCAGGTGACTACATAACGCAGCTCTCAGGGCAACACCAGCATGATGGGGAGAGTAATACCTTCCCAGTGTTGAGAGCTGCAGTCACATATTACAGCTGGTGAAAAGAGAAATTCTGATGGGAGTCTGGTAGTTGAAGAGAAGGACAACACTGAGGGGCAAGACCAGAGGGGTGTGACTTGGAACACCAGATGGAAGACAGCCAAGCCGCTCAGGACACATCAGGACAAGAGTGGAAGCAGATTTCTCCTAAATTTATATCAATGAGAACTACTGAATTTCCAGTCACTAAAAAAAGGGGCAAAAAGTGATAAAAATTTTTTTTAATGAATACACAGTAAAATATTTTACAGATCTCTGCAATTTGTTCTGTGTAGGATTGGTGAGCGCATTGACTATTAGGAAAGTTGTTGATTACTAATCTTTATACTAAAAATCAGGCCTGGTGCGGTGGAAAGCTCTGTACTGACCCATCAGTGCTCTTGAACACATTGACATCTGAAGCCAATCAGTGGTCACGATCAGCTATAGCCCTGATGTGCTGTCCAAGTCAGAAGAAACCAGAGATGGAACATCAAGGATGTAGCTGACAAGTGGCCACCGTCTACCTGCAGCAGTCAAGTGAGGCGGCAAGATCGGCAGGAAACACAGGCCGTGTGGATCTGGAAGTTGAACATTTATTGCACCCTTGGTCTGATTAGTTTTACAAAAATTAGTTAACACCTCCAATCTTTATTGCCAGCCACCAGATTATAGTTAGCAGTTCATCCATTCAGAAACCTTTATAGTTGGAGGTACATTTCACAACAAAGGCTCTACTCCAGCCATATTAGGGCTTTAGTTAGGTTTGTATGTTGTGAAATGAATATCAAATGTACACAACACACTGGGTGTTACGCTTGCAGCGACATCCTAGGATTTAAACTTTAGGTGCAAGGTCTTATGGAAGCTTTGCCAAATTCCTGTGACTGTTTGGTGAACTGCATTAATTTTGCATGGTATGCACCAAATTTCCTCAGCTTTGCCAAATTCCTGTGACTGTTTTGTGAACTGCATTAATTTTGCATGGTATGCAATCATCTATGCAGCTTTTTCTCTGTTTTGGACTGTTTATGAAGTGCATATAGTATCCCTGGCATTTCACTTACCCATCTTCCTGTATTCACAATGCATTCATTCCCCTTGTGTATTCCATGCATACCTGAGTTGCCAGTCCCTTCCCCCTCTTTTATTAGCTTTACTTAACTGTGACCATGTGGTCTGGGTAATCACACCCACAACCCCCCCTCACAGCTGCTTCCTCTCAAGTGCACATTTAGCCTCAGCCATGAGTCTGACCAGACGAGTCTGACCTCCATCTTTCAACTTCCATCTTTCAAATTACAGATTTCTAATTACAAATACTATGAATTAGACTAGAATTGGACTGGAATTTGACTGTAAGTTGACAGAATATATAACCACTACCATGTTTCCTTTTCTTTGCACTTTCACCCCCATACTACTTACTTTTTTCCTATTCCCTGTAATCCCCCCACCTAGTAAGGAAGTAGTCATTTTCCCCTCCATTCTCCCCAGACATCTCACCTTCTCCTCAGAACTGTTCCTCCATGTACAATCCTTTTTCTCCAGAAACACACGGCCACACCATGTCTTATCCTGTTCCCACCTCTGTCTGTTACTCCTCACTGCTGGTGACATATCCCCAAATCCTGGCCCTCCTCAACACATCCCCACACTCACTTCTATCACCATGCCACGATCCTCTACACGTCTTCGCAACCATGATAACCTCATACCCATTCACCCAGCCCCCACTCCCCCTACCTGGAGCACTATGGAAAGCACGCTCTGTCTGCAATAAACTGTCATTTATCCAAGACCTCTTCATCACCAATAAACTCTCCTTCCTTGGCATCACCGAAACCTGGCTCACCCCCTCTGACTCAGCCTCACCAGCTGCACTCTCATACAGTGGATTCCACCTATCTCACACCCCCCGCCCCAGCAACAAACGTGGTGGAGGAGTTGTTTGCTCCTATCTGATACCTGCTCCTTTGCCCCAATTCCACTACCCCCCTCTGCTACTACTCCCTCATTTGAGGTGCACTCCGTCCGCATCTACTCCCCCTCCAACCTCCAGCTGGCTGTCATCTACCGCCCCCCAGAACTTGCCATCTCCACCTTTCTCGACCACTTCACCACCTGGCTGCTTCATTTCCTCTCTGCTGACATCCCCACTAAACATGGGTGACTTCAACATCCCCATTGATGCTTCCACCCCAGCGGCCTCTAAACTTTTATCGCTCACTGCCTCCTTTGGCCTCACTCAATGGTCCTCTGCGGCCACTCACAAAGATGGTCACACGCTGGACCTTATCTTCACCCGCCTCTGTTCCCTTACTAATCTCACTAACTCACCCCTTCCCCTGTCTGACCACAACTACTGACATTCTCTTCTCTCTCCTCTTCTAGTGCACAACCCCCACTCCACAAACTCACTCACCCTCGCAGAAATCTCAAACACCTCAATTTACCAATGCTCTCTGAGTCCCTCCTCCCTCTTACAGACATATCTTCACTTCATGACACAGATTCTGCTGCCACCTTTTATAACACTGCAATAACAGCAGCACTTGATTCAGCTGCCCCCTTACACATAGCAAAACTTGTACAATCAACAGGCAGCCCTGGCTGACCAGCCTCACCAAAGAACTGAGACGGGCTTCCAGGGTTGCTGAGCGGAGATGGAAAAAATCCCGCTCTGCCGAGCACCTAACCGCATACAAGCAGTCCCTCACCAGCTTCAAGTCCACACTCACTGCTGCAAAGCAAACTTACTTCTCATCTCTCATATCCTCCCTGTCTCACAACCCTAAACAGCTCTTCAACACTTTCAATTCTCTACTCTGTCCCCCAGCACCTCCCCCTTCTCCTCTCATTTCTGCTGAAGACTTTGCCTCTTTCTTTAAGCAGAAGATCGATACGATCAGAGAAAGCTTTGGCCCACTAGCCCCCATTGCCCCTCTTAGCTGCTCAACCCTCTTCCTCCAAAGCCAACTTCTCCACCATGACAGAAGATCAGCTTTCCACCCTCCTATCAAGATCATACCTCACCACTTGCACGCTTGACCCACTGCCATCCGACCTCATTCCTAGCCTCGCCACCGTCTTCACCCCTACTCTAACACACCTCTTCAACCTCTCACTTACAAATGGTGTCTTCCCCTCATCCTTCAAACATGCCTCGATCACACCCATTCTCAAAAAGACCTCCCTTGACCCATCCTCTGTGTCTAGCTATCGCCCGATATCTCTTCTCCCTTATGCCTCAAAACTACTGGAACAGCATGTCCATCTTGAACTGTCCTCCCACCTCTCCTCCTGCTCCCTCTTTGACCGCTTACAATCAGGCTCGACTGCAAACTTAACTGAAACTGCCCTAACTAAAGTCACCAACGACCTACTAACCGCCAAGAGCAAGCGTCACTAATCTGTCCTCTTCTCCTGGACCTGTCTTCTGCCTTCGACACTGTGGACCATTCCCTCCTGTTACAGATTCTCTCATCTCTTGGCATCACAGGCTTGGCCCTATCCTGGATCTCATCATATCTAACAGACCGAACATTCAGTGTCTCCCTCTCCACACCACCTCCTCACCTCGCCCCCTGTCTGTCGGTGTTCCCCAAGGCTCAGTTCTTGGACCCCTACTCTTCTCCATCTACACCCTCGGCCTGGGACAGCTCATAGAATCCCATGGTCTTCAGTATCATCTCTACGCCGACGACACGCAGATCTACCTATCTGGACCTGACCTCACCTCCTTACTGACCAAAATCCCACAATGTCTGTCTACTATTTCTGCTTTCTTCTCTGCTCGCTTTCTAAAACTGAACATGGACAAAACAGAATTCATCATCTTTCCCCCATCTCACTCTACCCCCCCACCAGACCTGTCCATTAACATCAATGGCTGCTCACTTTCCCCAGTCCCGCACGCTCGGTGCCTCGGAGTGATCCTCGACTCTGCCCTCTCTTTCAAGCCACATGTCCAAACCCTTGCCTCCTCCTGCCGTCTCAAACTCAAAAATATTTCCCGGATCCGTGCATTCCTTGACCATGAAAGTACAAAAACACTAGTGCATGCCCTCATCATCTCCCACCTCGACTACTGCAACCTCCTACTCTCTGGCCTTCCCTCTAGCACTCTGGCACATCCAATCCATCCTGCACTCTGCTGCACGACTAATACACTTGTCTCCCCGCTATTCCCCAGCCTCTCCTCTCTGCCAAGCCCTTCATTGGCTTCCTATCGTCCAGAGGCTCCAGTTCAAAACCCTAACCATGACCTACAAAGCCATCCACAATCTGTCTCCTCCATACATCTGTGACATGGTCTCCCAGGTACATACCCACACGCAACCTTCGATCCTCTCAAGATCTCCTCCTCTACTCCCCTCTTATCTCTTCTTCCCACAACCGCATACAAAGCTTCTCCCGTGCCTCTCCCATACTCTGGAACTCTCTACCCCAACACATCAGACTCCGCCTACCATGGAAACCTTCAAAAAGAACCTGAAGACCCACCTCTTCCACAAGCCTACAACCTGCAGTGATCATCAGTCTACTGAACCACCGCACGATCAGCTCTTTCCTCTCCTAGTGTATCCTCACCCATCCCTGTAGATTGTGAGCCCTCGCGGGCAGGGTCCTCTCCTTCTGTACTTGTGTGCCTTGTATTGCTCATGTTTACTGTACTTGTCTATATTTGCCCCATTTCACATGTAAAGCGCCATGGAATAAATGGCGCTATAAAAATCTTATTATAATAATAATAATAATAAAAAGTACAGCAAGTTACAAACAAACATTTTAAAGTGGTGGTCCTGTTACGGGTAAAGGATTGTTCTGCCTACCTGTAGTTCTCTCTGGCTTCTTCCAAAGCAAGATGTCTAAATTCCTCATACATTGTTTTCTTGAAATCATCTCGGAGAAAGTAAGACCAAAAACGGAATAGTGTTTTCATCTCTGGGGATTGGCCAATTCCCAATCTTTTTCTTTCTGATAAGCAAAGGCAGATTAGCTTTTAGACCTGGTTAAGGATGATTTGGAATGTGATGCTTAATTTGTCTTCAACAAATATCAGTTGACCTGGAAGGCTTATTTGTAGCATAATTACCCGAAGACTGGGCAAATGAAACATTTTCCACATTGCAAATTTTGCTTTATGATTTCTCCTTGGAGATGCACAATATTTGCGTATATTGGTTTGTTTTTTTATTGAGCAATAATCTTTTATGTGTGCAGCACAGTTTCCATACCAATGCCTCACTATTCCCAATTTGTATAGAGCTGATGAAGGCTAATGGCACAGTGTTTTATGCTTTGTGTAAACCGATAAATCAGTGCAGAGCATACAGCATTAGACCATGCAGGAAGTGCATATACCTTCTATTGTCCACTAGAGGGTGACAAAGTGCTGAATTGATAAAGTTGCAGTAAGGAATAGTGATACATTAGGGAAATAAATCACTCAGCAGGAACAAAACATCAGCCAATTATTGACCTGATGTGTCCTTATCGATTCTGTGTAGGAAAACACTGCACTTGTTGTAATGGAATAGATCTGTTCAGGATTAAAGGTAAAACATTTAAAGGGGGTTATCCGGGAAATTTTATTTTTTCTCTCATGGGGCCGAGAACCAAAAGGCGTTCGACAACTACCTGCCTATTCAGTCACCGGCTCAGAGTGGTCATGTACCTCTCTGCCGCAGCGCTTCCTCTTCTGGGCCGCTTTGTCGAGGGAGTGTGACTGCCAGCGTCCTGATGGACTGCCTGCTGTCAGTCAGCATAACATCAGCAGTCACACGCCATCAACAGAACAGAGCGGAAGAGAAGCCGCTGTGAGCTGGCAGACCTGCCCATAAGGAAAAAAATAAAAATAGTCCCGATGACTCCTCTAAAGATTACACAATCTATACTATAATGAACAAGTGCATATCTTATGCTTAGCATGACAATTTCCATTCATTAGTAAAATTTGCTTACCAAAATACATTTTTCCACAAAAGAAAAATAGATAAAGCAATGATCTTCTAGATGAATAGATTAGAGAGTAGAGCTCAGTTTATCAGTCACTTATTTAGTCAGACTAGTCAGTGCTCACCATTCAGGCATCTCCGCCGAAACTTATGGTATGCTTGCCATGTAAACCCATTCTTTAAGAGTTCATGAGAAGGGTGCTGGAACTTGGGTAGAGCATGAGATGTGCTTACAAGCATTGTCACGTCTGAGGAGGAAGCATCGGAACTGCTAGAAAGGAATTAGACACCAGTAAATCCTCAGCCCAGTACAGAACTTGACATCTTAAAGATGAAGTCTCACCAGGTCAAAAGAATCCAGTTTTTGCTCATCTCATTTCCCCAGTCCCCTTTAAGTATACCGTCTTTCTGGAACCATATGGCAGATTTAAGGAAGGTGGCCATATTTTCTATTGACAAGGGGGTCATGTCTTCAGCTGCTCCGCATTATTACCCCGTGAGCATTGCCATGCTAGCATTTAGTAAAAATTGCCCACATTTTGAACTGTATGGTGGATTTTTTTTATATATCTATACATTATAACATACTTTATATTTTTACTATATATACACACACACAAACATTAAAATACTCAAGGAAGCAGCAGGAATGAAATATAGCAATAACTGGCCATGTTAAAACAAAATTATTTTACCTCCTCACAAATGTAGCCAAGGTCAGGGCCCGTTCTGTGAGCCATGTAAATAAGCCCCGGCACTAGAGGAGCTGGACAGGATTTGCACCCTGAACTTCAGTTTACAGCAAATTATTATTGTAAAACAGGTCTCTTTCAGATGTGAATACAGTTGAACACTTCAGCGCCAATGCAGAGGCAGTGCAGTGCAGCGCTTGTCAGCCCCTGCCCCAACGTGCAGCAGCATAATGGTCATTTAAAGCCCGCAATGACCATTCATCCGGCCCCCAGGCAGATCCTTAGGGACCGCAGTGCTTCAGCTGGCAGCTTCGTTTTGACAGCCACCAGTCCTTTAAGTTCCTTGTTCTGTGAGCACGTGCACGCAGCATTCACTACTGAACACCAAATCGTGTGCAATGAAAAATTACATTCTGACTTTGTGATAATGAATATGTCTCATCTGTACTATGGTTCCTGTGTGGTACACAGTCAGACAATTGTTGGCATCAATGCTAGGGAGATATTGGGAATTGTTGCAGTTAAGGACATACTGGTAGTTGCAGGTTCGGTTCATGTGATACAAGTGTACAGTGGCTTGCGAAAATATTCACCCCCTTAGCATTTTGTGTTTTGCCACCTCATCCTGAAAAGACAATAACTGAAAACTTCAGTGTGAATAACCAGTCACCACCCTAGAGTCAGTACTTTGTAGAGACTCTGTGGAAATTAAAACTGCAAGTCACTATGGATGTCTCAGCTTTCCACATCTTGCCACTGGGATTTTTGACCATTCCTCAAGGCAAAACTGCTCCAGCTCCTTCAATTCAAATGGTTTCCTCTGTTGAACATCAATCAAGTCTGACCCCACAGTCTCAATTGGATTAAAGTCTGGGCTTTGACTAGGCCACACCAAAACATTTACATGTTTCCCCTTAAACCACTTGAGTGTTGCTTTAGTATTATGCTTTGGGTGAGTATCTTGTTGAAAGGTGAATCTCCATCCCAGCCTCAAATCACTGACCAACTGAACCAGGTTTTGCACAAGAATATCCTTATATTTCGCACCATCTTCCCATAGACTCGGACCATTTTCCCTATCCCTGCTGCATAAAACATCCCCATAACATGATGCTGCCACCACCATGTTTCACAGTGGGGATGGTGTTCTTAGGGTGATGAGCTGTGTTTGTTTGGCACCAGACATAGCTTGGCCATTAGTCTTACCCGTAATAGGTTGTCCAGGAGTCCATCATGACAGCGCCATCAGGAGGTAGTCCTTCATATCCTTGACAGGGACAGGAACACAAGAGGTTAAAATGCCCCTCCCACCGCCAGTGATTTTCAAAGTACCACATTGGGATGGATGCAACTATTTTATTCAGTTTCCTTCTACATACGTTACCTTCACAGACAAGAATTTTAAAGGGAGGAAATTTAATGAGTGCTGTGATTGACTCCTGGAAAACCGATTACCGGTACTTTCCAGGAGGTCCCTCAATGCAACACATCAGGAGAATAATTGATACATTCAGGGTGGAACTACTGCTTGGAGGACCCTTCTTCTGAAGGCCATCTTTGGCCTGATAAAATGTCCAGTTTATAATGTCTGCATAAGGTTAAAGATTGGTTCATGTTGCAGCTCTGCAGATTTGGAACACCAAGGCCCCTGGTTAATCTGCCCATGATGTGGCTACTACTGTTCTAGTAGAATGGGTTGTGATGCTGTCCTGAGATCTTCCTTCTGCTGAATAGGTTAGGCTGATAACTGACCTAACCCATCCTGTCAATGTTGCTTTTGACGTCTTTCTCCGCAATTGTAAGAGAAGTTTGGGATCTATTTGCCAGTCCTTAGAGGTTTCCAGGTATTGGAGGACTATCTTGATGTCTAAAGAATAAAATGCAATCTCTTGACAATTTTTTATAGGTTTTGGCAGAAGGAGGGCAAGACTCTTGGCTCATGTGAAAGGTTGTTACCACTTTTAGTAAGAAGGCTGGATATTTAGTCTCATGATTATGCAGTCATCTAGGATTCTTAGGTATGGATCTTTGATGGATAATGCCTGTATTTCCCTAATCAATCTTGCAGTTATGGTAACCAGGAAGGCAGTTTTTAAAGGGAGAAATTTTGGGCCTGAATTCTCTAATGGTTCGTATGGAGGTTTAAACACAGATCGTGCAAGACCATTTAAATTCCGTGGCAGGATGGAAATTTGACTTTGGGCCTCATCCTACTTGTGGCCTTGATGAATCGCTCAATCCAGGGATGTCCTACAAGGACCCCTCCCAATCCTCCTGTGCCTGGAATCAGGAGCTCCAGCTCAACTGGAGAAGGTAAAGAGGATCCTCTTGTACATCAGTCTGAGATCAGGACAGGAAAAACACTGGTGGTTGGTGGAGGTAGGGACCTTTTAACCTCTTGTGTGTTCCTGTCTCTATGAAGGACATCCTCGAAAGTTCAATTTTGGTCTTGTCTGACAACTACACCTTCCCTCCATAGATTTGGGGAGTCTCCTACAGGTCTTTTGGCAAAATCAAAATGAGCCTTACACAGTTTGTGTGTAAAGGTTTTTCTGCCCATTCTTCCATAAAGGCCACCTATATGGAGAGTACAGCTTCTTGTGGTCATATGGACAGACACTCCATTCTGTGCTAGGGAACACTGTAGCTCCTTCAGGGTTATCTTTGGTCTCTGTGCTGCCTCTCTGATTAATGCCATCCTTGCCTGGGCTGAGTTTTGGTGGTCAGTCCTCTTGGCAGGTTTGTTGTGGTACCATGTTCTTTTTATTTGATAATGGACTTGGTCCTCTGGAGGATCAGAGATTGGGATGTTTTTTTTTTTTAAATAACCTAATCCTGACTTGTTTGAAGATGTCCCTGATCTTCATGGCGTTTGGTTAGTGGTGCCTCTTGGTTAATGGTGTTGCAGCCTCTGTGGCCTTTCTTCGTGGTGTTTGGTTAGTGGTGTCTCTTGGTTAATGGTGTTGCAGCCTCTGTGCCCTTTAGAAAAAGTGTATATACTGACAGATCGCACACAGGTGGCCTTCCTTTCAATAAGCATGTGACTTATGATGGCATCTGCTTGCGTCAGAAAATTTTAGGGACTTCATAGCATGCCAAATTTTAGCCATTTGATCCCATAAATTTATGCCCATATTTTTCTCACTTGACTCCACCAACTTAGACTATTTAGTGCTAATGCATCACACAAACTGAATTACAGAAATTTATTTAAACATATTTTGTTAGATTACAACCTAGGTAAAAAGCCAAAGGAAGGGGGGGATACTCTATGCAAGCCACTGTAGATTGAGCAGACCTGAAACTGAAATTGATCACTGCACTCAGCTTGGAGATTTATTCCTGTAATCACAGTTGCTCTGGCACTGCATTCATGTACAGACAGTGGTTCTGGTTCATGTAGCAATTTATAACATGCTTCATGCTAACTGAGAAACTCCTAAAAATAAGAAAAAAAAAACAACAACAACTTAGTTTTGAGATTATGAGGAGGATTTGGCAGTTTCTTTTACAAAAACCTCAGTGTAAATTTGGATGTCTTGAAACTTTTTGGAGCAGCAACTCTCCAAACCCTTCTCAAATACTCAAAACTGTGCTGATGATTTATTAATGTACTGACTGTTTCTGCTGATGTATTCATGAAAGTACCCCTTTGGATTGGTTCAGAATTACAATGTTCCAAAGTTGTCAAACCATGCCTCACAAACTTTACCAAGTCTTTCAATGCATACTCTTCTATAGAGGGTCATATTCAGCTTGTAGGTTAACAATTTTATAGCTCTGGGAATGAACTGTGCATTGAGCTGATGTTTAGCTGCAAATTGATCCCCATATCAATGTAAAAAAAAAAAAAAAAAAAAAAAGTGTCCCATGACAAATTTGTCAAAGAAATGGATAAAACGGGAGTTTCCCAACATACTTATTTTTGTATGGCTTTTTCTGTATGTCACATTAGCATAAACAGACATGATAGATGGGCATAGCCTTGCTCAGGACAGAGCCACTCAAGTACAATGAGAGATCCATGTATTACAAGAATAGCTATTCATCTGAATGGACACTATGGAACTTTACTTCTACAGCAGTGGCCACCACCTGACTGAATGTTCTGAGAAGGTGGCCCTTTAAATATGACCATTTCAACCTGACATTCTGTTGAAAAATCTAAAATACTAAAGAAAAATACATAAAAAAGGTCACGAGTCAAATCACAATTTACCTGACAGATGAGGTTGTTTGTTTGTGTTCCCTAGAATCCGTTACCCAACCAACATGAGATTCAAGAGGTGGATTTGAACTGTAACGGGTATTCAATTTTCTTGGAGTCTACAATTAAAAAAAGAAAAAGGCAAATTACATGAACGATCTACCTTAAGCAGTGTCATCCAAAATCACTGTTCAAACCTAGTCCTTGATGCACTTTTGATATGGATGAGCAGTTCAGAGTACCTTTCCACCCATTTACCTCCACATTCCTGTGACTTCTGTAAAGCCAGAGTTGTCAAAGTAGAGGTGGTGAAGACAGAAAACAAGCAGACACGAACATAAACTGAGGCATCCAATTTTACCACAAAAAAAACTGGGAAAACTTATTTACTTGAGTATAAGCCTGGTAGGCACAGCCCTCTCATCCACATCCTGGTAGGCACGGCCCCAATGAGAAAAAAAGTCTAAGTTACTTACCGTTAACGGTATTTTTCGAAGTCCATGACAGCACTACAGAGAGAGGGGATCCGCCCCTTAGGAACAGGAAACCTACAGATATAAAAGGGCGGCACCTCTCCCACACATCAGTTGGATTACAGAGCATAAGAAGACATCAAGGTTAATTGGTATACAGCAAAAAATTTTATGCATCACACAGTAACATTAATCAATTGTTTATTACATGTGGACTACATAAGAGGAAGAAGTGCACATAGAACCCGGGTGGGAATGTAAGGGTGCTGTCATGGACTTCGAAAAATACCGTTAACGGTAAGTAACTTAGACTTTATTCGAACGTCCATGACAGCACTACAGAGAGAATTACAGAGAGTAATAACTACTTAGGGAGGGACTACTGCCTGCAGCACCCTTAATCCGAAAGAAAGGTCTGAGGAAGCACCCAAATCTAATCTATAATGAGTGTAAAACGTATGTGGAGAAGACCACGTAGCTGCCTTACATATCTGGTCAATCGAGACTTCTGCCCTCTCTGCCCATGAAGTCGCCACAGCTCGGGTGGAATGAACCCTTAGCCTCTCAGGTGCCGGCTTGCCCCTCGAGGTGTATGCCAGAGAAATTGCTTCCCTAATCCATCTGGCCAATGAGCTCTTCGTTAATCTACGGCCTTTGTTAATTCCTTGAAAAGAGACAAACAATGCATTGTCCCGTTTCCAGGGATCAGTGACTGCCAAATATTGCAGTAGACATCTACTAACATCTAAAGTACCAACTGATGTGTGGGAGAGGTGCCGCCCTTTTATATCTGTAGGTTTCCTGTTCCTAAGGGGCGGATCCCCTCTCTCTGTAGTGCTGTCATGGACGTTCGAATAAAAAAATCCTACTTACCTTCCCTGGGCTCCCTCGCAGTGTCTTGTTCTGATTACCGCAGCTGATTTAGGCTTGTAAGCAGAGCATGACAGTGACATCATGCGCTGAATAAAAGCAGAATACATTGGCCAGAAAACTCACTGCTCTCCAGTGGCGGGTACAGTTGTCGCAGCTGCAGGGCAATCACATGTGCCCGCTACGAAAGAGAATGAGTATTCACTGCACTCCACACCCGCAGTGAATATGCCCACTGACACGCTGCTCCCCCTCCATCTAGTGGGATCCTCACTATAGTATAAGCCGAAGGGGGCTTAAGCAGCATAAGAAGTGCTGAAAAACACAGCTTATACTCAAGTATATATGGTAGGTTGGAAAGTGCACTGAACAGGAAGGCCACACCAGGGGTGCATAGAGTGCTTTTGCTTGCTTTGGTCATTTTGTGCTGATAAGACCCCCTTGAAAGCAGGTACCTAGCACTCACATATGTGCTATACATTGGTTTTACATGATTTGAAATAGGTTACATAGCTTTTAATTTGGTCTTCCCTTCTGAAATGGTTCATCAAATGAAGATTACATTTTACAAAATAATTTGAAATAGGACTGAGTCTTCTAGTATTTTAATTGCTTCAACCAAACAATGATGGATTTAAAGGACAGCAGTTGTAATTCACTGGTCTCAGTGCATCCAGTGTTATGAACCTTCATGCCATTTTCCTGGCTACAGCTTTTAATAGGGTTCTCCCAGTCAGCACTTGAACTACACTGGAGATTCTGCACACAGCATTCAAAACAGACAGGAATGGGAGATTTCTTTTGGACTCTTCCACTGCATGGAGGGATTTACAGAGGAACAAGGAAGATGGAACTGGGCAAGTAGATAAATCAGAGTTGCAAGGGAGTGATTTGAACAACTGGAGTCCACACATCACAGTGTCACACAATGAAGGTTCACAAGGTATTCAACCCAATTAATCTTGGCTGAACCAGATTACTTTAGTAGCACATTTCCGTAGAGCTAGCATATGTGCAAAATCACAAAATTCTGACTGCTACATTAATATAGGCAACACAAGCTTTACAAGTCAAAGTCTAACATAGCAGTGTGCTGTAATAGAGGCACATGCAAAATTCATGCGTTTCATGGAACAGTTATAAAATGGGGTGGGAGAACCAAGAGAACAAAAAAAAACATTTCTGGGTGTTTTACCTGTTCATCAACAGATTTGGCATCTCTCACAACAGGGTAAAACCTTGGGGTTTCAGTGGGATCTTGATGTTGTGTACGTGGTGTCTCCAGACTTGTAACAGGGTGGGACACTGCGGATTCTGGACCAGCTGTAGCTAGAGAAGTACAGTGCCATTTGATGAAGTTACATATGCCAGATTTTTATAAACTCTTCAAAAAGATACCAATTGTAAAAAAGCAAAAACTGTTGCCACTGGTTAACCATTTTTAGTGTTAAGCCTGAACATTAACCCCTTAATGACCAAGCCATTTTGTAGGTTAAAGACCAGGCCAATTTTTACAATTCTGACCACTGTCTCTTTATGAGGTTATAACTCTGGAACGCTTCTACGGATCTTGGCGATTCTGAGATTGTTTTCTCGTGACATATTGTACTTCATGATAGTGGTAAAATTTCTTCAATATAACTTGCGTTTTTTTTATGAAAAAAATGGAAATTTTGCAATTTTCAAACTTTTAATTTTTATGCCATTAAATCAGAGAGATATGTCACAAAAATTAGTTAATAAATAACATTTCCCACATGTCTACTTTACATCAGCACAATTTTGGAACCAAAATTTTTTTTTGTTACGAAGTTATAAGTGTTAAAAGTTGACCAGCAATTTCTCATTTTTCCAACAAAATTTACAAAACCATTTTTTTAGGGACCACCTCACATTTGAAGTGAATTTGAGGGGTCAATATGACAGAAAATACCCAAAAGTGACACCATTCTAAAAACTGCACCCCTCAACGTGTTCAAAGCCACATTCAAGAAGTTTATTAACCCTTTAGGTACTTCACAAGAATTGAAGCAATGTGGAAGGAAAAAATGAACATTTAACTTTTTTTCCCAAAATTTTTCTTTCGACACAATTTTTTTAAATTTTGTCAAGGGTATCAGGAGAAAATGAACCACAATATTTGTTGTACAATTTCTCCAGAGTACACCGATATACCATGTGTGGGGGTAAACCACTATTTGGGCACATGGCAGAGCTCGGAATGGAAGCAGCGCCATTTGACTTTTTTGGCTGGAATTGAGATTGGACGCCATGTCGCATTTGGAGAGTCCCTGTGTGCCTAAACAGTGGAAACCCCCACAAGTGACCCCATTTTGGAAACTGGACCCCTCAAGGAACTCATCTAAATGTGTTGTGAGAGCTTTTAACCCCCAAGGGCTTCACAGAAGGTTATAACGTAGAGCCGTAAAATTAAAAAATCATATTTTTTCCACAAAAATGATCTTTTCATCCCAATTATTATTTTCCAAAGGATAAAAGGACCCCAAAAGTTATTGGGCAATTAGTCCTGAATACGCTGATACCCCATATGTGGGGGTAAACCACTATTTGGGCGCATGGCAGAGCTCGGAAGGGAAGCAGCGCCATTTGACTTTTTTGGCTGGAATTGAGATTGGACGCCATGTCGCATTTGGAGAGTCCCGTGTGCCTAAACAGTGGAAACCCCCCACAAGTGACCCCATTTTGGAAACTAGACCCCCAAGGAACTTATCTAAATGTGTTGTGAGAGCTTTTAACCCCCAAGGCTTCACAGAAGGTTATAACGTAGAGCCGTAAAATTAAAAAATCATATTTTTTCCACAAAAATGATCTTTTCATCCCAATTATTATTTTCCAAAGGATAAAAGGACCCCAAAAGTTATTGGGCAATTAGTCCTGAGTACGCTGATACCCCATATGTGGGGGTAAACCACTATTTGGGCGCATGGCAGAGCTCGGAAGGGAAGCAGCGCCATTTGACTTTTTTGGCTGGAATTGAGATTGGACGCCATGTCGCATTTGGAGAGTCCCTGTGTGCCTAAACAGTGGAAACTCCCCACAAGTGACCCCATTTTGGAAACTAGACCCCCCAAGGAACTTATCTAAATGTGTTGTGAGAGCTTTTAACCCCCAAGGGCTTCACAGAAGGTTATAACAGAGAGCCGTAAAATTAAAAAATCATATTTTTTCCACAAAAATGATCTTTTCATCCCAATTATTATTTTCCAAAGGATAAAAGGACCCCAAAAGTTATTGGGCAATTAGTCCTGAGTACGCGATACCCGCATATGTGGGGGTAAACCACTATTTGGGCGCATGGCAGAGCTCGGAAGGGAAGCAGCGCCATTTGACTTTTTTGGCTGGAATTGAGATTGGACGCCATGTCGCATTTGGAGAGTCCCTGTGTGCCTAAACAGTGGAAACCCCCCACAAGTGACCCCATTTTGGAAACTAGACCCCCCAAGGAACTTATCTAGATGTGTGGTGAGAGCTTTGAACCCCCAAGGGCTTCACAGAAGGTTATAACGTAGAGCAGTAAAATTAAAAAATCATATCTTTTCCACAAAAATGATCTTTCCACCCCCAATTGTTATTTTCCAAAGGGTAACAGGACCCCAAAAGTTATTGTGCAATTTGTCCTGAGTACGCTGATACCCCATATGTGGGGGGAAACCACTATTTTGACGCATGGCAGAGCTCGAAAGGGAAGTAGCGCCTTTTTCAAATGCAGACTTTGATGGAATGGTCTGCGGGTGTCATGTCACGTTTGGATAGCCCCTGATGTGCCTAAACAGTAGAAACCCCCACAAGTGACTCCATTTTGGAAACTAGACCCCCCAAGGAACTTTTCTAGATGTGTGGTGAGCACTTTGAACCCCCAAGTGCTTCACAGAAGTTTATAACGTAGAGCCGTGAAAATAAAAAAAATCATATTTTTTTCCACAAAAATAATCTTTTTGCCCCAAATTTTTATTTTATAATGGTAACAGGAGAAATAGGACCCCAAAAGCTATTGTGCAATTTGTCCTGAGTACGCTGATATCCCATATGTGGGGGGGAACCACTATTTTGACGCATGGCAGAGTCGGAAGGGAAGAGACCCTTTTTAAATGCAGACTTTGATGGAATGGTCTGCGGGTGTCATGTCGCGCTTGGAGAGCCCCTGATGTGCCTAAACAGTAGAAACCCCCCACAAGTGACCCATTTTGGAAACTAGACCCCCCAAGGAACTTTCTAGATGTGTGGTAGCACTTTGAACCCCCAAGGGCTTCACAGAAGTTTATAACGTAGAGCCGTGAAAATAAAAAAAATCATATTTTTTTCCACAAAAATGACCTTTTTTGCCCCAAATTTTTATTTTTATAAGGGTAACAGAGAAAATAGGACCCCAAAAGTATTGTGATTTTGTCCTGAGTACGCTGATACCCCATATGCGGGGGGAACCACTGTGATCGCCTTACTGCGATCTTTGGGAGGCACAATGAACAAATCTACCAAAGGTGAAGAATTGGTTTTCTTTTTTACGCCGTTCCTCGTGCGTATTAGTGATTAGGCGACTTTATTCCTCGGATCGGTGCGATTACAGCGATACCAGATTTACTCCCTTTTTTCATGTTTAGCTTCTGTCACACACTAAAAGATGCTTTTTTTTGGAATAATTTTTTGTAAGAATTTTTTGCATCGCCGTATTTTGAGAGCTATAATTTTTCCATATTTCGGCCGACAGAGTTATCTGTGGGCTTATTTTTTGCGGGACGAGCTGACGTATTTATTGGTACCATATTCGGGCACATAACGTTTTTTGATCGCTTCCTATTCCGATTTTTGTGGAAGCAGAATGAACAAAAACCAGCAATTCAGGAATTGGTTTTTTTTTTTATTTTTTTTCCCTCGTTCTGCGTGTGGTAAAATTGATAAAGCAGCTTTATTCTTTGGGTCACTACGATTACAGCGATACCTCATTTATATATTTTTTTTATGTTTTGGCGTTTTTTACACAATAAAGAATTTTATAGAAAAAATAATTATTTTTGCATCAGTTTATTCTGCGAGCTATAACTTTTTTATTTTTTCGCTGATGATGCTGTATAGCAGCTTGTTTTTTGCGGGACAAGATGACGTTTTCAGCGGTACCATGATTATTTATATCTGACTTTTTGATCGCGTGCTATTGCACTTTTTCCAAGCGGTATAATGATACCGCTTGGAAAAAGTATAATTTACTACTTTTTTGTGTTTTTTTTTTACGGCTTTCACTGAAGGGGTTAACTAGGGTTATGCTTTTATAGATGGGATTTTTACGGACGTGGCGATACCTAACATGTGTATTTTTTTTGTTTTTTATTTTTTTTATTACATAAAAGTGTATTTTTTAGGGGATTTTTTTTAAATTATTTTTTAATATTTTTTTTACAATTTTTTTAAAAAAATGATTTTTTTCAACTTGTCCCTTTATGGGACTTTCACTTTTTTTTACTTTTGATGGCAGTTACAATGCATTGCAATGCTCTGGCATTGCAATGCATTGTACCTATGGGGAAAGCTGCTGTGAGATGATCACAGCAGCTTCCCGTAGCTAGATGACCCGGAGGTTGTCATGACAACCCCCGGGTCATCAAGGCAGAGATCAGGCCCTGCGATTACATCGCTGGGACGCTGATCTGAGGCAGAGGGAGCTCCCGACCCTCTGCCTCCCCCCCTGAGCTCTGCGATCGCGCTCGATCGCAGCAGTCAGGGGGTTAACAGCCAGGGGCGGTGGGGGCTCCACTCCTGGCTGTCAGTGCAGGAAGCCTGGCCACTGCAGCGCCGGGCTCCTGCACTGATCGCGCTGGGGAAGCTGAAATTTCAGCTTCTCCTGCGCGATCGCTGCTGTGTTTGGTCAGTCAGATTGACTGACCAATCACAGCGCTGTGGGTGCGGGGACCGACGGCAAAGGTCCCCGCACCGCTTGCCGTGCCTGTCAGCTGTCTGTGACAGCTGTCGGCATTGATCTAACACTGCGTGTTTACACGCAGTGTTAGATCAAAGGCATGACGTGCAGAGTCCGTCCTGGTGCCGGAACTGGCACCTTGTCATGACGGACTCTGCACGTCATTGGACATTAAGGGGTTAAGGAACAGTGGTTTTGGAAAAGAATGCCAAAACTTTACATCAAGCTTTATCAAAAAGGCGCTTTTCAACAATTTATGTATAGATTTTCATTTTCTCAAGATCTCTGCTTTCAACCAATGACAACATAGTGGGTTTTTTTTCTTAATAGAATGAAAGTCTGGCTTGGCCTTCTGATGAGGATACATTATTGTACGGCAACAGTCATGTATTGACACGTGACCATCATAGGACCAAGGCAGAGTAAGTGCAGTCAGCGTTTCTGTATTGCTTACTTGCAGAGAAGAACAAATCTTGGAAAACAAATATACAGATTAAAAATAACCCAGGCAATGCCATTACCTTCTGGAAAAAAGCCGGATTACGTACCGGTAATGCTCTTTTAATGAGTCCATGACAGCACCCACTTGGAGAGAGAGGGATCCGCCCATAGGAACAGGAAACCTACAGAGATAAAAGAGGGCGGTCCACCTCGACTCCTCAGTTGGATTTCAGAGTACCCGGAGGACCGCCAATATTAGGCAATTATATTTTTCTATGTTCTTCATCACATTCAAGAAGGTATACATGTAGTCTATTAACTTTCAGGGAGGGAACTGAGTGGGTGCTGTCATGGACTCATTAAAAGCATTACCGGTACATAATCCGGCTTTTTACCCTTCGCCACGACAGCACCCACTTACACTTTCAGAGACTTTCACCTGGGAGGGACCACAGTGTTGAGGACCGCTCTACCAAAGGTTAGGTCAGAGGAGGATGATAGATAGAGTCTATAGTGATTGTAGAAAGTGGAAGGAGACGACTAGGTTGCGGCCTTACATACTCGATCGGGACGTCTCCCCTTTCTGCCCAGGAGGATGCCATGGCCCTGGCGGAATGTGCCCTGATGCCTTCTGGAGGATCTTCGTTTTTGCAGTACATGCCAAACAGATCTCCTCTCTGATCCACCGAGATAGGGTGGCTTTCGTGACCCCGTATCCCTTCCTTTGGCCCTGGAAGGATATAAAAAGATCCTTACTCTTCCTCCAGCTAGCAGATTTTCAATATATTCTAATACTACTCTTTTCACATCTAACATGTGAAATTTTTCTTCTAATGGAGAGGAAGGGTTACTAAAAAAAAACGAGGGCAGGTGGATTTCTTGCAATCTGTGGAATCTCCCGGCCACTTTTGGCAGATATGAGGGGTCAGGTTTTAAAATTAACTGATCCTGAAATGATAGTAGGAATGGAGGATCTATAGATAATGCCTGCATGTCATTGACCCTCCTAGCTGAGGTTAATGCCACTAAGAGTACCATTTTAAGAGATATGTTTTTAAGGGGAATGGATTCTAAAGGTTTAAAGGGTGGACCTGTTAGGGCGTCCAGAACCAGGTTTAGATCCCAAGGAGCAATGCTAGATATATGAACTGGTGTAACTCGTTCACAGGCCTGGATGAATCTCGACATCCATCTGTTACCTGCTAGATTATAACTATAGAGAACTCCCAGTGCAGATATTTGGACTCTAAGCGTGTTTACACATAATCCTAGATCTTTCCCTTTCTACAGAAATTCTAAGATAGATTTTATTGGAATTTCTTTAGAGTTTGGATTTGTATGGAACTCTAAGAACTTCTTCCATATCTTGGTGTAGATTTTTGTAGTAGTAAGCTTTCTACTTTGCAAGAGGGTGTTGATTAATCCCTCAGAAAACCCCCTTGCCCTCAGTATTTCCCCCTCAAGTTCCACGCCGTCAAGTGGAGACTGTCCACTTGAGGGTGGAAGAAAGGACCTTGAGAGAGAAGCTCGGGAGTTGAGGGAAGTATCCAGGGATCTGTCAAGGACATCATCTGAAGGCATGAGAACCAAGGTCTCTTGTGCCAGAATGGAGCTATCAATATTACTCGCGCCTTGTCTGTCCTGATTTTCCTGATGACTTGCGGTAACAATATAATCGGGGGAAAGGCATACGCTAGCCTGAACTGCCATGGGATTTGGAGGGCATCTAGGATTTCTGGCTGATCTGCCATATTCAGGGAGGCGAACCTCTGCAGTTACCTGTTCTTTCTGGTGGCAAAGAGGTCTATCTGGGGAAGGCCGCATAAGTGACAATATCTCTGAATATTGCTTTGTTTAGGGTCCACTCTCCTTGCCGTAGGGTGTGACGACTCAGGAAGTCCGCTTCTGAATTGTCTACCCCTCTGATGTGAAGAACTGATAGAGACAAATTGTTCCTCGGCTAAGGAAAATATTTCTCTTGTGGAAGACATTAATTTGTCAGACCGTGTTCCGCCTTGTCTTTTGAGGTATGCCACTACTGTGGTGTTGTCCAAGAGAATTCTTACGTGTTCTCCTTGAAGCTGCGGGAGGAAATGATATAGGGCATGACTCACCGCTTTTAACTCTTAGATTTGAAGAGTCGTGTATCTGTTCTCTTCCCCACCGGCCCTGGGAAAAGGCTTCCCCATGTGAGCTCCCCATCCTGTAGGGCTAGCATCAGTAGTAATGATACGAGAAGGTGTTATTACCCAGTCTACTCCATCCGATAATTTAGTATCATCTAACCACCACACTAGTGAATTCATGACTACCTGGGATAAGGAGATTTTATCTGTTAAATGACCTCTAGCATAGGCCTCTTCTGATAGTATTTGGTGCTGTAGGTCTTGGGTGTGAAATTGACCCACTTAACTGCCGGAATACACAAAGTGAGGGATCCCAACAGGGACATTGCTGATATTTTTACCTGCGGCAGTAGACATTTTTGCACTGTCGAATCTAATTGGAGGTCTAAAAAGGACTGGATGGATTGCGGCTTGAGTCTGGATTTCTTGCTGTTTATGAGCCAGCCTAGAGCCTGTAGGGATAAGATTGCATCATTAACCCTTGTGGTACATTGTGCTACCGAGTTTCCGATTATCAAAAAGTCATCCAGATAAGGTATTTTTTTGTCGTAGGAAGCCCATTACTTCCAGCATCACCTTTGTAAATACTTTTGGTGCGATAGAGAGTCCGAATGGCATCGCTGCAAACTGGAAATGATGTATGATGACGTCTAAGGAAACTGCCACTCAGATATTTTTGGTATCTGGAATGGATTGGAAGATAAGCAACTTTTAAATCTAAACCTGTCATCATACAATTGGGAAAAAGCAGTTTTATTGCCGATCTGATGGATTCCATTTTAAATTTTTCATTTTGGATGAACGTGTTTAATTTTTTCAGGTTGATAATAGTTCTAAATGAGCTGTCCGGTTTAGAAACCAGGAAGAGGGGAGTAAAATCCCTTTCCTTCCTGCTCTTCAGGTACACTGATCAGTACGTTTTTAATTATCAGGCTCCGAATCTCATTCTCAAGGGCTTGTTGTACCAGGCAGGCCAGGGATGTTACAATAAATGAATTTTGGGGAACATGATGGAATTTTATTTTTAATCCATATTTAATTATATCCAGGACCCATAGATTGGAAGAAATTTTTCCCCATTCCTGGAAGAAGGATTTCAGTCTTCCCCCTACTGGAGGGACTGGTTGGTGCGTCTTATTTGTCTTTACGGAAAGTAGATCCTCTAAACATAGCACCTTTATTTTTACAGTCTTTCGCTGACCAGCAGTTTTGGTTTTCAGTAGTTCTTCCTCTACCGAATGATCGTCTCCTAGACGCCCTCCTATAAGATGGAAGAGGGGGGTTAGGGAAGGCCTTTTTTCTCTCTAAGGCCTTTTTGAGGATATCGTCCAAAGTTTTTCCAAACAAACTTACCATCGCACGGAATAGCACGAGTTTTGCCTTGGACTGTGCGTCTCCTCTCCAGCTTTTAAGCCATAGACTACGTCTGGCATTATTTAATAGACCTGTTGTTCTGGCCGCCAGGCGCAGTGAATCAGCTGAAGCGTCGGCTATAAAAGCGGCCGCTCCTCGGATTAAAGGGAATGGCCGCTCACACTTTGTCCCTGGAAATTTTCTGTTCTATTTGCTGGTTTGAGCTGATCAATCCAAACCAGCATAGAACGGGCCATACAAGTACTGGCTATCGCTGGCTTAAACGTGCCGGTAGCTGCTTCCCATGCTCTTTTAAGTGAGGCTTCAGCTTTGCGGTCAAGGGGATCTTTTAATAATCCTGCATCCTCCACTGGTAGAGATGATTGTTTTGAAGAGGAGGCAACTGCCGCATCAACTTTTGGGACTTTGGACCAATTTGATAGTTCCTCATCGCTGAAAGGGGTACCTTCTCTTTGAGGCGGAGGGAAGATAACCACTCTGGTCCTGTTTATCCCACTCCTTTTTAATTAAGGCTTTAATGGCCGGAATTACGGGAAATGCTCTTTTCCTGTCAGTTAGACCTGCAAACATGACCTCCTGAGTGGTTTGAGGTCCCTTTAGATCTGAACAACCCATCGTATTCCTCACCGATTTTACTAAACTGTCCATATTTTCTAAGGGAAAACATGAGCATCCCTCTATGTCTGAGGAGGATGAGGACGCAGATGACTGAGCAGTATCAGATAGTACCCTTCCTCTAGGTCTGAGTCTGAACTAGAAATTTTTTCTTTCTCGTTTTCCCACATGTGGGTATCTCAGCAGACTGATTTAGGGCCTGTAGTTCCTCTCTTATTACAGCTCTAATGTCCGAAGTTGAGACGGATGCCTGCCGCACCGCGTCTTATGCATTTTGCGCACAATCTTTTTGTATAGGTCTGAGCTAAGGGGCAACTACAGAGGCCACATTCTTTGTTTTTTGTTTTCCCTTTTTTTTTTAGCCTGAGATGAATTACCATACGGAGAGGAGAGAGAGGAGAGAGAGAGAGAGAGAGAGAGGTCAGCTTTATAGGCAGATAGTTATAACTCATCCAGTGCAGCTGCCGGTACCGATTGCAAAGGCGGTGGCACAGGTTTCGTGGTGTGGGTTCTGTGGCTTGCGTCCGAGGAACCTCTGTTAGAGTGGTCTCTGGACGGAGCTGCAGTATCCTCTGCCGGGGGATGCGTGCCTTGTCCTGGAGATGACATGCTTGCACGCAGTTTTCCCTCCCGCAGGGCTTTTTATCTGCCACACCTGTATTGCCTCCCAGTGCCTCCCCCACTGGGGCATTATATATCTCCCCAGTGCGACCTTGTGCCCATTATATTAAATCCTTACTCCAAGGATTTGCTGGCTTGGCGGTTGTTGGCACTTACTATAATGCTCATAAATAAAAATTTTTTATTTTTTTGTGGAGGGGGGTGGGGCGGGCACAGAGCATGCCTTCGGCTTTGCGCTGTCCTCTGTGTCGGACCACGCGCGCGTCATCGCTGGGGAACTTCCTGTGACCCGGAAGTTCCCCCTTACTACTTCCTGACGGCTCTTTCCAAACGCTGGCGCCGGCTTGCAGGACGGAGAGTTTTCTCTTCTCCTCGTTCCATGCTCCTCCGTGGGCTGGGGCGGCTATTCCTGGACACCCACGCACGGTACACCCCCAAAACTGCGGGCAGCCTCCCCCAGACCTGAAGTTTCAGGAAACACTGCATGCCAGACGAGGGGGGAGCCGGATTACAGCACTCCCCGACGCTGCTTCCAATCTGGAGCCCCTGACGTTCCAAAGGAGACCGCACAGGCGGCTCCAAGACCAGGTATCTTTCTGTAGGAATATCCTGTGGTCTCCCATAGGAACAGGAAACCAACTGAGGAGAGGCGGACTGCCCTCTTATCTCTGTAGGTTTCCTGTTCCTATAGGTGGATCCCTCTCTCCAAGTGGGTGCTGTCATGGCGAAGGGTAAAAGATGGCATTACTAATGGGTTCCTAGAAATAGAATTCTATTTTCTCTAGTCACCCTCCACAGGAGAAATGTTAAAGATTTGTATTTTTTGGGGAGGGACAAGGACCTGGAGAACTTTCCTTCTAAAGGCCAAATCAGCATTAGCCTGTAATGTTTTCACTATGGACCGAGGACCAGGATATCAGCTCTCCAGATGTGCTTGATGCTTCCCAGTTTCAGCCCATGAGACAGATACAGCTCTGGTGAAGTGCTGTGAACTTTTTGGAGGTACCAGTTATTGGTTTTCTGATGCGCCACAGTCTTTTTGATCCAATTTACAATTGTTCCCTTTGAAGCCCTTTTCCCCCCTTTGCTTTGTTCATAGTGTTGTATGAAGAGGTTTTGGTGCTTCCTCCAGGATTTTGATCTTTGAAGATAGTGAAGGATATTTCTTCATATGTCCAGAGTGTGGCATTCCATTTCTTTAGTATTGGACAGGTTTTGACCTAGAGAGAGTAACACGTTCTTGGGACATATGAAACTCCGAAGTCACCTTAGGTTAAAAATAAAATAAAAAATAATATAAAGATCTAAGCTAAAACTAAATTGTCAGTCTAGAGATCTTAAGTGGGTTTCACTGGCTGAGAGGGCCTGCAGTTCACCCACTCTCCTTGCTGTCGTGATTTCCACCAGGAAGGATGTCTTCTAGGACAAATTTATCCAAGTCTATAATATCTATAGGCTTATGAAATGGAGGTACTGCGAGACCTTTGAGAACCACGTTTAGGTCCCAGGTTGGGGTAAAATTGGAAAGGCTGGGTTGTAAATGAGGTAATCAAACCTTAACACCCAGTGATTGTGTTCTAGTCTTTAGACCCTTCTGCAGTCTGCTCTGCAAAAAAAAGTCAAGGATCTGAGCCATGTTCAGATGAAAAGGATCAGGTGGCTGTAGAGGCACACTAGGGTATGAAGGATTTCCATATTTTGTTATAAATTGAATTGGTTACTGGCTTCCTGCTTTTTTGAAGTGTATTTACCACTTTATAAGAGAACCCTAGCCCTTAGGATGAGTGACTAAAAAGCCAGGCTGAAAGCTATAAGACTTGACGACCTGGGTGATAAATCCGTCCTTGGTGGAGAAGGTTGCTGGTCGATTGAAGAACTAGGGGGCCATTTATTTTTAAATTGTTCAGGGCGCCAGCTTCGCAGTCAGTGAGGTGCCACTAGAGTTTTTTTTGTTTTGCCCTTTCTGATTTTCTGCAACATTCTTAACAGGAGAGGAATTGGAAAACAGGTCACAGATTCCCTTTAATTTGTAATGGGCAACACTTTGTGATGGTAACCATAGACTTTCAGTTCATCAAGCACATCGGAAATACATAGTTTGCAGTGTCTCAAGGACATCAGATACTTCACTATCAATTCAATGTCTTTCCAATGTCCGGTAAGCAGATGTTCCCCCATTATTCCGGTCATGGACTGTAGCTTCATATGCTACCAAATATGTACCTGGATATGTACATGGTTTTTAATAGATTTTAGTATGAAGAGACTAACGTTTATTGTAACTTGGCATCCTGTGAGCTGGATCATTCTCCTGTTTCAGCAGCTATGGGAATGAAGTCACAGGAGGGTGAGCTGGTTTTTCCCCTTTGTTCTCTAATCTCCTTTAAGTAGACCTGTGTTTTGCTACCTGTCAGAATGCAAAAGCAGGCAAATACTTCTCCCTAGACCTGAACGGTACTTGCCTAGCACTAGATGCTTTCTCTTACTGCTGGGATTTCAAACTGGCTTAAGCCTTCCTTTTCGACTATAAGCTGCGTCCACCGCTATCAGGGGCTTAATTACAGCATTCTGTAATGCTGTAGATAAGCCCCAATGTAACCTGAAAGAAGAAAATAGGTATTATACCTACCGATAATTCGGTTTCCAAGAGTCCATCCTGACAGCACTATGGAGGACGTCCTCCTCCTCCTTACAGGGACAGGAAGCACACGAGAGGTTAAAAGGTCCCACTCCTCCCCTATACCTCAGTGATTTGACAAGTACCATACCATGGATCAATACAAGTGACAAAATTTAATTACTTAAACATATTACATCATATGAATTAGCATATACATGAACATAGACAAGGGAGGGAACTAACGGTGCTGTCAGGATGGACTCCTGGAAACCGAATTATCGGTAGGTATAATACCTATTTTCCAGGACGTCCCCCTGACAGCACTATGGAGAGTACCAAAGAAACCCTCCTAGGGTGGGACTACGGCCTGTAATACTTTTCTACCGTATGCCGTCTGTTGTCCTGCTAGCACATCTAGTTTGTAGTGCCTGCAAAACGTATTTATCGTAGCCCAAGAGGCTGCTTTACAAATTTGTTCTAAAGATACTCCTGCTCTTTCTGCCCATGAAGCGGACAATGCTCTGGTAGAATGGGCTTTTATTTTTATGGGACAAACTACACCTTCAGATCTGTAAGCTTTTATGATTAAGGTGGTAATCCATCTTGCGATGGAAGGCTTAGAAGCTTTTTTACCCCTATTTTTACCTCCATATAAAATAAACAAATTAGGGTCTTTTCTCCAGCCCCCAGTGGCCTCTAGGTAATCAATTACTGCCTGTCTAACATCCAAGGAGTGTAAAGCTTGTTCTTTAACATTTGAAGGTTTTTCACAAAAGGATGGAAGTATTTCCTGATTGCGATTTTGCAAAGAGGCTACCTTGGGCATGAAAGCAGGGTCAAGTTTTAATACCACATGATCCTCTCTGATCTGCATATATGGGTCCTTAATGGATAACGCCTGGATTTCCCCTACTCTTTTGGCTGTGGTAATAGCTACCAAGAAGGCTGCTTTCATAGATAGGAGAGAAATAGGCAAATCCTTATTTGGAGTGTAAGGAGTTTTACAAAGTGCCCCCAGAACTAGATTTAAATCCCAGGGGGGAGACAACTGCCTTATAGTAGGTCTTAATCTTTGGACTGCTTTAACTAATCTAACCACCCAAGGGTGTGAAGCTAAAGGGTAATCCATGTAAGTACTCAAAGCTGAAATCTGTACTTTAAGTGTACTAGGCCTAAGACCCATATTAAATCCTGTTTGAAGAAAATCCAGCACTCGCGGAACATCCGGGACTCTGGCTACAACATCAGACCTGCCACCTTCCAGACAAAACTTCTTCCAGATCTTATAATATATTGCTGAAGTTACAGGTTTTCTGCTGGCCTGAATCGTTGTTATCACTTGATCTGAAAGACCACGAGCTTTCAGAATGTCCCGTTCAGGATCCAAGCTGACAGGTGCAATCTTTCTGGGTCCTGGTGTAGAACTGGTCCCTGGTGCACTATGTCCTTCCACTGGGGAAGCTCGATTGGGTCCTCTCTGGTCATGGCCCCCAGTAGAGGAAAACAGCTCCTCCTTGGCCAGTACGGAACTATTAGTACCACTGACGCACCGTCTTCCCTTATCTTCCTCAGAACTGTTGGTATTAATGCTATTGGCGGAAATGCATAATTTAGAGATTCGTTCCACCTCTGACTCAAAGCATCTACTCCTTCCGGATTGTCTGCTGGGTTCAGTGAAAAAAACCTTGGTAGTTTTGCATTTTTTCTTGTAGCAAATAGGTCCACTTGAGGTGTTCCCCAACGTTGACATAATAACCGGAAGACCTTCTGGTTTAACTCCCACTCTGTTGGGTAGATCTTCTGTCTGCTCAAGTAATCTGCCACTAGGTTTTGTGAACCCTCCAGATGAACTGCAGTTATGGAAAGGATCGTTCGTTCTGCCCATACAAATATCTTCTCTGCAAGATCCTGCAGTGTTCTGTATCGAGAGCCTCCTTGATGCTTGATGAAAGCTACTGCTGTCATATTGTCTGATAGAATCTTGACGTGCTGATCTCTTAAACGGTCCTGATTCCTTCTTAAGGATTCCCAGATCGCATACAACTCTCGGTAATTTGATGACATTCGTCTGATTTTCTCTGGCCATCTGCCTTGCAGAAACTTCCCTTCTAGATGGGCTCCCCACCCCCATGCGCTTGCGTCTGTAGTTATTACTATATATGGGGATGGAATCCAAAGAACTCCTCTTCTGAGATTTTTGCTTTGTGCCACCAAAGTAACGACCTCTTTGCTCTTGCCGAGAGGTGGATCCTTTTGTCTAGGGATGACTGCTGACGATCCCACCATGATAGCACCTCTCTTTGTAGGGGTCTTGAATGAGCTTGAGCCCACCTGACGCATGGTATACATGATGTCATTACTCCCAACATTTGCATAGCTTTTCGAATGGTAACTCGGTTCTTTACCATCTCTATCACTTTCTTTTTTAAAGATCTTTGCTTGACCTCTGGCAGGAAAGCTGTTCTGACTCTTGAATCGAGGAGTACTCCTAAAAATATTCTTTTTGTACTGGGAGTTAGGTGAGATTTCTCCCGATTTATCACCCAACCAAGACATTCTAGTACCGCCATTGTTCGCTCTGTATGGTAATTTAGAATTTCTGCTGATTGAGCCACTAACAGAAAGTCGTCCAAGTAAGGAATTACTACAATTCCTTGATTTCTTAGATAGGCTACAACCTCTGATATTAGCTTCGTAAAAACTCTGGGAGCAGAAGCTAGTCCGAATGGCAGACCCTGAAACTGGAAGTGGCAGGTGGATTTTGGTAGGTTTACAGCAAATCTTAGAAGTTCCTGCGAGTCTGGATGGATGGGCACCTGATAGTAGGCATTTTTTAAGTCTAGGGTACACATTACCGAATTTTTGTCTATCAATGGAATTGTTGATTTTATAGACTCCATTCTGAATCTCTTGTAGCGAACATACTTGTTCAACGGTTTGAGATTCAGAATTGTTCTTGACTCTCCTGACGGTTTCATTATTGGAAAGAGAGAGGAATAGTGACCCGACTTTTCCTCTGACCCAACGACTGGCACAAAGACTTTTGAAGAGATTAAGTCTTGGATGTCCTGAAACATTCCCCAATTTTTCTGAATCACAGTGGGAGAAATGTATCTCTGGGGCGGATAGGCTACCAGTTCTATTCTGTAACCTTCCCTTATAGTTTGAAGGACCCACTCGTTTTTGGTGACCTTCTCCCAGTTCTCTGCCGAGAACAAAAGTCGGCCCCCTATGTGCCTGGCGTCATTGCTTTCTAAATTTTGAGGAAGATCCAAACAGTGAGTTCCTATTTCCTCTATTTTGAGTATAGGAACCCTTATATGTTCCCCTGCTAGGTCTACCTGTGTCCTTATAAAACGGTTGTCTACGGAAGGCTGGTTTCTTCCGAAAGGACTGAAACTTTTTAGGCTTCTCCTCTAGAAATCCTTTTTTACTATCTGAAGCCTCCAGAATATCATCCAATGCTTGACCAAATACCTTTGATCCTGCAAATGGTAATGAACATAATTTATTTTTAGAGGCATTATCCCCCGACCAGGATTTCAGCCAAATAGCCCTCCGGGCTGCATTGGATAAAGAGCTATTTCTGGCAGAAAACCTGACTGACTCAGCCGAGGTATCAGCCAGAAAGGCTGTAGCTGACTTAATGAGAGGAAGAGATTCTAAAATTTCAGCTCTAGGGGTCTTATTAGCCAGTTGATCCTCCAACTGACTCATCCAGAAACACATAGACCTAGCTACCGAAGTAGCCGCAATATTTGTCCTTATTAAGGCCGCTGAAGACTCCCAAGCCCGCTTAAGGAGGATGTCCGCCTTGCGATCCATAGGATCTTTAAGACTTGAAGAGTCCTCAAAAGGAATCGAAGTCTTTTTAGCCACTTTTGCAATTGGCACATCCACTCTAGGTGTTTCTTCCCACAGCTTTGATTCCTCAGGATCAAAGGGAAGACGGTTTTTAAAGTCACGTGACATTACCAGTCTCCGCTCTGCGTCCTTCCATTCACAGAGTATCATGGTTTTTATATGGTCACTAATAGGAAAAACTTTATCAATCTGAGCTGTAAGACCTCCAAACATCAAATCTTGTCTGGATTGGGGACGTGGAACATCTTCCACATGCATAGTACTTCTTACAGCCTGGACCAAGTCCTCCGTATCTTCCACCGGGAACAGGTATCTCCTGGCCCTTTCTTGGACTTCCGTCTGAACTTCACCTTCTTCCTGCTCCGAATACTCCATGTTTTCTTCTGATTCCAGATCCGGTTCCTCTTCCAACTCCATTCTTGGCCTCTTACGGCTTGGACCCCGACTAGTGGGCTGCTGTTGTGTAGCTGATAATGATGCCTGCACTTCTTCCTTAATCAGGATCCTTAAGTCTGATAATAGCGAAGATCTTTCTTGCTCAAAGACTGCTGCTGTACAAGTACAACAGACCGCTTTTTTATAAGCATCAGGAAGCTTCGTCTGACATGTAGAACAGCGATTAGTTTTCGCCGAGGCTTTGCCTCTCTTCACTGTCTGCAAAGGTGTAGATGAAGTATCCTTGTCCTAATTAATACAACAATATGTATACTTAGGATCGAGTCTGAATTATTTAGTGAGAGTGGAGCTTTTTGCGCCATGCGCACTTACCCCTGGCTCCTCTCTGGATTTCTCAGACTCCATGTCCATCCGCAGAAAAGGTTTTACTTTGCTGCCTGGGACTACTATGTTAGCTGCTGCACAATCTCTGTTACCAGATTAGCGATCAGCATTCAAACGCTACCTTTCGCGCTTTTTTATAGCGTTCTGCGACATCTTTGGCGCCGCCCATACTGCGTTCCACCTGGAACGCAAAAAACCCATGCGACACGCTTTCCATACCTTTTTTGCGTTCTACTTCCGAACGCATGAAGTTTTGCGATACCTCTGAAACGCTTTCCGCCTCCTGCGATCAATTCCAGAACGCCCGCTGACCTCACGTTTTCGCGTCACCGGAAGTGACGCTCAGTTTCCGGTCGAGGCCTGTTCGGCGTTCCTCCCTGGACCAGGAGGAAGACGCCTGAGCCGAGAGCCTCCCAACGGAAGGAGCGGCTCTTACCCGGGAGCTCGTCCGACCCCGGTCTTTGGAGCAGAGGGACTCCCAAGGAGGGAGTTTCGGCTCTGGACCTCTTGACAGGGGGAAGGATTTGGACGAACCGCACGATCCCCCTGGGCCCGGTAAGTTACTGCGTCCTCGCAGCGATCTCTCGTGTGTCCCTCCATGCAGGGACAGGAAAAACACTGAGGTATAGGGGGAGGAGTGGGACCTTTTAACCTCTCGTGTGCTTCCTGTCCCTGTAAGGAGGAGGAGGACGTCCTCCATAGTGCTGTCAGGGGGACGTCCTGGAAAAAGGAGTTAGTTTATACTCATCCATGGGCAGTCTGGTCCAATAGGTGTCGCAGTCCGGTACCTCCCATCTTCTAACAAAGATGTCCTCTTTGCTTCCCATTGCGGCTCCTGCACAGGCACACTGATATGCCCTGTTGAGGGCAGAGTAAAGTACTGAAGTGCGCAGGCACCAGACCTCTGACCTTTCCCAGCGCCTGTGTGCTGCAGTACTCCGCTCTGCCCTCAACAGGGCAGAGCAGTGTGCCTGTGCCACGACGGTAAGCAAAGAGGATGTCTTTGCTAGAAGATGGGAGGCGCCAGACTGCGACACCCATCGGACAGGACCCCCCTGGATGATTATCCAACTCATTTTTCTTTCAGGTTACATCGAGGGCTTATCCACAGCAATACAGAATGCTGTAAATAAGCCCCTGATGGTGGTGGCTGCAGCTTATAGTTGAAAAAATAGGTGACAGATTCCCTTAAATTGAAAGGTGGTTTAACAATTTGGGGTTTTTATTCTCCTGTGTGTCCCATTTTGCTTCTTTTTTTTTTTTTTTTACTAGGAACACGCGGGACTAATGCCCCTTTCTGCAATCTGTTTCTGGTACTGGAGATACCACACCTGTGGCTAGTAGTTTTAGGAGCCCTGACATTAAGACTGATTCCCGAGATGACAAGGAGCTCATTTTCACAGGTCTGTGGCAGTTCATAGCAGATGTCAATCTCTATCCTGTTTTGGACAGACTGTAGAACCCATGATTCTGGGTGAGCAGTTGCCACTGGGAGAGGAGCTTGAAGATCCAACCCACCTACATCATTGCCTTTGCTGATGTTGTCCCAGGGAGAGCAAGATGGATAGCGCCAGCATCCTGTTTTACCCCTTTCCCCTTATATGAAAGGGCTGATTCTGTGTGGGATGAATGGACCGCTTTTTGGTCACATTGGGTTCTGACAGCCTTATCTTTTTATTCGTTTGTTAGAATAACTCATTTAGTGCTGCCTATAACGTATTCCCCTTTGAAGGGAATAGATTAGAGCTTAATTTTTGAAGCCATGTCTCCGCTCCATAGTTTTAGCCATAGTGCACTTCTAGTTGAGTTCAACAGGACTGAAGATCTGCTGAATCTCTAAGAACAGCGGCTAGAAGCGTCAGCTAAGAAATTGGTGTTTTTTGCAAAAGAGGTATGGACCCCAATAGTTCATCTCTTGAGGTGCCCATTCTGAGGTGTTCTTCCAGCTGGTTTAGCCACCTGAAAGACCATCTTGCTATGCAGGTAGATACAACATTTGTTAACAGTGGCGCAGAAGTCTCCCAGGATTTTTTCCAGCAGGCTGTCCATTTTACGATCCATTGGGTCTGTTTATTGTGAGGAGTCTTCAAAGGGCAAGGTTGTCTTTTTTGCCAGTTTCGCTACTTGAGTATCCACTTTTGGCATTTCTGACCAGCATATAGATATTTTTTTCCCCCTCTAGCAAGAACTTCTTCGGTTCTGCAGGTATTCCCAAGCACTTCTCCGGAAGCTCCCACTCATCAAGTATCAGATTTTGTACGTTGTCATGTACTGGAAATACTAGTTTATGACCCTCCAAACATCGCATCCTGAACCATGTTTTGGGTAGTTTCTTCTTCCTCCACATTCATGGCGGTTGTCACTGCCGTGAGAAGCTCCTCCATGTCTTCTTACCAAAAGTAATATTCTTTATGGCCTTGGGTCTGCTCACCCCTTAAAGTTAACTCACCTTCTTCCCACCATTCAGAGAATAATCTTGCTGAGAGTCTGAATCAGACTGCTTCTCCATACATATTTTCCTCATATTGGCCCCCGATGGAATTACTGAAAATGACTGGGAAAATGAAGCTAGAGGTAATAGAACCTCCTGGTAGACCATTCCCCTTAGCTGTTCCATTAAGAAGGGCTGCTCTTTAAAAATTGTATCTGTGCAATTCTGACAGGTGTTTGTGGGGAGATGGTAGCCGTTTCTTAAACAAATGGCACATTTACAGGACATCTTGTCTTGCATTTTTTGGAGCAGAGTCCTCATCTTCCCAAAAGAGGGGGGCAATAAGTATAAATATTTTTAGGAAAATCCAGCTCCAAGTATAAAGAGACCTACCAAACGCCAGGTATTTACTGGGCTTGGGTTAGAATTGGGTTCTGCAGGAGCAGAGTAGGAGGAATGACTACCCTCCATCATAGAAAGATCCTACCTAGTGGAGTCTTCAGTCTGGGCTTCTTTTATCTAGGTGACGGGCTCCAGTGCAGCATCCTATTGGATGATCCACCCCTGCAGGCGCTCTTTAGGGTTTCACTCCATTTCCAGAAGGTGCGTGCTGAAATGCAATGGTGCTTTCCACTGTGGAATGCAACGGAAGTAACACTGAAGTACCTACTACCACGTCCAACTTCACCTCCGGTCTAAGCAAGCTGGAGCATAGCGAGAGGAGTAGAGTCAGGGAGGCCTCCAGCTCTTGCTGCTTTGCGAGCAGAGAAGTCCTGTGTCCCAGGTAAAACAGGAGAAGCCATAGGAGGGGAAGGCCGGAGCGACAGTCCAGTGTCCAGCATTGTGTTCCTGTATAGGCATACTACTCTCTGCTGTGTTGAGGGAAGAGTAAAGCAGTGAAGTGCGCATGCGTCAGCACTCTTGACCTTTTCCTGTGTATGTGCACTGCAGTACTTTGCTCTGCCCTCGACACTGCAGACAGTAATACGCCTGCACAGGAACACTATGCTGGAGACTGTGGATGACATAGGACGAGTCATACACACAAAGCAGTGCAGGATGATGGTTATCGCAAAGAGAGGGGGAGGAGCCAGATCAAGACCCGCAATGCCCATCAGACTGGACTACCCCTTAGTGAGTATGAGAAAGGGTCTTTATCTTGTCTTGCAGGCATATATGCGGCATATTATAATGCTGTATATGAGGGCTTACAAGTACTAGCCTTAACTCATATTGGAAAAATCTGGTGATAAGTTCTTTAATCCTACCAAGAATCCCATAAGTTATACTAAAGAGGGCTAAATAATGGAGAATATATCTGAGTTATGCTGAATACCTTTTTTCTTTGCTACAGGAGACTGAATGACCAATTCACAGTTCTCTTTGCTTTCATCTCCATCAGTCCCCTCTATGTGATTACGAGATATGTTTGGTGGGCTGAAGGAGAAGTGTTGACACTAAAACATAAAATGAAATTATTAAAAGCGAAGACAAGTCTGGTCAGGAACATAATTGTCTTCAAAGTAAAATTCTTTTAAAGGAGTTTGGTTACAGTGGTCTTTGTGCGCCCCAGTCTCAAGCATATCAAAACTTAAAAAGGTCATAATTTACTTACCACAGGACTGGCTGTCTCACTTGGAGTTGGCCAATTTGCAAGATCACTGAAATAATCATCCTCCATGAATGAGGAAGAAAAAAAATTTACATAATATAAATATATATATTCCCATGCTAAAAAAAACATCTTTGCCTATAAGCCCTGCTTTTATTATTATTTTTTTTTTTACAGCAGTTCATTCCTCAACATTTTTAAAGCCCATGCATGCTGTCATTGTATTCAACATTTTTGTTTTCAAGTTATAATAATAATAAATAAAAAAAAGCTACCTTCTGAGAAGTATATTTTCCAGCCTGGACAATTCCTGCTGAACACTGCAAACCTGAAAACAAATGAAAAACACTTAGGTCTATGTATACATACAAAAGTCATTGTTGACCTTGAACAAGCACCTCTATTAACCCCTTCACCCCCAAGGGTGGTTTGCACGTTAATGACCGGGCCAATTTTTACAATTCTGACCACTGTCTCTTTATGAGGTTATAACTCTGGAACGCTTCAACGAATCTTGGCGATTCTGAGATTGTTTTCTCGTGACAAAACGCAAATATGGCGAAAATTTTTAAAATTTTTCAATTTTCAAACTTTGAATTTTTATTCCCTTAAAACAGAGAAATATATCACACAAAATAGTTAAGAAATAACATTTCCCATATGTCTACTTTACATCAGCACAATTTTGGAACCAAAATTTTTTTTTGTTAGGAAGTTATAAGGGTTAAAAGTTGACCAGCGATTTCTCATTTTTACAGCAAAATTTACAAAGCCATTTTTTTTAGGGACCACCTCACATTTGAAGTCACTTTGAGGGGTCTATATGGCAGAAAATACCCAAAAGTGACACCATTCTAAAAACTGCACCCCTCAAGGTACTCAAAACCACATTCAAGAAGTTTATTAACCCTTCAGGTGCTTCACAGTAACTAAAGCAACGTGGAAGGAAAAAATGAATATTTTACTTTTTAGCCACAAAAATGATCTTTTACAAACTTTTTTTTTTATTTTCACAAGGGTAAAAGGAGAAAATGGACAGATAAGGTTGTTATGCAATTTCTCCTGAGTACGCCAATACCCCATATGTGGGGGAAAACCACTGTTTGGGCACACGGCAGAGCTCGTAAGGGAAGCAGCGACGTTTGACTTTTTCAAACTAAAATTGGCTGGAATTTAGATTGGATGCCATGTCGCGTTTGGAGAGCCCCTGATGCGCCTAAACAGTGGAAACCCCCCACAAGTGACACCATTTTGGAAACTAGACCCCCTAAGGTACTTATCTAGATCTGTTGTGAGCACTTTGAACCCTCAAGTGTTTCACAAAAGTTTATAAAGCCTGGGTGTGAAAAAAAAAAAAAAAAAATCAATTTTCCACAAAAATGATTTTTTAGTCCCAAATTTTTGAATTTTCCAAAGGAAATTGGACCCCAAAAGTTGTTGTCCAATTTGTCCTGCGTACGCTGATACCCATATGGGGGGGGGGAAACTGTTTGGGCGCACGGCAGGGCTTGGAAAGGAAGTAGTAACGTTTTGGAATGCAGACGTTAATGGGGGTCATGTTCCGTTTGCAGTGCCCCAGATGAGCCTAAACAGTGGAAGCCCCCCACAAGTGACCCCATTTTGGAAACTAGACCCCCTAAGGAACTTATCTAGATCTTTGGTGAGCACTTTGAACCCCCAAGTGCTTCACACAAGTTTATAATGCCCGGGCATGAAAATAAAAAATCCTATTTTTTTCCCACAAAAATTATCTTTAGTCACTAATTTTTTATTTTCCCAAGGGTAACAGGAGAAATTGGACCACATAAGTTGTTGTAGAATTTGTCCTGAGTACGCTGATACCCCATATGTGGGGGGGAACCACTGTTTGGGCGCACGGCAGAGCTCGGAATGGAAGGAGCACCATTTGACTTTTTCCAACCAAAATTGGCTGGAATTGAGTTTGGATGCCATGTTGCATTTGGAGAGCCCCTGATGTGCCTAAACAGTGGAAACCCCCCACAAATGACCCCATTTGGGAAACTAGACCCCCTAAGGAACTTATCTAGATTTTTGATGAGCAATTTGAACCCCCAAGTGCTTCACACAAGTTTATAACGTAGAGCCGTAAAATTTAAAAATCATATTTTTTCCACAAAAATGATCTTTTCACCCCAATTTTTATTTTCCAAGGGTAACAAGACTCCAAAAGTTATTGTACAATTTGTCCTGAGTGCGCTGATACCCCATATGTGGGGGTAAACCACTGTTTGGGTGCATGGCAGAGTTTGGAAGGGAAGGAGCGCCGTCTGACTTTTTCAACGCAGAATTGGCTGGACGCCATGTCGTGTTTGGAGAGCTCCTGATCTGCCTAAACAGTGGAAACCCCCATAAATGACACCATTTTGGAAACTAGACCCCTCAAGGAACTTATCTAGATGTGTGGTGAGAACTTTGAACCCCCAGGTGTTTCACTAAAGTTTATAACGTACAGCCGTAAAATAAATCTTTTTTTTTTTTTACAAAAATGATTTTTTCGCCCCCAATATTTTATTTTCACAAGGGTAACAGGAAAATTGGACCCCAAAAGTTGTTGTCCAATTTGTCCTGAGTACGCTGATACCCAATATGTGGGAGAAAACTACTGTATGGGCGCACGTCAGGGCTCGGAAGGGAAGTAGTGACGTTTTGGATTGCAGACTTTGATGGAATGGTCTGGGGGCGTCATGTCGCATTTGGAGAGCACCTGATGCGCCTAAACAGTGGAAATCCCCAACAAGTGACCCCATTTTGGAAAATAGACCCCACAAGGAACTTATCTAGGTGTGTGGTGAGCGCTATGAAGCCCCAAGTGCTTCACAGAAGTTTATAATGTACAGCCGTAAAAACAAAAATAATTTTTTTTGTACAAAAATGATATTTTCGCCCCCAGTTTTTTATTTTCCCAAGGGTAACAGAAGAAATAGGACAAATTGCACAATAACTCTTGGGGTCCAGAGTACGCTGATACCTCATATGTGGGGATAAACTACTGTTTGGACGCATGGCAGAGCTCAAAAGTGAAGGAGCACCGTTTGACTTTTTCAACGCAGAATTGGCTGGAATTGAGATCAGACGCCATGTCACATTTGGAGAGCCCCTGATGTGCCTAAACAGCGGAAACCCCCCAATTCTAACTCCAACCCTAACCCCAACACACCCCTAACCCTAGTCCCAACCCTAACCACAAACCTAACCCTAACACACCCCTAATCCCAACCCTAACCCTAATCCTAACTTTAGCGCCAACCCTAACCCTAACTTTAGCCGCAACCCTAACGGGAAAATGGAAATAAATAAATTTTTTTTAATTTTATTAATTTTCCCTAACTAAGGGGGTGATAAAGGGGGGTTTGATTTACTATTTATAGCGGGTTTTTATGATTGGCAGCTGTCACGCTAAAAAGACGCTTTTTATTGCAAAAATAGTTTTTTGCATCGCCACATTTTGAGAGCTATAATTTTTGCATATTTTGGCCCACAGAGTCATGTGAGGTCTTATTTTTTGCCGTACGAGTTGACGTTTTTATTGGTACCATTTTTGAGCAGGTGACATTTTTTGATCGCTTTTTATTTCAATTTTTGGGAGGTTAGAATGAACAAAAATCAGCAACTCATGAATTTCTTTTGGGGGAGGCGTTTTTATTGTTCCGCGTGTGGTAAAATTGATAAAGCAGTTTTATTCCTCGGGTCAGTACGATTATGGCGATACCTCATTTATATCATTTTTTTATGTTTTGGCGCTTTTATAGAATAAAAACAATTTTATATAAAAAATAATTATTTTTGCATCGCTTTATTCTGCGAGCTATAACTTTTTTATTTTTTCGCTGATGATGCTGTATGGCGGCTCGTTTTTTGCGGGACAAGATGACGTTTTCAGCGGTACCAAGTTTATTTATATCGGTCTTTTTGATCGCGCGTTATTCCACTTTTTGTTCGGCGGTATGATGATAAAGCATTGATTTTTTGCTTCGTTTTTTTTTTTTTTTAAAGGGGTTCACTAGTGGAACAGTTTTATAGGGGGGGTCGTTACGGACGCGGCGATACCAAATATGTGTACTTTTATTGTTTTGTTTTTTTTATTTACAGGAAGAAATGAATTTATTGGGGAATATTTTTTTTTTTTTTTTTTATTTATTTTGGATTTTTTTTTATAACATGTTTATTTTTATTTTTTTAACTTTTTTACTTTGTCCCAGGGTGGGACATCACAGTATTTTATCAAATCGCTGGTGTGACAGTGTGCACAGCACTCTGTCACACCAGCGATCGCTCAGGCAGTGCAGCAGGCTTCTCAGTGCCTGCTCTCAGCAGGCACTGAGGAAGCCGCCTCCCTCCAGGACCCCGGCGCCATCTTGGATCCGGGTCCTGGGAGGGAGGAAGCCCTCAGAACAGCGCGATCACATCGCGCTGGTCTGAGGGTCTCAGGGGGGCGCGTAGGGAGCCCCCACCCTGCGCGATCCTCCCCTGTGCCCCCAGTACACCGCGATCATGTTTGATCGCGGTGTGCTAGGGGTTAGTGTGCCGGGAGCGGTCCGTGACCGCTCCTGACACACAGTCACGGGTGTCAGCTGTGATAATCAGCTGACACCCGGCGGCGATTAGCTGCGCTCCCCCCGGGAGCGCAGCTGATCGCCTATGACGTACTATCCCGTCCATGGGCAGAATGGCACGGGTTTTATGGACGGGATAGTACGTCTAATGTCAGAGAGGGGTTAAATATGAATGATTTATGTTCTGTCTATAGCCTTATGCAAAGTTGATATATGCTTTATCACCCACCACGGTAAAGTGTACACATTTACATTAATATGCCATTAATTCTGGAGTGCTTTACAGACATCACTGTCCCCATTGGGGCTCAGTGTCCAATTTCTTTATCAGTAGGTCTTTGGACTGTGGGAGGCAACTGGAGTTACTGAATGAAACCCACACAAATGTGTAATCAAACTTCTTGCAGATGTTGTCCATTGAAGAATTTGAACCCAGAACCCCAGTGATGCAAAGTAACAGTACTAACCACTGAGTCACCGTGCTGTACTTTATAATAACACAGTAAATCAACATGGTATTAAAACTGGACAGTGTTGCTTCTTCCAAAGTAGTGCGTGACTCACTGACTACAGCAAGTATAATAGGAACACTGGACAAAAAACTTGCCTTTCACAGTCATTACATAAGCTATGACATTTTACTGGCATTGTAATATTACAAAGTTACCCTCCTTTACCACATGAAATTATGAATAACTAATTTTCAAGGTTCACTCAATGGGCTCTAATCTTACCCATCAGGAGACGTATAATCCTAGCCATACACCCGAAACCTCATTCATACTTCCATGGATACAACACTCATCTATTAGAATCTATGGTGCTGTTAACACGTCAGTGTTCAACAGACTGCCTATCCACGCGAAACACACGGAGACATGTTCATTTTTTCCTGGCAACATGGATGAAAAGGGCAATTACAAGTCTGTTAAAAACACATAGCACATGCATGGCATCAGTTTGCCATCTATGTCCTGTTTAACACTGCAAAGTACAGGAGAAGCTTGGTTAGTTATTTCTTTACCCATCCATAAAATACACTGAGGGTAAAAGCACACAGTGTGGGAAAACATACATTGTCATCAAGTAAGATTAGTAGGACGTGGTACAAATTCACAGCACACCAATGTGCTGCAGATCCCTTCTGGCTGTCAGTTACTGGTCACTGCAGAGGCATAGTGACCACTCTGATGCCACCACTGTGGTGTCAGTTCTACCTAATCTGCCATGGATAAGTGTCCTCGCTCCATGCTGATAAATTTTAGGTTGAGCGCAGGCTGTGTACGAGTCTCCTGTTGGCAGAAATTTGGTTACGTTCCACAAAACAAGCAACTTTGTAGGCACACTATTGCAGAGGAGGGAAAAGTATTAAGTTACTTACCGGTAACGGTATTTTTCGGTAGACCATGACAGCACTACGAGAGAGGGGGATCCGCCCTTCGGGAACAGGAAACCTACAGATACAAAAAGGGCGGCTCCCTAACATGCATCAGTTGGATTACAGAGCCGAGAGGACCTCCATGGTTAATGACACAAATTATATACAAACTCTAAACAACCTAGTCTACGTGGACTTTATAATTAAAGGGAGTGTTCGATACACGTGCAAGGGAGGGAACTAAGGGTGCTGTCATGGTCTTCCGAAAAATACCGTTACCGGTAAGTAACTTAATACTTTATTCGGACTATCATGACAGCACTACGAGAGAATTACAGAGATGTAACACTATTCTAGGGAGGGACTACAGCCTGCAGCACCCTTAACCCGAAGGAGAGATCCGAGGAGGCACCCATGTCTAATCTATAATGATTAAAAAAGGTGTTAGGAGAAGACCATGTGGCCGCCTTACATATTTGGTCGATGGATACTCCAGATCTTTCCGCCCAAGAAGTTGCCATGCGCCCTCAGATTCTGTGGAACCGGACCGCCACCTGCTGAGTAAGCTAGAGAAATAGCCTCCCTAATCCACCTTGCTAATGTGCATTTGGAAACTCTAAAGCCCTTCCTCTCACCCTGAAAACATATGAACAAGGCGCTGCCCTTCTTCCATGGATCAGTTACTGACAGATAATGTAATAAACACCTCCTGACATCTAGGGTATGGAGTTTCTCCTCTTTCTGGTTAGTGGGGTTAGGAAGGAAGGAGGGGAGGACTATTTCCTGTGTTCTATGGAACCTAGAGGCAACTTTGGGTAAATATGCAGGGTCCGGTCTAATTATTACCCTGTCTTCCATAATCTGTGTGTAAGGAGGGTCCCTAGAGAGAGATTGTATATAGCCTATCCTTCGAGCAGACATGATGGCTACCAAGAAGGCTAACTTGAGAGACAGATTTTTAATTGTGGCGGACACCATAGGTTCAAACGGAGCCTCTGTCAAAGCCGTAAGGACTAGGTTTAAGTCCCATGGTGCATACCTTGTTCTTTGTATAGGCCTCGTTCTATCTGCCGCTTTGATAAATCTGGATATCCAGTAATTTTTTGCAATCTCGCAGTTAAACAAGGCACCGAGGGCTGATACCTGTACTTTCAGGGTACTAGTGGCTAGACCTAGATCTAACCCTTTCTGCAGGAATTCTAAAATCTGCCCTATAGGGATTTCCCCCTCAGTCCCGAGGATAGCAGTGGCTAGAAATTTTTCCCAGGTCTTAAGGGTATGCCACACTAAACAAGGACGCTAACGAGATCGCTAAAATACGTCACTATTTAGCGATCTCGTTAGTGACGCTGTTGTGTGTGGCATGTAGCAACGACGTGGCCCCTGCTGTGATCTCGTTGATCGTTCACTAGAGTTCTGGACCGTATTTTGATCGTTGGCATCCCGCTGGTGAGCCTATATCGCTGTGTCTGGCACCTTTTGTGAACGATGTGCGCTGTTTTGTACATCGCAATGACCGCCAAAGTCGTTAAGGAGATCGCTAACCGCTTATGCGTCGTTAACGAGATCACTAAGTGTGGCAGCTACTAGTGACATTAAAACGATCACAAAAACGATCGCATTAGTATGCGTCGTTATTGTGATCGTTAGCGGGACGTTTAGTGTGGCAGTACCTTTAGCGTAAATTTTTGTTGTGACTATCTTCCTGCTATTAAGCAGGGTATTAATGAGATTGTCAGAGAACCCCTTATCTTTTAATAATGACCTTTCAAACTCCACGCCGTTAGATGGAGTCCGGCTATTTGTGGATGATTGACTGGGCCCTGGAAGAGAAGGTCCGGAAGATCTGGAAGAACCCAGGGGTTGCAGAGTGACATTTTCCTCAGCCATGAAAACCAGGCCCTTCTGGGCCAGAATGGGGCAATCAGTATGATTCTTGCTCTGTCCTCCCTGATCTTCCTTATTACTAAGGGTAACAGGGCTAGTGGGGGAAAAGCATAGGCCAGGCCAAAGTTCCATTTTGTCAGGAAAGCGTCCACAACTAGAGGCCTCTCTGATGGATCTAGCGAACAGAATTTTTCTACCTTCCTGTTTCGTCTGGTAGCAAAGAGGTCCACCTCTGGCTGACCCCAGAGACTGACAATCTGTGTGAAAATGGCTGTATTTAGACACCACTCTCCCTGTCTTAGCATGTTGCGGCTTAGAAAGTCTGCTGTGGTGTTGTCTTTTCCCCTTATATGTAGCGCCGTCAGTGATAGAAAATGTCTCTCTGCTGTTTGAAAAATGCGTTCCGCCACTCTCAGCAGTTAATTAATTGACAATTCTACAGCCGATAGTTCTTTAAAGTTAGAGGAGCTCTCTATCAGGGGGTCCCACTGCCCTTGGACAATGATCTCCCCCATACAGGCCCCCCAACCTGAGGGACTGGCATCTGTGGTTACAACCCGGGATGTGATTTTCCCAGGGAACCCCAATTGATAAGTTAATGTTGTTACTCCACCAAGCTAAAGATTTTATTGTAGCAGGCCATAAAGTTATCTTCCTATCTAGCGAGTCTAGGACCCTTTCACTATCCAGAATATCCCTCTGAAGGGTTCTGGTGTGAAGCTGCGCCCATCTTACAGCTGGGATGCAAGCTGTTAAAGAGCCTACAAGGGACATGGCATGTTTAAGAGTCATGGTTGGCCTATTTACTGCTTGAACCACCTGCTGACGAATTTGGACAATCTTGCTGGTTGGAAGACGACATTCCTGAGCCTCCGAGTCTAAGATTAGTCCCAGAAACTGCTGGACTCTCAAGGGTTGTAAACGGGACTTTTCCTGATTTATCAACCAACCTAAGCGTTCTAGAATGGATATGGTTTAGTCCAACTGGGAGCGGCAATGGTCAGCTGAGGTTCCAATAATTAGGAAATCATCTAAGTATGGTACAATCAGGATGTCATACTCTTTTAAATGGGCCATCACTTCAGAGACCAACTTCGTGAATACCCTTGGAGCCATTGAGAGCCCAAAGGGTAAAGCTTTATATTGAAAGTGACGGATTACTCCACTCATGGAAACCGCCACCCTCAAAAAACGTTGGTGGGCCGCCCATATAGGCACATGGTAGTACGCATCTTTTAAATCTAATACCACCATAAAACAGTTTTGAAACAACAACTTTATTGCTGACCCCACTGTTTCCATTTTAAAGGGTCGAGCTATCAAAAATTTATTCAGATCCCGAAGATTAATGATGGTTCGGTACGACATCTGGTTTCTTAACCAAAATAAGGTAGAGTAAAATCCTTTACCCTCTTCTAACGCTGGTACTGGGCACAGAACATTTTTGTGGCACAACTCTGCTATCTCTGCCTCTAGAGCAACTTGTTCATTCTGAGAGGAGCGTATGGGAGTCATTTTAAATTTATCCACAGGAACTGAACAAAAGTCCAGCCTCAGTCCCTGTAATATAACCCCTTTCACCCAACTGCTGTTGGTGATCTGGGCCCAGGACATATAATAAGTTGACAATCTACCCCCTACGGGGGCTGCTAGTCATTGACGTGTTCTCTTCCTTTCTCCAGAAGAACGTCCGAACATGAATCCGTTAGCTTTCTTTCTCCTGTCTTCCCATTTGGGACGGTCTCTAGCCGGCTTCCTCTGGCCAAACTTTCTCCTATTAAATGGCCGTTGATATGCTGAGGCTGCTAGGCTGGGAAATTTCTTTTTCTCATCGCCTGCTTTTTCCAGCAGCTCGTCCAGGACAGGGCCAAAGAGATATTCCCCTTCACAGGGTATGGCACACAGCTTAGATTTTGTCTGTATGTCACTAGGCCAGAACTTAAGCCACAGTGTCCTACGGGCCGCATTCGAGAGGCCCGCCGCCCTAGCTGTCATTCTGACGGAGTCTACTGATGCATCTGAGAGAAAAGCTGCAGCCTCCTGAATAATTGACAGGGCACCTGAGATTGAGTCCCTGGGAGACCCTTCTTTTAGCTGAGTCTCTAACTAGTCTAACCAGACCATCACGGATCTAGCCATGCACGTAGATGCTACTGCCGGTCTTAAGGAGCCTGCCGCCATCTCCCAGGTTCCTTTAAGGAAGATGTCCGCTTTACTATCCAGGGGATCTTTAAGGGCCCCCATATCCTCAAAGGGTAAGGCCGCTTTTTTCGATGCCTTGGCCACCGCGGCATCTAATTTTGGAGCTTTATCCCAAACACTAGTACCTGGCTCGTCAAAAGGATATCTACGCTTAAGGGCTGGTGGCAGAGAGCCCTTCTTTTCCGGTTTTCTCCATTCATGGAGGATTAGATCCTTGACTTTTTTATTCAAGGGAAAAGCTCTTCTCTTCTTTTGGTCCAAACCTTTGAACATCCTATCTTCTACGGACATTTCTGGTTTGGTCTCTACTATCCCCATCATACCCCTGACTGCTTTAACTAGCTTGTCCACTCGGTCTAGGGGCAGACAAAAGCGGCTGGAGTCTTCCTCAGACGAGGAAGTCGACACGGATGAATTAGGGGATTTTTCATCTCTCTTCCAGTCTACTGATGAGTCTGAGTCTGAACTACTTCTTCGTCTGGGACTTCCCGCAGGTGTCATTGATCTCAGGGAATCCCTTACTTCGGACCTTATGAGATCCTTCAGATTTAGGATGAAGTTGGGGGTCTCCTCCGCCACCTGAGAATATATCAAACGGGGAGTCTAGACTGTTCTCAGCTAGAGCTACTCCCTCCTCCCCACTACCCGAGACCTTACCGTCTGCTGGATACAGGGGAGCATAATCTTTTCGGACAATCATCCGGAAGGGGGCATCCACAGAGGGCGCATTCCCTGTGCCTTGTTTTTTCTGTGCATTTCTTCCCCTATAATGATAGTATAAGGGGAGCTCCGTCACTGAGTGAACTTTCACGAAGATCACTTAACAGCGTCTGCCGAAATTAGGTACCGGAATGTGAGGAAGAGATGTCCTGGATGACGCAGTCTCCTGCCGACTGGAAGGGGTCTTCCGACCTGACTGGTTCCGGCTGGTGTCCCTCTGGGACATCTGGACTTCTTACCGAAGTCTGCTTTGGGGCTTCATCCTGCTGCACAAGCTGCAGCTGCTCATCCTCCACCGCTGCCTGCCGCCAGCCTGTGGGACACTTTCGGGGAGGCTGGAGATATACTTACCCCGCATTGCTCTGGAGGCAGCAATCTGCTGGACCCTGCTCCCTGCTGTCTCACCACAGTCGTGCCAACCAGCCAGGAGCACCGTGGCGCTTCAGGACACCGCAGCGGCTGAGGTAGGAGACCCCCCAGCTACCTGAGCCGACCGGCCGGGCCTGGGACATCCTTCATCTGTAGGATCCGGTCTCCAGGAACAGGAAACCAACTGATGCGTGTGAGGGAGCCGCCCTTTTTGTATCTGTAGGTTTCCTGTTCCCGAAGGGTGGATCCCCTCTCTCATAGTGCTGTCATGGTAGTCCGAATAAAAAAAGGTTTTTTGTTGTGGCAAAATAAGTTAGTTGAGCACATCAATTTACAGTAGTTTTAAATCAACTGAAATGTGAAGAACTACCAATAATTTGCTAGCTACACTTGTGAAGGTTTGTTACTATACTCAATGATTGCCATCTTCCCAGTGTTCCATCTTCTAGGTCACATCAGATCACAGTGGGTTTGTGTACAAATTGTAAATCAATTTTACAATGTAGGTCCATAGAGTGGCAGAAAGGTTGCACACGCAAGGCTACGTTCACATTCAGTATTTTACATCAGTATTCGCAAGCCAAAAATCAGGAGTGGGTGAAGAATAAAGAAGTGGTGCACATGTTCCTACTATACACTTTTTCTCCGATTGTTCCACTCTTGGTTTTGCCTTACAAATACAGATGTAAAATACTGACCAAATATTGACAGTGTGAACGCGGCCCAAGACTCAGACTTTTTGTGCATGAGTGTTATTGACTTTCACAGATAGCCCTTGTACCTATAATAGTGAATGAGATAATTTGCAAGTCAGATTTCCCACAGAAAATTGTGGATACCTGTGATTGTAATCAGAGTGTAGGATTATCTGCAATGCAAATCTGGAAGTTAAAAAAAAAAAAAAAAAAAAAAAAAAAAAAAACAAAAACAAGTTCACTGGACTGTTACAAGAGAGTGGAAAGACACACACACACCTCAGCATTTTTCTTTCATATACAAGAAAAATTGACTGAATGAGTCTTAACATTGTAAGTGACTGAAGCCACAAGGGTCTGAAAACTGGAGCAGCGCTGAAAACGGGAATATGGCAGTCATAGCACATTGCTGCACTCACTAGATTCAAGACACAATTACACAGGTTAGGCCGGCGTCACACTGGCGAGTTTGATGCGAGTAATACATGCAGCCGCCAGTCGGGTCCGAGAGCGGGCGGCCGTGCCGGGTGTTGATGCGAGAAAGTCGTGCGACTTACTTGCATCAAACTCGCCAGTGTGACACCTGCCTCAAGCTTATAAAGTCTTGGGAGTGATCCTATACAGGCCATGCAGGGAGCATGGGAAGCCAGGTAAAGTTGAATCACTGTAGAAATAGGAGGAGATTGTGCCAGCATGTGTATGGCCTAAATAAAAAGGATATCTCTGGAACCGTACGGCGGATTAAGACTAGAGCTGAGCGAATTTGATCGGTCATGGCTTATTCAGCAAGCTATAACATTTACCAAATACGTTACAGCAGGAACCCGGATACATGGAGCGCGCCGCCTGATCAGATGTTCGGCGCCGCAGCTGCATGTGTCCAGGCTGTGTCACAGCACATGCATGGAGAGCCTGTCTGTTGGGCTCTCCATGCATGTGTTGTTACTGTCACAGCTGCAGCACCATTCAGGCGCCGCACTCATGTATCCAGGTCTCCGCTGTAACTTATTCAGTAAGTGCTATAGCTTGCCAAATAAGCCGGGATACGATCAAATTCGCTCATCTCTAATTAAAACTACAGGTCCTTCTCAAAAAATTAGCATATAGTGCTAAATTTCATTATTTTCCATAATGTAATGAATACAATTAAACTTTCATATATTTTAGATTCATTACACACCAACTGAAATTTGTCAGGTCTTTTATTGTTTTAATACTCATGATTTTGGCATACAACTCCTGATAACCCAAAAAACCTGTCTCAAAAAATTAGCATATCAAGAAAAGGTTCTCTAAACGACCTATTACCCTAATCTTCTGAATCAACTAATTAACGCTAAACACATGCAAAAGATTCCTGAGGCTTTTAAAAACTCCCTGCCTGGTTCATTACTCAAAACCACCATCATGGGTAAGACTAGCGACCTTACTGATGTCAAGAAGGCCATCATTGACACCTCAAGCAAGAGGGTAAGACCCAGAAAGAAATTTCTCAACAAATAGGCTGTTCCCAGAGTGCTGTATCAAGGCACCTCAATGGGAAGTCTGTTGGAAGGAAACAATGTGGCAGAAAACGCTGTACAACGAGAAGAGGTGACCGGACCCTGAGGAAGATTGTGGAGAAGGACCGATTCCAGACCTTGGGGGACCTGAGGAAGCAGTGGACTGAGTCTGGTGTAGAAACATCCAGAGCCACCGTGCACAGGCGTGTGCAGGAAATGGGCTACAGGTGCAGCATTCCCCAGGTAAAGCCACTTTTGAACCATAAACAGCGGCAGAAGCGCCTGACCTGGGCTACAGAGAAGCAGCACTGGACTGTTGCTAAGTGGTCCCAAGTACTTTTTTCTGATGAAAGCAAATATTGCATGTCATTCGGAAATCAAGGTGCCAGAGTCTGGAGGAAGACGGGGGAGAAGGAAATGCCAAAATGCCTGAAGTCCAGTGTCAAGTACCCACAGTCACTGATGGTGTGGGGTGCCATGTCAGCTGCTGGTGTTGGTCCACTGTGTTTCATCAAGGGCAGGGTCAATGCAGCTAGCTATCAGGAGATTTTGGAGCACTTCATGCTTCCATCTGCTGAAATGCTTTATGGAGATGAAGATTTCATTTTTCAGCACGACCTGGCACCTGCTCACAGTGCCAAAACCACTGGTAAATGGTTTACTGACCATGGTATTACTGTGCTCAATTGGCCTGCCAACTCTCCTGACCTGAACCCCATAGAGAATCTGTGGGATATTGTGAAGAGAAAGTTGAGAGACGCAAGACCCAACACTCTGGATGAGCTTAACCCCTTCACCCCCAAGGGTGGTTTGCACATTAATGACCGGCCAATTTTTACAATTCTGACCACTGTCTCTATGAGGTTATAACTCTGGAACGCTTCAACGGATCTTCGCGATTCTGAGATTGTTTTCTTGTGACATATTGTACTTCACGTTAGTGGTAAAATTTCTTCGATATACCTTGCGTTTATTTTTGAAAAAAACGCAAATATGGCGAAAATTTTGAAAATTTTGCAATTTTCAAACTTTGAATTTTTTTTCCCTTAAAACAGAGAGATATGTCACACAAAATAGTTAATAAATAACATTTCCCACATGTCCACTTTACATCAGCACAATTTTGGAACCAAAATTTTTTTTTGTTAGGAAATTATAAGGGTTAAAAGTTGACCAGTGATTTCTCATTTTTACAACAAAATTTACAAAGCCATTTTTTTAGAGACCACCTCACATTTGAAGTCACTTTGAGGGGTCTATATGGCAGAAAATACCCAAAAGTGACACCATTCTAAAAACTGCACCCCTCAAGGTACTCAAAACCACATTCAAGAAGTTTAATAACCCTTCAGGTACTTCACAGGAGCTGAAGCAATATGGAAGGAAAAAATTAATATTTAACTTTTTAGCCACAAAAATGATCTTTTACAAACGTTTTTTTATTTTCACAAGGGTAAAAGGAGAAAATGGACAGATAAAGTTGTTGTGCAATTTCTCCTGAGTACGCCAATACCCCATATGTGGGGGAAAACCACTGTTTGGGCACACGGCAGAGCTCATAAGGGAAGGAGCGCCGTTTGACTTTTTCAAACTAAAATTGGCTGGAATTGAGATTAGACGCCATGTCGCGTTTGGAGAGCCCCTGATATGCCAAAACAGTGGAAACCCCCCACAAGTGACACCATTTTGGAAACTAGACCCCCTAAGGAACTTATCTAGATCTGTTGTGAGCACTTTGAACCCAAAGTGTTTCACAAAAGTTTATAATGCCTGGGTGTGAAAAAAAAAAAAAAAAAAACAATTTTCCACAAAAATGATTTTTTAGTCCCAAATTTTTGATTTTTCCCAAGGAAATTGGACCCCAAAAGTTGCTTTCCAATTTGTCCTGAGTACGCTGATACCCCATATGTGGGGGGGGGAAACTGTTTGGGCGCACGGCAGGGCTTGGAAAGGAAGCAGTAACGTTTTGGAATGCAAACATTGATGGGGGTCATGTTCCATTTGTAGTGCCCCAGATGAGCCTAAACAGTGGAAACCCCCCACAAGTGACCCCATTTTGGAAGCTAGACCCCCTAAGGAACTTATCTAGATCTTTGGTGAGCACTTTGAACCCCCAAGTGCTTCACACAAGTTTATAATGCCCGAGCATGAAAATAAAAAATCCTATTTTTTTCCCACAAAAATTATCTTAGTCACTAATTTTTTATTTTCCCAAGGGTAACAGGAGAAATTGGACCACAAAATTTGTTGTCCAATTTGTCCTGAGTACGCTGATACCCCATATGTGGGGGGGAACCACTGTTTGGGCGCATGGCAGAGCTCGGAATGGAAGGACCACCATTTGACTTTTTCCAACCACAATTGGCTGGAATTGAGATTGGACGCCATGTTGCATTTGGAGAGCCCCTGCTTCGCCTAAACAGTGGAAACCCCCCACAAGTGACCCCATTTTGGAAACTAGACCCCCTAAGGAACTTATCTAGATCTTTGGTGAGCAATTTGAACCCCCAAGTGCTTCACACAAGTTTATAACGTAGAGCCGTAAAATTAAAAAATCATATTTTTTCCACAAAATTGATCTTTTCACCCCAATTTTTATTTTCCCAAGGGTAACAAGACTCCAAAAGTTATTGTGCAATTTGTCCTGAGTGCGCTGATACCCCATATGTGGAGATAAACCACTGTTTGGGTGCATGGCAGAGTTTGGAAGGGAAGGAGCGCCGTTTGACTTTTTCAACGCAGAATTGGCTGGATGCCATGTCGTGTTTGGAGAGCTCCTGATATGCCTAAACAGTGGAAACCCCCCACAAATGACACCATTTTGGAAACTAAACCCCTCAAGGAACTTATCTAGATGTGTGGTGAGCACTTTGAACCCCAAAGTGCTTCACAGAAGTTTATAACGTACAGCCGTAAAATAAAAAATCCCTTTATTTTTTTTTTACAAAAATGATTTTTTCGCCCTCAATATTTTATTTTCACAAGGGTAACAGGAGAAATTGGACCCCAAAAGTTGTTGTCCAATTTGTCCTGAGTACGCTGATACCCAATATGTGGGAGTAAACTACTATATGGGCGCACGTCGGGGCTCGGAAGGGAAGTAGTGACGTTTTGGATTGCAGACTTTGATGGAATGGTCTGGGGGAGTCATGTCGCATTTGGAGAGCCCCTGTTGCGTCTAAACAGTGGAAACCCCCCACAAGTGACCCCATTTTGGAAAATAGACCCCACAAGGAACTTATCTAGATGTGTGGTGAGCACTTTGAACCCCGAAGTGCTTCACAGAAGTTTATAACGTACAGCCGTAAAAATAAAAAATCCTTTTTTTTTTTTTACAAAAATGATTTTTTCGCCCCCAATATTTTATTTTCACAATGGTAACAGGAGAAATTGGACCCCAAAAGTTGTTGTCCAATTTGTCCTGAGTATGCTGATACCCAATATGTGAGAGTAAACTACTGTATGGGCGCACGTCGGGGCTCGGAAGGGAAGTAGTGACGTTTTGGATTGCAGACTTTGATGGAATGGTCTGGGGGAGTCATGTCGCATTTGGAGAGCCCCTGATGCGCCTAAACAGTGGAAACCCCCCACAAGTGACCCCATTTTGGAAAATAGACCCCACAAGGAACTTATCTAGAAGTGTGGTGAGCGCTATGAAGCTCCAAGTGCTTCACAGAAGTTTTATAACACAGCCGTAAAAACAAAAAAATCATTTTTTTTTTACAAAAATGATTTTGTCGCCCCCAGTTTTTTATTTTCCCAAGGGTAACAGTAGAAATAGGACAAATTGCACAATAACTCTTGTGGTCCAGAGTACGCTGATACCCCATATGCGGGAGTAAACTACTGTTTGGGCGCATGGCAGAGCTCAGAAGTGAAGGAGCACCGTTTGACTTTTTCAACGCAGAATTGGCTGGAATTGAGATCAGACGCCATGTCACATTTGGAGAGCCCCTGATGTGCCTAAACAGCGGAAACCCCCCAATTCTAACTCCAACCCTAACCCCAACACACCCCTAACCCTAGTCCCAACCCTAACCACAAACCTAACCCTAACACACCCCTAACCGTAATCCCAACCCTAATCCTAATGTTAGCGCCAACCCTAACCCTAGCCGCAACCCTAACACTAACGGGAAAATGGAAATAAATACATTTTTTTAATTTTATTATTTTTCCCTAACTAAGGGTGTGATAAAGGGGGGTTTGATTTACTATTTATAGCGGGTTTTCATGATTGGCAGCTGTCACGCTAAAAGACGCTTTTTATTGCAAAAAATAGCTTTTTGCATCACCACATTTTGAGAGCTATAATTTTTGCATATTTTGGCCCACAGAGTCATGTGAGGTCTTATTTTTTGCGGGACGAGGTGACGTTTTTATTGGTACCATTTTTGAGCACGTGACATTTTTTGATCGCTTTTTATTTCGATTTTTGGGAGGTTAGAATGAACAAAAATCAGCAATTCATGAATTTCTTTTGGGGGAGGCGTTTGTACCGTTCCGCGTGTGGTAAAATTGATAAAGGAGTTTTATTCTTCGGGTCAGTACGATTACGGCGATACCTCATTTATATCATTTTTTTTATGTTTTGGCGCTTTTATAGAATGAAAACAATTTTATATAAAAAATTATTATTTTTTGCATCGCTTTATTCTGCAAGCTATAACTTTTTTATTTTTTCGCTGATGATGCTGTATGACGGCTCGTTTTTTGCGGGACAAGATGACGTTTTCAGTGGTACCATGTTTATTTATATCCGTCTTTTTGATCGCGTGTTATTCCACTTTTTGTTCAGCGGTATGATGATAAAGCATTGATTTTTTGCTTCGTTTTCTTTTTTTTTTTTTAAGGGGTTCATTAAAGGGGTTAACTAGTGGGACAGTTTTATAGGGGGGGTCGTTACGGACGCGGCGATACCAAATATGTGTACTTTTATTGTTTTGTTTTTTTTATTTACAGGAAAGAATGAATTTATTGGGGAATATTTTTTTTTTTTTTATGATTTTTTTTTACCACTTTTTATTTTTATTTTTTTTACTTTGTCCCAGGGTGGGACATCACTGTATTTTAGCAGATCGCTGGTGTGACAGTGTGCACAGCACTGTCACACCAGCGATCGCTCTGGCACTGCTGCAGGCTTCCCCAGCGCCTGCTCTCAGCAGGCACTGAGGAAGCCACCTCCCTGCAGGACCCCGGCGCCATCTTGGATCCGGGACCTGGAAGGAGGACGGACCCTCGGAACAGCGCGCTGCTCTGAGGGTCTCAGGGGAGCGCGCAGGGAGCCCCCTGCCTGCGCGATCCTCCCCTGTGCCCCGGGTACACCGCGATCATGTTTGATCGCGGTGTGCCAGGGGTTAATGTGCAGGGAGCGGTCCGTGACCGCTCCTGACACACAGTCACGGGTGTCAGCTGTGATAATCAGCTGACACCCGGCGGCGATCAGCTGCGCTCCCCCCGGGAGCGCAGCTGATCGCCCATGACGTACTATTCCGTCCATGGGAATAAGGTCCAGGGTCACATGGACGGAATAGTACGTCTGATGGCAGAGAGGGGTTAAGGCTGCTATTGAAGCATCCTGGGCCTCCATAACAACTCAGCAGTGTCACAGGCTGATTGCCTCCATGCTACGCCGCATTGAAGCAGTCATTTCTGCAAAAGGATTCCAGACCAAGTATTGAGTGCATAACTGAACATTATTATTTGATGTTTTTTTGTTTGTTTTTAAAAAAACACTTTTATTTTATTGGACGGTTGAAATATGTTAATTTTTTGAGACAGGTTTTTTGGGTTATCAGGAGTTGTATGCCAAAATCATCAGTATTAAAACAATAAAAGACCTGACAAATTTCAGTTGGTGTGTAATGAATCTAAAATATATGAAAGTTTAATTGTAATCATTACATTATGGAAAATAATGAAATTTAACACTATATGCTAATTTTTTGAGAAGGACCTGTATGTTCACACATTAAAATTTGCATAAAAAACGCAATCTGCGTTTTTACAGTACCAGCAAAGTATGAGTTTTCAGAAATCTCATGCACACACATAGAAACATAAAACCAGACTGACCTCTGAGCATATTTGCAGTTTTTTTTTTTTCTTCACCCATAGGAAACAATGGGTAAGCGCACATACACAAAAGTATCAGTTTTTGGTGCAAAAACCTAAAGGAACTTAAATCAGGCTTTTTGGGGGCCACGAAACCTTATTAACATGCACAAGAGACAAAAAAAATAACGCAACAGCAAAAACGGCTTTGTAAGCAGCTCCTTTACTGCCAAGAAAGCCGGTTTTGCCTGCGGGAGGGGGGGGGGGGGGGGGGGAAGACAACAAAAAAAAGTGCAACGTGTGAACATAACCATAAAGGGGAAAAAAAACAAAAACTTTATGTACCCTGGATTGCAGCTAGAATAAGATAAAAGCCAACACTGACTTTAAGGCTAAGTGCACACGTTCAGGAATATTTGCGTTTTTTTCGCGTTTTTTCGCGGGAAAAAACGCGTCAAAAACGCATGTATTAAGCATCCTATCATTTAGAATGAATTCCGCAATTTTTGTGCACATGGTGCGTTTTTTTCCGCAAAAAAAACGCATCGCGGAAAATCTAGCATCATGTCCATTAATTTTGCGGATTTCTAGCGTTTTTCCCGCTTTATTATTGACCTAGAAAGTTCAGGAAAAAATCGCGGTAAAAACGCGTCAAAACCGCGCAAAAAACGCACCAAAAACGCGCAAAATCCGCGCAAAAAAACGCGCGTTTTTGCCGCGAAAAAAGTCCGGTTTTGCTCAGGAATATTCTGCAAACATTCTGCAAACGTGTGCACTTAGCCTTACAGGTCCTCTATAAGGCCCCACAGCCTCATCCCAGTAACCAATGGTTCCCTCAATTACTTCAGCAACACCCATAGACTAAAGTGAGCGACACTCGTGCAGTCAAGTCGCAGCAAGAAAAGGGACGCGAGGTGTCAGGGTGTACAGAAATGACTGAATTATGGGCCATCAGAGTACAATTACCTACATTAATGTGATAGAGTTTCCCTGCCTGGCTCCATTGTGTGATCGCTGCCGACTATACCGTAATGCTGCACCGCCATCCATGATAACCAGTTATTACTGCTGCCCCCATACACATCAGACCAATGGTGCCCAAAACAGGAGATTTTCATTATAAACGATTATCTGCTTTAACCAATGAACACAAGAGTTTGAAACTTTTTACCACATCCTGATAACTTCAACCTATATTGGGGGTTTACGTTCAGCTGGATTTATTGCTATTTATTTACAAACACGTCTTACCCTCCTGATTGTGCCCACCGAATACAAGGGCGCTGTTGGCAGGGCTTGCTTTCTTGGTCAAGGGGGTGGTGCTGGGCACCGAGGCCTCGCTGGGCTTGGGCTGGTCCCTGCTGTGGAGCCCAGGGGGCTGCAGGGACGATTTCTGTAGGGCACGCTTTTTATAGCCCTGTGCCAGTGGTGTTAAGACCGGTGATACAGGGTGGAGGCAGCCACAGTCTCCAACCTCATGGAGGGCACAGCTGGGCACTTGGGATGCCATCCTCAGGGTGTGGGGTGGATACTAGGCTACAGCACTGCCTGTGCGAGATGCATGCACTTGCTGGAGAGAAGTTTCTGCGCTGTCTCAGCACTCAGCAGTGAGGGAGGGCACAGGGTGCGGGAGCAGTTCACAGCTGAGAGGACCGTAAACAGGAACGCTGCAGCCGCCCCCTGCACACAGCCAGCGCTCAGCAACCCTCAACACCGTGCACACATCCGCAGCACGGCCCTCCTACACCGTGCACACAGTCCCGCACCCCAAGCACTGGCAACCCGCTACCAGAAAGCAGAACTCGTGTGCACGCACAAACTGAGCACCCGGGCGTTTAAATAAGCGCAGGCGTCACGGAACGCGCAGCGCGCTCACAGCGGCATTTATTTACTTTCACACTAGGCACGCTGTTGTGCCCCGCCTATCGCTAAGTGCGCCTGCGCAGTAAGCCCTTTCTGTCAGCTGTCAGTGGGTTGTGCAGGCGGTGCTGTGTCAGCCTCACCACAAGGGTGACCTGTAGGAGCCATGACCGGGCATAATGGGCTCAAAGTGCAAAACGGCTTTGATTATGTGCAGACGGTGCGTTTATTGATAGATGTGTTCTAATCAGCCTTTAGGCCGGCGTCACACTGGCGAGTTTGATGCGAGTAAGTCGCACAACTTTCTCGCATCAACACCCGGCACGGCTCTCGGACCCGAGTGTGATGCTACATAGAAATACATGCAGCCGCACACTCGGGTCCGAGAGCGGGCGGCCGTGCCGGGTGTTGATGCGAGAAAGTCGTGCGACTAAGGCTACTTTCACACATCAGGTTTTTTGAATCAGGCGCGATCCGGCCTTTTTTTTGAACACCGGATGCGACGTACGGACATGCTGGATCCGGTGTTTTTAACATTGACTAAATATAGCGCCGGATCGCGCCGCATGTACCTGCGTTTCGTCCGTTTTCTGCCGGATCCAGTGTCTGGTTTATTTCCGGCGTCTAGGAAAGACGCCAACTGTAACGTTTTTTGTGTCCGGTCAAAAAGCCGGAAGGGCCGGATCCGGCGCTTCCGGCCTTTGTCTACAATGAAAGTCTATGAGCGCCGCATTGCGCCGCATCCGGCAAAAACCTGATCCGGTGGCCTGATCCGTTTTTTTTGTCTGGGAATGTTAATTAGTCCAGACAGAAGCAAACATATATATACCACGCCAGTGGGACACTCTGCCACATGCTATGCAAGCATCAAGAGAGCCATCATCAAATTGTACTGGATTTTGAACAAGCAACAGCAGAACCCATCCAAATGGAGTCCGGGGACCACCGAGATATTGGCGCGGAGGAGACAGGAGCAAACGACAGACGGTAAATATCACCCACCCCATGATACTATGCATGTATTTTATGTGTTTGCATTGTTGTATACTTTGTGGGTTGTGCGTTAATACAATGTGGGTATTGCTCTATTCTGTTTTGACGTACTTGTATACTGTGTGGTTATTGCTCTATTCTGTTTTGGCGTACTTGTATACTGTGTGGTTATTGCTCTATTCTGTTTTGGCGTACTTGTATACTGTGTGGTTATTGCTCTATTCTGTTTTGGCGTACTTGTATACTATGTGGGTAGTGCTCTATTCTGTTTTGGCATACTTGTATACTATGTGGGTATTGCTCTATTTTGTTTTGGCGTACTTGTATACTATGTGTAGTGCTTCATACAATGTGGTTATAGCTATAATCTGTTTTGGCGTACTTGTATACTATGTGTAGTGCTTCATACAATGTGGTTATAGCTATAATTTGTTTTGGCGTGCTTGTATGCAATGTGTAGTGCTTCATACAATGTGGTTATAGCTATAATCTGTTTTGGCGTACTTGTATACTATGTGGGTAGTGCTCTATTCTGTTTTGGCATACTTGTATACTATGTGGGTATTGCTCTATTCTGTTTTGGCGTACTTGTATACTATGTGGGTAGTGCTCTATTCTGTTTTGGCGTACTTGTATACTATGTGTAGTGCTTCATACAATGTGGTTATAGCTATAATTTGTTTTGGCGTGCTTGTATGCAATGTGTAGTGCTTCATACAATGTGGTTATAGCTATAATCTGTTTTGGCGTACTTGTATACTATGTGGGTAGTGCTCTATTCTGTTTTGGCATACTTGTATACTATGTGGGTATTTCTCTATTCTGTTTTGGCGTACTTGTATACTATGTGGGTAGTGCTCTATTCTGTTTTGGCGTACTTGTATACTATGTGTAGTGCTTCATACAATGTGGTTATAGCTATAATCTGTTTTGGCAAAATTGTATACTATGTGTAGTGCTTCATACAATGTGGTTATAGCTATAATCTGTTTTGGCGTACTTGTATACTATGTGTAGTGCTTCATACAATGTGGTTATAGCTATAATCTGTTTTGGCAAACTTGTATACTATGTGTAGTGTTTCATACAATGTGGTTATAGCTATAATCTGTTTTGGCGTACTTGTATACTATGTGTAGTGCTTCATACAATGTGGTTATAGGTATAATCTGTTTTGGCGTACTTGTATATTGTGTAGTGCTTCATACAATGTGGTTATAGCTATAATCTGTTTTGGCAACTTTTATACTATGTGTTGTGTTATACATGTGGTTATAGCTATAATCTGTTTTGGCAAACTTGTATACTATGTGTAGTGCTTCATACAACGTGGTTATAGCTATAATCTTTTTGGCAAATTGTATACTATGTTAGTGTTATACAATGTGGTATTGCTATAATCTGTTTTGGCGTACTTGTATACTATGTGTAGTGCTTCATACAATGTGGTTATAGCTATAATCTGTTTTGGCATTGTATACTATGTGTAGTGCTTCATACAATGTGGTTATAGCTATAATCTGTTTTGGCGTACTTGTATACTATGTGTAGTGCTTACATACAATGTGGTTATGCTATAATCTGTTTTGGCGTACTTGTATATATGTGTATGCTTCATACAATGTGGTTATAGCTATATGTTTTGGCAACTTGTATACTATGTGTAGTGCTTCATACAATGTGGTTATAGCTATAATCTGTTTTGCAAACTTGTTACTATGTAGTGCTTCATCAATGTGGTTATAGCATAATCTGTTTTGGCAACTTTACTATGTGTAGTGCTTCATACAATGTGGTTATAGCTATAATCTGTTTTGGCGTACTTGTATACTTGTGTAGTGCTTCATACAATGTGGTTATAGCTATAATCTGTTTTGGCGTACTTGTATACTATGTGTAGTGCTTATACAATGTGGTTATAGCTATAATCTGTTTTGGCGTACTTGTATACTATGTGTAGTGCTTCATACAATGTGGTTATAGCTATAATCTGTTTTGGCGTACTTGTATACATGTGTAGTGCTTCATACAATGTGGTTATAGCTATAATCTGTTTTGGCGTACTTGTATACTATGTGGTAGTGCTTCATACAATGTGGGTATTGCTATATTCTGTTTTGGCGTACTTGTATACTATGTGTAGTGCTTCATACAATTGTGCTATCGTTTTGGCGTACTTGTATACTCATGTGTAGTGCTTCATACAATGTGGTTATAGCTATAATCTGTTTTGGCGTACTTGTATACTATGTGTAGTGCTTCATACAATGTGGTTATAGCTATAATCTGTTTTGGCTACTTGTATCATGTGTAGTGCTTCTACATATTGTATACTAATTGTATTGGCTCTTGTATGCATTGTATGCTATACAATGTGGTATAGCTATATCTGTTTGGGTACGTAACTATGTGTATCATCATACAATGTGGTATGCTATATCTGTTTTGCGATTGATACTTGTGTATTCAACATGTGGTTATTAGCTATAATCTGTTTTGGCGTACTTGTATACTATGTGTAGTGCTTCATCATTGTTTAGTTTTGTTTTGGCGTACTTGTATACTATGTGTAGTGCTTCATACAATGTGGTTATAGCTATAATCCGTTTTGGCAGACTTGTATAACTATGTGTAGTGCTTCATACAATGTGGTTATAGCTATAATCTGTTTTGGCGTACTTGTATACATGTGTAGTGCTTCATACAATGTGGTTATAGCTATAATCTGTTTTGGCGTACTTGTATACTGTGTGGGCATACGTGCTATCTATATCTGTTTTGGCAAACTTGTATACTATGTGGTTTTAAATTTTCTTAATCTGTTTTGGCTACTTGTATACTATGTGAGTGCTATACAAGTGGTCATAGCTATCTGTTTTGGCAATTGTATACTATGTGTAGTGCTTCATACAATGTGGTTATAGCTATAATCTGTTTTGGCACTTGTATACTATGTGTAGTGCTTCTACAATGTGGTTATAGCTATAATCTGTTTTGGCGTACTTGTATACTAATGTGTAGTGCTTCATACAATGTGGTTATAGCTATAATCCGTTTTGGCAAACTTGTATACTATGTGTAGTGCTTCATACAATGTGGTTATAGCTATAATCTGTTTTGGCAAACTTGTTACTATGTGTAGTGTTCATACAATGTGGTTATAGCTATAATCTGTTTTGGCGAACTTGTTACTATGTGTAGTGCTTCATACAATGTGGTTATAGCTATAATCTGTTTTGGCGTACTTGTATACTGTGTGTAGTGCTTCATACAATGTGGTTATAGCTATAATCTGTTTTGGCAAACTTGTATACTATGTGTTGCTTAATACAATGTGGTTATAGCTATAATCTGTTTTGGCGTACTTGTATACTATGTGGGTAGTGTCTATTCTGTTTTGCATACATGTGTATACATGTGGTATAGCTCTATTCTGTTTTGGCGTACTTGTATACTATGTGTAGTGCTCTATTCTGTTTTGGCATACTTGTATACTATGTGGTATTCCTATAATCTTTTTGGCATACTTGTATACTATGTGGTATTGCCTTTCTTTTACTTGTATACTATAATCCTTGTTTGGCATACTTGTATACTATGTGGTATTGCTCTATGTGGCGCATACAATGTGGTTATGCTTAATCTGTTTTGGCGTACTTGTATACTATGTGGTATTGCTCTATCGTTTTGGCACTGTAACTATGTGTATGTTACTAAATCTGTTTTGGAACTTGTATACTATTGTATGCTTCATACAATGTGGTTATAGCTATAATCTGTTTTGGCGTACTTGTATACTATGTGTAGTGCTTCATACAATGTGGTTATAGCTATAATCTGTTTTGGCGTACTTGTATACTATGGTAGTGCTTCATACAATGTGGTTATAGCTATAATCTGTTTTGGCGTACTTGTATACTATGTGTAGTGCTTCATACAATGTGGTTATAGCTATAATCTGTTTTGGCGTACTTGTATACTGTGTGTAGTGCTTCATACAATGTGGTTATAGCTATAATCTGTTTTGGCATACTTGTATACTATGTGTAGTGCTTCATACAATGTGGTTATAGCTATAATCTGTTTTGGCATACTTGTATACTATGTGTAGTGCTTCATACAATGTGGTTATAGCTATAATCTGTTTTGGCGTACTTGTATACTATGTGTAGTGCTTCATACAATGTGGGTATTGCTCTATTCTGTTTTGGCGTACTTGTATACTGTGTGTAGTGCTTCAGACTGAAGAGACCCTTGTGGCGTATAGCGGTGCTTCCCCGCCTCCCGCCAATCCCATAATAACGAAACAACAGCAGACCTGGATGGGTTGAACAGGTCGGTCACAGTTTATTAAATTATAAGCAGAGAGGGGCAAATACAATCCGCAACCGCCTCTCTGCCGAGGACCCCGGCGCTGCCGGTGGGCGTAATTTACAAGGGGGGAGGGGCAAATACAATCCGCAACGGACTCTCTGCCGAGGCCCCCCGGCGACGCCGGTGGGCGGGCATGCAGATGAGAGGTTACGAACCGTTGCCCCCCCCCCATACTACCGCTGTGACAATGCATATGACAGCAACTTTGTAAGTATTGACAAGGTATAACAAACTGTACATATATATATATATATCTATATAAACACAACTAGTTTTTTTTTTTGTTTTTTTTTTTTGTTTTTTTTTACAATCGCTGCACGGCAAAAACTTCTAATATAAAAGGGGAGGGAGGGTGGGACAAAAACTTCCACTGGTCAGACGAGGGAGAAAGAGGAAGAATCCGGCCCATACCCGAGCATTTAACCCCTGAGGGTGCGGCCGGACTCCACTTCCTCTTTCTCCCCGTTGGTCAGTGGAGTCCGTTATATGGCTTTACCTGGGGAGGGGGAGTGACTGGAGGAGGGAAGCACAGCCCCCAGTTCCTTCTAGCTAAAGAGTCTATATGGGCTCTTCAGTCAGAAGCTCGATCCCTATTCGGTGCCGTGCTTACCAGACTGAAGAGACCCTTGTGGCGTATAGCGGTGCTTCCCCGCCTCCCGCCAATCCCATAATAACGAAACAACAGCAGACCTGGATGGGTTGAACAGGTCGGTCACAGTTTATTAAATTATAAGCAGAGAGGGGCAAATACAATCCGCAAACCGCCTCTCTGCCGAGGACCCCCGGCGCTGCCGGTGGGCGTAATTTACAAGGGGGGAGGGCAAATACAATCCGCAACGGACTCTCTGCCGAGGACCCCCGGCGACGCCGGTGGGCGGGCATGCAGATGAGAGGTTACGAACCGTTGCCCCCCCCCATACTACCGCCACGGAGGATCATGTGTATACCTACACAGGACTCCGACCCCCACACAACAACATTAAGGCCTGTTCAACCCCATCCTGTAAATTGGTTAGAAATATATCGAGCCCGATATCATTCAGATGCACGCCGTCCGGTCTAAGCAAATTTACATTGTCCTTCTGAAGATCGTGGTGGTTAACCACGATGCCGTAGTTTTTCTTGACGAGTTTTGCCATCCTCTTGTTAATTTTCCTCCTTGATTTATCAATGGCTTTCGGGTCCTTTGCTCCCTGCCAGACGGTGCGTGGTATTATGTCAGACCACACCACCACCGTATCTGGGCATAAGCAGGTAAAGTGCCGTATATCGGTCGACATCATTGAGTATAGGTCGGCGCCTTTTCTTGTGACTAAATCATTTCCGCCGGCGTGCAACACCAATATAAGAGGCCCATTGGCCGTTTTCACGATGTTGGCCATTTCAGGGAATATTTGCTGCCAACGCAGCCCTCTGACACCTCTCCAGATGACCTCCAGTCCAGGGAAACCAAAGTTTTTTCCGCCTGGGCGTAGGCTTGCCCTTTTGTACGCCCAGTAAACATAAGAGTGCCCTAGTACCCAAACTGTGGGTTTGTGGTCGCCTGGAAGAAACGAGAGGTGTTAGAGCAGATCTGGTCTTATGTATCTTGCGAAGCATGCGATTTCCAACGGCCTAATCTCTGGACTTCAGCTTCCGATACGCCGGCCCTAGCCGCTTCGGTGGCCGCCCCTATTCTGAAGGAATGCGTCCCGTATTGTTTCGGGTTAACACCGACTGCCTCTATGCAGTGTTTAAAAATCGAGTCGAACTGATATTTGGTAAGCGGGGACCCGTCGGTGTGTGAGAGGAAGAATCTACTGTCGTGTCTTATACCCACGAAGCGTCTTACTATTTTTAAGGGCATATTGGGCCATCTAAGGCCTTGAGTAAGACCCACGCGCCTCTACCGGTTGGATCGCACTTGGATTTTCGTACCCTAATGCGCAAAGCATCGCTACATATGACGACGTCCTCGAAGATCAACCCGCCCGCCGATGCTGTTTTCGACCGCGGCACTAGTTCACCGACGCGCAGAGCCCCGAAGTATGCAATTGCAAATGCTGTCGATACTAGTGCCGCCTCGTACTGCGACTTGCACACCGACGTTGAGATTGTGATGATATCGCGCAACAGGCTTAGAGACACGGGGCGGCGACATTCCTGACTAGGTTGGAGCCTCTTCCAGCCTTTAACGGCTTGCCTGACGAGGAAGTATTTAGTAACGTCGTCCCAACCTAGAAGCTGGAAGAAGAAGGCTATTCCTGCTAAGTGTCGCTGCGCTGCGGTACCCGACGCTCCTCTATTCCTGAGCAGATTCAGGAGTTCTATCAGAACGTCGCATCTGGCCCGATTACATGTATCGACCGGTCTTCCTTTGATTAAAGAGCGCCATTCCTCCCATGCCTTACCGTAGACCTGCCAGGTAGCCGGTGTCACTGAGGCTTGGATCAAGGGCATCAGTGATTGGCCACAGTGTCCCAGAGGGAGGGAGGACATTGTAGGCCCGGTGGTTGAGCTTTTGGGCGGAATGATTTGAAGGCCTGCCAATCGGAAGACAACAGAGAGTTAACAATCACGTCTTCAGCGGTAGACGTAACTCTGGCGCGGCACCAGATGTTGTGTCTAAGGCATAGTAGCGCTAGGCGGCGCAGCAGCGCGAGAACAGGCAGGGAGGAAGAAGACATGCTGTTTAAACTTATTGCAGTTCCTGGGTGTCTGGTTAGAAATCTGATGTTAGTGTTTTTTAGTTGGGTACCCCAGAGCTCGATGGATGCTACTATCGCAAAGATCTCCTGCAGCGCTGTGTTGCGGCCCCAGCTGCATGTGGACCATAGAATGGGCCAACTGCATTTGCACCACTCATCCTTGTAGATTGCCACAAAACCGTTATTTGCGTCACTACCAACCTCTAGACCTATGTTTTTGCTCGGCGTTTCCTGTGCCATTACACAAGTGTGTCCGTTGTAAGAATCTAGGAACGATTTCCAGACTAACAGATCTGCTTTCAAGGAGCGGTTAAGTCTAATTCTGTGTCCCGGCTGTGTAATGCCTTTAGTTGACAATGATAGACGGCGTGAAAACGCTCTGCCCACGGGCATAATGCGGCACGCGAAATTGAGCAGACCTAGCAGCGACTGCATCTGCTGAAGGGTGACTTTTTTAACTTCTATGAAACTTTCGACCGTTTGACGCGTTTTTTGTAATTTGTCCGGCGGCAGACGGAAAACCATTTCGTTGGTATCTATTTCGATGCCGAGAAAAGGGAGCACGTTGCATGGGCCGATGGTTTTTTCAGGTGACAGTGGTACCCCGAAGAGCCGCGCTATATATTTAAACTTCTGGAGGAGGAAGTTACAGAGTTTTGAGTTCATTGGCCCGACAAACAAAAAATCGTCGAGGTAGTGAGTGGTTGAATTGCTGCCCGTTTCGTGTCGCACTACCCAGTCCAAGAAGGTGCTGAAAAGTTCGAAATAGTTGCATGAGATAGAGCAGCCCATTGGTAAGCACATGTCGAAATAAAGGAGCTGGTCCACCCTGAAGCCTAACAAATGAAAGCATTCAGGGTGCACCGGCAACAGGCGAAACGCTGACTCTATGTCGGATTTCGCTAGGAGCGCACCAGGCCCCGCGGTGCGTACCAGATCGACTGCTCTGTCAAAAGACGCATATGTTACGGAAAAATCTTCGGGGTAATCGCGTCGTTAACCGAGCCGCCCTTCGGGTAGGAAAGGTGATGGATTAGCCGAAATTTACCGCTTTCTTTTTTGGGGACGATGCCTAGAGGTGAAATTCTGAGATTTTTAAAGGGGATTGCTGTGAAAGGGCCCGCGACTCGGCCTAGTTCTAATTCTTTTTTGATTTTTTGTTTCAAAATTTCGGGTACTCGTGCGCGGATTTTAGGTTATTTGCCGAAGTTGGTGTTTGATTGGAATGGAATGGAATGAAAAACCCGTTTTGAAACCCGTCGCGTAATTGCTGGGCCGCGACTTTATTTGGATAAAGGCTTAGCCACGGTCCCATTGCGGCTACGCTCACCGGGGTTTTGCCTCGTAGCTGTTCCGTTTGGGAGTCGGGTACACCTGGCTGCGGGGTGTCCACCTCCGCAGGCTGAGCAATCATGCCTAAATCTGCATGATGCCTGGAATCGGCAGCTTCCTTCATTAAATAGCATGCAGGCCCCTGGTCTACGCACGACCACTGAGTTTGGGCCTGTAGCAGTTGACAAGCTAGTGGCCGTTGCTGGAAAGGGGGAATTTTTTTGCTCCATCATTAGCCGTAGCCAGACCTCGGTGGCTTTAAACGCCCCATCCTAGGTCCGGCTGGAGGGCTAGCCTCATGCGGAACTCTTCGTCGTAGCGTCTCCAAGCGACGCCGCTATGAGCCTTGTAGGAGTTATATATTAAGTCTAGGTAAATGAAGAGCTCTGCGCAGCGCTCGGGGTGTTTTTGACCCATGATACAGCCGAGGACAGCGAAGGCTTGAATCCAGTTATTCATTGTATACGCTATTTTTCCTCTCCGTTCGCCAACTCTCCTTTCCTTGTCTACTGACTGCTGGTCTGGCGACAGGAGAGACCAAATATCAATGTAATCATTTTTCCAGATTTTTTCTTTTGTCTCTAGGTCTATGTGTGCGCCTAGAGGACTGATACCACAGTAAAACGAGTCCTTGTGTAGGCTCGCTGAATTAGCTTTAGGTGTTGTTTTGGTGACGGATGACCCAGTAGGGTGATCCAGTTTTTTAATCAGCGCCCAGACGGCGGACGCCAAGTCGCTGTCTCCAGTGGTGTGTTGTGCAACGTTAGGTTCGTTTATCGTGCGTAACTCACCACTGTCGGTCGTAGGCAGGGCGTCCTGGGCGCTGGCGGCTCCGGCTGATGGAGACTCTCCGTCAGCGGTGGAAGTGCTGTCTTGTTGGCTGCTAATAAATGGGTTATTAGGAGATGAGGCTTCGCCTCCGCGGGTGCGTGACAACCCTTGGTTGTCGTGCGCCAGGGGCCGAGTGACAAACTCTGTAAGCGGGTTTTCCACGCCGTAGAGGATGTCGTTCTGGCCGGGTGCCCTGTGGGCTGTGGCGGATTCCCTCCGCCGGAAGACCGCGTCGCGGAACGTGAGCGCCGTCTTGCGCTGGATCCATGTGACCGTCTGTCGTGACCCTCAGACGTATCGGACCGTCCCGAAGTTGACGGTGAGCGCCATCTGGAGGACCGTGATCTGCGGTAATCCCTGTAGGTGCTGCGTCTTTCTCTGTCCCTGTAACGAGAACAGCAACAACCCGGGGACAGCGAAAATGTCTGTGGGAATCTTCTGAGGAAGAGGGTGAGGGTCGACGACGTTCATGATTGCTGCGACCGTGGCTACGGACTGCGTTAGGGGCGCTATGATCTAGTGACGGGGGAACGGGATTCTGGAGCTGGCTAAGTGACAGCTCCGGGGCAGTATTGTGTGGCGGAGGAGACGGCATATTATATGGCCGCGACGGCGCGGGGATGTGAGTGGTGGGGGGTGGGGGTAATTGTGTGATCGCTGAAACTGTGTTCTTGGGTCGCGGGTGGGGTTGGTGGCATGTTCGGTGTATTGGTGTTTTTGTGGTTACGTGATTGAGACGTATTACTTACTCGCTGCGGAGCGCGCTGAGCGGTCGGGTTGGACCGGACAGCGCGCTCCGCAGTCGCAGAAACCATATTGACCCCGGGCCGTGCGATATCCCGAGCAGGCGGCACTGCTGCGCCTGCCAGGGAAAAGCTGCGGCCCGGGCGGGAGGCGACGGGCACTTGCCGGCGAGTGCCACCCTGCAGCACAGGAGCTGACAGGTTGCTTGTGGCATTCCTTTGTCTTTTTGTTGCAGCCTGACCTGCCTGCATGTGCAGGTGAGGCTGAGCTCCCTGGCACCAGTGCTGGGCTGCAGCGCCGGAAGTGCCCGCCCCCTGACAGGAAGTGGGCGGGGCCTGGACGCCGGGAGCAGTGGAGGAGGCCTGCAGGCCTGCCCGATGCTGCAGGCCTGCCCGAGGACGCCGGGGGATGGTGGCAGGAGAGCGGGCGACGGCGCCGACGGCGCGCCCGCGGCGGCAGGGCAGCGGCGATCCACCGCCCACGTGAAGACGCTCAGGGGGGCGGGTGGACCGCGCCGAACGCCTGCCTGACGGCGCCGCTGCTACTTTGTTTGCTTGTGCGGCCACCGAGGCCGGAGCGTCGGAGGCCGGCGCCGCTGTAGGAGCGGCCGTGGGCGCCGGTGCGGCCCCCAATGCGAAGGCCGGAGGGACCAGGAGAGTGCCGGGAACGATGGCAGACGGTGAGCTATGGGCTGCCTGGTGAGGAGGAGGAAGGGGGGGACCGGGACGGGCGACCGCTGGGCTGGGGGGGCGACTGGAGACCACCTCTGAGTACAGGGGCCTAGGCGAGGGGGCCAGCAGACAGGGGGACATAGGGGAGGCCGGGACACCGAGGGATATAGGGGGGACCCGAATACTGGGGGATATAGGGGAGGCCGAGATAATGGGTGATATAGGGGGGACCCGAATACTGGGGGACCTAGGGGAGGCCTGCAGCGATGCTGGAGAGGGCACAGCAAGGTGGGCATTAATGGAGGACATTACTGACCGTAACCATGGCGCACCTTCCTGTGCTGCTCTCTGTAGCAGGGCCTCAATCAGGGGATCAGACATCGCTGCAGGACACTCGGACAAAAACTTCCACTGGTCAGACGAGGGAGAAAGAGGAAGAATCCGGCCCATACCCGAGCATTTAACCCCTGAGGGTGCGGCCGGACTCCACTTCCTCTTTCTCCCCGTTGGTCAGTGGAGTCCGTTATATGGCTTTACCTGGGGAGGGGGAGTGACTGGAGGAGGGAAGCACAGCCCCCAGTTCCTTCTAGCTAAAGAGTCTATATGGGCTCTTCAGTCAGAAGCTCGATCCCTATTCGGTGCCGTGCTTACCATACTATGTGGTTATAGCTATAATCTGTTTTGGCTTACTTGTATACTATGTGTAGTGCTTCATACAATGTGGGTATTGCTCTATTCTGTTTTGGCGTACTTGTATACTGTGTGTAGTGCTTCATACTATGTGGTTATAGCTATAATCTGTTTTGGCGTACTTGTATACTATGTGTAGTGCTTCATACAATGTGGTTATAGCTATAATCTGTTTTGGCGTACTTGTATACTATGTGTAGTGCTTCATACAATGTGGTTATAGCTATAATCTGTTTTGGCGTACTTGTATACTGTGTGTAGTGCTTCATACAATGTGGTTATAGCTATAATCTGTTTTGGCATACTTGTATACTATGTGGGTATTGCTCTATTTTGTTTTGGCGTACTTGTATACTGTGTGTAGTGCTTCATACTATGTGGTTTATAGCTTATAATCTGTTTTGGCAAACTTGTATACTATGTGTAGTGCTTCATACAACGTGGTTATAGCTATAATCTGTTTGGAATACTTGTATACTATGTGTAGTGCTTACTACAATGTGGTTATAGCTATAATCTGTTTTGGCTACTTGTATACTATGTGTAGTGCTTCATACAATGTGGTTATAGCTATAATCTGTTTTGGCGTACTTGTATACTATGTGTAGTGCTTCATACAATGTGGTTATGCTATAATCTGTTTTGGCAAACTTGTATACTATGTGTAGTGCTTCATACAATGTGGTTATAGCTATAATCTGTTTTGGCAAACTTGTGTACTATGTGTAGTGCTTCATACAATGTGGTTATAGCTATAATCTGTTTTGGCATAACTTGTGTACTATGTGTAGTGCTTCATACAATGTGGTTATAGCTATAATCTGTTTTGGCAAACTTGTATACTATGTGTAGTGCTTCATACAATGTGGTTATAGCTATAATCTGTTTTGGCGTACTTGTATACTGTGTGTAGCTTCATACAATGTGGTTATAGCTATAATCTGTTTTGGCGTACTTGTATACTATGTGTAGTGCTTCATACAATGTGGTTATAGCTATAATCTGTTTTGGCGTACTTGTATACTATGTGTAGTGCTTCATACAATGTGGTTATAGCTATAATCTGTTTTGGCGTACTTGTATACTATGTGTAGTGCTTCATACAATGTGGTTATAGCTATAATCTGTTTTGGCGTACTTGTATACTATGTGTAGTGCTTCATACAATGTGGTTATAGCTATAATCTGTTTTGGCATACTTGTATACTATGTGTAGTGCTTCATACAATGTGGTTATAGCTATAATCTGTTTTGGCATACTTGTATACTATGTGTAGTGCTTCATACAATGTGGTTATAGCTATAATCTGTTTTGGCATACTTGTATACTATGTGTAGTGCTTCATACAATGTGGTTATAGCTATAATCTGTTTTGGCGTACTTGTATACTATGTGTAGTGCTTCATACAATGTGGGTATTGCTCTATTCTGTTTTGGTGTACTTGTATACTGTGTGTAGTGCTTCATACTATGTGGTTATAGCTATAATCTGTTTTGGCTTACTTGTATACTATGTGTAGTGCTTCATACAATGTGGGTATTGCTCTATTCTGTTTTGGCGTACTTGTATACGTGTGTAGTGCTTCATACTATGTGGTTATAGCTATAATCTGTTTTGGCGTACTTGTATACTATGTGTAGTGCTTCATACAATGTGGTTATAGCTATTATCTGTTTTGGCCTACTTGTATACTGTGTGTAGTGCTTCATACTATGTGGTTATATACCGACCTCCAGGCCCGACCACTGCCTTCATCGACCAATTCACTACCTGGCTTCTTCACTTTCTCTCCACTGACATCCCCACCATCATCATGGGTGACTTCAACATCCCCACTGATACCCTTCAGTCAGCAGCCTCCAAACTTCTGTCCCTTACTTCATCCTTTGGACTTACTCAGTGGTCCTCCTCAGCCACCCACACGGATGGTCATACATTAGACTTGATCTTCACCCGCCTCTGCTCTCTATCTAACTTCACCACCTCCCCTCTCCCTCTATCCGACCACCATCTACTCACTTTCTCATCCCTGTCCTCCTCTCCTGTCACCCATGTCCAGCAACACGTGCACCCCCGCAGACACCTTGCACACCTAGACATCCACACACTCTCTGACTCTATTCTTTCACTGGCATCAATATCCTCACTCCACGATACAGACAGTGCCACTGCTTTCTACAATGCCACTCTCACATTGGCTATTGACACGGTCGCCCCTCTCGTTCATGGCAGAGTGCGACGTACCAACAGACAACCCTGGCACAATAACACCACTAAAAAGCTCCGGCAAGTGTCCAGGATTACAGAGCGGCGCTGGAAAAAAACAAATTCGCAAGACGACTTCACTGCATTCAAACAAGCAACACTCTCTTTCAAATCTGCCCTCACCTCTGCTAAACAGGCCTACTTCACAACCCTCGTATCTTCCCTATCCTACAACCCCAAACAGTTATTCAAAACTTTTAACTCCCTCCTCCGCCCACCACTGCCCCCTCCTACCTCCCTCATCTCTGCTGAGGACTTTGCCACACACTTCAAAAATAAGATCGACCAAACAAGGCAAGTCTTCATTGTTCAACCACCTCAACCACTTTGTATACCAGACCAATGCCCTAACCCCATAACCTCCCTCTCCAATATAACTGAAGGGGAGCTTAATTGTCTTCTCTCCAAATCGCACCTCACAACCTGTGCACTTGACCCCATCCCAACCCACCTCCTCCCCAACCTCACCACCACTATTATTCCATCCCTAACCCACCTCTTCAACCTATCACTAACTTCCGGTACCTTCCCTTCTGCTTTCAAGCATGCCACAATCACGCCTATCCTTAAAAAGCCAACCCTCGACCCAACCGCTATGTCCAGCTATCGCCCAATATCGCTGCTCCCATTCGCTTCCAAACTCCTGGAGCTGCATGTCCACGCTGAGCTTTCCTACCACTTCTCTTCTAACTTGCTCTTTGACACTCTACAATCTGGTTTCCGCCCCCATCACTCCACTGAGACAGCCCTGACCAAAATTACTAATGACCTACTTACAGCCAAAGCAAACGGACAATACTCTATACTCCTGCTTCTTGACCTGTCCTCTGCTTTTAACACAGTTGACCACTGCCTTCTACTACAGATTCTTTCCTCCTTTGGCGTCAAAGACCTCGCCCTATCTTGGATCTCCTCATACCTTTCGAACCGCACATTCAGCGTCTCCCACTCCCACACTACCTCCTCGTCCCTCCCTCTCTCTGTTGGAGTTCCCCAAGGCTCTGTTCTAGGACCCCTACTCTTCTCAATCTATACACTTGGCCTGGGGCAACTCATAAAGTCCCACGGATTCCAGTACCACCTTTACGCTGATGACACTCAGATCTACCTCTCTGGCCCAGACATCACTTCTCTGCTATCCAGAATCCCGGAGTGTCTATCAGCCATATCCTCCTTCTTCTCCTCCCGCTTCCTCAAACTCAATGTGGACAAATCTGAACTCATAATCTTTCCCCCATCCCACAGATCTTCCTTACCTGACCTATCTACCACAATTAACGACATCACGCTTTCCCCCGTACCAGAAGTCCGCTGCCTCGGAGTAACCCTCGACTCTGCCCTGTCCTTCAAACCGCACATCCAAGCTCTTTCTACCTCCTGTCGCCTTCAGCTCAAAAATATTTCAAGAATCCGTCCTTTCCTCAACCCTCAATCTACTAAAATGATTGTGCACGCCCTCATCATCTCCCGCCTCGACTACTGCAACACCCTTTTCTCTGGCCTCCCTGCTAACACCCTCGCACCTCTCCAGTCCATCCTTAACTCTGCTGCACGACTAATTCACCTCTCTCCTCGCTACTCCTCCGCTTCTCCCCTCTGCAAATCTCTTCACTGGCTCCCATTCCCTCAGCGTATCCAGTTCAAATTACTAATACTGACCTACAAGGCCATCTATAATCTGTCTCCTCCATATATCTCTGAACTAATCTCCCGATATCTTCCCTCACGTAATCTCCGATCCTCCCAAGACATCCTTCTCTCCTCCACACTTATTCGCTCCTCACCCAACCGCCTCCAAGACTTCTCCCGAATATCCCCCATCCTCTGGAATTCTTTGCCCCAACACATCCGACTATCAAACTCATTCAGATCCTTCAGACGGAACCTGAAAACCCATCTCTTCAGGAAAGCCTACAGCCTGCAATGACCCTGCTGCCTCCTCACCACTACCGGAGTTATTGCCTCAACCAACACCGGAACTGCTGCAACCCCCCGACCTACTGTCTCCTGCCTCACAATCCTGTAGAATGTAAGCCCGAAAGGGCAGGGTCCTCTCCCCTCTGTATCAGTCTGTCATTGTTAGTTTGTTTACTGTAAGTGATACCTGTAATTTGTATGTAACCCCTTCTCATGTACAGCACCATGGAATCAATGGTGCTATAGAAATAAATATTAATAATAATAATAAATAGCTATAATCTGTTTTGGCGTACTTGTATACTGTGTGTAGTGCTTCATACTATGTGGTTATAACTATAATCTGTTTTGGCGTACTTGTATACTATGTGTAGTGCTTCATACAATGTGGGTATTGCTCTATTCTGTTTTGGCGTACTTGTATACTGTGTGTAGTGCTTCATACTATGTGGTTATAGCTATAATCTGTTTTGGCGTACTTGTATACTATGTGTAGTGCTTCATACAATGTGGGTATTGCTCTATTCTGTTTTGGCGTACTTGTATACTGTGTGTAGTGCTTCATACTATGTGGTTATAGCTATAATCTGTTTTGGCGTACTTGTATACTATGTGTAGTGCTTCATACAATGTGGTTATAGCTATTATCTGTTTTGGCCTACTTGTATACTGTGTGTAGTGCTTCATACAATGTGGTTATAGCTATAATCTGTTTTGGCGTACTTGTATACTGTGTGTAGTGCTTCATACTATGTGGTTATAGCTATAATCTGTTTTGGCGTACTTGTATACTGTGTGTAGTGCTTCATACTATGTGGTTATAGCTATAATCTGTTTTGGCGTACTTGTATACTGTGTGTAGTGCTTCATACTATGTGGTTATAACTATAATCTGTTTTGGCGTACTTGTATACTATGTGTAGTGCTTCATACAATGTGGTTATAGCTATAATCTGTTTTGGCGAACTTGTATACTGTGTGTAGTGCTTCATACTATGTGGTTATAACTATAATCTGTTTTGGCGTACTTGTATACTGTGTGTAGTGCTTCATACTATGTGGTTATAGCTATAGTCTGTTTTGGCGTACTTGTATACTGTGTGTAGTGCTTCATACAATGTGGTTATAGCTATAGTCTGTTTTGGCGTACTTGTATACTGTGTGTAGTGCTTCATACTATGTGGTTATAACTATAATCTGTTTTGGCGTACTTGTATACTGTGTGTAGTGCTTCATACTATGTGGTTATAGCTATAGTCTGTTTTGGCGTACTTGTATACTGTGTGTAGTGCTTCATACAATGTGGTTATAGCTATAGTCTGTTTTGGCGTACTTGTATACTGTGTGTAGTGCTTCATACTATGTGGTTATAACTATAATCTGTTTTGGCGTACTTGTATACTGTGTGTAGTGCTTCATACTATGTGGTTATAGCTATAGTCTGTTTTGGCGTACTTGTATACTGTGTGTAGTGCTTCATACAATGTGGTTATAGCTATAGTCTGTTTTGGCGTACTTGTATACTGTGTGTAGTGCTTCATACTATGTGGTTATAACTATAATCTGTTTTGGCGTACTTGTATACTGTGTGTAGTGCTTCATACTATGTGGTTATAACTATAATCTGTTTTGGCGTACTTGTATACTGTGTGTAGTGCTTCATACTATGTGGTTATAGCTATAGTCTGTTTTGGCGTACTTGTATACTGTGTGTAGTGCTTCATACAATGTGGTTATAGCTATAGTCTGTTTTGGCGTACTTGTATACTATGTGTAGTGCTTCATACTATGTGGTTATAGCTATAATCTGTTTTGGCGTACTTGTATACTGTGTGTAGTGCTTCATACTATGTGGTTATAACTATAATCTGTTTTGGCGTACTTGTATACTGTGTGTAGTGCTTCATACTATGTGGTTATAGCTATAGTCTGTTTTGGCGTACTTGTATACTGTGTGTAGTGCTTCATACTATGTGGTTATAACTATAATCTGTTTTGGCGTACTTGTATACTGTGTGTAGTGCTTCATACTATGTGGTTATAGCTATAGTCTGTTTTTGGCGTACTTGTATACTGTGTGTAGTGCTTCATACTATGTGGTTATAACTATAATCTGTTTTGGCGTACTTGTATACTGTGTGTAGTGCTTCATACTATGTGGTTATAGCTATAGTCTGTTTTGGCGTACTTGTATACTGTGTGTAGTGCTTCATACAATGTGGTTATAGCTATATTCGGTTTTGGCAAACTTGTATACTATGCGTGTATGCTATATACTGTGTTGGCGTAGTAGTATACAATGTGGGTAGTGCTATATACTGTTGGCATCGATGTATACTAGTTGTGTATTGCTATATACTGTGGTGGCATAGTTGTATATTATGGTTATTGATATATACAGTGTTGCCTTTTTCTCTTATGTTTGTATTGCTGTATGCTATGAGGGTAGTGCTAAACTGTGAAAATATCATAATTAATCCTGATTTCAGGAAAAAAAATTCATTTGATCGATGTATCATGTATATGATGATTGTGTCCATGTATTAATTGGAATTGTATTTTTTCCACAGAAGAGGTCATCATCGGAGGCAGGAGGCTGACACTTCACCACCTCCAGCTCGTCAAGCGGGAGAACAGCTGCATGACATAGCATCATACATTAGGCAGTAAATATCTCACAACCCAAAACCACAATCTGAACTTGTCTTTCATCACCGGCCATGATTAAATGCATGTATTCATTGCAATTTATTTTGATTTATTTCCACAGCAGAGGACATCATCGGAGGCAGCAGGCTGAGACTGCACCACCACATACTCAAGCAGGAGGACAGCAGCGTGTCATTGTAGCATCCAGCAGACGGTAAATTTCTCACACCACAAAACCACAAACGAACTTTTGTCTTTCAGCACGGGCCAGGATTGAATTCATGTATTCATTGAATTTTTTTTTATATTATTCAACAGCAGAGGACATCATCGGAGGCCGGAGGCTGCTAGAAGTACACCAACACCACCAGATGACACTGGAGCGGTAGAGCATCGGGACCTGGCAGCATCTAGCAGATAGTAAATATCACACACCAAATAACCGCAAACAGAACTTTTGTCTTTCAGCACGGGCCATGATTATATCCTTTTTTTTTGCATTTTTTTTTCTTTTTGTCACACTGCAGAGGACAGCATCGGAGGCCGGAGGCTGCTACAAGTACACCACCATCACCAGATGACACTGGAGCTGGAGAGCATCGGAACCTGGCAGCATCTAGCAGACGGTAAATATCACACACCACATTACCGCAAACAGAACTTTTGTCTTTCAGCACGGGCCATGATTATATCCTTTTTTTTTGCATTTTTTTTTCTTTTTGTCACACTGCAGAGGACAGCATCGGAGGCCGGAGGCTGCTACAAGTACACCACCATCACCAGATGACACTGGAGCTGGAGAGCATCGGAACCTGGCAGCATCTAGCAGACGGTAAATATCACACACCACATTACCGCAAACAGAACTTTTGTCTTTCAGCACGGGCCATGATTATATCCTTTTTTTTTGCATTTTTTTTCTTTTTGTCACACTGCAGAGGACAGCATCGGAGGCCGGAGGCTGCTACAAGTACACCACCATCACCAGATGACACTGGAGCTGGAGAGCATCGGGACCTGGCAGCATCTAGCAGACGGTAAATATCACACACCACATTACCGCAAACAGAACTTTTGTCTTTCAGCAAGGGCCATGATTGTGGCCATGTATTCATTGCCTTTTTTTTTCTGTTTACTGCACAGCAGACGACCATCTCAGGTACCGATGGAATACCGCCAGCAGCAGGACAGTAGTTCTTCTGGGAGCCCTCCCACTCATCGGCAGCGTTTAGCGGTATTTTTTACAAATTATATTTACACAATCCTGTTTTTTTTTAAAAAAAAAAAAATCCATCTCTTGTATATATTTTTAATTTTTATTTTCTTTCACAATGCAGTATTATTATTATTTTTTTTTTTAAAAAAATCCATCTCTTGTTTTTTTTCTTTTTTTTTTCTTTCACAATGCATTATTTTTTTTTTTTTTTTTTTTTTTTTTTAAAAATCCATCTCTTGGATATATTTTTAATTTTTTTTTCTTTCACAATGCATTATTGGTTTATTTATTTTTATTTATTTTTAAATTACAGGAATCTGAACCGGAGGAGCTCCCAGAAGAAGGACGGGGTGGACAGATACCCGAAGTGGGCTCACAATTCGTAAGTTTCCTGCATCCATCAGTGCAACACAACATCACACTACATACAACACTTGGAAAAAAAAAAAAAAACACTGGACACAACCGGAAAACAACATAAAATTTTTTTTTGTTTTTTCAGTCTTCCACACCTGTGGCTTCAAGAGGTCCTTGCAGTGCCTCCCAGAGTCGACGTGAACAACGCGGCGGTCTTCAACCTGTAATTATTATAATAATTTTTTTTTATTTTAATTAAATGTGAAATGTTTTTTTTTTATAATTATTATTTTTTTTTCCTCATTTTATTTTAGGCTTCACAGCGTGCTCCCGACTCAGACGGTGAGGAGGGGATTGATGTCGACCTGTTAATTGATCTGATCAGAGAGCGGGAGCCGCTGTAGAACATGGGGGACCGCCGCCATTCAGATCAGATAGTGACCCGTCGGCTCTGGGATGAAGTCTGTTCCCAACTTGTGGGCTACTGGGAGGACCTTGAAGCTCGGTCACAGTCTAAAATGCATAAGTATATACAGTTCTGTAGGCCTGCTGGATTTAAAGCAGTGTTTCCACAACTCCAGTCCTCGTGAACCCCAAGGGTTCATGTTTTCAGGATTTCCTTTGGTACAACACTATGGAAATCCTGAAAACATGACCCGTGGGGGACATGAGGACCATGGGCGTACCCACCGTGGGGCAGTGGGGGGCAGATGCCCCCCCCTAGAAGCAGGGGCACACAATGAAAGAGAGCCTGTCTGTGTGCGCAGTGCACGAAGCTGCTGTCTCACCAGAGGAGCTTCTTCCTGGCTGCAGCAGCTGTAGTTTCACTTTCTGCCCTGCAGGCTCTGGTTGTCTCAGCCACACTGGGTCCTAGTGCCCTCTGTGTGCAGACACTGGACACTTCCTGCTCCTGCCTCAGCCACTGCCTGCAAGCGTCATGGTAAGAGGGGATGGAATTTATTAAATTCATTCTGCTCAGGCATGTCATGGTCACTGTGGGGGAATGTGAGAGGATGGGGGTACAGTGGGGGAGGGGTACAGGGCACTGGGGGTGAATGTAAGAGGATGGGGTATTGTGGGGGCTAGGGCACTGGAGGGGGTTAATGTGAGAGGATGGGGGTACAGTGGGGAGGGGTACAGGGCACTGGGGGTGAATGTAAGAGGATGGGGTATTGGGGGCTAGGGCACTGGGGGGTTAATGTGAGAGGATGGGGGTATTGTGGAGGAGGGGTACAGGGCACTGGGGTGAATGTAAGAGGATGGGGGTATTGTGGGGGCTAGGGCACTGGGGGGGTTAATGTGAGAGGATGGGGGTATTGTGGGGAGGGGTAAGGGCACTGGGTGAATGTAAGAGTATGGGGTATTGTGGGGGCTAGGGCACTGGGGGGTTGATGTGAGAGGATGGGGTATTGTGGGGGCTAGGGCACTGGGGGTTAATGTGAGAGGATGGGTGTATTGTGGGGCTGAAGTGGGGGAGGGGCAACAGGGCACAGAGAGTGAATGTGAGAGGATGGGGTATTGTGGGGGCTAGAGCACTGGGGGGTTAATGTGAGAGGATGGGGGTATTGTGGGGGAGGGGTACAGGGCACTGGGGTGAATGTAAGAGGATGGGGTATTGTGGGGGCTAGGGCACTGGGGGCTAATGTGAGAGGATGGGGTATTGTGGGGGCTAGGACACTGGGGGGTTAATGTGAGAGGATGGGGTATTGTGGGGGCTGAAGTGGGGGAGGGGCAATAGGGCACAGAGAGTGAATGTGAGAGGATGGGGTATTGTGGGGGAGGGGATACAGGGCACTGGTTGGTGAATGTGAGAGGATGGGGATATTGTGGGGGTTGGCGCACAGGGGTTGATGTGAGAGGATGGGGTATTGTGAGGGAGGGTGGACAGGTCACTGGGGTTGAATGTAAGAGGATGGGGGTATTGTGGGGCTAGGGCACTGGGGTTTACTGTGAGAGGATGGGGGTATTGTGGGGCTGAAGTGGGGAGGGCAACAGAGCACTGAGGGGTGCATGTGAGAGGATGGGGGTATTGTAGGGTCAGTGGGACAGAACACTAAGGGGTGCATGTGAGACAATGGGCTGTTGGGGTGTGGGTGGGGGACAGGGAGGTAGGGGGCTTTTTTTTACTTGTGAGCTCCTTAATACTTTAATAATAGATTAATATTTCAGTATTATTATAACAAGGGCATAGACAGACGGCCGTATAAATCATGCGAGGATCGCACTGCAATCCTCGGACTTGCTGGTACCGCTCCTGACATGAGCGCGACTGCCATGTATAATATATGGTATATACAGCGTAGTGTCGCATACACTGCTGTATTATACAATATACAACAGTTCTAATGCTCCATACCTAATATGCAGGATAATGTACAGTGTATATGATGTAACCTGTATAAGATGCGACATTGGCTTGCCCCCCCCTAGTTTTGATCCTGGGTACGCCCATGATGAGGACTGTAGTTTGGAAAACACTTATGTAGTATACTAACCAATTTGTGCTATCTCCTTTCAGGGGAGAGAATTGTGAAGCGGTGGCGGTCTATCAGGGATCGCTTCAAGAAGGAGTTCAACAAAGAGATGCGGGCCCCGAGTGGTTCTTCAGGACGCCAGAGCAAATACAAATACGCAAGAGCTCTGGCGTTCCTGCGCGAAACTATGGTCACCAGAAGGTAAATATTCAAAAGGAAATGTTTACATGTCTAACTAAATTTTTTTTCACAGCCAGGGCCATTCAAATACAGTATATTAATTGTATTTTTTCTCTTTATTCAACAGCACGGTGAGCAGCACTCGGGCGCCCGCAGAGTTGGGCCCTTCTGAGGTGATCCCTGAGGAGACCGGCACCGAGGGACACTTTGACCGCCCCGACCCATCTGCATCCACACGTGAGCCCCCTTTCCCCTCCACCAGCTCTGCAGCATCGTGGCCAAGTGCATTGCATGAGGCTGCTGGTCAAGAGATAGATTTTCCTTTACCCCACCCTTCTGCCCCTGCCACCTCTAGTACACCTGCGGCTACTGGGCGGCACCGGCAGAGGGGTCAGGAAAGGAACTATGCGCCCGAGTTCTTGCATTTGAATGCATCTTTTCAGAACTGCCTTAAAGTTTTATCTGAACAAGTTACCGCAGGCATTAATCAGATTACCTCCGCAGTTTCGGAGGTAAAGACACTTCTGCAAAGCATGCATTCAGAAGCAAGAGCATCACCAAATCAGGGTTTTTTTTAGGTCTGTGGCGGAGCGCATAGAGCCACTATCTGTTGACCAGCAGATGTATGTAATGCAGATGTGCCACGCTGCTGTAGTGCAGGTTTTCTCCTATCCTCCTCCTTCCACCCCAGTAGTTCCTCCCCCTCCCCCCCTCCATCCGCCGTCCCTCCTCCCCCTCCGATTCAGTATCAGCCACCTCCCCAATTCCAGCAACCTCCCACTATCACCAACCTCCCCAGTACCAGCCACCTTCCCAAATTCTGCCACCTTCCCAAATACAGCCACCTTCACAAATTATGCCACCTTCCCAAATACAGCCACCTTCCCAAATACAGCCACCTTCCCAACTCCAGCCACCTTCCCAACTCCAGCCACCTTCCGAACTCCAGCCACCTTCCCCAACTACAGCCACCTCCCCAACTTCTGCCACCTCCCCAACTTCAGCCACCTCACCAACTTCAGCCATCTCACCAACTACTGCCACCTCACCAACTCCAGTCCCCTCAACAACTCCAGTCACCTATCCAGTACCAACAACCTCCCCAGTACCAGCCACCTACCGCGTACCAACCACCTACCCCGTACCACACTCCCACCTCTTACCAATCTCCTTCCCCCTACCAATTTCCTACCATATCACCTGCTCCTCCAGTCCCTGCCCCACCCTCCACTCCACCACCCATCACCGATTCTGCCTCCAACTTGTCCTTCCATTCTTTAACCCTTTCCACCCCTTCACCTCTTACTGTTCCTTCCCCACCAGCATCCCAGTCCTCTCTACACACTCTGTCTGTCATTTCTTTAAAATTTTACATGTTATGTAAGGTTACATGTGTAATAAAGATTAAGTACAGTAACAATGTTAAAGACAGAAACATTACATAGATTTAGGGCCAAACACAAACATAACAATTTATTAAACACGGTCATCCTGCCAGTCTACCTGTCCATCGGGTGAAATAAAGTACTCTGCAAATCTGTCCCTCATCCTGGAAACAGCAACAGAACTTCAATTGGTATTATTGTAATAATCATGTAATGTTGTTTCTTGAAAGTGGTCCTCAATGGTCAACTGTTCTTTGCAGATCACAACATTATGCAGTACCACGCAGGCTTTTATGACTTCGTCGACAGTGTCAGTCTTCAAATTGATGGCTGTCAATAGTACACGCCACTTTGCAGTCAGGATTCCAAACGTGCACTCAACCATTCTTCTAGCTCTTGTGAGCCTGTAATTGAAAATGTGTTTGGTATGGGTCAGTCCTCTGCTGGCATAAGGTTTTAATAGATGTTCTGAGAGCTGGAATGCCTCATCACCAACACACACATATGGCATAGGTGGCCCTGTGGTTTGAGGCAGCGGCCTAGGGGCTGGGAAATGGAATGTGTTCCCATACAGTCGACGTCCCATCGCTGAAAGTTTGAAGACCTGGGAATCGTTAGATCGTCCATATGCCCCTATGTCCACTGCAATGAACCTATATTCGGCATCAGCGATGGCCATCAGGACAACCGAGAAATATTTTTTATAGTTAAAATATTCTGATCCTGTTCCCGCTGGCTTCACAATTCTGACATGTTTGCCATCAATCGCTCCAAGACAATTCGGAAATTGGCAGATCTGTTGGAACTTATCTGCTATTTCCATCCACCGCTGTGTAGTAGGTTCAGGCATAAATTCAGAGACCAAACAGTCCCACAGTGCAGGGCAGGTGTGCTTTATTATGCCCGATATGGTAGAGATTCCCAATCTAAATTGGAAATGGAGTGAGGAGAGCGATTCTCCACTTGCAAGGAATCTAAAAAAAAAAAAAAAAAAAAATTTTCTCACAATCACTGCATTACATTGCAGAACTCAGGTATAACAATTGGAAAAGGCAAAAAACATAATATAGCACTACCCACATAGTATACAACTATGCCAACACAGTATATAGCAATACACGCATAGTGTACATCAATGCCAAAACAGTATATAGCACTACCCACATTGTATACTATGCCAACACCGTATATAGCACTAGCCACATAGTATAAAACAATACCAACATAGTATACAAGTACGCCAACACAGAATATAGCACTACCCACATAGTATACAAGTATGCCAACACAGAATATAGCACTACCCACATAGTATACAAGTACGCCAACACAGAATATAGCACTACCCACATAGTATACAACTATGCCAACACAGTATATAGCAATACACGCATAGTATACATCAATGCCAAAACAGTATATAGCACTACCCACATTGTATACTATGCCAACACAGTATATAGCACTACCCAATAGTATAAAACAATACCCACATAGTATACAAGTATGCCAACACAGAATATAGCACTACCCACATAGTATACAAGTACGGCAAAACAGTATATTGCACTACCCACATAGTATACAAGTATGCCAACACAGAATATAGCACTACCCACATAGTATACACGTACGCCAAAACAGTATATTGCACTACCCACATAGTATACAAGTACGCCAAAACAGTATATTGCACTACCCACATAGTATACAAGTACGCCAACACAGAATATAGCAGTACCCACGTAGTATACAAGTACGCCAACACAGAATATAGCAATACCCACATTTATTTAAGCACTACCCACATAGTATACAAGTACGCCAAAACAGAATATAACAATAACCACATTGTATTAAACAGTACCCACAAAGATACACAAAATATGCATTTGAATGAAATAAACACACACAAGTTTTTGACCATTTTTTATTGCACTGGTAGTAATCCTTTGATTGCCTTTTAGTCCTATAATAAAAAATAACAACAATACAAGTGTGTTCAAGCAAGCAGATTCAAAAATAATAGCTTACCTTATAGTCACCATGAGACACTCCGACGGAGAAATCGAATACCGGCAGTAGGTGTCACATCTCCTGATCTTGTCTTCAATCCGCTCCACCAACATATCAAATGTTTCCTTCTTCATACGAAGATAATAAAAAAATTTTTCTGGATTCTCTCTTAGCTCCATATTGAGTGTCGAATAGACTCCACGGGTTAGTCTCTGTGCCGTGATGGGGTGGATCCACATACGGCGGCGTCGCTGGCGTTGACGCTTTAGGCGCTGCTCGATCCTTCTCTCCTTCTCCATAACGATAAACCTCAAGCGATTCGCCTCCGCTGTGAAATCCACGAGATTCCTGAAAATATTCCCAATAATCGCCTCCATCTTCATCAGTCACTTGCTCTTCTCTCAAAAATGCTCCTCTACAACCTGTCAAAGATGGGCTGTAGGAACACTGAAATATAGGATTTACAGTAGCCAATCAGTTTTTGAAATAAAAGGGGCGTTTTTGAAAACCGATCCGTCGTAATCCTTCAAAAAACGGATAAAAAACGGATGAAACTGATGCGCCGGATCCGGTTTTCTGCCTGATCCGCTAAACGGATCAGGCAGAAAACCGGATCCGGCGCATCAGGTTTTTCATTTCATTGCCGCATCCGGCGCTCCGGCGCGACGCCGGATCGCGCCTGATTCAAAAAACCTGATGTGTGAAAGTAGCCTAAACAGGAAAGCTGCAGCCGCCCCCTGCACACAGCCAGCGCTCAGCAACACCGTGCACACATCCGCAGCTCGGCCCCCCTACACCGTGCACACAGCCCCGCACCCCAAGCACCGGCAACCCGCTACCAGAAAGCAGAACTCGTGTGCACGCGCAAACTGACCACCCGGGCGTTTAAATAAGCGCAGGCGTCACGGAACGCACAGCGCGCTCACGGCAGCATTTATTTACTTTCACACTGGGCACGCTGTTGTGCCCCGCCTTTCGCTAAGTGCGCCTTTCTGTCAGCACTCAGCTGTCAATGGGTTGTCCAGGCGGTGCTGTGTCAGCTTCACCACAAGGGTGACCTGTAGGAGCCATTACCGGGCATAATGGGGTCAAAGTGCAAAACGGCTTTGATTATGTGCAGTCGGTGCGTTTATTGATAGATGTGTTCTAATCAGCCTTTAGGGTATGTGCACACATTGCAGATTTGACTGCAGAATTTTCTGCACAAAAACAGGACCTCTTGGCAGAAAACGCAGGTGCTTTTTTGATGCGTTTTTCATGCATTTTTGTAAGCTAAATAAAGATATTTAAAGGATAAAGGAGGTATTGGAGGATAGAATTCAGAAGAAGTGTAGGGCTATAATGAACAATAATACACACCCACTATACGAGCTGTTCTTGAATCAGAAGAGCACATTCAGCAGCCGTCTAATCCTACTAAGGTGCAAGAAGGAGAAATTCAGGAAATCGTTTGTACCTACTGCTATGGGGATGTATAATAATTTCCTAAGGGTGGCAGAAATAATGACTGATGGCTGGTGTACTAATGTCAATTAACATTGTCTTATATACACCTGAACTACACACTTTTATTTATTATGTAATGTTGGTATACCTGTGCAAGATTTGTGTCCTAATATTTTATGTACTGCTGTTTGTATTGCTGCTGTAATACTGTAATTTCCCCCCGGGATCAATAAAGTGTATCGTATCGTATATGTTATTTAACAAAAAAAAAAGATTTGTGATGTCATTTATTGTCCAACCTCCTCTTTTACATTTGTCCAACCCATGCTCCATTACACACACAGATAGATAGATAGATAGATAGATAGATAGATAGATAGATAGATAGATATAGGATTGATAGATAGATATGAGATACATAGATAGATACCGGTAGATAGATAACAGATAGACAATAAATAGATGATAGATAATAGATAGTAAATAGATAATAGATGGATAGATAAAATGGTACCTAAATAGTTAAAGACACACACACAAAATATTCACTCAATATATTTAATTTTTTAAAAAATGGGAACAAAAATGACGTGGGCTCCCGCGCAATTTTCTGCGCCAGAGGGGAAAGCCGACGGCCGGGGCCAATATTTCTAGCATGGGAAGTTGTTAGTACTCATGGAGCTTCCCAAGCTATGAATATCAGCCCGCAGCTAGCCTTTACTGGCTATTAAAATAGGGGGACCCCCCAAAAAAAATGATGGGTGGTCACCCAATTATTTATAGCCAGAAAGGCTACGCAGACAGCTGCGGGCTGATATCATAGCCTAGGAAGGGGCCATGGATATTGGTGCACCCCCTGGCTAAAAATAACAGCACCCAGCCGCCCCAGAATTGGCGCATCTGTACAATGCGCCAATCCGGCACTTAGCCCCTCTCTTTCCATTCCCGTGTAGCAGTGGGATATGGGTAATAAAGGGTTACTGTCACCTTGCTATTGTAAGGTGACATTAAGCCCGGTTAATAATGAATAGGCATCAATAAGACACCTATCCATTATTAATCTTATAGTTTGAAAGGGTTAAAAAAAAACACACATAAGAATAAAGTATTTTAATTAAATAAAAAACAGCACGGTTTTCATATTTTTATTGCACGCCTAATTCATGCAACGCTATCCTATAATATAAAGTAAAAAAATAAAACAACCGTATACTCCCTGTCCTACGCAGTCCAATTACTAACGAGTGTCCCACGATGATCTTCCCAGTGAGATTGGGTGATGTCATTGCTCTATAGGGCCTCCTAGTGATGCACTGACACAAGACAATGGCTCCTGCAGTGGGTCACTGAGGTTACCTGAGTTCATTCTCTCATTTTATGGCAATGCTGCGTGGGAATTTTCTCACCCAGCATTGCCAATGAGAGAATAAACAGAAGTGATGTCATTCTCTCCCGGCGGCGGAGGATACACAGTATATCAGTGGAGGCCGTGTAGAGCATTGACATCACCCGATGTCAGCGTTCTATACCGGAGATAGTCGTGGGACACTCGTTAATAACTGGACTACGGCGGAAAGGTAAGTATAGGTTGTTTTATTATTTTATTTTTATTAGGAGACGATGGCTTCGGGGATTAGGTGATTGGTCAGTATGTACTCTATGTTATGTGTTGTATGTTATGTGTATATTCTGTATGCTATATGTTGTATGTACTGTATGTTGTATGCTATGTGTATGTAATATATGTTGTTTTTTTTACATTCAACACATTAGCCGGATGATGGGACTACTACTGTCCCATCACTGGCTAATGTGTTAGTTACTGTCAGTGTAGCAGGCATAGCCGGATGGGACTTGCATTCACAGACACACACACAGGCCCGCAGACCCCCGCCCACCCCCGCACATACACATGTCATGCAGACACCGGCACACACATACACGCACACAGTCACCGCCCACACACTATACACGCACACAGTCACCGCCCACACACTATACATGCACACAGTCACCGCCCACACACTTCCCTCCTCCCGAACTGCAGCGTTTCACACGCAGCAAAACCGCAGATCTTTTTTAGACCTGCGGTTTTGCTGCGGAAGTGCTTGACTCAATGCAAGTCAAAGGGCGCAGAAACGCTGCAGTTTCGGGCAAAGAATTGACATGCTGCAGAAAATAAAACGCTGAAAATCGGCGCTTTTTTTCCGCATGCATGTGCACAGCAAACCTGCGTTTGCCATAGAATTACATTGGATGTTCACTGTGCTGCGGGTTGGATGCGTTTCCGCGCGTTCAAAAACACTGCGGAACCGCATCTAAAAACGCATAGCCTTAGGGTATGTGCACACGTTGCGTTTTTTTTAGCCTTCCCAGGCTAGAAATATTGGCCCCGGCCGTCGGCTTTCCCCTCTGGCGCAGAAAATTGTGCGGGAGCCCACGCCATTTTTTTCCCATTTTTTTAATTAAATATATTGCGTGAATGTTTTGTGTGTGTCTTTATTTACCATTTTGTATGTATGTATTAACTATGTACCATTTTATCTATCTATCCATCTATCTATTATCTAACGATATTTATTATCTATCTATCTATTATCTATTTATTATCTATTTATCTATTATCTATCTGTTATCTATTATCTATTGATTATCTATCTATTTATCTATTATATATCTATTATCTATCTATTATCTATTTATCTATTATCTATCTATTATCTATCTATCATCTATTTATTATCTATCATCTATCTATTTATTATCTATCTATTATCTATTTATTATCTATCTATTTATCTATTATACTATCTGTTATCTATCTATTATCTATTGATTATCTATCTATCTATTATATATCTGTTATCTATCTATTATCTATCTATTATCTATTTATCTATTATCTATCTATCATCTATTTATTATCTATCTATTATCTATCTATTTATCTAACTATGTAGCAAAAAATATTGAAAAGCAGCACCAAAATGATGATGAGGGTGCAAAAAATCCTTCCAGGTATATACCAAACCTCATAATACGATCCAAAAAATGAAGGCAGCACTCCAAGATATAAGAAATGGGTGGTTTATTAGCCCATGTGAGACGTTTCGGTCCTAGATGTGGACCTTTTTCAAATGTAAAAGAGAGGGTTGGACAAGAAATTATATCATAAACCTTTTTTTTTTGGTTAAATAACATATCTTACAAATTTATTTAGCTTACAAAAACGCATGAAAAACACATCCAAAAAGCACCTGCATTTTCTGCCAAGAGGTCCTGTTTTTGTGCAGAAAATTCTGCAGTCAAATCTGCAACGTTTGCACATACCCTAGCCTAGGCTGTGTGCCCACGATCATGAATAGCAGCCGTTCTACATTACAAGCACAGTGGATGGAATTTATAGAAATCCCATTCCCGCTGAGCTTCTATTTACTGCTGCAAATACTCATCATGGTGCAGGTTTACGAGCCGCAGCATAGTAATGTCGGCAGTGGAGACGCATAGTCTAGCTGTGGGGGACGTAGTTCCCCCATAACCATTCATTAGATGCATGAAATCCACACAGATCACTAAGAACATGCGGATTTATCTGTGTGATTAGAGCGCAGTGAAGATACGCGGCGTCCAAACCACTATCCCTGATCGTGGGCACATGGCCTAAGGAAGCAAAATTCAGGACATTTAACCCCCCTCAAAAAAGAACAAACTAAACCCCACCCTTCTGAATGATTAAGGCTGGGGTCCCACCCTTCTGCATGGTCAAGGCTGGGGTCCCACCCTTCTGCATGGTCAAGGCTGGTGTCCCACCCTTCTGCATGGTCAAGGCTGGGGTCCCACCCTTCTGCATGGTCAAGGCTGGGGTCCCACCCTTCTGCATGGTTAAGGCTGGGGTCCCACCCTTCTGAATGGTTAAGGCTGGGGTCCACCCTTCTGCATGGTTAAGGCTGGGGTCCCACCCTTCTGAATGGTTAAGGCTGGGGTTCCACCCTTCTGCATGGTTAAGGCTGGTGTCCCACCCTTCTGATTGGATAAGGCTGGGGTCCCACCCTTCTGCATGGTTAAGGCTGGTGTCCCACCCTTCTGCATGGTCAAGGCTGGGGTCCCACCCTTCTGTATGGTTAAAGCTGGGGTCCCACCCTTCTGCATGGTCAAGGCTGGGGTTCCCACCCTTCTGCATGGTTAAGGCTGGTGTCCCACCCTTCTGATTGGATAAGGCTGGGGTCCCACCCTTCTGCATGGTTAAGGCTGGTGTCCCACCCTTCTGCATGGTCAAGGCTGGGGTCCCACCCTTCTGTATGGTTAAAGCTGGGGTCCCACCCTTCTGCATGGTCAAGGCTGGGGTCCCACCCTTGTGCATGGTTAAAGCTGGTGTCCCACCCTTCTGCATGGTCAAGGCTGGAGTCCCACCCTTCTGCATGGTTAAGGCTGGGGTCCCACCCTTCTGCATGGTCAAGGCTGGGGTCCCACCCTTCTGCATGGTCAAAGCTGGGGTCCCACCCTTCAGCATTTTTAAGGCTGGGGTCCCACCCTTCTGCATAGTCAAGGCTGGGGTCCCACCCTTCTGCATGGTTAAGGCTGGGGTCCCACCCTTCTGCATGGTCAAAGCTGGGGTACCCACCCTTCTGCATGGTCAAGGCTGGGGTCCCACCCTTCTGAATGGTTAAGGCTGGGGTCCCACCCTTCTGCATGGTCAAGGCTGGGGTCCCACCCTTCTGCATGGTCAAGGCTGGGTCCCACCCTTCTGCATGGTCAAGGCTGGGGTCCCACCCTTCTGCATGGTCAAGGCTGGGGTCCCACCCTTCTGCTTGGTCAAGGCTGGGTCCCACCCTTCTGCATGGTCAAGGCTGGGGTGAGGCTCCACGCCGGTGTTCTGCGGTTATCACCAGTATTAGATCCTTTTGGGGATTATAAAGATGAGAAGTCCCAGTGCAGGACCCGTTCACTTGCATGGGAAGCTTGATATCCTGGCTGCCATTTTCCTCCTTTCCATTTCTTAGCCAGAAATTTGTACTTTTTATCCAGACAAAAGAAACAAAAAACAACCGGGTGTGTCTTTGCGTTGTCTCGTTTTTTTTTACATTGAAGAGTATGGGAAACAGACTGTAATGGCTGGTCTACAAAAAGAAAAATAGAAAAAATAATAATTACTAAAGGTGTGGGGTTCTATTTTCCCTTTTGTGTTGTAATACACAAGGTTATAATTGTGAGCTATACCTGCATAATAAAAGGTCACCTTGACGTGGTTGGGTGGCTTTGGCACAATCAAAAACCGCTAATTATCTTTTGTTTTTCTGTTTGTGCTGATGCATTGTGTATGTATAATGGCTGGTCATCTGTTATGCCATCCGTCACCGTAGCCAGTATTAGCACTGCACATGCCTAGATCACGGTGATCAGGGACACTTCTAATAAAAGTGGATGCAAATCAAAACCAAAGTGTCTGTACATAAACTGAAAGACGGATCTGTTCAAAGAGAGGAATCTTGGATTTCCATTCCCAATGGATTCAGTATTTTTTCTTTTATTATTATTATTATTATTATTGGATCCGTTACCAACAGATGACAACTAGACATGTGAACAGAGCCCTAGGCCACATTCACACGTCAGTATTTGGTCAGTATTTTACCTCAGTACTTGTAAGCCAAAACCAGGAGAGGAACTGTCAGAGGGAAAGTATCATAGAAACACGTCACCACTTCTGGATTTATCACCCACTCCTGCTTTTGGCTTACAAATCCTGAGGTAAAATACTGACCAAATACTGAACGTGTGACAGTGGCCCTATATGGCATGACATCCAATATAATGTAGAGTTTCACCATCTCATCTAATGATCACGTGACATAAAACAGCCACAAAGAAACATTCACCAAAAACCTAAAACCTGCTTAGTTGTTTTTTTTTGTAGGGCTCATCTGATATGTGACTTTCCCAGACTTTCAGAGTGCCGGCTGATGTGAGTTGTGAATCTGGATGTTTTTTTACAACTAAATTGCAACTGTAAGGGCTCATACCTATTTGTGGAAAAAAAAAACGGTCCGTTTTCTGGATGGAAAAAACGGTCCGAATATATACAATTGTCATGCGATTTGTATGCGATTTTTAATTGCTCCATCCGTTTTCCATCAGTTTTCCATCTGTATGCAATGCGATTTTAGCGTAACGTTTTACATAGAGCAGTTATCTCTATGTAAAAAGTCATGTAAAAATCACATTGTAAAAAAAAAAAATGTACACAAAAAGCAATAATTATATATAATATATATTATATATATATTAAAGTCATACAGTCATGGCCAAAAGTTTTGAGAATGACACAAATATTAATTTTTACAAAGTCTACTGCTTCACTTTTTCTAATGGCAATTTGCATATACTCCAGAATGTTATAAAGAGTGATCAGTTTAACAGCAATTACTTGCAAAGTCAATATTTGGCTAGAAAATGAACTTTATCCCCCAAAACACATTTCAACATCATTGCAGCCCTGCCTTAAAAGGACCAGCTAACCTCTTTTCAGTGATTGCTCCATTAACACAGGTGTGGGTGTTGATGAGGACATGGCTGGGGATCAATCTGTCATGATTAAGTAAGAATGATACCACTGGACACTTTAAAAGGAGGCTGGTGCTTGGCATCATTGTTTCTCTTCTGTTAACCATGGTTATCTCTAAAGAAACATGTGCAGTCATCATTGCAATGCACAAAAATGGCCTAACAGGGAAGAGTATCGCAGCTAGAAAGATTGCACCTCAGTCAACAATCTATCGCATCATCAAGAACTTCAAGGAGAGAGGTTCCATTGTTGCCAAAAAGGCTCCAGGGCGCCCAAGAAAGACCAGCAAGCGCCAGGACCGTCTCTTAATAGTGTTTCAGCTGCGGGATCGGGCTACCAGCAGTGCAGAGCTTGCTCAGGAATGGCAGCAGGCAGGTGTGAGTGCATCTGCATGCACTGTGAGGCGGAGACTCTTGGAGCAAGGCCTGGTCTCAAGGAGGGCAGCAAAGAAGCCACTTCTCTCCAGAAAAAACATCATGGACAGACTGATATTCTGCAAAAGGTACAGGCAGTGGATTGCTGAGGACTGGGGTAAAGTTATTTTCTCTGATGAATCCCCTTTTCGATTGTTTGGGACATCAGGAAAACATCTCATTCGGAGAAGACAAGGTGAGCGCTACCACCAGTCTTTTCTCATGCCAACTGTTAAGCATCCTGAAACCATTCATGTGTGGGGTTGCTTCTCAGCCAAGGGAATTGGCTCTCTCACAGTCTTGCCTAAAAACACAGCCATGAATAAAGAATGGTACCAGAATGTCCTCCAAGAGCAACTTCTCCCAACCCTCCAAGAGTAGTTTGGCGATCAACAATGCCTTTTCCAGCATGATGGAGCACCTTGTCATTGTCAAGGACACCGCACTGCACATGCTCACTGAGCCAGTGCACGTGTCCTAAGTAAACCAACTGTGCCCCAAGATACCTGTAAGCAGAGCTGCAGCAGGGAAGACGTGTGTTTCTGTGTAACAGGACCTTCCGCAGCATGTGACTGCCAAGGGACGGAGCCGGCCACACTTCTCTCAGAGGCAGCAGTAATGATGTGTACTGCAGACTAACAGGACCTGCAGCACATGATTGCTGGGGCGTGACCTAAGTCCAGAGATCTAGGAACTGCAGGAAAACTCCTAGCAGGGTAACTACGAGATAAAGTTACCAAGGGGCAAAGACAGGGACGAAAACCAGGACAGGCCGAGATCAGAGCACAAGATAGCACGACAGTACCAAAGGGTTAAAACAGAACGGATAGTCAGGACGTAGCAATAGATCAGTAAACCAGAGCGGGCAATAGACAGTAAAATAGGGACAAAACTAACGGAGTATCGATAGCCAAGCCAGGAGGTCAGAACCGGAGAAGACAATATAAGCAAAACGTGAGATAGAGAGCAGAGTGAGCAAACAGACCGGGTCATACACGGGAATCAAAACAAGCAGAGCAGTATACACACAAACCAGGGAGTCAAATACACAGTCACAACGAAAGTATAGCTGACAGAGAATCTCCCTGTGGACTGGGTATAAATACCCTCCCAGATCCAAAGGGAGGCCAGCAAAAGTTAACCCTGAATGGACAGGACATTAACCATGTCCTATACCATGACAGTACCCCCCCTTAATGGGGGGCCACTGGACCCCCAGGCCTCTCAGGATATCTGGCATGAAAAGCCTGTACCAGTCGATCGGCATGTACCGAACTGGCCGGAACCCATGACCGATCTTCAATGGAGTATCCCTTCCAATGAATAAGGTACTGAAGTCTCTGGCGCACCCACCGCGAATCAATGATGCGCCCTACCTCGTACTCCAGTTGACCCTCTACCAATACTGGTGGAACCACGGATGAGGGATCTTCTCTAACCGTCCCCACAGGTTTTAATAGGGACCTGTGGAAGACGTTAGATATTTTGAAGGAGGTGGGCAACTGAAGCCTGTACGCCACTGGATTGATCACCTCTACAATCTTGTATGGGCCAATAAATTTGGGGCCCAGCTTCATAGAGGGTATCTTGAGTTTGATGTTACGGGTGGACAACCAGACCTTTTCCCCCACTGTCAACACAGGACCCAACCCCCTCCTCCTGTCCGCAAAATGTTTGTACTTCTTCTGGGCTTTGGAGATGTTCTCCTGCACCTCCCTCCAAAGGTTTTTTAACTGTTGAACCATCCCCTCGGCACCAGGACAACCAGAATCCATACGGGAAAATTCCCCAAACTGCGGAACAAACCCATAATTGACCTGAAAAGGAGACTTTCCGGTAGACTGATTGATACGACAGTTGAACGCAAATTCTGCCATGGGTAAAACTCACACCAATCTTCCTGTCTGGAGGAGGCCAGGCATCTCAGAATCTGCTCCAACGACTGATTGGTGCGTTCAGTCTGTCCGTTGGATTCCGGGTGATAGGCAGAGGAGAATGATAATGTGACCCCCAACTTCTTACAGAACGCTCTCCAAAACCTGGCCACAAACTGCACACCCCTGTCCGACACCACATTCACAGGCACTCCATGCAACCGAACTATGTGCTGTATAAACAAACGGGCCAAGGTTTCAGCAGACGGCAACGCGGGTAACGGCAAAAAGTGGGCTTGCTTAGAAAATCTATCAACCACTACCCATACCACTGAATTGCCCTTGGATGAGGGAAGATTAGTGATAAAGTCCATGGACAGGTGTGTCCATGGTTTATCCGGAATTGGCAAAGGCACCAATTCCCCGGCCGGCCGGACCTGAGAGCTTTTAGAGCGAGCGCACACCCCACAAGTATTAACAAAATTTTTTATATCAGTACCCATAGAGGGCCACCAAAAACCTCTAGCCACTGCCCCCGGGTAGCTGCAATACCAGGGTGTGCACTTAACACAGAATCATGAAATTCTTGCAGGAGTGTGAGACGGAGCTGTTCGGGTACGAACAATTTACCTGGGGGTTTATTCCTGGAGCTTGTGCTTGTGCTTCCAGAATCTCTCTCTGTAACTCAGAGGAGACTTCGGCTACAACCACTCCCGGTTGAAGAATGGAGGAAGGAGGTTCTGGAGGGGACACAGAATCAAAACTTCTGGATAAGGCATCTGCCTTTACATTTTTAGACCCTGGTCGGAATGTGATGGTAAAATGAAAGCGAGAAAAAAAAAGTGCCCACATAGCCTGTCTGGGGTCAATCTCTTAGCGGACTCGATATAGGCCAGGTTCTTATGATCAGTGATGACCGTAATGGGATGAGCGGCCCCCTCCAAAAAATGCCTCCATTCTTCAAAGGCCAGTTTGACCGCTAACAATTCCCTGTTGCCGACATCATAGTTTCTCTCTGCCGAAGAGAACTTTTTAGAGAAAAAGGCACAGGGTTTAAGATTAGTCAGGGTAGAGGGGCCCTGGGACAACACTGCCCCCACCCCCACTTCCGAAGCGTCTACCTCCACGATAAAAGGTCTTGATGAATCGGGTTGTACCAACACAGGGGCCGAAGTAAAGCATTTCTTCAATGTAAGGAAGGAATTTTTTGCAGCCACGGACCAATTTTTTACCTCTGCCCCCTTAAGAGTGAGGTCCGTCAAAGGTTTCACTACCTGTGAAAACCCTTTAATGAACTTCCTATAATAGTTAGCGAAGCCCAAAAATCGTTGCAACCCCTTCAGATCATGAGGCTGCACCCAATCTGTAATGGCCTGAACCTTCCCTGGATCCATGCGGAATCCCTCCCTGGATACAATTACACCCAGAAAAGACAGTTCTTGCATAAAAAATAAACACTTCTCCAGCTTAGCATACAAATGGTTCTCCCGGAGTCTCATAAGAACCGCACGTAAATGATGCAAGTTTGACTGACTGTCTTCTGAGTATATCAGAATGTCATCCAGGTAAATGAACTACATAACGTCCAATTAAATCAGAAAAAACAACATTGATGAAGTTCTGAAAAACAGCAGGGGCATTAGTGAGACCGAAGGGCATAACCAGGTTTTCAAATAGCCCCTCAGTTGTCAGGAATGCTGTTTTCCATTCGTCCCCCTCCCGGATCCTTATAAGGTTATAAGCTCCTCGTAGATCGAGCTTAGAAAACCATTTGGCCCCGTGAGTTGATTGCATAGATCGGGAATCAACGGGAGAGGGTACGTGTTCTTAACGGTAATTTTGTTCAGTTCCCGAAAGTCGAGACACGGTCGCAACCCACCATCTTTTTTCTTTACAAAGAAAAACCCCGCTGCCACGGGTGACACCGAGGGCCGAATATGCCCTTTGCGAAGGCTTTCTTTGATGTACTCTTTCATGGCTTGGCGCTCAGGCCCGGACAAATTAAACAAACGAGCCTTGGGTAATTTGGCTCCAGGTAACAAATCAATGGCGCAATCATAGGGTCTATGTGGTGGGAGCGCCTCAGCCTCACTTTCGGAAAATACGTCTTCAAAGTCTTTCAGGTACTCCGGAATACCCTCCAGACTGACAGACGACACAGATACAGATTTTATAGGTTTGACAAGAGAAACGGAGTACAACACAGACCATTATTATTACATCCCCATCGGGTGATCTCCCCTTTTGCCCAATCAATGAGAGGATTGTGGCGTTGCAGCCAGGGCATCCCCAATACCAGTCCTGCAGGCAGATTATTCAGAATAAAGCAACTTAATTTTTCCACGTGAGTGGAACCCACTTTCATAGAAAAAACTTCAGACATAAAACAAATTCCATCCCGGGCAAGAGGGGATGAATCCACCGCCACAATTTTAACAGGATCTTTCAACCTGACTGTCCCTATCTTATTAAGAGTCACAAATTGGGCATCAATCAGATTAATGGAGAACCACAGTCAACAAAGGCGGTGGTCATAACAGAACCGCCAGCAAGTTCCAATTCAACTGAGCACCATTTTAGCAAGCGAAAAAAAAATGTACCTGGGAGTCTGGGCAACCTCCACGTTGTCCAGTCAGTCTTTTCTGATGATTTTACAGAAGAAGGGCAGGAAGGACAGTCCCTTTTCCAATGTCCAGAGGCTCCACAGTAAAAGCATAGACTGTTGTCTTTACGGTGTCTTCTCTTTCGTTCCTTTCTTGAGACAGCCTCCATCTCCATGGGCTCAGATGCGGGTGCGGTGTAACACAATTTGGAGTACAAGGGAGTCTCTTGTTGCATCATTCCCCTAGCACGGAGTCTCCGGTCCATACGGACCGCCTGCATCATGGCGTCCTCCAGAGTATCGGGAGGAGGATGTAATGCCAGAGCGTCCTGCAGACGGTCAGATAGGCCCCTGCGGAACAACCCCCTCAGGGCGGCATCATTCCAGGATACTTCCGCGGTCCAACGTCTGAACTCTGAGCAGAACCATTCAGCAGAGTTCTTCCCCTGTGTCACACTCATCACCATATCCTCAGCCAGACGCACTCTATCAGGCTCGTTATAAATGTGCCCTAGAGCCTCAAAGAACAGGTTCACAGACATACGTTCAGGAGCAGAGGAAGAGAGAGAGAAAGCCCATGCTTGCGGAGCCCCCCTTAATAAGGACATTACGATCCCCACCCTCTGCCTTTCATTTCCAGAGGTCCGGGGACGCAATTCAAAGAACAACTTGCATCCCTCCTTAAAAACCCTAAACAATTTTTTATCTCCAGAAAAATTGTCGGGTAATTTTACAGGGGGGTCGGGGTCCGCAAGAGATACATCAGTGGGGCCCCCCTCCTGGAACCCCGACGGAACAGACCCCATTAGAGCGTCTGCCACATCTCTCTGTACCTGTTGATGCGACTGAACCAGATTTTGCTGCTCCATAGACAGTTTCTGCATAAGCTGGGAGAGCTCATTAACCTGTTCAGTGAGAGCCCGTACCGGATCCATAATGTGCTAACACCCCACCACCAGGGACAGACTGTAATGGTCAGCTATAATGTCAAGGACACCGCACTGCACATGCTCACTGAGCCAGTGCACGTGTCCTAAGTAAACCAACTGAGCCCCAAGATACCTGTAAGCAGAGCTGCAGCAGGGAAGACGTGTGTTTCTGTGTAACAGGACCTTCCGCAGCATGTGACTGCCAAGGGGCGAGCCGGCCACACTTCTCTCAGAGGCAGCAGTAATGATGTGTACTGCAGACTAACAGGACCTGCAGCACATGATTGCTGGGGCGTGGCCTAAGCTCCAGAGATCTAGGAACTGCAGGAAAACTCCTAGCAGGGTAACTACGAGATAAAGTTACCAAGGGGCAAAGACAGGGACGAAAACCAGGACAGGCCGAGATCAGAGCACAAGATAGCACGACAGTACCAAAGGGTTAGACAGAACGGATAGTCAGGACGTAGCAATAGATCAGTAAACCAGAGCGGGCAATAGACAGTACAATAGGGACAAAACTGTAACGGAGTATCGATAGCCAAGCCAGGAGGTCAGAACTGGAGAAGACAATATAAGCAAAACGTGAGACAGAGAGCAGAGTGAGCAAACAGACCGGGTCATACACGGGAATCAAAACAAGCAGAGCAGTATACACACAAACCAGGGGAGTCAAATACACAGTCACAACGAAAGTATAGCTGACAGAGAATCTCCCTGTGGACTGGGTATAAATACCCTCCCAGATCCAAAGGGAGGCCAGCAAAAGTTAACCCTGAATGGACAGGACATTAACCATGTCCTATACCATGACAGCCATAAAGCAAAGGTGATAACTAAATGGCTCAGGGAACAAAACATAGAGATTTTAGGTCCATGGCCTGGAAACTCCCCAGATCTTAATCCCATTGAGAACTTGTGGTCAATCATCAAGAGACGGGTGGACAAACAAAAACCTAAAAATTCTGACAAAATGAAAGCATTGATTGTGCAAGAATGGACTGCTATCAGTCAGGATTTGGTCCAGAAGTTGATTGAGAGCATGCCAGGGAGAATTGCAGAGGTCCTGAAGAAGGGTCAACACTGCAAATATTGACTAGCTGCATTAACTCATTCTAACTGTCAATATAAGCTTTTGTTACTCATATGTTTGCAATTATTATATTTCTGTCTGTGATAAAAACATCTGTGTTGTGAATGGGTTTGAGATGAGTTCTGAGCAGAGGCTTCCTCTGGTGGTTACAAGCGGTGCTGGTCTGTCCAGTGAAGATTGTGAGGACTGGGAATCAGGTGTTACTGACTGGTCTTATATAAGGGAGTCACCTTCCCATCAGGGTTGCCGGTGATCAATTGTTCTGGTCTGAATCCTTCATTCCTGTTTCCCTTGTAGCCTGCTGTGTCGTGTCTGCATCTCCTGCTAACAGATAAGACATTTTTTCTTTTTGTTTTTTGTGCTATATTTTTGCATTTTGTCCTGCACTTCTGTGGGGCCTTCAGGGTCCCCTCCGGGGGCTTTTGCCCTCTCAGTTTAGTTCAGCCACTGATGTTTGTACCTTTGCTTTTTCCAGTTTTTTCAGTGGCTGCTGTTTTGATTTTGTTACACCAGAGAACTAATTTAGGTGGAAGAGGTCGTGTGATCTCAGGTGTTTTTGAAATTAGTGGAGTTGGTGCTTTTCAGGGTTTTCTGGGATTGCAGTAAGTACCCTTCCTATCCTTTTCTATTTAGTTAGTTTGGGCCCCAGCGTTTGCTCATACTATTTTCTTTCTGTGTCAGTATTTCATCTTGTCTAAC
>JARQOD010000001.1:203863300-203951627 GCA_033576555.1 Oophaga sylvatica | reverse complement strand
CCCCCAAAACATGTAATGGCGGTTAGACAAGATAAATATGACACAGAAAGAAAATATATGAGCAAACGCGGGGGGCCCAAAAAAACTAAATAAAAAAAGGTGGAAGGGTATTACTGCAATCCCAGAAAGCCAAAGGCCCCAAATTTTACAATTTTTAAAAACCCTGGATCACCACCTCTTCCAAAAAATTTTTTCTCGGTGTAAAAAATAAAACAGCCCCACTGAAAAAATGGAAAAAGAAAATACAAAAACAGTGGCTGAACAAAACTGGGGGGGCAGGGCCCCCGGGGGGGCCCCCTGAAGGCCCCCAAAAAGTGCAGGACAAAATGCAAAATATGAAAAAACAAAAAAGAAAAAAAGTCTTATCTTTAGCAGGGATGCAGACACGACACAGCAGGCTAAAGGGAAACTGGAATAAAGGACAGACAAGAACAATTGCCCCCGGCAACCCTGAGGGAAAAAGGTGACTCCCTTATTTAAGAATCAGTAAAAACTGTTCCCAGCCTCAAATCTTCATGGACAGACTGCACTGCTTAAAAACCCCAGGGGAGCCTCTGCTCACAACTATCTCAAACCCTTCACAACAGTACCTCAAATTGAGGGCGTTCACGAACCTCATTTGAGCCCAGGGGGGTCAGGAGGTTTTTAAAGATACGCAGGGAAAAAGTCTCCTAGATGGAGCCGAAAAAAACACCCAAAAAATTGTCTTCCCCCTCCCCTTTTCCTTTAAAAACCAAATACTGGATTTCCCCCTCTAGAAAAACGAAATCTAATTTTTCTCAACCACATACCCCAATTGCCCCCCAACCAAAACAGGGTGGGGGAAAAGCAGCAGGAACCACGGTCAAAAAACCCCTTCAAAAGGACTTGGGAAAACGTTAGGATTTTTAAAGTCCGGAAAAGCAAAAAAAAGAAACGGATTAATAACTCCTGATCTTTTAAGGGTCCAATAAAACCTAGGCTTAAATTTAGGAATGCCATCTCAGGGGAATATTGTTTGAGGAAACCAACCAATCCCCACTTTAAACCGAGGCCATCATCCTATCCGGGGTTAAAAAAACCGGGGGGCCTTGTCGAGAGAGGGACAACCTCTCCTTCCTGGTCCCAAATCTGTTGCATAGGCCCACAAAGAAACACCGGGGACGAAAAAACCCCCCGTCTGTTTGAAGAAAATCGGGGGAAACCCAAATTACAGAAAAAAAATGGAGACATCAAGGGCGAGTGCCCTTTTTTAAAGGGAAAAAACTCACCAAAGGAAAAAAAGAGACCAGTCATCCTGATCGCAGCCAAAAAGACTTAGTAGTCCCAAGTCTGGTTTGTTCTCTCAGTTTGACCATTTTGAGGAAAAATGCCGAGGGAAAAGACAATTGAACCCCCATTTAAAACAAAACCCTCCAAAATCTGGAAAAAACTGGACTCCTTGTCAGCACATGTTCTCAGGAATCCGTGTAGACGAACCACGTGCTGAAGGGAAAACCCCGGCCCCAATTCAGAGGGGAAGGCAATTAGGTAATGGACAAGATGTTCTTTTTTGGAAAAAACCCACACAAATTACCCAATGGTGGCTTCTCGGAAAAAAAGGAAGGTGGAAATGAAATCCATAGAGTATGGGCCATGGCTTTTGGGGGACGGGGAAGGGGTCAACAAACCATAGAGCGGGGCAAGGTTGGAGCGAGAGAAAATCCCCAGGACTGCAAAATTCCCCGCATCCGAGACAAGGTGGGGCCCCCCCAAGGGACCGAAAAACCCCAAATCCTGGTACCAAAAATTCCGGGGGGCCCGCCAAGGGAACAATGAATATCAGACTCACACTTTTTTTCCCTGACCGGGACAAACAATTTTCCAACCGGGAGCGCTCGGGCCTATCCCCCCGAAAACCCCTCCCGGGGAAACCAAATTGGGCGGATGGGGGAAAGAATACACCCTCTTTAAAAAAAAAAGAAGGATCGTAACCAGGAAGTCCGCAAGGGGAACTCCCGGAGGGCATCCGCCTTAAAAAATTTTTAGTGAGGAAAAAAAGGGAAAACCCAAAATTAAAACGTGTGAAAACAAGGGCCCCCTGGCCCAAAAGGTTGAGTCCTGGCAGATTTCCCGATAGACCAGATTTTATGGTCCGTAAGGACCACCCCGTGTTTGGCTCCCTCCAGCCAAGTCTTCACTTTCAAAAGCCCACTTCATGGCCAATAATCCCATTCCCATCATAATTCTTCGTAGGAAAAATTTTCGAGAGAAAAAGGGGCAAGGGGGTTCTTTTAGAGGTCTCTGATCTTTTGGGACAAAAACGGGGCCTGCTCAATTTCGAGGTAACCTCACCAAAGAAGAGAAAACAGGGGGCCGTAGAACAGGGGGAGAAGTGAATCTTGCTTTGTTCCAGAAATGCAAGACTGCCCGGGGGGCCAATTACCCATCAGAACCTTTCTGGTCAAATCATTAATGGTTTAACAAAAAAAAGAAATTACCCTACATTTACATAAAAATGGCAAAACCCAAAAATCTCTGAAGACCTTTAATGAAGTAGGTTTTTGGCCCAAAACACGAGGCCCCAACCTTACCGGGTCCATTTCAAAACAGATGGGGACAAAATGAATCCCAAAAATGGATCCTCTGTACCCAAAAAGCATTTTTTTCCCCCTTTACTCAGGCTTTTTCCCCAAAAAATGGAATACATTTTTAACAGGTTTTACATAGAGCCCATATTAAAAAAATCAAGATATCATCCAAATAAACAATCAGAAAATTTGTCCACAAAATCCTGAAATGTCATTAAAAAGGGACTGGAAAACGGAAGGGCATTAGTGACCCCAAAAGGGGGGATCCCAGGAATCAAATGCCCTTGGGGGTATTAATTTTCCGTCTTCCATTCACCCCCCGGTTTTTAAGCGAATAAGGTATACCCCCCCCCGAGGTCAACTTGGTAAACCAATGCTTTTTTTCCCCCTGGAAAACAGGTCAGAAATAAAGGGGGAACGGGTTTTGTATTTCACGTAAATTGTTCAAGGCATAACAAAACACGCCTAAAAAGAACATCCTTTTTGGCCACAAAAAAAAAAAAGGGGGCACCAAGGGGGGTTGAAGGGGATGGTCTGAATGACCCTTCTCCTTTGATTCCTTGATATAACCCCGCATCCGTCATGTTCAGGTACCCCCAAGGGGTTAAAAAAAAAGGCGACCCCTTTGGGGAATTTTTACCTACCCGACACAAATTTAAAAATACCCCCAGAAAATAGCTCCTATGGGGGGGAAAAGGATGAAAAATTTACTTCACTAAACACATAAAAAAAAATAATCAAAAAGTCGGAAAAAATCCTGACCGGGGGGGGAGGAAAAAAACAGGAGTTTGGGGTATTAAAATTTTGGCCCCCCCAACTGGTTCCAGACACAGATTTCCCCCCCAAAAAAACAGGATTATGGCCCCTGAACCCCAAGGGAAAAACCCAAAGCACAAAAATGTCACCCCGATTTTAAAAAACCAAAAAAATTTGGGGCAGACCCCCTTTGGGATGGGGTTCAACCCTCATTATCACCTGAGTAAAAACTGGGGTTTATTCTCCCAAAAGGGGGGTTAAATCGCCCCCCAGTAGGGGAAAATTTTTCTGAGGGGCCCCAAGGGGAAACCCACAACTTTAAAAGGCCAAAATCATAATCCCCCCAGGTTAATAGTGCCCCAAAAAATCAACGAAAGCCGGGAGAAAAAAAAGGGGGAAGAGAGCATACCCAAGAAAATTTTAAAAAAACCCCTTCCCCTAAAACCCCCCAAAACCCCTTTTGGCGTAAAAAATGTCCCCCGCTGGGCCCCAACTGAATAGCATGGGGGTTTTCCCACAGGGGGAAAACAAACCCCCAATTTTGCCCTTAAAAACCCGGGGACGCTGGGCCCCCAGAACCACTCCATCACACTAAAATGGGCTCAGAACGGCCCCTCAAAACCCCAACCCCATTCCACGCATCCCCCTCCGCTCACGCAAACGCTGTAAATTTTAAAAACGCTAATGACATAGAATCATTGAGCCAGGGGGGACAGGGAACCCCCCCTTTAACCCCTTTTAAAAATTATCTGACGCCCTTTTTCCGGAAAAAAAGGGCCCCTGCCAAAGCGTCGTCTTCCCCTTTGGGGCCCAGGACCCCCCCACCTACGGAAAATCTTCCCCAGTACCCCTCCCCGTCAAAAACCCTGATTTTAATGCCAACAAGGCTTTTTCACCCTTTGATCATGACATTGGGTCACCCGTACAATAACCCCAAAGCCTGAAAAAATGCATTAACATCATTTAAAACAGGATCCCCAGGTGTCAGGGAAAAAGCCCAAATCCTGGGATCGCCGCGCATGAAGAAAGTTGACAATTTGAACCTGCTGCGCGCGTTCCCTGGGGGACTAGACTTCAAAGGCAAAAAAAATTTACAATTATTTTTGAAATTCTGAAAAAAATTTGCTGATCCCCTAAAAAAAAATCTGGCATGGGAATCTGGTTCCAAAACAGGCACCCTAGCAAGATAGGTAGCAATACTCTGAACCTCATTGGCAAGTGTCCCACGGCCAGACAACTGTTTCAAACTCCATTGAGAGAAAATATCCTCCCCAGCACCCAAAAGATACAGAGGGAAAAAAAAAATGCAACAAACAGAAAAAATTCTTGACACTTGACAAACCGTTTTTTTTTTTCTTTCACAATATTTTCCTTCTGTGAGTACCACCAATTTTAGTTAAGGCCGGTGTACTGTTATGATTTTGGGGAGCTGAGGAGTGCAGGTAAAAAAGGCAAACACCAAGCCGTTTGGAATCTATGAGTTTGCAGTACCCTGACTTTAAACCCCCACAACAAGGGCACCGTTTTGGGGCGTTCCTTCCGTTGGTCCAAACCCTGTCACCGCCTGAGAAACTAACTACACCTAAAGATAGAAATAGAAAGCTATCTGCCCCGGAGCAAACCCCAAAGATCATGAAAGCCCCCAAACATGTAATGGCGGTTAGCAAATAAAAAACTGACACAGAAAAGAAAAGGGTTTAGCAACGCTGGGGCCCAAACTAACTAAATAGAAAAGGATGGAAGGGTACTTACTGCAATCCCTGAAAAAAACCCCGAAAGGCACTAACTCACTTTAATTTCAAAAACATGAGATCCCGACCCCCTCCCTTCCACCTAAATTATTTTTCTGGTGTAACAAAATCAAAAACAGCAGCACTGAAAAAGTGGAAAAAGCAAAGTACAAACAACAGTGGCTGAACAAAAAATGAAGGGCAGGAGCCCCCGGAGGGGCCCTGAAGCCCCCAAAGAAGTGCAGGACAAAGCAAAAATTATTGCACAAACACAAAAGAAGAAAAAGTCTTATCTTTTAGCAGGAGATGCAGAACCCACCAGGGCTACAAGGGAAACTGGGATAAAGGATTCAGACCAAAAATTGACACCGGAACCCTAGGGAGGTGACTCCCTTTAATACCAGTCAGTAACCCTGATTCCCAGTCCCTCCCCAATCTCATGGACGACTAGCACGGGTTGTAACCACCAGAGGGAGCCTCTGCTCGAACTCATCTCAAACCCATTCACAAAGTAAAACATTGTCGGGGATTGTAAGTCAGTGCTCTATAAAGTCGGCTTCTGGCTGCATGTTTTCCATGGAGCGGGCGGGAATCGGATTGATATTATCACTTCTATGGGGGCAGATTTTTTGGAATGGGAGCGCGTTGAAGTTGGGCCGAGTGCCCTCGGTTTCTGGACCCATGATTAAAAAGGTCTTTTTAGGCCCTCAGGTCCCCCAGATAAAACGCTCCAATTGTGGTAAGGGTAAAGGGGTTGTCCATGGTCAGCCTTTTTTGGGGTCCAATTTCGGACTCGGGCCTCCGATTTAGTGGCCGGAAAAAATCCTCTTTTCCACATACTGAAGGTCTGGCTGCCAAATGAAAAGGACGCTTTGGGCCCCCAGGGAGTTTCCTGCCTCACTGGAAACCCTTTATTTCTATATCAAACCCGCAATCGACCTTTTTTTACAGCAAGGTTGGGGCGGGCCCAGTGTGGAGAGGTTCCGACTGGCCCCCACCTTTTCCAAAACCTCTAGAATTCCCATTCAGGTGCCCGACTCCCTTGAGGCCATGGAGGATGCCAAACGGCCTAAGTTCGGCTAACTCAAAGTCCCCGTGGTTTGTAACATTTCCCCAACATTAGGACTTTATGCCAATAGAGGGTCCCCCAAATTTGGGGAACAACATGCGTCTAGTAACCATGGGAGGGGGTTCACTGATTCGGCGGCATTTGCCCCAAAGCTCCTTTAAAGGGACAATCTCTTTTGGCCCCGTCCACACTAACAGTTGAGCTTTGTGTGGATTCTGGAGCAGAGGGGAATTTTTTGTCCTCTGCCTTTGCTCTCTGCCACACAATACCTCAGGTGTGCTCGCCAAACCAGTGTACTGTTCGAGTGGTGAATGGATCAATACTGCCATCACAGATCACAACATCAGACAATCCCTCTCACATTTAGCTATATCTCCTTCCCATCAGGAGTGGATTATTTATTTCCTAGTCCTTCCCGACGGTTAGTATAGATGAGGCTCTGCTGGGGTACCCTGGCTTCGTCTTCACTCCCCACATATTGAGTTGTCCTCTGGGAGGATTACGGGGTTGGAGTGAATCTTGAAAGGTAGATGTGTGAGGGGAGTGTTCAGGTTGCTGCTACAGGGATACCCACAGGTTCACTTCCCTTCCCAAGTGTTATTGGTCCTATGTAGACGTGTTCTCCAAAAAGGCTGCGGAGACTCTTCCGCCTCACCGCCCCTAGGACGTCCTATTGACCTTTTGCCTGGAGCAGACTGCCCGTGGAAGGGTTTATCCCCTCTCTCTCCCAGAGAAGGAGGCTATGTCCCCAATACATCCAGGAGAATCTAGCAGAGGGTTCATTAGGAAGTCAGTGTCACCTGCTGGGGCGGGGGTTCTTCTTCATGCAAAAGAACGGAAATTATGTCCCTGCCTAGATTAAGGGGTCTTAATGCCATCACCGTTAAGAATAAATACTCTTTGCCCCTGATTCTGAGCGCCTTCGATAGGCTCCTGGGAGCAAGGGTATTTTACCAAATTAGACCTGCGGGGTGCGTATAACCTGATTCGCATCAGTGAGGGGGACGAATGGAAGACTGTTTTTAATTGCAGGGATGGGCATCTATGAATATTTGTGATGCCTTTGGGCTCTGTAATGCCCCAGCCATTTACAAAGACTTTGTTAATGACGTCTACTGGGATATGCTTTCCACCTCGGTTGTAGTCTTCAGGATGATATTTCATCTTTCTCTCCAGATATTGCTCCCACCTGAGAGATGTCTGCAGAGTCTTCACCTCTTGTAGGCAAATTCCCCTTTATGCAAAGTTGGAGAAATGTGTGTTTGAGCAGGAGTCTTTATCATTCCGGGTATATCATTCTCCGCCCAGGGATTGGCTATGGAGCTGCCAAACTACAGGCTGTAATGGAACTGGCAAGAACCCCATTCCCTTAAAAGCGGTGCAGTCTTTTTGGGGTTCATTAATTATATCGCCAAGTTCATTCCCCATTTCTCACTTTGGTAGCCTCCCTTGGTAGCCCTCACCAAGAAAGGAGCAAAACCCCATATTTTAGTCCGAAGAAGACTCCAAGGCTCCTCAATTAAGTCTCATTTTGCTAGCGCTTCCCATCCTACACGCCCTGATGTTGATAAGCCATTCATATTGGGGTTGATGCCTCATCCGTTGGTGCTGGAGCAGTCCTCTTTCAAAGATTGCCAAGGTCGGAAGAATCCTTGCTTCTTCTACTCCAAGACCTTCACATCAGTGGAGAGGAATTTTCCATTGGGGGACAGGAGTTGCTAGCAATGAAGTTTACTTTCTTTGAGTGGAGACATCTGTGGAGGTGGCTCTCTTTCCCTTCCAAGTTTTCACCGACCACAAGAATTTGGTATATCTTCAGACAGCCCAGCGGATTAATTCTCGCCCAGGGCCAGATAGTCCTTCTTCTTCTCCGGGTTTCATTTCACACTCCATGTTTTTTCTTGGGAGAGAAGAACATTCGTGTCGACGCTCTCTTTCGCTCTGTGGTGTCCTCTGAGGAGGAGGAGGAGCCTCGGCTTATTGTCCCCACGGAGAGCCTGAGAACATCGGCCCCGATTTTTGCTAGAGTCTGAGCCCCCGGGCAAGACTTTTGCGCCCACCAATTTGTGACTGGAGGTACTCTCTTGGGCAACATTCGTCCAGGGTGGGTAGACACTTTGGGGCAAAAAGAACATCTGAGTTGCTGGCGAGGACATACGGTGGCGCTTGGTCCGTGAAGTTGGGGACTATGTTCGGGGGTGTGTCTCCTGCGCCAAGAATAAGTCTCCTCCACAAAGGCCAGCTGGGTTACTTTACCCTTTGCCAGTGGCAGACAGGCTCTGGGAGAGGTTGGGATGGACTTTGTGGTGGGCTTACCCAAGTCTCGGGGCCTGCACCATCATTTGGATAATAAACGACCATTTTTCCAAAGTGGTGCATCTGGTGCCGCTACCACGGTTACCTTCTGCATGGGCTCTTGGAGCGTTGGTTCGTTAGGCACATTCTTCCGTCTACACGGCATGTCGGACAAAATTGTCAGTGACCGAGGCCCCCAGTTTGCGTCTCGGTTCTGGAGAGGGCCTTTGTCGTCTACTCAGTATTGAGTTAAATTCTCTTTTCAGCATACCATCCGAGACGAAGGGGTTTGGTAGAGATGGCCAACAAGACCTTGGTCACCTATCTACGATATTTTGTCTCAGCCAGGCAGGATGACTGGGCATCCTTCCTACGTGGGCTGAGTTTGCACTAAATAATGCTGTGGCTGACTCCATTCCTCCTAAACTACGGTCAGCATCTGCGGGTTGCGGTGCCCATGCCCATGTCTTCCGCCGACTCCAGGGCGGCAGACTGGGCGTGGAGGCACGGGACATTTGGGGACCGTACCCAGGATGCCATTCAGGCAAGGAGAGGATGAGGTCCTTCGCTGACGCACATCGGCACCCCCGTTCCGACATTTGTTCCTGGGGACTTGGTGTAGTTCTCCGCCCGTAACATCGGCTGCGAGTTGAGTCCACTAAGTTGGCATCCTGCTACCTGGGTCCTTTCAAAGTCCTCGAGCAGGTTAATCCTGTGGTATAACCGTTTGGCTCTTCCACCACGCCTGGGTATCTCCGACATATTTCACGTATCCCTCCTGAAACCCGTTCTCATATCCCGGGTTTTCCGAGTCATCTGCTGGGACATCTGGTTTGTCTACGGACGACCATAAAGTGAACTCCATCGTAGGGTTGTAAGGTGGTACAGGGCAAAAGATATTATTTTGTGGATTGAAGGGGTTATGGGCCTGAGGATAGGTCCTGGGAGCCTGCCGAGCATGTTCACGCTCCGCAGCTCATCGCTGCCTTTGAACGCAGCGAGGCCCAAAGAAGGGGGGCCGAGGAGGGGGGGTAATGTTAGGGATCGAGTTCCCGCTGCTGCACAAGGGGAATCTCGAAACCAGTCCCGCTGCGGTCCTCCATCCATCTCCGGCCGCAGTGGAGCCTGCTCAGCAGAGACGTCGGTCCCAGCATCTCGCTCAGTCTAATACTGTGCAAGGGCTTGTTGCTGCCTCTTCTGGTTCCTCTATTATAAACAGTGTGGAGCAGGCAGTCTTGGGACTAAGTCCTGTGTTTCTCCATCTGAGCATGCCCAGAGCAAGATCTCCCATTGGAGATCAGGGGTCACATGCTCGTTTACAGCAGCGACTCCCATTGGTCCGCCAGGAAGGTCCTGAAACTGCTTGTGATCTTGAACAGTTTCTCATTGGTCCTTTTCTGGAAGGTCCTGTAACTGCTACTATAAATTGGTGTGCATGTCCGCTCGACCATGCACTAGTATCAAATCTGTTACGTGCTAGCGCCAGTGTGGTCATGTATGCATGTAGTTAGGTCCGGCTGAAATAAGCCCCTAGAATACCGGCACCTCCGGTGAGGAGTTTTTGTATGCATGTGTTCTGTGCAGCTGAAAACGCCATTAGAATACGGTTACTCTGGTGAGGAAATTATTGCTTGTGTTCTGAATGCATGACCACAGACGCAATCCGCTTAGCAGTCATCTGTGTCCCCTGTGAGTCTGACAGGACAGTCTTTGTCACAGTGGCTCTGTGAATTAACAGAGTCCACTTACATCGCCATATAGTGCTACGGCGTTTACATCTGCGACTCTGCGGGATAACAGAGTACGCTCATACTGACTATTTGCGCCATCTTACTAGCAGCAGGCTCTGCCTGCACGGTGGACCCCAGGCTGCAAATGCATCTCTTCTTAATTTCTATTAGGTGTGTTCCGCAGGCCCTTAACACTGGAAGGAATGGTGTATGGAGGAACAGGTAGAGACTAGTGTTGAGCATTCCGATACTGCAAATATCGGGTATCGGCTGATATTTGCTGTATCGGAATTCCGATTCTGAGTTTCCGATATTTTTGTCATATCGGATACCGGAATCAGAGTTTTCCGACAAAGTCTATGGGAGTTCCTGTGTCACAGAACGAAGTACGTGACACAGGAACTTCCTGAAAACTGTCACTGTCAGTGTCGGTCGGGTCTGTCAGGTGTCAGGACTCAGCAGAGTCAGCACTTACCTGGCACTTACCTGGCAGAAGATCCCCTTCCCACGTGGTCATGTCCTCCTGGATGGCCTCCATTACCCTGTCCCTGGCGTCACGTGCAGAGTCTCGCGATAACTGCAGTGACTGCGGGTACTGGGGTAATCTCGGCCAGTTGTTACTCTTGCGACAGCTGGCCGTAAACCAGTCCGAATGACGTCACCTCCCGGGGACGCAGCTCTGGTAAGCAGCTCTGCTCTTTGTGGATGTCAGGCTCAGCCTGTCATCCAGATGTAGCAGAGCTGGACTCGTCGTGGGACACTCGGTATTTTGGACTGCGTCGGACAGGGAGTATTTGTGTTAATTTATTATTTTTGTTTTTTACAGGAGAACGATGGCGTCGCAGGATGAGCGTGTAATAAAAATAATGAAAACTGTGTGGTGTTTTATTTCATTTAAAGACTTTTTTCTGGCTGTGTTTTTTTTTTTTAATTTTCAAACTATGATTAATAATGGATCGGTGTCTAATTGACGCCTTCCCATTATTAACCAGGCTTATTGTCACCGATCAATCAAAGGTGACATTAACCAATTATTTACCCCGCTTGCCACCGCTACAGGGCAAGTGGGAAAAGCCGGATAAAGTGCCACAATTGGCGCATCTTTGGATGCGCCATTTGTGGGGCTGCTGCAGCCTGGTATTTTTAGGCTCTTGAGGGCCAAAATCCATGGGCCTTGACAGTATTTTAATACCAGGCCGCAGCAGTCTGCATATTAATTGGCTGGTTAACAAAAATTGGGGGATCCCCACGGCATTTTTTTTTTCGAGGGGATCCCCTATTTTTGTTAACCAGCCAAGCTAAACAGACTGCTGTGGCCTGGTATTATCAGGCTTGCAAGGTCCTGGATATTGGATCCTTACCAGCCTGAAAAACCAGGCCTCAGCAGTCTGCATTTTACTTGGCTGGTTAAAAAAAATAGGGGGGACCCCACGCCATTTTTTTTGAGGGGATCCCCTGTTTTGTTAACCAGCCAAGATAAGCAGACTGTAGTGGCCTGGTATTATCAGGCTTGCAAGGTCCATGGACATTGGCTCCTTAACAGCCTGAAAAACCAAGCCTCAGTAGTCTGCTTTATCAGGCTGGTTAACAAAAATAGAGGGGACCCTGCGCCATTTTTTTTTAGAGGGGATCCCTATTTTTGTTAATCAGTTCACTTCAGGTCAGCCAGGATTCCCTCTGATGCTGTGGGTGTCCCTGGCTGACCTGAAATGAAAGTGGGAAGCAATCAATTATGCTAACCACTTCTCTCCTGTCAGTCAGGAGAGGAGATGATTCAGTCGGGGGTTTACTGTGAGACTGTCAGCATTAGCTGAAGTCTCTGCATTAAACATTAACCCTTTCAGAAGGATTACATCGGGAGACCTGACTGAACATCGGATAGGTAAGAATAATGTTGCTTTATTATTTTATTTTTATTACAGGTGAACAAGGGCTTCACAAGGAATGGCAGTAAAATAAAATCTTGTCAAAAACTGTATTTATTTCATTAAAATGATTTTTAATTAAAGTGTGTGTGTTTTATTTTATTTCATACAATAGGATTAATAATTGATAGTTGTCGAATTGACAGTTCTCAATTATTAACCTGGCTTAAACTCATCTTTCAATAGCAAAGTGGCTTTAACCCTTATTAACCCATTTGCCACCGCTACAGGGCAATGGGAATAGAAGGGCAAAGTGCCAGAAAGGGCGAATCTAATTATAGATTTGCCTTTTTTGGGGTGTCTGGGGCAGATGTTAGAAGCCAGGGGGGGGGCCAAAAATAATGGTCCCTCCCTGGGCTATTATTATCTGCCCCACTCGCTGGCTTTGTCTGTCTGGTTGAGAAAAGAGGGCGGGAGCCCACGCAATTTTTTTTAAACAATGTTACACCTCTATATATATATATTTTTTATATATATATTATATTACATGTCATTGAATTTGTGATACATATATATATTTATAGTTCATACACTTCTACATAGTATAATAGCTGCTAATTCAATTGCCGACTTTTGTGAAAATACAGAACCCGACATGAAATGACACATGGTTTACATAGAGTTAACCATGTCATTTCATGTTGTTTGATATATTGTTTTCACTAACAATTACATGAGTGTATGTGTGCAAAATTTGACACATGTAGGGGTTAATTAAAGGTGTAAATTTCGTAGCAAAATAATGCATTTTTTTTAAAACAAATTTACATCTTTACTTAAACCCCTACATGTGTCAAATTTTGCACACATACACTCATGTAATTGTTTGTGAAAACCATATATCAAACTACATGAAAAGACATGGTTAACTCTATGTAAACCATGTGTCATTTCATGTCGGGTGCTTCTGTATTTTCACAAAAGCCGGCATTACCCGGCAATTGAATCAGAGGCTATTTTATTATGTAGAAGTGTATGAACTATAAATATATGTATATATATATGTCACAATGACATGTATTATATATATATATATATATATATTTATTATATATATATATGTATTCTATGTGTGTATTTTTAGTGTTTACAAGGAAAGAAAGAGGTTTTTTTAGTTCCGATATTTCTGTCCCATTGACTTGCATTGGGTTTCCGGTATCGGATCGGCGATACCCGATACTTTTTGAGTATCGGGCTGATCAAATCCGATCCGATATTTTAGGATTTTGGCTGATTGTTGCCATGCCATACTACAATTTGTACTGTGGGTAAATTGAGGACACTTTCCTGTCTCCCCCTAATTTGATGTGATTTGGCAGCTTTGGGGCCATTTGAAGGTGTCGTGCATGCGTTTGTTTTTGCCTCCTATTGAATTGAATGTTGTTCGGCTATGTTCATTGAATATTTGACTAATAAGTTTGAGAATATTGCAAATTCAGCAATCTTAATCTGAACCACACATTGAAATATTTACTCCCTTTTAGTTGTGAGAATACAGGCGTGCAGAGACCAGCACCGCCCCTGCAAGGCTGTAGGCCTTCTTTGAGAGTCTCAAAGAGTCATCAAAAAGGAAGAAGGAAAAGAAAAGCAGTTAGATAGTGTGGTTGGAGAAGGATAGGGAATTCTTAATTCAAGTATAGTAGAAACGTTAAAGGATTTAGGAGTAAAATGTATTTGGACTTTGGACCAACGCTTTATTAAGTTAGAAGATATTTATGAGCTGTGAAAGTGGCCATTCCTCTAAATGGTCACCATGTAATTCTACACATACAGTACACAGCTTTAGTTGCACATACTCTGTACTTATTCATATAAATTAGACCTACACTAAGATAGAAAGGCGAACAATGATTCCATGAAGTTCCACTAAACTTTCTGTGTACCAAACATGTAACATAATAATATACATTTTAGAATGCAGATGTTGCAACTTGATATCAGATGCAGTAACTTATTAGTGTCACAATTAACAATGGCACACTACTTTAAAACACTGTGACATTTTGTGTTAATAGCATAGTGCCCTATTTGTAAAGTTAATTTTAGCTACATATGTGTTTTTTCCAAGCTAAAAACCCACACATATTCTTGTAGAGGACCTGTCACTAAGGCAAAAGTGGCCAGTTTTCACTCTTATGTTATTTCTGCAGCCCCCTGACAATTCCCATATTTATTCTCTAAAAATCTCTGCCAAAAGTTCAAGAGATACAGGCCTTTTTATTTATTACTAATTGTTTACCATGGGATCAGTTTTCACAGGGTAAATATACAGAACAACCTTTCACAAAATGCTGTGAGCCACGTGCCTTGTAAATACAGTAAAAGTTAGTAATAAATAAAAAAACATGGTGGATTTAAAAAATTAATAATACATGGGAAGCAAAGATGACATACTAACAGAAAAAAAATGACACTTTTGAGCTGGTGACATGCCCATTTTAGAACACAAACATGCCGTATATAAATAGTAAAATTATACCAGCTATGTTGCTAATCTTAAAAACATCATATATTTCCAAAATTCATTACAATACTGTATCTATAAATAAAAACCTTCTGTTTTAGTCCAATCACTTTGACCAACAAAATATAAAACTTTCAGATATTTGTTGCAAATTGTAATACATTTTACTCCATGTGATTGGAGAAAAAGTAATAACTGAACTAAATGGTATTTATTGTGTTCTTGATAATATGATGTGTTTAATTTTAAAATTCTTTCTTTCTACCTTTCATTTTTTTCTGTTTTCTTCTGTTAAAGGAATGCTTCCAAGTGCAGATTATTATTAAAAAAACACACACTGTACTTGTCTTCCCTGGATCCACCAGAGAGTCTTCACCAGTGATCACAGTCTTTGGCATGGGCTGTGGCACTGATGTCAAGTCGACAGTGTCATAAATAAATGGCTCTGAAATCGTAATGGAATTATCCCTTCAGTGCAGTTGTGCATACAAATTTACCCAAACTGTCAACGTGACATCAGAGCCACACTCATAGGCAGACATCAGGAGCATCTGAGGAGACTCACCAGGGCACCCAGGGAAGGTGAACACAGCCAGGGTTTTTTTTTGTTATAATATTCTGCTGCCAAAAATAAACAAACGTTGAAAGGGATTAGCCCCTTTAAATTTTCTTAATTATTACTTAAGCCACAATACAAAATCAAATCTTGTAAATTTAATTTTTTTCAATAGAAAATTTAAGAAACTATCTTGTTATTGTTTATTCACAACCGAAGCTTAAATATTATATCTTTATTATCTTTTGTGTTTATACAACAGTTACTGCATCTACAATATTTTCAACCCCAAATATCACTTTTAGTTAATATTAAACATTGATTTCATTTCTCGGTTACCACTATCATTTAAATTACATTTATTGAACTGTTCTCATAAGATGACAATGTTCTTGTAAAAAGAGAAATACTGGCCCAGTGCCACAAAATATATTTGAAAGAAAAGACACTTTGACAGTTTCATGGGTGAGGGATATCAGATATTCAGCCATCATTTCCACATCACTCACTGGGAAGTATACTGCTGAATTGTTGTAACTTTTTGGCTATGCTTCAAATAAAAATCATTAGCAAGCCAAACAGGTTCACAATGATAGCTCACATGGAACTGTAATAGTCATTCAGATTCTAAAAGAATAACCACTCTTCATTTCAATGGGGATTCTTGATTAATATTTGAAAATCCAATATAGGGAATGAATATTGTACACAAACTGCACACAATGGGACAGATCTGCTAATTCTGTCTTAGACAGACTTAAAAAATGTTCCAATATTTATCAACATTGCTCATTCTGTACAAAATACTTGGTACATTTTAGATACTTGTCTGACTTTACACTGCCTATTGGCTAGCTTACTTTCAGACTCTTTTCTCAACCTAACGTGTAACGCACATTGTTAAAGTTTAAGTTATTCTTTTGCTGAGTCGGTCACAAAGTCTAAAAAAAATATATAGGTCTAAAATCTGAAGAGCCAAAATCCACAAAAACCACTTAACGACCAAGCCATTTTGTAGGTTAAAGACCAGGCCAATTTTTACAATTCTGACCACTGTCTCTTTATGAGGTTATAACTCTGGAACGCTTCAATGGATCTTCGCGATTCTGAGAATATTTTCTTGTGACATATTGTACTTCATGATAGTGGTAAAATTTCTTCAATATAACTTGCGTTTATTTATGAAAAAAACGGAAATATGTCAAAAATTTTGAAAATTTTGCAATTTTCAAACTTTTAATTTTTATGCCATTAAATCAGAGAGATATGTCACAAAAATTAGTTAATAAATAACATTTCCCACATGTCTACTTTACATCAGCACAATTTTGGAACCAAAATTTTTTTTTGTTAGGAAGTTATAAGTGTTAAAAGTTGACCAGCAATTTCTCATTTTTCCAACAAAATTTACAAAACCTTTTTTTTAGGGGCCACCTCACATTTGAAGTGAATTTGAGGGGTCAATATGACAGAAAATGCCCAAAAGTGATACCATTCTAAAAACTGCACCCCTCAACGTGTTCAAAGCCACATTCAAGAAGTTTATTAACCCTTTAGGTACTTCACAAGAATTGAAGCAACGTGGAAGGAAAAAATGAACATTTAACTTTTTTTCCGAAAATTTTTCTTTCGACACAATTTTTTTAAATTTTGTCAAGGGTATCAGTAGAAAATGAACCACAATATTTGTTGTACAATTTCTCCTGAGTACACCGATACCCCATTTGTGGGGTAAACCACTATTTGGGCGCATGGCAGAGCTCGGAAGGGAAGCAGCGCCATTTGACTTTTTTTTGGCTGGAATTGACATTGGACGCCATGTCGCATTTGGAGAGTCCCTGTGTGCCTAAACAGTGGAAACCCCCACAAGTGACCCCATTTTGGAAACTAGACCCCCCAAGGAACTTATCTAAATGTGTTGTGAGAGCTTTTAACCCCCAAAGGCTTCACAGAAGGTTATAACGTAGAGCCGTAAAATTAAAAAGTCATATTTTTTCCACAAAAATGATCTTTTCATCCCAATTTTTATTTTCCAAAGGAAAAAAGGACGCCAAAAGTTATTGTGCAATTAGTCCTGAGTACGCTGATACCCCATATGTGGGGGTAAACCACTATTTGGGCGCATGGCAGAGCTCAGAAGGGAAGCAGCGCCATTTGACTTTTTTGGCTGGAATTGAGATTGGACGCCATGTCGTATTTGGAGAGCCCCTGTGTGCCTAAACAGTGGAAACCCCCCACAAGTGACCCCATTTTGGAAACTAGACCCCCAAGGAACTTATCTAGATGTGTGGTGAGAGCTTTGAACCCCCAAGGGCTTCACAGAAGGTTATAACGTAGAGCTGTAAAATTAAAAAATCATATCTTTTCCACAAAAATGATCTTTCCACCCCCAATTTTTTTTTTTTTCCAAAGGGTAACAGGACCACAAAAGTTATTGTGCAATTTGTCCTGAGTACGCTGATACCCCATATGTGGGGGTAAACCACTATTTGGGCGCATGGCAGAGCTTGGAAGGGAAGCAGGGCCATTTGACTTTTTTGGCTGGAATTGAGATTGGACGCCATGTCGCATTTGGAGAGCCCCTGTGTGCCTAAACCGTGGAAACCCCCCACAAGTGACCCCATTTTGGAAACTAGACCCCCAAGGAACTTATCTAGATGTGTGGTGAGAGCTTTGAACCCCAAAGGCTTCACAGAAGGTTATAACGTAGAGCTGTAAAATTAAAAAATCATATCTTTTCCACAAAAATGATCTTTCTATCCCCAATTTTTATTTTCCAAAGGGTAACAGGACCCCAAAAGTTATTGTGCAATTTGTCCTGAGTACGCTGTTACCCTATATGTGGGGGTAAACCACTATTTTGATGCATGTCAGAGCTCAAAAGGGAAGGAGCGCCTTTTTCAAATGCAGACTTTGATGGAATGGTCTGCGGGTGTCATGTCACGTTTGGAGAGCCCCTGATGTGCCTAAACAGTAGAAACCCCCCATAAGTGACTCCATTTTGGAAACTCGACCCCTCAAGGAACTTATCTAGATGTGTGGTGAGCACTTTGAACTCCAAGTGCTTCACAGAAGTTTATAACGTAGAGCCGTGAAAATAAAAAAATCATATTTTTTTCCACAAAAATAATCTTTTTGCCCCCAAATTTTTATTTTTATAAGGGTAACAGGAGAAATAGGACCCCAAAAGCTATTGTGCAATTTGTCCTGAGTACGCTGATATCCCATATATGGAGGGGAACCACTATTTTGACGCATGGCAGAGCTCGGAAGGGAAGGAGCACCGTTTTTAAATGCAGACTTTGATGGAATGGTCTGCGGGTGTCATGTCGCGCTTGGAGAGCCCCTGATGTGCCTAAACAGTAGAAACCCCCACAAATGACCCCATTTTGCAAACTAGACCCCCCCAAGGAACTTATCTAGATGTGTAGTCAGCACTTTGAACCCCCAGGGCTTCACAGAAGTTTATAACGTAGAGCCGTGAAAATAAAAAAATCATATTTTTTTCCACAAAAATGACCTTTTTGCCCCCAAATTTTTATTTTTATAAGGGTAACAGGAGAAATAGGGCCCCAAAAGTTGATGTGCATTTTGTCCTGAGTACGCTGATATCCCATATGTGGGGGGGGAACCACTGTGATCGCCTTACTGCAATCTTTGGGAGGCACAATGAACAAATCCACAAAAGGTGAAGAATTGGTTTTCTTTTTTGCGCCGTTCCTCGTGCGGTATTAGTGATTAGGCGACTTTATTTTTCGGGTCGGTGCGATTACAGCGATACCAGATTTACATCCTTTTTTCATGTTCAGCTTCTGTCACACTCTAAAAGATGCTTTTTTTTGGAATAATTTTTTGTAAGAAATTTTTGCATCGCCGTATTTTGAGAGCTATAATTTTTCCATATTTCGGCCGACAGAGTTATCTGTGGGCTTATTTTTTGCGGGACGAGCTGACGTTTTTATTGGTACCAATTGGGGCACATAACGTTTTTTAATCGCTTCCTATTCCGATTTTTGTGGAAGCAGAATGAACAAAAGCCAGCAATTCAGGAACTGTTTTTTTTTTTTTTTTCCTCCGTTCGGTGTGTGGTAAAATTGATAAAGAATCTTTATTCTTTGGGTCACGGCGATTACAGCGATACCTCATTTATATATTTTTTTATGTTTTGGCGTTTTTTACACAATAAAAAATTTTATAGAAAAAATAATTATTTTTGCATCAGTTTATTCCGCGAGCTATAACTTTTTTATTTTTTCACTGATGATGCTGTATCAGTGGCTTGTTTTTTGCGGGGCAAGATGACGTTTCCAGCGGTACCATGATTATTTATATCCGACTTTTTGATCGCGTGTTATTACACTTTTTCAAAGCGGTATGATGATACCGCTTGGAAAAAGTATAATTTACTACTTTTTCGTGTTTTTTTTTACGGATTTCACTGAAGGGGTTAACTAGGGTTACGCTTTTATAGATGGGATTTTAACGGACGTGGCGATACCAAACATGTGTATTTTTTTTGTTTTTTATTTTTTTATTACATAAAAATGTGTATTTTTTAGGGGATTTTTTTAAAATTATTTTTTAATATTTTTTTTACAATTTTTTTAACTTGTCACTTTATGGGACTTTCACTTTTTTTTACTTTTTATTGCAGTTACAATGCATTGCAATGCTCCAGCATTGCAATGCATTGTACCTATGATGAAAGCTGCTGTGAGCATGATCACAGCAGCTTTCCGTAGCTAGATGACCCGGAGGTTGTCATGACAACCCCCGGGTCATCAAGGCAGAGATCGGGCCCTGCAAATACATTGCAGGGCGCCGATCTGAGGCAGAGGGAGCTGCCGACCCTCTGCCTCCCCCCTGAGCGCTGCGATCGCGCTCGATCGCAGCAGTCAGGGGGTTAACAGCCAGGGGCGGTGGGGCGCCGCTCCTGGCTGTCAGTGCAGGAAGCTCGGCCACTGCAGCGCGGCTCCTGCACTGATCGCGCTGGAGAAGCTGAAATTTCAGCTTCTCCTGCTCGCTCTCTGCTGTGTTTGGTCAGTCAGATTGACTGACCAAGCACAGCGCTGTAGGTACAGGGACCGACGGCAAAGGTCCCCGCACCGCTTGCCGTGCCTGTCAGCTGTCTGTGACAGCTGTCGGCACTGATCTACCACTGCGTGTTTACACGCAGTGGTAGATCAAAGGGATGACGTGCACAGTCCGTCCTGGTGCCGGAACTGACATCCGGCCATGACGGACTGTGCACGTCATTGGACATTAAGGGGTTAAGGCTTTTTTTCCAGGTTTATGTTCAAATCATTAGTAAATTAGTCTATTCCAATGAAAATATTAAGTAGATTAACTATTTCTAACTGCTTACATTCTGCACCTTTATGACCAAAATAAATGTATCAATTTTGCTATGACTTTAATCAAAAGTTTGTAACTATGTAGAAATTGTATGTATCCCCATGAATTAGATAATTATGTTTCAAATTAATATGTAAGAATTTTTAAATCAGCAGTTTTTACTTTTATACACCTCTTGATTTATTTATATAGTGATTATAATTGTAAGGATATCAAACATGTTGGTGAATATTATTTTGTATACTAGTTCATGATCTAAATAACACTATTGTATTTTAAATTTAAAAATAGAAATTACTTTTATAAAACTTTTGACTACTGCGTAACATAAATTTTTATACCACAGCACAAATGTAACAGTGGAAACGTTTGCAAAGTACTACATTTTAACCCCTTACTGCCATCGGACGTATTATCCCGTCCATGGTACCTGGGCCCGTATGACCGGTGACGGGATAGTACGTCTCGTGCGATCGGACGCGCTCCCGGGGGGAGCGCAGCCGATCGCGGCCGGGTGTCAGCTGATTATCACAGCTGACACCCATGACTGTGTGTCAGGAGCAGTCACGGACCGCTCCCGGCACATTAACCCCTTTCACACCGCGATCAAACATGATCGCGGTGTACTGGGGGCACAGGGGAGGATCGCGCAGGGTGGGGGCTCCCTCGCGCCCCCCTGAGACCCTCAGAGCAGCGCGATGTGATTGCGCTGTTCTGAGGGCTTCCTCCCTCCCAGGACCCAGATCCAAGATGGCGCCGGGGTCCTGGAGGGAGGCGGCTACCTCAGTGCCTGCCGAGAGCAGGCACTGAGAAGCCTGCTGCACTGCCTGAGCGATCGCTGGTGTGACAGAGTGCTGTGCACACTGTCACACCAGCGATCTGATAAAAAACAGTGATGTCCCACCCTGGGACAAAGTAAAAAAGTTAAAAAAATAAAAATAAACATGTTTTAAAAAAAAAATCCAAAATAAATAAAAAAATATATATATATTCCCCAATAAATTCACTTCTTCCTGTAAATAAAAAAAATAAAGCAATAAAAGTACACATATTTGGTATCGCCGCGTCCGTAACGACCCCCCCTATAAAATTGTCCCACTAGTTAACCCCTTTAGTGAACCCCTTAAAAAAAAAAAAAAAAAACGAAGCAAAAAATCAATACTTTATCATCATACCGCCGAACAAAAAGTGGAATAACACGCGGTCAAAAAGACCGATATAAATAAACATGGTACCGCTAAAAACGTCATCTTGTCCCGCAAAAAACGAGCTGATATACAGCATCACCAGCGAAAAAATAAAAAAGTTATAGCTCGCAGAATAAAGCGATGCAAAAATAATTATTTTTTATATAAAATTGTTTTTATTCTATAAATGCGCCAAAACATGAAAAAATGATATAAATGAGGTATCGCCATAATCGTACTGACCCGAAGAATAAAACTGCTTTATCAATTTTACCACACGCGGAACGGTATAAACGCCTCCCCCAAAAGAAATTCATGAATTGCTGATTTTTGTTCATTCTAACCTCCCAAAAATCAAAATAAAAAGCGATCAAAAAACGTCACGTGCTCAAAAATGGTACCAATAAAAACGTCAACTCGTCCCGCAAAAAATAAGACCTCACATGACTCTGTGGGCCAAAATATGCAAAAATTATAGCTCTCAAAATGTGATGATGCAAAAACTATTTTTGCAATAAAAAGCGTCTTTTAGCGTGACAGCTGCCAATCATAAAAACCCGCTATTAATAGTAAATCAAACCCCCCTTTATCACCCCCTTAGTAAGGGAAAAATAATAAAATTAAAAAAAAGTATTTATTTCCATTTTCCCATTAGGGTTAGGGTTAGGTTTGCGGCTAAAGTTAGGGTTAGGGTTGGCGCTAAAGTTAGTATTAGGGTTAGGGTTGGGATTAGGGGTGTGTTAGGGTTAGGTTTGTGGTTAGGGTTGGGACTAGGGTTAGGGGTGTGTTGGGGTTAGGGTTGGAGTTAGAATTGGGGGGTTTCCGCTGTTTAGGCACATCAGGGGCTCTCCAAATGTGACATGGCGTCTGATCTCAATTCCAGCCAATTCTGCGTTGAAAAAGTCAAACGGTGCTCCTTCACTTCTCAGCTCTGCCATGCGTCCAAACAGTAGTTTATCCCCACATATGGGGTATCAGCATACTCTGGACCCCAAGAGTTATTGTGCAATTTGTCCTATTTCTTCTGTTACCCTTGGGAAAATAAAAAACTGGGGGCGAAAATATCATTTTTGTACAAAAAAAATTATTTTTTTGTTTTTACGGCTGTACATTATAAACTTCTGTGAAGCACTTGGGGCTTCATAGCACTCACCACACATCTAGATAAGTTCCTTGTGGGGTCTATTTTCCAAAATGGGGTCACTTGTTGGGGATTTCCACTGTTTAGGCGCATCAGGGGCTCTCCAAATGCGACATGACGCCCCCAGACCATTCCATCAAAGTCTGCAATCCAAAACGTCACTACTTCCCTTCCGAGCCCCAACGTGTACCCATACAGTAGTTTTCTCCCACATATTGGATATCAGCGTACTCAGGACAAATTGGACAACAACTTTTGGGGTCTAATTTCTCCTGTTACCCTTGTAAAAATAAAATATTGGGGGCGAAAAAATCATTTTTGTAAAAAAAAAAAGGATTTTTTATTTTTACGGCTGTACGTTATAAACTTCTGTGAAGCACTTCGGGGTTCAAAGTGCTCACCACACATCTAGATAAGTTCCTTGTGGGGTCTATTTGCCAAAATGGGGTCACTTGTGGGGGGTTTCCACTGTATAGGTGCATCAGGGGCTCTTCAAATGTGACATGACGCCCCCAGACCATTCCATCAAAGTCTGCAATCCAAAACGTCACTACTTCCCTTCCGAGCCCTGACGTGCGCCCATACAGTAGTTTTCTCCCACATATTGGGTATCAGCGTACTCAGGACAAATTGGACAACAACTTTTGGGTTCCAATTTCTTCTGTTACCCTTGTGAAAATAAAATATTGGGGGCGAAAAAATCATTTTTGTAAAAAAAAAAAGGATTTTTTATTTTACGGCTGTACGTTATAAACTTTAGTGAAACACCTGGGGGTTAAAAGTTCTCACCACACATCTAGATAAGTTCCTTGAGGGGTCTAGTTTCCAAAATGGTGTCATTTATGGGGGTTTCCACTGTTTAGGCAGATCAGGAGCTCTCCAAACACGACATGGCGTCCAGCCAATTCTGCATTGAAATAGTCAGACGGCGCTCCTTCCCTTCCAAACTCTGCCATGCACCCAAACAGTGGTTTACCCCCACATATGGGGTATCAGCGCACTCAGGACAAATTGCACAATAACTTTTGGAGTCTTGTTACCCTTGGAAAAATAAAAATTGGGGTGAAAAGATCATTTTTGTGGAAAAAAATATGATTTTTAAATTTTACGGCTCTACGTTATAAACTTGTGTGAAGCACTTGGGGGTTCAAATTGCTCACCAAAGATCTAGAAAAGTTCCTTAGGGGGTCTAGTTTCCCAAATGGGGTCATTTGTGGGGGGGTTTCCACTGTTTAGGCACATCAGGGGCTCTCCAAATGCAACATGGCATCCAATCTCAATTCCAGCCAATTTTGGTTGGAAAAAGTCAAATGGTGCTCCTTCAATTCTGAGCTCTGCCGTGCGCCCAAAGAGTGGTTCCCCCCCACATATGGGGTATCAGCGTACTCAGGACAAATTGGACAACAACGTATGTGGTCCAATTTCTCCTGTTACCCTTGGGAAAATAAAAAATTAGTGACTAAAGATAATTTTTGTGGGAAAAAAATAGGATTTATTATTTTCATGCCCGGGCATTATAAACTTGTGTGAAGCACTTGGGGGTTCAAAGTGCTCACCAAAGATCTAGATAAGTACCTTAGGGGGTCTAGTTTCCAAAATGGTGTCACTTGTGGGGGTTTCCACTGTTTAGGCGCATCAGGGGCTGTCCAAACACGACATGGCGTCCAATCTCAATTCCCGCCAATTTTAGTTTGAAAAAGTCAAACGGCGCTCCTTCCCTTACGAGCTCTGCCGTGTGCCCAAACAGTGGTTTTCCCCCACATATTGGGTATTGGCGTACTCAGGAGAAATTGCATAACAACCTTATCTGTCCATTTTCTCCTTTTACCCTTGTGAAAATAAAAAAAAAGTTTGTAAAAGATCATTTTTGTGGCTAAAAATTTAAATATTCATTTTTTCCTTCCACGTTGCTTTAGTTCCTGTGAAGCACCTGAAGGGTTAATAATCTTCTTGAATGTGGTTTTGAGTACCTTGAGGGGTGCAGTTTTTAGAATGGTGTCACTTTTGGGTATTTTCTGCCATATAGACCCCTCAAAGTGACTTCAAATGAGAGGTGGTCCCTAAAAAAAATGGCTTTGTAAATTTTGTTGTAAAAATGAGAAATCGCTGGTCAACTTTTAACCCTTATAACTTCCTAACAAAAAATAATGTTGGTTCCAAAATTATGCTGATGTAAAGTAGAAATGTGGGAAATGTTATTTATTAACTATTTTGTGTGATATATTTCTCTGTTTTAAGGGAATAAAAATTCAAAGTTTGAAAATTGCAAAATTTTAAAAATTTTCGCCATATTTGCGTTTTTTTCAAAAATAAACGCAAGTTATATCGAAGAAATTTTACTTCTAACGTGAAGTACAATATGTCACGAGAAAACTATCTCAGAATCGCGAAGATCCGTTGAAGCGTTCCAGAGTTATAACCTCATAAAGAGACAGTGGTCAGAATTGTAAAAATTGGCCCGGTCATTAACGTGCAAACCACCCTTGGGGGTGAAGGGGTTAATTACTACATATCTTAATATATATGTATATATATATACAGTACAAACAAAAAGTTTGGACACACCACTATGAAAATTGTAAATTCACACTGAAGGCATCAAAACTATGAATTAACATATGTGGAATTATATACTAAACAAAAAAGTGTGTAACAACTGAAAATATGTCTTATAGTCTAGGTTCTTCAAAGTAGCCACCTTTTGCTTTAATGACTGCTTTCCACACTCTTGGCATTCTCTTGATGAGCTTCAAGAGGTAGTCACCGGAAATAGTCTTCCAACAATCTTGAAGGAGTTCCCTGAGATGCTTAGCACTTGTTGGCCCTTTTGCCTTCACTCTGCGGTCCAGTTCGCCCCAAACCATCTCGATTGGGTTCAGATCTGGTGACTGTGGGGGCCAGGTCATCTGGCGTAGCAACCCATCACTTTCCTTCTTGGTCAAATAGCCCTTACACAGCCTGGAGGTGTGTTTGGGGTCATTGTCCTGTTGAAAAATAAATGATGGTCCAACTAAACGCAAACCGGATGGAATAGCATGCCGCTGCAAGATGCTGTGGTAGCCATGCTGGTTCACTATGCCTTCAATTTTGAATAAATCCCCAACAGTGTCACCAGCAAAGCACCCCCACACTATCACACCTCCTCCACCATGCTTAACGGTGGGAACCAGGCATGTAGAGTACATCCGTTCACCTTTTCTGCGTCGCACAAAGACAAGGTGGTTGGAACAAAAGATCTCAAATTTGGACTCATCAGACCAAAGCACAGATTTCCACTGATCTAATGTCCATTCCTTGTGTTCTTTAGCCCAAACAAGTCTCTTCTGCTTGTTGCCTGTACTTAGCAGTGGTTTCCTAGCAGCTTTTTTCCATGAAGGCCTGCTGCACAAAGTCTCCTCTTAACAGTTGTAGAGATGAGTCTGCTGCTAGAACTCTGTGTGGCATTGACCTGGTCTCTAATCTGCGCTGCTGTAAACCTGCGATTTCTAAGGCTGGTAACTCGGATAAACTTATCCTCAGAAGCAGAGGTGACTCTTGGTCTTCCTTTCCTGGGGCTGTCTTCATGTGAGCCAGTTTCTTTGTAGTGCTTGACGGTTTTTGCAACTGCACTTGGGGACACTTTCAAAGTTTTCCCAATTTTTCGGACTGACTGACCTTCATTTCTTAAAGTAATTATGGCCACTCGTTTTTCATTTATAAGGCCAGAAATCCTACTTATTAAACCTGACTGGGCACACCTGTGAAGTGAAAACCATTCCTGGTGACTACCTCTTGAAGCTCATCATGAGAATGCCAAGAGTGTACAAAGCAGTCATCAAAGCAAAAGGTGGCTACTGTGAAGAATCTAGAATATAAGACAGAATTTCAGTTGTTGCACAGTTTTTTGTTAAGTATATAATTCCACATGTGTTAATTCATATTTTTGATGCCTTCAGTGTGAATGTACAATTTTCATAATCATGAAAATACAGAAAAATTTTTAAATGAGAAGGTGTGTCCAAACTTTTGGTCTACACTGTATATATATATATATATATATATATATATATATATATATATATATATATATATATATATAATGTACATATGAATATGGTTTGCCCTTTGTCCCCTGATTGCTTTTCAGCTTTTGTCTTAAATCCAATATAAAATATAAATGAAAAAAAATAAAATTCTGATTTCAGGTAATGATATTTTTCAGAACTCACTCAAAATTAAGATAAAAGACCACATAAACTAATGTTTTATCCCTCTAGCACATTATAACACCCATAATTTCCATACATATAAACCAAGGAATGCTCTAATTAAGATCCATGGAGTTTTGCAATAGATTAAAATAAATAGTGCAGACTAATATAAACTGGTGAAATATAGTATAAACACATAAATGTGACAGGGAAATGGTAGTAGAAACTAAGAAGTGTACATGTCAATAAGATAGCCAAACTTATAAAAAAAGTAGCAAATAATAAACCACCCACTCCTACCACTATGATTAGAAAACCTAAGAAAATGTACCAAGGTATTCTTGATGCATACATTTTAGTCAGGTCTGGAAAAATGTTGCAACGTAAGAATACTTTAAAATATATGTGTTAATCGGTAATGGTTTATCAATTAGGGAAATTCAAATTTAATGAACAAAAGAGAAATCTAAATCAAATCAATATTTGGTGTGACCGGCAATTCCTTCAAAACAGCATCAAAGGATCAATTCTTAAAAATTTTATTTTGAAATAGGACAATGACCCTAAGCATACAGCCAAAGTAATTAACACATATTTTAAGCTATAAAAAGTAAGGACTACTGGAAGTGATGATATGGCTCCCACATTACCATACTCTCAACATCCTGGAATCTGTCTGGTATTACAAAAGAGCAGTTTTGGTGACAAGCTTTAACTAGCATTTGTGGACTTCATGACAAACGCAATGATTTCTGGAAGAACTCTTTCTGGAAGAACTCCATGCAGGGAATTACATGACTGAATCATGCCTGTTTTTAATGCAGTGCCACCTGTAAAAACTTTTTTCTATATTTTTTGCAGCGTCGACTACTTACTTAAGCGAGCTTGTAACTGGGGCGCATGGAAGTGACATCATGTGCTTCAAGTCACATATACACATATTGTTGCTACCCCTCTTTTAATGACAGAAAAACCCACAATTATAACAGAAATAACTTGAATTTGACAAAAGTAATAATAAATAAAAAATCTATGAAAATAAACAAATGAAAGTCAGACATTGATTTCCAACAACACTTCCACACGTGTTTGCAAGCTATAGCGCTACAGTGTGCTACCCTTTCTTTCTTGTATGTGCATGAGTTGGTGACTCTGGGTTTAGCACCTGTTCACACTGGATCTATGTTTGGATGTGCCGGTCAGTTTTTTGATATGTATTCATTTACCTTCTACCTGAGCACTCCACCTGTTGGTCACAGGCTTTTTAATTACACCAGGTTTATTACCCTCCACAGAGATGTAGATTTTAGTCTTAAGAGAGGATTCATATGTTCCCATGCAAACAGACTTTTCTAAAGCGAGGATTGGCATTAGTTAGGACCTGATATACGAGAAGAGCCTTGACGTGGCTATCAGGCTCACATAATTTGGCCATCTTATGCGCTAAGACTTCTCAATTTTTCATATTTCTAAGGCAGTGATGCAATTAATTTTTCATATTTCGTGTTTGCAAGCTATAGCGCTACAGTGTGCTACCCTTTCTTTCTTGTATGTGCATGAGTTGGTGACTCTGGGTTTAGCACCTGTTCACACTGGATCTATGTTTGGATGTGCCGGTCAGTTTTTTGATACATGGCTCGATGTGACTGTTCTACACTTGAGATCGCTGTGGGACTCTCGGGATTAGGTGGACTAAGGTGCATAGGTGAGCATATGTTGGTTTATTATTTAACATTTTTTCTAGGAGACGAGAGCATCAGGGATTTTGGTTTTAGGTAAGTATAATGTTTTTTTATTTTTATTTGAACATGTATGGAATTATTTTCCTTTTTTTAAAACTTTTTTTTATACCTTCGTTTTTGCTGTAGATTTGACTGACTCAATTGAAGTCAATGGGTGAAAAATGCTGCAGAAACGCACAAAGAATTGACATGCTGCAGAAAAAAACACACAGTAAATACTCAAAGAAAATTTACTGATAATGTGCAAAACACTTCAGGATTATCATTGACTTAGTTTACATAAGGATTTCATAGCATTTTGGCCCATTTCCGTGCGGAAAAATGCCACAAAAACTCAGTGATATCATTTCACATCCTGCTATGGGACACCAACATCCTCTGCAGTTACAGGCCTTTGATTGCCTGGTGAATAGCAGAGTTACTGCAGGACCTGGAGGCTGTAATTCTTTACTCCACAATACTTTCCAATTGGAATTGCATCCAAGGATGCACATCCATATAAAAAACAGAGCTGGTTCTGGGGTAATATTCTCCTCGAAGACCCCAATTGCTATAACTTTTCTTAGATGTGGTATTATTTTTTTATTTTACATTATCCCCTACATTGCCACTTTTTTTTTCAACACTATAATTAACTTTTATAATCCTTTTCAATCTTAACTATTTCCCTTTTGCAAAAATGACTAAAAATAAATACTAAGAAGGTAAGAACCAAGGCCGCCATCAGGGCATTACAGCCCTGACTGGCGTATGGGGCCCGATCAGCAGAGAGGGCCCGCATTGTGCCCTGTCACCTCTACCCATCAGGCCCCACTGCCCCGTCCCCAGCAGCAGAATTCTGCCGATCAAGTAACTGAACCTGCGTCCAGGACGCAGGTTCAGTTACCCTATTACCATGCTGGCCCGCACGGCAATAGTTAACGCTGCCAGCCAATCGGAGGCTAGCAGCTGACGTCCGCGCACACGTCACCGGCGCCTGACGTCATTGTCAGTCACCGGCGAATGCGCGGTTTCTCTGGGGTATAGATCGCTCGCCGCTGGAGCGTGGCAAGGTAAGAGGAAAAGTGTTTTTTTTTATTTAACATTGAAAGCGGCAAGCCGGGGGCGGCAGGATTTAGACGGGGCAGGATGGAGATGGGGCAGGATTGGACATAAAGACAGGGGAAAGAATGAAAAACATGGGCCAGAATAGAGACACTGGGGGCAGAATGAAAGTCATGGAGGCAGGATTGGAGACACTGGGGGCAGGATTGGAGACACAGAGGGCATGATTGGAGAAACTGGGGCAGGATTGGAGACACTGTGGGCAAGATTGGAGGCACTGGGGCAGGATTGGAGACAGGAGGCATGATTGGAGACACTGGGGGCATGTTTGGAGACACTGGGGGCAGGATTGGAGACACTTGGGGCAGGATTGGAGACACAGGGGGCATGATTGGAGACACAGGGGGCACGATGGGAGACACAGGGGCAGGATTGGAGACACTGGTGGCAGGATTGGAGACACTGGGGGCATGATTGGAGGCACTGGGGCAGGATGAAAGACACTGGGCATGATTAGAGGCACAGGGGACATGATTGGAGACACTGGGCATGATTGGAGACACTGGGGGCATGATTGGAGACACTGAGGGCATGGTTGGAGACACTGGGGGCAGTATTGGAGACACTGGGGCAGGATTGGAGACACTGGGGGCATGATTGGAGGCACTAGGGGCATGATTGGAGGCACTGGGGCAGGATGAAAGACACTGGGGCATGATTAGAGGCACAGGGGACATGATTAACATAGTAACATAGTTATTAAGGTTGAAGGAAGACTTTAAGTCCATCTAGTTCAACCCATATCCTATCCTAACCTGCCCTAACATGTTGATCCAGAGGAAGGCAAAAAAAACCCAAGTGGCAAACAGTAAGCTTCACATTGGGGAAAAAAATTCCTTCCCGACTCCACATACGGCAATCAGACTAGCTCCCTGGATCAACGCTGTATCTAGGAAACTAGTGAATATAGCCTGTAATATTATACTTTTCAAGAAAGGCATCCAGTCCCCTCTTAAATTTTAGTAAGGAATCACTCATTACAACATTAGACGGCAGAGAGTTCCATAGTCTCACTGCTCTTACAGTAAAGAATCTGCATCTGTGATTATGGCTAAACCTTCTTTCCTCCAGACGTAGAGGATGCCCCCTCGTCCCCGTCACAGGTCTAAGAGTAAAAAGATCATTAGAAAGGTCTTTGTACATTGGAGACACTGGGCATGATTGGAGACACTGGGGGCATGATTGGAGACACTGGGGCATGATTGGAGACACTGGAGGTGTCAAGATCCCGTCTGGGTTGGAGCCGATGTTACTGCAAACACTAGGGGAAGCAGAGGCAGGTAGCGTAGTCAGATGGCAGCCGGAGGTCGGTACACAGGAGAGCAGTGTTTGTAGCAATGGATCAGGCGGAGAGCGTAGTCAGAAGGCAGGCCGAGGTCGGTTCACAGGAGAGCAGTGTTTGTAGCAATGGATCAGGCGGAGAGCGTAGTCAGAAGGCAGGCCGAGGTCGGTTCACAGGAGAGCAGTGTTTGTAGCAATGGATCAGCAGGAAACGCTTGACTAAAGGCTTGGAGCTCAATAATCTCGCAATGACACACCCACAGGGCCAGGTTTATATAGGGTGTGTAATTGGCAATCAGAGGCCCAATCAAAAGAGCACTAGGTGTAGCTAATCAGGAAGAACAGTCAATGGTATCAGGGTTCAGCAAGGAACTTTGCAGCCAGCAGAATAGCTCAGATGGTAGAGCTGCTGGCCAGTGGACAAGAGGTACTGGGTTCGACTCCTGACAGTACTCCCCTCCTTCCAGGATGGCCTCTGGACATCTCAGGAGCTGGCTTATCCGGGTACCTCTGATGAAAGGCTCTTGTTAGTCTAGGAGCATGGACGTTGTCCCTTGGTTCCCATGAATTTTCCTCTGGTCCGTAACCCTTCCACTGCACCAGATACTGCAGTTTACCTCTGAATTTTCGGGAGTCCAGAATCTTATCCACAATGTATTCTTCTTCACCACGGATCCTTTCTGGTGGAGGAGGTGGCTGAATTCTTCCTGGAAACGGGTTTTCACAGAAGGGTTTGAGCAAGGATATGTGAAACACTGGATGAATCTTTAGATTGTTGGGAAGTTCCAAACGAAAAGCAACCTGGTTAATTTTTGCAGAAATTTGAAAAGGTCCAATGAATTTCTGACCCAATTTGGAGGATGGCACATGTGTCTTAAGGTTTTTAGTGGACAGCCAAACTTTGTCTCCAACCTGAAGAGCAGGGGGCACTCTCCGATGTTTATCTGCTGCTTCCTTATATACTTCCTGGGTCTTGAGTAATATCTCTGATAATTCCTTCTGGGATTCCTGTAATTTTGCAAGCCTGTCATTTACAGCAGGAATGGGAGTGTTCACTGGCAGATTAGGGATAAATACTGGATGTACTCCATAATTAGCAAAAAATGGGGTTTGAGATGTAGCGCTATGTATGGAGTTGTTGTAGGAAAACTCTGCTGTTGGTAAATAGTCCACCCAGTCATCCTGAAGATAGGAAATGAAGCAACGGAGGTATTGCTCCAAAGTCTGGTTCGTTCTCTCCGTCTGGCCATTGGACTGAGGATGGAAAGCGGTAGAAAGATTCACCGTGACTCCCAAGGCTGTACAGAAACTCTTCCAAAATTTTGACGTAAACTGAACGCCTCTGTCAGACACCACGCTGTCAGGAATTCCATGTAACCTGAATACCTCTTTGATTATCAGTTCTGCAGTTTTTTCAGCAGTAGGAATTCCTTCAGTTGGAATAAAGTGGGCCATTTTTGTGAGTCGGTCCACTATGACAAGGATGACGGTTATCTGTTTGGAAGGGGGTAGTTCCACAATAAAATCCATGGAAATAGATCCCCAAGGCCTGGATGGAACTGGAAGTGGTTGCAAGAGTCCTAGAGGAGACGATCGTGGGGTCTTGTTTCGTGCGCATGTTAAACAGGTTGAAACATATTTCCTCACGTCCTTCCTACAATTAGGCCACCAAAAGAAACGAAGTAGTAAGTCTTGTGTTTTTGCAACTCCAGGATGTCCTGCCAGTTTAGAATCATGGACACTTTTGAGGACTTCAAGGCGAGAAGATTCAGGTACATATATTTTGTGTTTCTGCATCCAAAACCCCTCTTTGAATGAAAGATCGACGTCTTCCGAAGGATGGTTAAGGAAAGAGTCCTCTTGATATCCATCTTTAATTCTATTACATAGTCCTCTAGAGTGCAATATTCCCAAAAAAATTTTAGGGCCTAGAATTGTATCGTCATTACTAGACCTCTCCTGAGGTTCCGAACACATCCTGGACAGGGCGTCAGCCTTGCCATTTCTTGAACCAGGCCGGTAAGAAATTATAAAATTGAATCTTGAGAAAAATAAGGCCCATCGTGCTTGTCTTGCAGACAATCTTTTTGCTGTACGGAGGAATTCAAGATTCTTGTGGTCCGTGAGGACAGTCACAGGGTGATTGGCACCTTCCAAAAGATGTCTCCATTCGGAGAAGGCAACTTTAATGGCTAACAGTTCTTTATTACCGATGTCGTAGTTCTTTTCTGCAGATGACATGGTGTGGGAAAGAAACGCACATGGGTGAAGTTGCATTTTGTCCCCAACTCGCTGAGACAGAATGGCTCCCACTGCAGAGTCCGAGGCGTCCACTTCGACAGTAAATGGCAATTCAGGATTTGGGTGTACTAACAATGGAGCAGACGTAAAAAGAGTTTTCAATTTGTCAAAAGCCTCCTGTGCCTCCGGAGACCAGAAAAATGCTTTGGTCTTTTTTGTTAGTGTAGTAATTGGTAGTATGATCCGTGAAAAGTTCTTTATAAATTTTCGGTAAAAATTTGCAAATCCTATGAAACGCTGGACGTCTTTTAAATTTCTTGGAACAGGCCAGTCCACTACAGCATTGATTTTGCCGGGATCCATGCTCAGACCTTCTGGGGAGATGATATATCCCAGAAATTGGATACTGGTTTGTTCAAACTCACATTTTTCAAGTTTAATGTAAAGATGGTTCTCCTGTAGTCGTTCCAAGACTAACTGGACGTGCCTGCGATGCTCTTCCAAGGTGTCTGAAAATATAAGAATGTCATCGAGATAAGCCACAACGAATTGGTCCAAGAAATCTCGAAATACATCATTAATAAAATGTTGAAAGGTGGCTGGGGCATTGCTAAGACCAAAGGTCATAACCAGAGATTCAAAATGTCTATATCTCGTTCTGAAGGCGGTCTTCCACTCATCTCCTGGGCGAATCCGTATGAGGTTGTAAGCCCCTCTAAGATCCAGCTTCGTAAAGATTTTCGCAGAACGGAGTCTCTCAAATAGTTCAGGAATCAAGGGTAGCGGGTAGCGATTCTTGACAGTGATATTATTCATCTCTCTGTAGTCAATACATGGCCGCAGAGTGGAGTCTTTCTTTTCAACAAAGAACAGGGGTGCCCCAGCTGGAGATGTGGAAGGTCGAATAAAGCCTTTCTCTAAATTTTCATCCAGGAACTTTCTTAATACCTTCAATTCAGGTTCGGAAAGATTGTAAATCCGTCCAAATGGAATGGTTGCTCCTGGCAGCAATTCAATGGGACAGTCGTAATGACTGTGAGGAGGTAATTGATCTGCTTTCTTCTTACTGCAGACATCAGAGAACTGCTGATATTGAGGTGGTAGTTTCTCTTCCTTCTCATGCGAAATCTCAGAGATTTGGACTTGTTGGAGAACAGGGGGTTCCTTATGACAATTATTCTTACAGTAGTCAGATGGAAAGGTGATGGTCCTTGATGCCCAGTTGATAGAAGGGTTATGGACTGAAAACCAGGGGATCCCTAGAATAACCGGAAATTTCGGAGATGAGATAAGGTGGAAACTGACAGCTTCATGATGATCCGGTTCGATACAAATCTCCAGTTCGATTGTCTCATGCGTGACAGGTCCAGAAGACAAGGGTGATCCATCCACCGTTTCCATTTCAATTGGTGTGGATTTGGTCCTACTGGAAATATTATTATCACGTGTAAATTTTAAGTCCATAAAATTCCCTCCTGCTCCCGAATCCAACAGGGCAGAGCATTGTATTTTTTGGGTGCCCATTACAACCTGAATGGGGATTACAAAATGAGATGATGTAGTATGTATTTTGTCTATTTCTGGCGTTACTGATGAGATAGTCTGCAAGATGGAATCCGACTGCTGAGAAAGGTCCATATTGCTGGCAGACCTGTTGTTGGTAAAGGCTATAGTCCTTTTGTTAGGACAGTTGATGGCATAGTGTCCAGGGTCCCCACAATAGAGGCAGAGATGTTCTGCACGTCGCCTCTCCTCCTGTGCAGAGAGTGGTCTTCGGATGACATCGATCTGCATCGGTTCAGACACGCCTTGCGTCTTTTCTTGGTGGTCCGATGCTGAAATGAGAAGCCAGGGCTATTCCCAAGTGCTCGCAGTCTCTCCTTTCTCCTTTCAGTAAGTCTCTGGTCAATCCGGATACATAGTTGAATAAAGTCCTCCAACTGGTCAGGGTCTCAACCCTGGCAAGCTCGTCTTTCACTGGTTCTGATAACCCTCGTCGAAATTGACTTCTCTGGGCCGCTGGATTCCAGGTGGTGTCGGCCACCCAGCGACGGAACTCCGATGTGTATTCCGCAACAGAGCGACGTCCTTGGCGCAAATTATGTAATTTGGTTTCTGCTGTGGCACAGAGGTTTGGGTCATCAAAAACTTGATTCATAGCTGCGGTGAAGGCTTCCAGGTCATTAAGGAGGTCATAGTCCTTTTCTACATAAGGTGAAGCCCAAGCAAGAGCTTCATCCGTCAGGAGATTTATCATGAAAAAAACTTTCTTCCTCTCACTGGTAAAGGGAGCAGGTTGCATCTGGAAGTATATGCGGCATTGATTGAGGAATCCTCGGTACTGCTTGCGATCCCCACTGAACTTTGCAGGCAGCGGCAGCCGCGCGTTTGATTCGGACCCTGAATTGCGCACGTCCAGAAGTTGTTTTTGTAGCTCAATTACTTCCTGTTGTATCGCCGTGAAATCAGTTTGTAACTTGGCATATTTTCCTTGAGAGTCAGTACAAAAACTTTGAAGCTCCGTAACTTGCCTCTCAGGGTGTTCACAGCGGACTCCATTTTGGCGCGAGATTATTCTGTCAAGATCCCGTCTGGGTTGGAGCCGATGTTACTGCAAACACTAGGGGAAGCAGAGGCAGGTAGCGTAGTCAGATGGCAGCCGGAGGTCGGTACACAGGAAAGGCAGTTCGGTAACAGAGGAGCAGGCAGATAACGTAGTCAGGTGGCAGCCGGAGGTCGGTACACAGGAGAGCAGTGTTTGTAGCAATGGATCAGGCGGATAACGTAGTCAGGTGGCAGCCGGAGGTCGGTACACAGGAGAGCAGTGTTTGTAGCAATGGATCAGGCGGAGAGCGTAGTCAGAAGGCAGGCCGAGGTCGGTTCACAGGAGAGCAGTGTTTGTAGCAATGGATCAGCAGGAAACGCTTGACTAAAGGCTTGGAGCTCAATAATCTCGCAATGACACACCCACAGGGCCAGGTTTATATAGGGTGTGTAATTGGCAATCAGAGGCCCAATCAAAAGAGCACTAGGTGTAGCTAATCAGGAAGAACAGTCAATGGTATCAGGGTTCAGCAAGGAACTTTGCAGCCAGCAGAATAGCTCAGATGGTAGAGCTGCTGGCCAGTGGACAAGAGGTACTGGGTTCGACTCCTGACAGGAGGCAGGATTGGAGACACGTTGGAGGATGAAAAACATGGGGGCATGATTGGAGACACAGGGGTCATGATTGGAGACACAGGGTGCACGATTGGAGACACAGGGGGCACGATTAGAGTCAAGGGGGCATGATTGGAGACACGGGGGCATTATTGAAGACATGAGGGCACAATTGAAGATACGGGGTGCATGATTGGAGACACATGGCACGATTGGAGACATGAAGGCACGATCGTAGACACGTGGGCATGATTGGAGACACGGGGTGCATGATTGGAGACACGGGGGCATGATTGGAGACATTAGGGCACGATTGGAGACACAGGGGAGGATTGGAGACACGGGGGGCATGACTGGAGACATGTGGGGCACGATGAAAGACATGGGGGCAGGATTGGAGACACTGGGGCAGGATTGGAGACACAGAGTTACGATTGGAGACATGGGGGTATGATTGTAGACATGGGGGCATGATTGGAGACACATGAGCATGATTGGAGACACGAGGGGCATGATTGGAGACACAGGGGCATGATTGGAGACATTAGGGCACGATTGGAGACACTGGGGCACGATTGGAGACATGGGGGGCACGATGAAAGACACGGGGGCAGGATTGTGGACACTGGGGCAGGATTGGAGACACTGGGGGCAGAATGAAAGACATGGGGCAGAATGGAGGCATTAGGGGCATGATTGGAGGCACTGGGGGGCATGATTGGAGACACGGGGCAGGATTGGAGACACTGGGGACCGGATTGGAGATACTTAGGGCAGGATTGGAGACACAGGGGGCAGAATGAAAGACATGAGGGCAGTATGGAGACACTGGGGCAGAACGGAGACAGGCGGCTGGATTGGAGACACAGGGGGCAGGATTGGAGACACTGGGCAGGATTAGAGACACAGGGGGCACAATTGGAGACACAGTGGGCACGATTGGAGACACGGGGGCACGATTGGAGACACTGGGGGCAGGATTGGAGACACTGGGGGAAGGATTGGAGACACGGGGGCATGATTGGAGACACAGGCTTGATTAGAGACACAGGGCAGGTTAAAAGACATGGGGGCAGGATTGGAGACAGATGGGGCAGGGTTGGAGACAGATGGGGCAGAATGGGGAGGTCATATAGGGCAGAATGGATACTCATGAGGGAGGGATGGGAGAACATATGACTGAAGCCAGGAATAAGAGACACAGGGGCAAGGATGAGGGATATTATTATCAAAGGGGGCTAATTAAGGGATATTATTACTGCAGTGATGTGTTTATTTTATTTTTTTGGGAATACTGTTTTAAATAGGGTGAGGTCCTGTTACTGTACAGAGCGACACTATGTTGCCTTTTTTTCTTCATCTGGTGTAGTTTAGAAGTTGGGAAAAAAATAAGTAATGTGTTCTGGAAGCAGTGCTCTAGATAACTGTGTAATTTCCTGCAGAGACGAGCCCTGGCTGGAAGAAGTGATGGCGGTCTGTGCTGGATGAAAGATGATAAACAAAGATGAAGGACTTCACCTAGTGACGTCACTGAGTCAGTGTGTTACCTATACACTGACACTCTACACTGTATACTATATAGAGAGGTCCTGTGTACAATGTCACCAATGATCACTGTATTACTTGTACACAGACACTGCATACTAAGTACAGATCTCCTGTGTATAGTGGCACTTATGGTGATAGTATTGTGCGTTTTTTTATTACTGATCAGTATTGTAGTATTCAGTCACTATGTGGTGGTAATATGTGGTCTGGAAATGGTGTTGCGGTATTTGTCCCTTGTATGTGATATTATTCGGTCACTGTGGTAGTAATATGTGGTCTAGACATGGTGTGGCGGTATTTGTTCCTTGTATGTGAAATTATTTGTTCACTTTGTGGTGGTAATATGTGGTCTGGTGGTATTTGTTCCTTGTATGTGATATTATTGGTCAGTTTAAAAATTGAAAAATAAATAAAAATATACCTAAATTGTATTGGATATTTTAACAAATATTTATTAGGTTACAGTAAAGTAGGGCCTGGCCAAAAGAGTCTACCGTGTTATGGTGGCGGCTTAAAAAAATATTTTGGCCAAAACAAGAGCTGCTGGCTATATGTGTGATCTGAACTGTTAATGTGTGATTGGTGAGAAGTGGAGTTTTTCCAAGAGAGAGCAGTGGGACTGTGGAAAGCATGAGGGGTGGAGCCTAGGCAGAGTCTAAAGGGGGCCCCGAAAATTTTGCCAGTGTAGGGCCCCGAAATTCCTAGTGGCAGCCCTGGTAAGAACACGTACACAAAGCCAAAAGTGGCACCTGTCTGCACCATTGGAGTGGCGTGTATGGATGTTAAATTGAACTATTAAAACAGGAGTGTACAAAACAGAGATTCTAAGATAAATGCTTGGATTTTTTTTTAGAATTTGTTTTATTTTTTATAAACCATTATGCCACATCCCAAAAGGAATGTAATATAAAATGATAGGTATGGTGCACAAATAAAAAAAACACTTTTCTGCAACATGCTGCTGAACTGATGTGACATGTTAAGGTATCAAATTGGAAAAGCATATGCGCAAAAACAGGCATGTATTGTTAAACCCTTTACCTCTGAAGGTGGTTTGCACGTTAATGCCAGGTCAATTTTTACATTTCTGACCAGTGTCTCTTTATGTGGTTATAATTCTAGAGCGCTTCAACGGATCCCGGTGATTCTGAGACTGTTTTTTCATAACATTTCATAACATATTGTATTTTATGATAGTGGAATAATTTCTTTGATGTGACTTGCGTTTATTTGTGAAAAAAACTGAAATTTGGCAAAATTGTCAAAATTTTGCAATTTTCCAACTTTGATATTTTCATGTCCTTAATTCACAGAGATATGTCACACAAAATAGTTAATAAGTAACATTTTCGACATGTCTACTTTACATCAGCACAATTTTGGAACAATTTTTTTGTTAAGAAGTTATAAGGGTTAAAAGTTATCCAGTGATTTCTCAATTTTACAACAAAATTTACAAAACCATTATTTTAGGGACCACATCACATTTGATGTCACTTAGAGGGGTGTTTATCAAGTGATAAAAAATTAACATTTAATTTTTTTCACAAAAAATTACTTCAGATCCAATTTTTTTTATTTTGGCAAAGTTAACAGAAAAAAATGGACCCCGAAATTTGTTGTGTAATTTCTCATTAGCATTATTATACCCTATATGAGGGAGAAAACCACTGGCAGAGCTTGGAAGGGAAGGAGTGCCATTTGACTTCAAGAATGCAAAATTTCCTGGAAAAATTGGCGGACGCCATCTCGCATTTGGACAGCCTCTGATGTGAATAAATTGTGAAAATCACCCACAAGTAACCCAATTTTGTAAACTAGACCCCTTAAGTAATTTATTTAGATGTGTGATGAGCACCTTGAGCCCCAGATGTTTCACTGAAGTTTATAACGTTAAGCTGTGAAAAAAATAAAATCACATTTTCCACTGGGAGAGCCCATGAGGTGCCAGAACCGTAGAACCCCCCATAAGTGACCCCATTTTACAAATTACATCTCTTCTTTGAATTTATCTAGGGGTGCAGTGATCATATTGACAGTATGGGTATGTCACAGTTAACATTGGCAGTGATGAAAAAAAACTATATTTTTACCAACAAAATAATGTTTTACATTTTCACAAATGAAGTGGGTAAAAATGGCACCAACATTTGTCCAACAATTTCTGCTCAACGTGGCAATACCCCATATGTGGCTGCACAGTACTACTTAGCCATATGGAGAGACTTGGGAGGAACGGAGTGCTATTTGCCTCCTGGAGCGCAGATGTTCCTAGAACAGTTGGCGGACTGCATATACAGAGCACCTAATTGCTAGAAGAGCAGAATCCCTCTCAAGTGACCCCATTTTGGAAACTATACCCCTTGGGGAATTTATCTACAGGTGTAGTGACGATTTTGACTCCATGTGTATTGTCCAGAAACAAGCAGTAATGAATGTTGCGAGATGAAAATTGCAAACTGCCATTGTAGTGACCAGTATGCTGGAGTCACCAGTATGTTATGCCCGGCCCATGCTTCTAGAGGCATGCACCTGTAAGTTAGGTGGGCTCTCATCACTTCAGAAATGCCAAAATGCCAAAATTTAATTTCTTTTGATGGGTGAGGAGCCATTTGCTTTTCCAGAGCCTTTGTGCTACCAGTAACGTGGAAGTTCCTATATTTTCATTAACAGATGACATACCTGAGTGAAGGCTTGTTTTTTTGTGGATTGAGTTGAAGCTTTTGTTGAGAACATTTTACATAACTGTTAAGAGCCTGCGGAACTCATCTAATAGATATTAAGGAGAGGTGCGTTCGCAGCCCGAGGTCCACCATGCAGGCAGAGCCTGCTGCTAGTAAGATGGCGTAAATAGGCAGTATGAGCGAACTCTGTTATCCCGCAGAGTCGCAGATGTAAACGCCGTAGCACTATATGACGATATAAGCGGACTCTGTTAATTCACAGAGCCGCTGTAACAAAGACAGTGTCCTGTTAGACTCACAGGGAACACAGATGACAGCTAAGCGGATTGCAGTCTGTGGTCATGCAATCAGAACCCAAGCAGTAATCTCCTCACCGGAGTAGCCGATATTCTAATGGCATTTTCAGCCGAGCCCTGAACACGTGCATACAATCTCCTCACCGGAGGTGCCGGTATTCTAGGGGCTTATTTCAGCCAGACCTAACCACATGCATACATGACCACACTGGCTCAAGCATGTAACAGATTTGATATTAGCGCGCCGCCGTACGGTCATGCCCACCCTTTATAGTAGCAGCTACAGGACCTTCCAGAAAAGGACCAATGGGAGCTGCTCCACAGCTAAAGTAGCCTCAGGACCTTCCTGGAGGACCAATGGGAGTCGCTGCAGTACCCGAACATGTGACCCCTGATCTCCTATAAGAGATCTTACCCTGAGCATGCTCAGAAGGAAACACACAGGACTTAGTCCCAACTACGTCTGCTTGCCGCTGACCTGCACTGGTTACAATGGCAGGACCTGAGGAGGCAGCAATCATCCTCTGCACAGTATTAGACTGGGCGAGATGCTGGGACCGACGTCTCTGCTGAGCAGACTCCACTGCTGCCGGAGACGGATGGGGGACCGCATCGGGGATGGCTCGAAATTCCCCTTGTGCAGCAGTGGGAACTCGATCCCTAACACATAACATTTGTGATCACATTTATCCGGCTCTCTACACTGAGCACTTCCTTTGGGTTTCCATCTAAATCTCTGAGTGATGTGATTCAGATGAAACCATCGAGGGATATATTCACTATAATGGGGAGGCAGAGTAACTCTGGACTCTGTCTGGCCTCTGTTCAGCGGTTTCCTTTTCAGAAGTACACAAAACTGTGACCAATGGCACTTTTAAGCAATCCTAAAAAGACAGACAACGCAGTATCACAGGTCAGAGGGCATCCACAGTGCCTCCATTTGCCTCATTATTGGGATTCTTCTGCCAGAGGTTCCGTCTGAACCACATATTTCAGAGATTTACATAAAAACCCCGGTGTTAGCCCTCAGCACAGAGCAAAGGATAAATTTGCGCCTTACTGCGATCTTTTGGAAGCAGAATGAAAAATCAACAGCAGGTGAAGAATTGTTTTTATTTATTTTTTATGCCGTTCCTCATGGGGTATAAGCTATTAGGCGACTATTCTTTGGGTCAGTGCAATTACAGTGATACCAGACTTGTATCAGGTTTTTATGTTTGGCTGCTGTCACACACTAAAAGATACTTTTTATTCTAAAAAATAGTTTTTGCATTACCACATTTTGAAAGATATAATTGTTCCATATTTTGGCCCACAGAGTCATATGAGGTCTAGTTTTTTGCAGGACGAGTTGACGTTTTTACTGATGCCATTTTTAGGCTCATGACATTTTTTGATCGCTTTCTATTCCTATTTTTGGAAGCAGAGTGAACAAAAACCAGCAATTTAAGAATTCCATTTTTAGGGGGAATTTATGCTGTTCCGTTTGTGGTAAAATTGATAAGGCAGTTTTATTCTTTGGGTCAGTACGATTACAGCGATACCTGATTTATATCTTCTTTTATGTTCTGGCGCTTTTGCACAATAAAAACTATTTTATAGAAAAAAATAATTATTTTTACATCTCTTTATTCTGAGAACTATAACGTTTTATTTTTGTAAAATCATCTCCTCTTCCCAAAAATGTGTTAACCCTTCACCCCCAAGGGTGCTTTGCACGTTATTGACAGGGCCAATTTTTAAAATTCTGACCACTGTCTCTTTATGAGGTTATAACTCTGGAACGCTTCGACGGATCATCGCGATTCTGAGACTGTTTTATCATGACATATTGTACTTCACGTTAGTGGAAAAATTTCTTCGATATAACTTGCGTTTATTTTTGAAAAAAATGCAAATATGAGAAAATTTTGAAAATTTAGCAATTTTTAAATTTTGAATTTTATTCCCTTTAAACAGAGATATATGTCACACAAAATAGTTAATAAATAACATTTTCCACATGTCTACTTTACATCAGCACAATTTTGGAACCAAAATTTTTTTTGTTAGGAATTTATAAGGGTTAAAAGTTGACCAGCGATTTCACATTTTTACAACAAAATTTACAAAGCCATTTTTTTTAAGGACCACCTCACATTTGAAGTCACTTTGAAGGGCCTATATGGCAGAAAATACCCAAAAGTGACACCATTCTAAAAACTGCACCCTCAAGGTACTCAAAACCACATTCAAGAAGTATATTAACCTTTTAGGTGCTTCACAGGAGCTGAAACAACGTGGAAGGAAAAAATGAACAGTTAACTTTTTAGTCACAAAAATGATCTTTTACAAACTTTTTTTATTTACACAAGGGTAAAAGGAGAAAATGGACAGATAAAGTTGTTGTGCAATTTCTCCTGAGTAAGCCTATACCCCATATGTGGGGGAAAACCACTGTTTGGGCACACGGCAGAGCTCGTAATGGAAGGAGCGCCGTTTGGCTTTTTCAAGCCAAAATTGTCTGGAATTGAGATTGGACGCCATGTCGCGTTTGCAGAGCCACTGATGCGCCTAAAACAGTGGAAACCCCCCACAAGTGTCACCATTTTGTTAACTAGACCCCATATGGAACTTATCTAGATCTGTTGTGAGCAATTTGAACCCCCAAGTGTTTCACAAAAGTTTAAAATGCCTGGGTGTGAAGAAAAAAAAATCCACAAAAATGATTTTTCAGTCCAAATTTTTTGATTTTTCCCAAGGAAATTGGACCCCAAAAGTTGTTGTCCAATTTTTCCTGAGTATGCTGATACCCCATATGTGGGGGAAACTGAGCACACGGCAGGGCTTGGAAAGGAAGTAATAACGTTTTGGAATGCAGACATTGATGGGGGTCATGTTCCATTTGCAGTGCCCCAGATGTGCCTAAACAGTGGAAACCCCCCACAAGTGACCCCATTTTGGAAACTAGACCCCCTAAGGAACGTATCTAGATCTGTGGTGAGCACTTTGAACCCCCAAGTGCTTCACACAAACTTTTAATGCCCGGGCATGAAAATAAAAAATCCTATTTTTTTCACAGAAAAATTATATTTTAGTCACCAATTTTTTATTTTCCCAAGGGTAACAGGAGAAATTGGACCACAAAACTTGTTGTCCAATTTGTCCTGATTACGCTGATACCCCATATGGGGGGGGAACCACTGTTTCGGCGCACGGCAGAGCTCAGAATGGAAGGCGCACCATTTGACTTTTTCCAACCAAAATTGGCTGGAATTGAGATTGGACGCGATGTTGCATTTGGAGAGCCTCTGATGTGCCTAAACAGTGGAAACCCCCCACAACTGACCCCATTTTGGAAACTAGACCGCCTAAGGAAATCATCTTGGTCTGTGGTGAGCAATTTGAACCCCCAAGTGCTTCACACAAGTTTATAACGTAGAGCCGTAAAATTAAAAAATCATATTTTTTCCACAAAAATGATCTTTTCACCCCATTTTTTATTTTCCCAAGGGTAACAAGATCCCAAAAGTTGTTGTGCAATTTGTCCTGACTACGCTGATGCCCCATATGTAGGAGTAAACCACTGTTTGGGTGCATGGCAGAGCTCGGAAGGGAAGGAGCGCCGTTTGACTTTTTCAACGCAGAATTGACTGGACACCATGTCGTGTTTGGAGAGCTCCTGATGTGCCTAAACAGTGGAAACCCCCACAAATGACACCATTTTGGAAACTAGACCCCTCAAGGAACTTATCTAGATGTGTGGTGAGAACTTTGAACCCCCAGTTGTTTCACTAAAGTTTATAACGCCTGAGCATGAAAATAAAAAAATCATATTTTTTCCAGAAACATGATCTTTTAGTCCCCAACTTTTAATTTTCCCAAGGGTAACAGGAGAAATTGGACCCTAAAAGTTGTTGTCCATTTTGTCCTGAGTACGCTGATACCCCATATGTGGGAGAAAACTACTGTATGGGCACACGTCGGGGCTCGGAAGGGAAGTAGTGATGTTTTGGATTGCAGACTTTGATGGAATGGTCTGCGGGTGTCATGTCACACTTGGAGAGCCCCTTATGAGCCTAAACAGTGGAAACCAAAACAAGTGACACCATTTTGGAAAATAGACCCCCCCCAAGGAACTTATCTAGATGTGTGGTGAGCACTTTGAACCACAAAGTGCTTCACAGAAGTTTATAACGTACAGTCGTAAAAATAAAAAATCTTTTTTTTTTTTCAAAAATGATTTTTTTGTCCCCAATATTTTATTTTCACAAGAGTAACAGGAGAACTTGCATCCCAAAAAGTTGTTGTCCAATTTGCCGTGAGTACGCTGATACCCCATATGTGGGAGAAAACTACTGTATGGGCACACGTCGGGGCTCGGAAGGGAAGTAGTGACGTTTTGGATTGCAGACTTTGATGGAATGGTCTGGTGGCGTCATTTCGCATTTGGAGAGCCCCTGATGTGCCTAAACAGTGGAAACTGTTATGTTTCGGTAGCTGAGGAGGCCAGGAACAACAGCAGGATAGCCGAACACCTGAGATGTTGGTAACTGATGGGTTGCATATTCCTAAACTAACGACACAACTAGAGGTAGCCGTGGAGCATTCCTACATTGATCCTAGACGCCTCGTCACAGCCTGAGAGATAACTACACCTAAAAGGCAGAAAGATGAAAGCTACCTGCCCGGAGCAGATCTCCAAAGAAAATAGGAAGCCCCCAAACATATAATGGCGGTTAGACAAGATGAAAATACAAACATAGGCCGAAAATAGACTGAGCAAACGCTGGGGCCACAAGCTGACTAAATAGGATAGGACAGGAGAGATTACTTTCTGCAACCCAGAAAACCCTACAAAAATCCAACAATTCTGATTACAAAAATACTGAGATCACACGATCTCGCCACCCACTAAATCAGATCTCAGTGTGAACAAAAACCAAGCCGCTGCCGCTGAAAAAACAGGAAAAAGCAAATGAGCAAATAACAGTGGCTGCAGATAAACTGTGAGGAGCTCAGGCCCCAGGAGGGGACCTGGCTGACCTCCACAAAAGTGCAGAAAACAATGCAAAAAGCAAGCACAAAAAGAAAAGCAAAAATATCTTATCTGAAAGCAGGAGATGCAGACAAGACTCCAGCAAACTTCCAAATGAGCCAGGAACCACAATTGAGACAAGAACAATTGATCACTGGCAACCATCATGGGAGGGAACCTCCCTTATATCAGACCAGTCAGTGAACCCAGATTGCCACTCCTCGCTGAAAGGTTCAGTACTGTCTGTAACCACCAGAGGGAGCCTCTGCTCAGAAACCATCTCTAGCACATTCATAACAGTACCCCCCCTTGAGGAGGGGTCACAGAACCCTCACTTGTGCAACCAGGCCGATCAGGATGAGCTCGGTGATAGGCACGGATCAGTCTCCTAGCTTGGATGTCCGAAGCAAACACCCAAGAATTGTCCTCCTGACCATAACCTCTCCACTTAACCAAATACTGGAGTTTCTGTCCAGAAAAACGAGAATCCAATATTTTCTCAATTACATACTCCAGATTGCCCTCAACCAAAACAGGGTCAGGAGGCGCAGCCATAGGAACCACTGGCTCGACAAACCTCTTCAATAAGGACTTGTGGAACACGTTATGGATCTTAAATGTCCCTGGAAGAAGCAAACGGAAGGAAACAGGATTAAGAATCTCCATGATCTTATAAGGTCCAATGAACCTGGGCTTAAACTTTGGAGATGCAACCCTCATAGGGATATTTCTTGAGGACAACCAAACCAAGTTCCCCACTTTAAACCGAGGACCATCAGTCCTGTGCCGGTTGGCAAACCGTTGGGCCTTCTCCTGAGAGAGACAACCTTTCCACTACCTGGTCCCAAATCTGCTGCATTCGCTCTACAACAGAGTCAACACCCGAACAGACAGAAGCCTCCGCATGTCCCAAAGAAAATCGAGGGTGAAACCCAAAATTGCAGAACAATGGAGACATCAAGGTGGCAGAGCTAGCCCTATTATTAAGAGCAAACTCAGCCAAAGGCAAAAAAGAGACCCAGTCATCTTGATCAGCAAACACAAAACATCTCAAATAAGTCTCCAAGGTCTGGTGTGTTCTCTCGGCTTGTCCATTGGTCTGAGGATGAAAAGCAGAGGAGAAAGATAATTGAACACCAAGTTTAGAACAAAATGTCCTCCAAAATCTGGAAACAAACTGGACTCCTCTGTCAGACACAATGTTCTCCGGAATGCCATGTAACCGAACCACGTGCTGAAGGAACAAAGGCACCAATTCGGAGGAGGAAGGCAACTTAGGTAATGGCACAAGATGTATCATCTTGGAAAACCTATCACAGATTACCCAGATAACGGTCATTCTCTGAGAAACAGGGAGATTGGAAATAAAATCCATAGAGATATGGGTCCATGGCCTCTTGGGCACAGGTAATGGCATTAACAAACCACTAGAGCGAGAGCAAGGCTTGGAGCGAGAGTAAGTCCCACAGGACTGCACAAATTCCCTGACGTCACGAGACAAAGTAGGCCACCAAAAGGATCGACTCACCAAGTCTCTGATACCAAAAATCCTGATATGACCAGCCAACGCAGAACAATGAATCTCAGACATCACACTCTTCTTCCACTGGTCTGGGACAAACAATTTCCCAGTAGGGCAGCGCTCAAATTTATCCTCCTGACATCCTTCCAAGGCCAGTCTCAAATTGGGCGAGATGGCGGAAAGAACTACACCCTCTTTGAATATAACAGTAGGATCAGATAACTCAGGAGACTCCGCAAAGAAACTCCTCGAGAGGGCATCCCCCTTAACATTCTTAGTGCCAGGAAGAAAAGAAACCACAAAATTAAAATGTGTGAAAAACAAGGCCCACCTGGCCTGTCTAGGATTAAGTCGCTTGGCTGATTCGAGATAAACCAGATTCTTATGGTCCGTGAGGACCACCACCTGATGTTTGGCTCCTTCCAGCCAATGTCTCCACTCTTCAAAGGCCCACTTCATGGCCAATAACTCCCGATTACCCACGTCATAATTACGTTCAGTTGGAGACAATTTTCGAGAGAAAAAGGCACAAGGGTTACTTTTAGAGGTCTCTGGATCTCTTTGGGACAAAACGGCACCTGCCCCAATTTCAGAGGCATCAACCTCCAACTGAAACGGTAGAGAAACATCAGGCTGCCGTAGAACAGGAGCAGAAGTGAATCTTTGCTTAAGTTCCTGAAATGCAGAGACTGCCTCAGGAAGACAATTCACCACATCAGAACCCTTTTTGGTCAAATCAGTCAATGGTTTAACAATACCGGAGAAATTACCAATAAATTTACGATAAAATTTGCCAAAACCAAAAATCTATGAAGAGCCTTTAATGAAGTAGGTTGGACCCAATTACAGATGGCTTGAACCTTGACCGGGTCCATTTCAATAACAGACGGAGACAAAATGAATCCCAGAAATGAGACCTTCTGTACGCCAAAAAGACACTTTGATCCCTTCACATACAGTGCATTCGCTCTCAAAATCTGGAACACAGTCCGAACATGTTTCACATGAGAGTCCCAGTCATTGGAAAAAATCAAGATATCATCCAATTAAACAATCAGAAATTTATCCACAAAATCCCTGAAAATATCATTCATGAAGGATTGGAAGACGGAAGGAACATTAGTGAGCCCAAAGGGCATCACTAGGTACTCAAAATGCCCCTCTGGGGTATTAAACGCCATCTTCCATTCATCCCGTGCTTAATGTGAATAAGGTTATACGCCCCCCTGAGGTCAAGCTTAGTAAACCAACTAGCACTTTTCACCCTGGAAAACAGGTCAGAAATCAAGGGTAACGAATATTGGTACTTCACAGTGATCTTATTCAAGAGACGATAATCAATACACGGCCTCAATGAACCATCCTTTTTGGCCACAAAGAAAAAAACGGCACCCAAGGTTGAAGAGGATGGTCTGATATGACCCTTCTCCAATGACTCCTTGATATAAGATCGCATAGCATCGTGTTCAGGTACAGACAAGTTAAAAAGGCGACCTTTAGGAAATTTACCACCAGGCACTAATTCAATAGCGCAATCGTAGCTCCTGTGAGGGGGCAAAGATGCAGATTTACTTTCACTAAATACATCCGAAAAATCAGTCAAAAAGTCAGGAACATCCTGACACTTGGGAGAGGCAGAAAAAACAGGAGTGTCGGCATTAACACATTGGCAGCCCCAACTGGTCACAGATTTCCAATCCAAAACAGGATTATGAGACTGTAACCAAGGGAAACCTAGTACAATAATGTCATGCAGATTATACAGCACCAGAAATTTGCAACTCTCCTGATGAACTGGTTCAATCCTCATTATCACCTGAGTAGAAAACTGGAGTTTATTCTCCTCCAAAGGGGTGGAATCAATGCCCAGTAGGGGAATAGAGTTCCGCAGGGGTATCATGGAAACCCACAACGTTTGGCAAAGTCAAAATTAGAGTTGAGCGATACTTTCCGATATCCAAAATATCGGATCGGAATGGTATCGACGATATCCACAAAATATCGGCGATACCCGATACCGATACCGGAAATCCAATGTAAGTCTATGGGAACAAAATATCGTAATTAAAAAAAAACCATTCTTGGCTTGTTGGATAATTGTACATGAAGGAAAACAACAAAGAGTAATGTAGAATGTATTGGGGGAGGTTGAGGAGACATTAAAGGCATAGATGTTTAACCCAATCCAATGGAATAGCATTAATAATTTTTTTTTTAAAGACGTTCGGATTGACGAAGAAATTGACAATGTTGTTAACCTTTTTTCTATTTTGGCAAATATGTATGTTTCACAACTTCCATGCTCTTGACCTTTTTAACTTTTGCCACACTTTCACCTTCATAATCTTCAGCAGCATCATCTTTGTCATCTAATTATTCTTCATCTTCACCTTCTTTATCTTCTTCTGAAACTTCTTGTTATTCATCTTTTTGTTAACATTACTCATATTGTTCTTATTAAACTATTATTCTTCTTCATATTCTACTTCTTCATCTTCTTCCTCTTCATCTTCTTCATCATATTCTTATTTGTGACAGAGATTCCTGTACTTGTAATCTGTAAAAGTATGAATTTTTCTTCCTTCCGTTCTTGCTGTCACAAAAGATTTAAATTACAACAGTATTTGTCCGTGTTCAGTTTAGCCTGCAGCAGCAGGCATTTTCCAGGGGCACCACGAGGAGGAACGGACTCACCCCCATACACTGCTTAGTCTTCTTCTGCTTATAATTTACAGCATATATTTTGCTCTTCATTTTGGTCTTATTTTTCATGTTCTTCTGCTTTTTGATCTTCTGCTTATTGTTCTTCTGTCTCTTGTTCTGTATCTTGTAGTTTGTCTTAACCTTCTTTGTCCTGTTGGTGATCTTCTTCTGGGTAATCTTTTATTTCCTCTTTGTGATGGTGTTCAGGCTGGTTGGCTTGATGCTCATCGTCCTTGGAGTTGTCATCTTCTTCGGGGTGGTCTTTACGGTTGTCTAACTTCCGAGAACCAGTTGACGGTACTGGAACCCTGACGGGTAGCAGAAGGTACAAGAGCCAATGCAAGTAACGAGGACCAGCTGACTGTGTTGGAACCCAGAGGGGCAGCAGAAGGAAAAGAGCCAATGGCACAACCGAGGACCAGCTGACGTTACTGGGACACGGTTACTAAGCAGGAGGTACCTGTGCTCAAAAGCATTACCAAGGACCAGCAGACGTTGCTGGAACTCGGATACCGAACTGGAGGCACCGAGGCCAAAGGCACTGCGGAGAACCAGTTGACGGTACTGGAACCCGGACGGGTAGCAGAAGGTACAAGAGCCAATGCAAGTAACGAGGACCAGCTGACTGTGCTGGAACCCGGAGGGGCAGCAGAAGGAAAAGAGCCAATGGCACAACCGAGGACCAGCTGACGTTACTGGGACACGGTTACTAAGCAGGAGGTACCTGTGCTCAAAAGCACTACCAAGGACCAGCAGACGTTGCTGGAACTCGGATACCGACATGGAGGCACCGAGGCCAAAGGCACTGCGGAGAACCAGCTGACGGTACTGGAACCCGGACGGGTACCATAAGGCACCCATGAAAATGTAAGTTGACAGGCCGCAAGCTGTCCGCAGTTACCGAATCACACAGTCCTACAGTGGGTGCTTGTCCTATTGTCACAACGGAAACAGACTTTATTTAGATATCCCACAGCACACATAGGAATCACCTAAACTGCAGGCACCATAGAGTCGGCTAACCCGAATGCAACACGACAGGACAACTTATTGGAGGCTAATTAACGTTGACACTGCCAGTAAACAGATGTCGTGCTGTAACCAGGCTGGGCAGGAGTCAGTACCCGTGCCAATTACTTCCGAGCAACAACTAGCGGTGTGTGGAGCCCAGGGATGAGAGGAGGACAGGGTGGAGGCAGCATGACTTTTTGGCGTACACACAGCAGGGGAACAGCTGACATTACTGAACCCCAGTAACACAGGAGCAAGTGTTGACTGTGCTAACAGCACTTACGAGCGTTCCTTTATGTGCACTTTAGTAGGAGGTCGGCGTACCCCCCTGCTGCGGGAAGAATAAATTGAAGCCGTTGTTGCTTGGATGGCAGCCAATGCATTGACTTCAATTGCTTCCACCTCCTCTCAGGAACACAGCACTGTTGAGCAACCATCTGTCTCTTCACCGCCTGCCAAATTGCCCAGGCAGTCAGACAGTTCTGTACAAGATCCAGCTGAGTCTCTGCTTCTGTTCTCAGAATCTGTTGGCTTGCAAACAGGGGCCCAGCCAAGCAGCATTCTGGAATGTGAAGAAGATGGAGTATGCAGTGATGCGCAACAGCTGTGTCTCTCAGAATCTGAAGAGGTGGGTGAGCCAGTGCCGATGCTCAGCACACCGCAGAACGCATCTGATGATGATGAGACTCAGGTGCCAGTTTCTGTTGAGCGTGGTGCTGGCCAGACCACCCAACAGCAGCAGGTTTTGGAAGAGGGTAGTGGAGATGATGAGGTCCAAGTCCCAACATGGCGTGAGGAACAGGAAGGTGGTGGGAGCAGCTCTGAGGAAGAGATTGCCCCAACGATAAAAACAGGAGGGAGAGTTAGGCTGCAGACTCGGTTGACTGTAGCCTCCAGTTTGGAACCTGTTCGGAGCAGTTCTCTTCCAAAAGTCAAAACGGGCGCTTCCAGGACTTGCACTGCGTGGTCCTTTTTTTACACACTTGCAGATGATATTTGCTATGTGAAATGCAAGCTGTGTAATCTAAAAGTAAAAACAGGTAAAAGTGTCAGTATCGTCAATACCAGTAATATTATTATTATTATAGATTTTAATAGCGCCATTTATTGCATGGCGCTTTACATGTGAAGAGGGGCAAATATAGACAATTACAGTAAACATGAGCAATACAAGGCACACACAAGTACAGAAGGAGAGAGGACCCAGCCCGCGAGGGCTCACAATCTACAGGGGTGGTTGAGGATACACTAGGAGAGGGAAGAACTGATCGTGTGGTGGTTAAGTAGACTGATGATCATTGCAGGTTGTAGGCTTGTCGGAAGAGGTGGGAAATATGTGCAAACATGTGGGTACAAAGCACGTAGTTGAGTTACAAAGACACACTGGAGATGTAGGCCAACCTACAGCAGCACCTACATCTTCAGATCGTGTCGGAGCCTCTTCCTCCAGCTGACACACAGCTGGTTCGGCTTTCTCACAGGATCGCCATGGAAGAACCTCGGTCAATGTTGTCCAGAGACAAAGTGTTATTCCACCCACAGCAGCAAGTTCCCTGTCATCCTCACACACCCAGGCCACAAAACAGCCATCGGTACCACAGGCATGGGATAAAAGACGGCCATACTCGGCAAACCATCCACGAGCACAGGCTCTGAATGCTGGCATTGCAAAACTCCTGTCCCTTGAAATGCTGTCATTCAGGCTGGTGGAGACTGACAGTTTCCGGAACTTAATGGCATTGGCAGTCCCACAATACAATGTGCCAAGCCGATTTTATTTCAGCAGGCAAGCCGTCCCTGGTCTGCAAAAGCATGTTGCGTGAAAAATTAAACATGCGCTACTAAACTTCATCAGTAGCAATGTCCACCTGACCACCGCTACGTGGACCAGTACCCATGGCCAGGGACGATACCTTTCCCTCACTGCCCATTGGGTCAATGTTGTGTAGCCGGGTACAGATCTTGCGAGTGGCGCTGTACGTGTTCAGCCAACTCCAAGGATTGCAGGAATCAAGTCTGTACACATTGACTCCTCCTCCTACTCCAGTTCCTCAGAAACATTGCTGCAGGAGCCGTCACGGTCTACCTCCACATGGACCAGTGAACGCTTTAATAATAATAATAATAATCTTTATTTATATAGCGCAAACAGATTCCGCTGCGCTTTACAGTTTTACAGTTTCAGAACACAAGTAATAAGTAACAACGTTAACAATAAAATAATTAAAGCAATAGGAGCCGCCCCTGCTCTTGAGAGCTTACAATTTACAATGAGGTGGGGGAGCTACAAAGTACAGGTGTTTATATACAATGGTCTATTTACAATGATGGTCCAGCCATTTTGAGGGAGTGAGGGATGGATGGAGATAGTGAATGGGCTACACACACACACTTACACATAGAATGACTTTGGGCCTGGGGTCCGATATATGACCGCTACTCTGAGGGAGAGGGACGAAAGAGCATGATGGTGTGGACCTCAAAAGAAGGGAATGAGAGTGATGGAATTGGGGGGATGACCTGGAAAGTGCATTGTGGGGACAGGAGTATGCCGACTCCACCACCATGTCTGTTTGAGGGTCTCGGGGAATGTGAGAACTATAAGCCACCATAGGAAATGGCAGGAGGGGAAACCGTTGTCAGAATCCTGAATCCAGGTTTCAGTCAGGGCCAACAGATGAAGAGAGTTGTTCAGAAAGTAGTTGTGCAGGAAGGTTAGCTTGTTGCATGCAGACCGTGGATGGGCACAGTTAAACGAAGGAGATGAGGGAGTGCAATTAATATTAATAAGATTATTATGGTTTCGATATGAGGTAGGGTAGGGATTGAGGTTGGGGGATGGTGGACCAGGGTTGGGGGAGATGTCCCCTGAAATCAATAGGAGTAGGAAGATAAAGAGCAGGTAGTTGTTGATGTTGTAAGTTGGTTTTTTCAGTGATGTGTTTCGGCTAGATGGGCTGAGGTTTCTCAGGAAGGTGATGAGTGCATGGGAACTGTACATGGGAGAGGGAAGTATGGAGGGGCTCATGTGTATGAGTCGTGATGAAGGGGGTATGGGGCGGTGTTTGTGGAAGGCAAGGGAACACAGGAGGATACAGTTAATGTACATAATTAAAAACAACAAAAAACAAGAAACAAATATCCTAAAATAAAATTTAAAATATATTGCAAAACATGCATGAGGTTGTAATAATAATAATAAGGGTATTTGATAAACATAATATTTATGAAAATGTTTTGTTCAGGATTAAAAATATAGCAAAGTGTGGACTACCTTATTCCAGCCCTGATTAACTGCCATGAATAACTGCCGTTTACTCAATGCTTGTCTTCTATGATGCTTTGCTTTCTGTGATGCGTGCACCCCACACATGCACCACACAACGCTTAGCTGTTGCGACCGATATGAGCACTGCCGTGGGCAAACGTCAACAGGTCGTCCTGAAATTAATTTCCATGGGGAATCGAAGCCACACAGCGCAGGAGCTCTGGAATGCCATGAAGCAGGAGAGCGACCTGTGGTTTTTGACAGCGAATCTCCAGCTAGGCTTGGTAGTGTGTGACAATGGCCGAAATCTGGTGGCAGCTCTGGGCCTTGTCAACCTCACTCACATACCATGTCTGGCACATGTGCTCAACTTGCTCGTGCAGAGTTTTTTGAGGGACTATACAGATATTGATGCACTGCTGCACAAGGTCCGCCTACAGTGCGCTCACTTGCGACGTTCCAGCATGGTCAGATCGCGCACTGCAGCTCTGCAATGCAGATTTCGCCTTCCTGAACATCGCATCATATGTGACGTACCCACCAGGTGGAATTCCACGTTACATATGTTGGAGCGGTTGTGTGAGCAGCAGCCAGCAGGAATGGAGTATCAGCTGCATCAGGCGCAATCAACTCGCAATTTGCGCCGTTCACACTTCACCACTACTGAGTGGGCCTCTATAATAATAATAATAATCTTTATTTATATAGCGCCAACAGATTCCACAGCGCTTTACAGTTTAACAGTTTCAGAACAAAAGTCATAAGTAACAACGTTAACAATACAATAATTAAAGCAATATAAGCCGGCCCTGCTCGTGAGAGCTTACAATCTACAATGAGGTGGGGAGATACAAAGTACAGGTGTTTATATACAATGGTGTATTTACAATGATGGTCCAGCCATTTTGAGGGAGTGAGGGATGGATGGATGGAGATAGTGAATGGGCTACACACACACACACACACACACACATAGAATGACTTTGATTAGTGAATGTGATAGGCCGCTCTGAACAAATGTGTTTAGAGGGAGCGCCTGAAAATATGCAAATTGCAGATAGTCCTAATTTCTTGGGGTACAGCATTTCAGAGGATTGGCGCAGCGCGGGAGAAGTCTTGGAGTCGGGAGTGGGAGGTACGGATTAGTGCAGAGGTTAGTCCAAGGTCGTTTGCAGAGCGCAGCAGTCGGTTAGGCCGATAGATAGAAATGAGGGAGGAGATGTAGGGGGGTGCTGCACTGTGGAGAGCTTTGTGGGTGAGAACAAGTACTTTGAATTGGATCCTATAATGGATGGGCAACCAGTGTAAGGACTGGCAAAGGACTCTATGAAGGACATCTGCCACGTTTTGCGTGTGTTTGATGAGTCAACGCGGATGGCGAGTGCAGATGATGCACTAGTCAGCCTGACTGTCCCCCTTATCTGCCTGCTTGAAAAACACTGCAAGCACTAAGGGATGAGGTTTTGGACGAGGTGGAGGATGAGGAGTCACAAATTCCATCACCTTATGTACAGTCAGCGCAACGTGGTTCCTCACAAAGGGCTGGGCAGGGCTCACTTTGTGAGGAGGATGAGGAGGAGTCAATGGAGGAGGAAGACATCGCTCCAGAGGGAGGTACACAACGCTCTAGTCAGTATGTAGAGCGAGGGTGGGGTGATGCAGAGCAGGCAGAGATGACGCCTCTTGCAGGGGACAGCGTTTGTTGGCCAGTTGGAAGTCTGCAGCACATGGTTGATTTGATGCTGCAGTGCCTGAGAAACGACAGCCACATCACCCACATTCTCACCACGTCTGATTATTGGGTGTACACCCTCCTAGACCCTCGCTACCGGGACAACTTTCAAAGCCTCATCAGACCGTTGAACCGGGAGCGTAAAATGCAGGAGTAACAAGACACACTGCTGCAATTATTATTATTATTACACATTTATATAGCGCCATTTATTCCATGGCGCTTTACATATGACAAGGGAAAAATATAGACAGGTACAATAAAGATGTGCTGGACAAGGGACACACAAGTACAGAAGGAGAGAGGACCCTGCCCGCGAGGGCTCACAGTCTGCAGGGATGGGTGAGAATGCAATAGGAAAGGGTAGAGCTGGTCGTACGATGGTTGAGTACACTGAGGATCATTGCAGGTTGTAAGCTTGTCGGAATCCATAATGTTCTCCATTCCAGCCGAGAGCACTGCTGCTACTGCTTTACAAAGCAGCTCTGTGCGTCGAGGCAGTGGAGACAGCTCTGCAACAAGAGGGAGCACAAGCAGCGCCTCAGCACAGGGCAAGACCAGTATGTTCCAAATGTGGCGAAGTTTTGTGGCAGCGCCACCAATGTCTACACCATCCGAGACGGCTCCAGTCAGCAGGAGGCAACGTTTACGTAAGATGGTGACAGACGACATGTCTTGCCCTCTCAGTGTACTCCCAGATGGCTCTTCCCCATTCAAGTTTTGAGTCTCTAAGCTGGATACATGGCCAGAGCTTAGCCAGTATGCATTGGAGGTGCTTGCTTGCCCTGCTGGCAGTGTATTATCGGAGCGCGTCTTTTGTGCTTCAAGTGGTGTACTAACAGACCGTCGCATGCGACTATCCTCCGATAATGTAGACCGGCTTACTTTGCTGAAAATGAACAAGGCATGGATCACGCATGAACTTGCCTGTCCTGTTTCCGATTAAATAACTGGTTGGCAACGTTATACATGTATCCTGTTATGTTCATCTTTCTACCACCTGAACTGTACAGTCATGGCCAAAAGTTTTGATAATGACACAAATATGTTATTTTCACATGATCTGCTGCCCTCTGGTTTTTATGTGTGTTTGACAGATTTTTTTTATCACAGACATAAATATAATTGCAAACATATGAGTAACAAAAGCTTATATTGACAGTTAGAATGAGTTAATGCAGCAAGTCTAATTTTGCAGTGTTGACCCTTCTTCTTCAGGACCTCTGCAATTCTCCCTGGCATGCTCTCAATCAACTTCTGGACCAAATCCTGGCTGATAGCAGTCCATTCTTGCACAATCAATGCTTTCATTTTGTCAGAATTTTTAATTTTTTGTTTGTCCACCCATCTCTTGATGATTGACCAAAAGTTCTCAATGGGATTAATATCTGGGGAGTTTCCAGCCCATGGACCCAAAATCTCTATGTTTTGTTCCCTGAGCCATTTTGTCACTCCATAACTTAGGCAAATCAAACTCACATCATGTCTCAAAAGCTGCAATGTTGGAAGTGCATAATGTGGGTTGAACTTTGACAACAGCTGCAGTGCGAATGTTTGCCTTCATTGTTCTTGGCTTTTAACCCCTTCCCGACCCATGACGCCGACGTAGGCGTCATGCTATAAATCATGTTACTGCGGGTCGGGGGTCCGCGGTCACTGAAAGGTCACCCGACCCGCAGTAACAGGACCCTTACTGCATCACCACAGGGGGGTTGGCTTAACCCCCACGTGGCCACGATCGCTCTGATTGGCTGTTAAAAGTGAAACTGCCAATCAGAGCGATTTGTAATATTTCACCAATGAAACTGGTGAAATATTACAATCCAGCCATGGCCGATGCTGCAATAGCATCTGCCATGGCTGTAGACCGCGATCAGACCCCCCCACACCATGTCACGGCGGTGATCGGCCGCCGCCATCGAAAGATGGCAGCGATCGGTCACCGCCGTCGCTGTCTGCTCCCCTGCTCCTGCGATCACCCCCCTCACCTTCCGATCCCCCCCCTCACCTTCCGACGTCCCCTACTCACCTCTCCCGGTCCACCGATGTCCCTGGATCCGTCCCGGCGGCTGCCCGGGATTCTTCATGGGCGCCGCCATCTTGGAAAATGGCGGGCGCATGCACAGTGCGCCCGCCACCCGGCGCATGCGCAGTGCGCCCTCCATTGTAAAAAAAATTATTTTGATCACTGTGATAAACTGTCACAGTGATCAAAATAAAAAAAAGTAAATGAACCCCCCCCGTCATAGGTAGGGACAAATAATAAAAAAAAATATTTTTTTTTATTTTTCCTAGCGGATTTTGCTGCTGATCCGCAGCTGATTTTGCTGCGGATCCGCGGCGGATATCGCGGCTGATCCGCGGCGGATTTCGCGGCGGACCCGCGGCTGATTTCGCTGCTGATCCGCGGCGGATTTCGCTGCGGATCCGCGGCGGATTTCGCTGAGGATCCGCGGCGGATATCGCTGCTGATCCGCGGCTGATTTCGCTGCTGATCCGCGGCGGATTTTGCTGCTGATCCGCGGCGGATTTCGCTGCTGATCCGCGTCGGATTCGCTGCTGATCCGCTGCGGATCCGCGGCTGATTTCGCTGCTGATCTGCGGCGGATTTCGCTGCGGATCCGCGGCTGATTTCGCTGCTGATCCACGGCGGATTTCGCTGCTGATCCGTGGCGGATTTCGCTGCGGATCCGCTACTGATTTCGCTGCGGATCCGCGACTGATTTCGCTGCGGATCCGCGACTGATTTCCTGCGGATCCGCGACTGATTTCGCTGCGGATCCGCGACTGATTTCGCTGCGGATCCGCGGCGGATTTCGTTGCTGATCCGCGGCGGATTTTGCTGCTGATCCGCGACTGATTTTGCTGCTGATTCGCTGCGGATCCGCGGCGGATTTCGCTGCTGATTCGCGGCGGATTTCGCTGCTGATCCGCGGCGGATTTCGCTGCTGATCCGTGACTGATTTCGCTGCGGATCCGCGACTGATTTCGCTGCGGATCCACGTCTGATTTCGCTGCTGATCCGTGGCGGATTTCGCTGCTGATCCGCAACTGATTTTGCTGCTGATTCGCGGCGGATCCGCGGCGGATTTCGCTGCTGATCCGCGGCGGATTTCACTGCTGATCCGCGGTGGATTTCGCTGCGGATCGCTACTGATTTCGCTGCGGATCCGCTACTGATTTCGCTGCGGATCCGCGACTGATTTCGCTGCGGATCCGCGACTGATTTCGCTGCGGATCCGCGGCGGATTTCGTTGCTGATCCGCGGCGGATTTTGCTGCTGATCCGCGACTGATTTTGCTGCTGATTCGCTGCGGATCCGCGGCGGATTTCGCTGCTGATTCGCGGCGGATTTCGCTGCTGATCCGCGGCTGATTTCGCTGCTGATCCGCGGCGGATTTTGCTGCTGATCCGCGGCGGATTTTGTTGCTGATCCGCGGCTGATTATCTGTTGATTCATCTGCGCTAGCGGGTATAGCATAACGCGATCGCGTTATGCTATACCGTTACCAGCCGGTCAACGCTACGTGTTGAACGGGCTGGTAAAACGCAATATGAACCCAGCCTTAGGGTTAGAACTAGGGCTAGGGTTAGCATTAGGGTTAAGGTTAGAATTACGGTTAGGGTTGGAATTTGAGTTAGGGTTGGAATTAGGGTTAGGGTTGGAATTAGGGTTAGGCTTGTAGTTAGGTTTATGGTTAGAGTTGGGATTAGGGTTAGGGGTGTGTTGGGGTTAGGGTTATGATTAGGGTTTGTATTAGGGTTAGGTGTGTGTAGGGGTTAGGGTTGGGGTTAGGGGTGTGTTGGGGTTAGTGTTGGAGTTAGAATTGAGGGGTTTCCACTATTTAGGCACATCAGGGGGTCTCCATTACGCGACATGGCGCCACCATTGATTCCTGCAAATTTTGCGTTCAAAAAGTCAAACAGTGCTCCCTTTATTCCAAGCCCCGACGTATGCCCAAACAGTGGTTTATCCCCACATATGAGGTATCAGCGTACTCGGGAAAAATTGCACAACAACTTTGGGGGTTCTAATTTCTCCTGTTAACATTGGGAAAAAAAATTGGGGACTAAAAATTATTTTTGTGGAAAAAAAATAATTTTATATTTTCACGGCTCTGCGTTATAAACTTCTGTGAAGGACTTGGAGATTCAAAGTGCTTATCACACATCTATAGAAGTTCCTTGGGGGATCTAGTTTCCAAAATGGGGTCACTTGTGGGGAGTTTCTACTGTTTAGGCACATCAGGGACTCTGCAAATGTAACATGACGCCCGAAGACCATTCCATCAAGTGGGCATTTCAAAACGTCACTACTTCCCATCCGAGCCCCGACGTGTGCCCATACAGTAGTTTTCTCCCACATATTGGATATCAGCATACTCAGGACAAATTGGACAACAACTTTTGGGGTCTAATTTCTCATGTTACCTTGGGAAAATAAAAAAATTGGGGACTAAAAGATCCTGATTGTGGAAAAAAATGATTTTTTTATTTTCATGCCCGGGCGTTATAAACTTCTGTGTAGCCCTTGGGGGTTCAAAGTGCTCACCACACATCTAGATAAGTTCTTTGCGGGGTCTAGTTTCCTAAATGGGGTCACTTGTGGGGAGTTTCTACTGTTTAGGCACATCAGGGGCTCTGCAAACGTAACAAGATGCCCGCAGACCATTCCATCAAGTCGGCATTTCAAAGCGTCACCACATCCCTTCCGAGCCCTGACGTGTGCCCAAACAGTGGTTCCCCCCACATATGGGGTACTAGCGTACTCAGGACAAACTGGACAACAACTTTTGGAGTCCAATTTCTCCTGTAACCATTGTGAAAATAAAAAATAGTGGGCTAAAAAATCATTTTTTGAGAAAAAAAATGATTTTTTATTTTCACGGCTCTGCGTTATAAACTTCTGTGAAGCACCTGGGGGTTCAAAGTTCTCACTATGCATCTAGATAAGTTCCTTAGGGCGTCTAGTTTCCAAAATGGGGTCACTTGTGGGGGAGCTACAATGTTTAGGCACACAGGGACTTTCCAAATGCGACATGGCAATCGCTAAATATTCCAGCATATTTTCCATTCAAAAAGTCAAATGGCGCTCCTTCCCTTCTGAGCCCTGCCGTGCGCCCAAACAGTGGTTTATGACCACATATGAGGTATCTATGTACTCAGGAGAAATTGCCCAACAAATTTTAGGATCCAATTTATACTGTTGCCCATGTGAAAATGAAAAAAACTGAGGCTAAAAGAAAATTTTTGTGAAAAAAAAGTACTTTCTTTTTTTTACGGATCAATTTGTGAAGCACCTGGAGGTTCAAAGTGCTCACTATGCATCTAGATAAGTTCCTTAGGGGGTCTAGTTTCCCAAAATGGGGTCACTTGTGGGGGAGCTCCAATGTTTAGGCACACAGGGACTCTCCAAATGCGACATGGCAACCGCTAAATATTCCAGCATATTTTCCATTCAAAAAGTCAAATGGCGCTCCTTCCCTTCTGAGCCCTGACGTGCGCCCAAACAGTGGTTTATGACCACATATGAGGTATCTGTGTACTCAGGAGAAATTGCCCAACAAATTTTTGGTATCCAATTTATACTGTTGCCCATGTGAAAATGAAAAAAACTGAGGCTAAAAGAAAATTTTTGTGAAAAAAAAGTACTTTTTTTTTTTACGGATCAATTTGTGAAGCACCTGGGGTTCAAAGTGCTCACTATGCATCTAGATAAGTTCCTTAGGGGGTCTAGTTTCCAAAATGGGGTCACTTGTGGGGGAGCTCCAATGTTTAGGCACACAGGGACTCTCCAAATGCGACATGGCAACCGCTAAATATTCCAGCATATTTTCCATTCAAAAAGTCAAATGGCGCTCCTTCCCTTCTGAGTCCTGCCGTGCGCCCAAACAGTGGTTTATGACCACATAGGAGGTATCTGTGTACTCAGGAGAAATTGCCCAACAAATTTTAGGATCCAATTATACTGTTGCCCATGTGAAAATAAAAAAACTGAGGCTAAAAGAAAATTTTTGTGAAAAAAAAGTACTTTCTTTTTTTTACAGATCAATTTGTGAAGCACCTGGGGGTTCAAAGTGCTCACTATGCATCTAGATAAGTTCCTTAGGGGGTCTAGTTTCCAAAATGGGGTCACTTGTGGGGGAGCTCCAATGTTTAGGCACACAGGGACTCTCCAAATGCGACATGGCAACCGCTAAATATTCCAGCATATTTTCCATTCAAAAAGTCAAATGGCCTCCTTCCCTTCTGAGCCCTGCCGTGCGCCCAAACAGTGGTTTATGACCACATATGAGGTATCTGTGTACTCAGGAGAAATTGCCCAACAAATTTTAGGATCCAATTTACTACTGTTGCCCATGTGAAAATGAAAAAAACTGAGGCTAAAAGAAAATTTTTGTGAAAAAAAAAGTACTTTCTTTTTTTTACGGATCAATTTGTGAAGCACCTGGGGGTTCAAAGTGCTCACTATGCATCTAGATAAGTTCCTTAGGGGGTCTAGTTTCCAAAATGGGTCACTTGTGGGGAGCTCCAATGTTTAGGCACACAGGGACTCTCCAAATGCGACATGGCAACCGCTAAATATTCCAGCATATTTTCTATTCAAAAAGTCAAATGGCGCTCCTTCCCTTCTGAGCCCTGCCGTGCGCCCAAAAGTGGTTTATGACCACATATGAGGTATCTGTGTACTCAGGAGAAATTGCCCAACAAATTTTAGGATCCAATTTAACTGTTGCCCATGTGAAAATGAAAAAAACTGAGGCTAAAAGAAAATTTTTGTGAAAAAAAATACTTTCTTTTTTTTACAGATCAATTTGTGAAGCACCTTGGGGTTCAAAGTGATCACTATGCATCTAGATAAGTTCCTTAGGAGGTCTAGTTTCCAAAATGGGGTCACTTGTGGGGGAGCTCCAATGTTTAGGCACACAGGGACTCTCCAAATGTGACATGGCAACCGCTAAATATTCCAGCATATTTTCTATTCAAAAGTCAAATGGCGCTCCTTCCCTTCTGAGCCCTGCTGTGCGCCCATACAGTGGTTTATGACCACATATGAGGTATCTGTGTACTCAGGAGAAATTGCCCAACAAATTTTAGGATCCATTTTATCCTGATGCCCATGTAAAAATGAAAAAATTGATGCTAAAAAAAAATTTTTGTTGTTAAAATTAAAATGTCCATTTTTTCCTTCTTCGTTGCTTTAGTTCCTGTGAAGCACCTGAAGGGTTAATAATCTTCTTGAATGTAGTTTTGAGTAGCTTGAGGGGTGCAGTTTTTATAAAGGTGTCACTTTTGGGTACTTTCTGCCATATAGACCCCTCAAAGTGACTTCAAATGTGAGGTGGTCCCTAAAAAAATGGTTTTGTAAATTTTGATGTAAAAAGGAGAAATCGCTGGTCAACTTTTAACCCTTATAACTTCCTAACAAAAAAAATGTTGTTCCAAAATTGTGCTGATGTAAAGTAGACATGTGGGAAATGTTATTTATTAACTATTTTGTGCCACATAACTCTCTGGTTTAACAGAATAAAAATTAAAAATTTGAAAATTACAAAATTTTCAGAATTTTCGCCAAATTTCCATTTTTTTCACAAATAAACGCAAAAATTATCGACCTTAATTTACCACTGACATGAAGCCCAATATGTCACGAAAAAACATTCTCAGAATCGCTAGGATCCGTTGAAGCGTTCCTGAGTTATTACCTCATAAAGGGACACTGGTCAGAATTGCAAAAAATGGCAAGGTCTTTAAGGTCAAAATAGGCTGGGTCATGAAGGGGTTAAATAAAAGCATACAAGTAAATATAATAATACCTGAAAACCTCAGACTACAGTGAACACTTCACACAACTGTTCAATAGCTGTGAAAGCCCTCTTTGTGCAATTCTATATTCTTTGCAACCAATGTATTGGATACGGATGGAAGCATGTCACACTAATAGATTTTAATTATTTGAAATTGAATGTAGCAGCACCAATTTTCGAAAAATGACAAGGATGAGCCAGGGACAGACACTCAGCAGAGTACACGCAGCGGTGGTTGAAGTAAGTGGTGCGGGATCTACACTCCTACCAAAAATTTAAACCTCAGACTAGAGTGAACACTGAACACAACTGTTCACTTGCTGTGAAAGGCCTTTTTGTGGACTTCTATTATGTTTGCAAGGAATGTATTGTATTTTGATGGAAGAGCGTCACACTAATAGATTTTAGGTAAATTTAAAATAGAATAAAGCAGCACCAATTTTAGAAAAATGACAAGGATGAGCCAGTGACAGACACTCAGCAGAGTACACGCAGCGGTGGTTGAAGTAAGTGGAGCGGGATCTACTCTCCTACCAAAAATTTAAACCTCAGACTAGAGTGAACACTGAACACAACTGTTCACTTGCTGTGAAAGGCCGTTTTGTGGACTTCTATTATGTTTGCAAGCAATGTATTGTATTTTGATGGAAGAGCGTCACACTAATAGATTTTAGTAAATTTAAAAAGAATAAAGCAGCACCAATTTTAGAAAAATGACAAGGATGAGCCAGTGACAGACACTCAGCAGAGTACACGCAGCGGTGGTTGAAGTAAGTGGAGCGGGATCTACACTCCTACCAAAAATTTAAACCTCAGACTAGAGTGAACACTGAACACAACTGTTCACTTGCTGTGAAAGGCCTTTTGTGGACTTCTATTATGTTTGCAAGCAATGTATTGTATTTTGATGGAAGAGCGTCACACTAATAGATTTTAGTAAATTTAAAATAGAATAAAGCAGCACCAATTTTAGAAAAATGACAAGGATGAGCAGTGACAGACACTCAGCAGAGTACACGCAGCGGTGGTTGAAGTAAGTGGAGCGGGATCTACACTCCTACCAAAAATTTAAACCTCAGACTAGAGTGAACACTGAACACAACTGTTCACTTGCTGTGAAAGGCCTTTTTGTGGACTTCTATTATGTTTGCAAGCAATGTATTGTATTTTGATGGAAGAGCGTCACACTAATAGATTTTAGTAAATTTAAAATAGAATAAAGCAGCACCAATTTTAGAAAAATGTACAAGGATGAGCCAGTGACAGACACTCAGCAGAGTACACGCAGCGGTGGTTGAAGTAAGTGGAGCGGGATCTACACTCCTACCAAAAATTTAAACCTCAGACTAGAGTGAACACTGAACACAACTGTTCACTTGCTGTGAAAGGCCTTTTTGTGGACTTCTATTATGTTTGCAAGCAATGTATTGTATTTTGATGGAAGAGCGTCACACTAATAGATTTTAGTAAATTTAAAATAGAATAAAGCAGCACCAATTTTAGAAAAATGACAAGGATGAGCCAGTGACAGACACTCAGCAGAGTACACGCAGTGGTGGTTGAAGTAAGTGGAGCGGGATCTACACTCCTACCAAAAATTTAAACCTCAGACTAGAGTGAACACTGAACACAACTGTTCACTTGCTGTGAAAGGCCTTTTTGCGGACTTCTATTATGTTTGCAAGCAATGTATTGTATTTTGATGGAAGAGCGTCACACTAATAGATTTTAGTAAATTTAAAATAGAATAAAGCAGCACCAATTTTAGAAAAATGACAAGGATGAGCCAGTGACAGACGCTCAGCAGAGTACACGCATCATTAGTTGAAGAAGTAACCGGAGTGTGATCTGCACTCAAAAAAAAAAACTCACAGACTGCAGTGAACACTGAAACACAACTGTTCACTATCTGTGAAAGGCTCCTTTGTGTACTTCTATAGTGTTTGCAAGCAATGTATTGTATCAGGATGGAAGCACGTCACACTCATAGATTTTAGTTTTTTCAATAGAATGGAGCAGCAACAATTTTAGAAAAATAACAAGGATGAGGCAGTGACACACGCTCAGCAGAGTACACGCAGCATTAGTTGAAGAAGTAACTGGAGCGTGATCTGCATTTAAAAAAAAAAAAAAAAAACTCACAGACTGCAGTGAACACTGAAACACAACTGTTCACTATCTGTGAAAGGCTCCTTTCTGTACTTCTATAGTGTTTGCAACCAATGTATTGGATACGGATGGAAGCACGTCACACTATAATTTCAATTGAATGGAGCAGCAAGAATTACACTAAAGAAAAAAATAAGTCTGTGAGTGACACGTGCAGATGCCTACAAACAGCGTTGGATGCAGAGCAAACTGCAGCGTCACCTGCACGCACACACACACCTTGCAGAGCTGTGAAAACAACACTGCAAGGCAAAAGGAAGCTTTACACAGTGGTTGGTAAACCAGCCTGCCTAAAGCACAGTACACAAAATCGCAATCTCTAACTGTCCCTCAGAGTCAGCAGAGCAGCGTTCTGTCCCTATCTGAATTCACAGCACAGTGACGCTAATATGGCGGCGGCGCCTTTTATAGTGCATTCTGACATCATTTCAGCATCCAATCACAGCCATGCCATTAGTTAACATGACCGCAGCAGTACAGATATGTGCCCACACTTCTTAGGATTCCTCATTGGCTGACTAAAATCACATTGCCTTCAAAGAATTATGGGAACTTCCGATTCCGGTATACGATATATGGAAAATATCAGAACCAAGTATCTAAAGTCCGATACAGCGAATATCGGCCGATACCCGATACTTGCGGTATCGGAATGCTCAACTCTAGTCAAAATCCATCAGGTTAATAGCTGCTCCTGAATCAACAAAAGCCGGAGCAGAAAATGTGGACAGGGAGCAAATCAGGGTTACAGTCAACAGATATTTAGTCTGAACACTACCCAAGACAACTGAGCGTGCAAAACATCTTCCCCGCTTAGGGCAGACTGAAATAGCATGAGAGGCATCACCACAGTAGAAACATAACCCATTGCACTTTCGAAACTCATGACGCTGAGCCCCAGAAGTCACTCTATCACACTGCATGGGCTCAGAAGCTGGCTCACAAGGCAACACTATCTCACACATACCTCTTCGCTCACGCAAACGTCTGTCAATTTGAATAGCCAATGACATAGAATCATTGAGACCAGAGGGAGCAGGGAATCCCACCATAACATCCTTTACATTCTCTGACAGCCCCTTCCGAAAAAGGTCTGCCAAAGCATCATCATTCCATTTGGTCAGGACTGCCCACTTTCGGAATTTCTGACAGTACAACTCAGCGTCTTCAAGACTCTGATTTAATGCCAGCAAGGTTTTTTCAGCTTGATCAGTGACATTAGGTTTATCGTACAATAACCCCAGAGCCATAAAAAATGCATCAATATCATTCAAAACAGGATCCCCAGGTGTCAGGGAAAAAGCCCAATCCTGAGGATTGCCGCGCAGGAGAGAGATAACAATTTAAACCTGCTGTGCTGCGTTACCAGAGGACTTAGGCTTTAAGGCAAAAAACAACTTGCAGTTATTTTTGAAATTCAGAAATGTAGCCCAATCCCCAAAAACAAATCTGGCATGGGAATCCTAGGCTCCACAACCGGCAACCCAGCAAGATAGGTAGCAATACTCCGAACCTCAGTGGCAAGCTGATCCACACGGCCAGACAACTGTGCAAACTCCATTGAGAGAAAAAAAATCCTCCTCAGCATCCAGCGAAAAAAGAGGGAAAAAATGCAACAGACAGAAAAAAAATAAATAAAAAAAATAAAAAAAAATCTCTGACAACTCTGACAACTTTTTTCTTTCCACACTTTTTTTCCCTTCTGTGAGTACCATACAATTTTCAGGTATGACCGGTGATACTGTTATGTTTCGGTAGCTGAGGAGGACAGGAACAACAGCAGGGCAGCTGAACACCTGAGATGTTGGTAACTGATGAGTTGCAGATTCCAAAACTAACGACAAAACTAGAGGTATCCGTGGAGCGTTCCTACGTTAATCCTAGAAGCCTCGTCACAGCCTGAGAGATAACTACACCTAAAGGCAGAAAGATGAAAGCTACCTGCCCAGAGCAGATCCCCAAAGAAAATAGGAAGCCCCAAACATAAAATGGCGGTTAGACAAGATGAAAATACAAACATATGCCGAAAATAGACTGAGAAAACGCTGGGGCCACAAGCTGACTAAATAGGATAGGATAGGAGAGATTACTTTCTGCAACCCAGAAAACCCTACAAAAATCCAACAATTCTGATTACAAAAATACTCAGATCACACGATCTCGCAACCAATCAGATCTAAGTGTGAACAAAAACCAAGCCGCAGCCGCTGAAAAAACAGGAAAAAGCAAATGAGCAAATAACAGTGGCTGCAGATAACCTGTGAGGAGCTCCGGCCCCAGTAGGTGACCTGGCTGACCACCACAAAAGTGCAGAAAGCAATGCAAAAAGCAAGCACAAAAAGAAAAGACAAAAAAATCAAATCTGAAAGCAGGAGATGCAGGTAAGACTCCAGCAAACTTCCAAATGAATCAGGAACCACAATTGAGACAAGAACAATTGATCACCGGCAACAATCATGGGAGGGAACCTCCCTTATATTATACCAGTCAGTGAACCCAGATTGCCACTCCTCGCTGAAAGGTTCAGTACTGTCTGTAACCACCAGAGGGAGCCTCTGCTCAGAAATCATCTCTAGCACATTCATAACACGAAACCCCCCACAAGTGACCCCATTTTGGAAAATAGACCCCACAAGGAACTTATCTAGATGTGTGGTGAGCGGTATGAAGCCCCAAGTGCTTCACCGAAGTTTATAACGTACAGCCGTAAAAACGAAAAAATCATTTTTTTTTTTACAAAAATGATTTTTTTCGCCCCCAATTTTTTTATTTTCCCAAGAGTAACAGAAGAAATTGGACCCCAAGAGTTATTGTGCAATTTGTCCTGAGTGCGCTGATACCCCATATGTGGGGTAAACTACTGTTTGGGCGCATGGCAGAGCTCAGAAGTGAAGGAGCACCATTTGACTTTTTCAATGCCGAATTGGCTGGAATTGAGATCAGACGCCATGTCACAATTGGAGAGCCACTGATGTGCCTAAACAGTGGAAAAACCCCAATTCTAACTCCAACCCTAACCCCAACATACCCCTAACCCTAGTCCCAACCATAACCCCAACCACAAACCTAACCCTAACACACCCCTAACCCTAATCCCAACCCTAACCCTAATCCTAAATTTAGCCCCAACCCTAACTTTAGCCGCAACCCTAACCCTAAGGCCCCGTGCACACTTTGTGGATTTACTTGCATATTTTTCAGCGCTGATTTTGCTAAAACTGCAGGTAAAATTACCTGCATTTTACCTGCGGTTTTAGCGTGGATTTACTGAGATTTTGCCGCTGTTTTTTTGTGGATTTGCCTGCAGTTTTACACCAATATTGGAATAGGTGTAAAACCGCTGCGGAATCCGCTCAAAGAATTGACATGCTGCTGTTTTAAAACCGCACCAAATCCGCGTGGAAAATACCGCATCATGTGCACAGCTTTTTTTTTTCCCCTTCACTAACACTGTATTGTACATGGCGTCTGGTTCTGCTGCGAATCTGCAGCGCCAAAACCGCTACGGTTCCGCAGCACAATCCGCAACGTGTGCACAGGGCCTAACCCTAATGGGAAAATGGAAATAAATACATTTTTCTAATTTTATTATTTTTCCCTAACTAAGGGGGTGATAAAGGGGGGTTTTATTTACTATTTCTAGCGGGTTTTTATGATTGGCAGCTGTCACACACTAAAAGACGCTTTTTATTGCAAAAAATAGTTTTTTGCATCACCACATTTTGAGAGCTATAATTTTTGCATATTTTGGCCCACAGAGTCATTTGAGGTCTTATTTTTTGCGGTACGAGTTGACGTTTTTATTGGTACCATTTTTGAGCACGTGACTTTTTTTATCGCTTTTTATTACGATTTTTGGGAGGTTAGAATAAACAAAAATCAGCAATTCATGAATTTCTTTTGGGGGGGCGTTTATACCATTCCGCGTGTGGTAAAATTGATAAAGCAGTTTTATTCTTCAAGTCAGTACGATACAACGATAACTCATTTATATCATTTTTTTTAGGTTTTGGCGCTTTTATACAATAAATTTTTTTTTATATAAAAAATAATTATTTTTGCATCGCTTTATTCTGCGAGCTATAACTTTTGCAAATTATTAGTGAACAACATATCACATGCAGAAAATATCCAAATGTATAATAAATATACAGCAACTAGAGCATGATTATCTAGGACACGATCAGAAAGACCAACTGTACTGAATACAGAATTATCACAGAAATAACAGCCATATGGTCTCAGAGACTGTAAACAACTTTATTAATACACACTAGTATATAAAATATACGAGTTAACAAAATCATGGAAACAGGAAAATAACACAAGGAGAGTGACATAGTGTGGAATTACCCATATAAAAACATAAGATGAAAAAAGGCCATATATAGGACCCTGCTCAAGAGATGTTTTAGGCCCGAGGTAAATGTAAAGTGGTATCACTATGCCTGAGTGATAAAATATCTAGCAGATGTAGAATAAATGATTGCAAAACATTAGCTGACTGGCTCCATCATAAATGTAAATGTAGTTCATGTGCTAAAATTGAAAGTAATGCATGTACTATGTAATAGGCTCAATCTCTGATGATTATTATACCCACAGTGCAATGACCAAAATCCACTTCTAAATATAGAAATATAATGATGTCAGACAGAAAATGTACATAGAAAGTGTCCTACATTACACTTAACACCTGTACATAGGGACTAGTAGTTACCATTCCCTGAGGAAGGAGCATTAAGCTCCACAACGCACGTCGGGGATAGCCTGATGGTCCACTGCTCTGACCCGAGGTAATTGCTGCTGACTGTGGGGTTATTGGTTAATTTTTATTTGCATATATGTATATTATTTGCACAGGGTTCAGCGGTATGCCTTGTTACTATATCTGTGGATGGTAACTACTAGTCCCTATGTGCAGGTGTTAAGTGTAATGTAGAACACTTTCTATGTACATTTTATGTCTGGCATTATTATATTTCTATACTTAGAAGTGGATATTGGTCATTGCACTGTGGGTATAATAATCATCAGAGATTGAGCCTATTACATAGTACATGCATTACTTTCAATTTTAGCACATGAACTACGTTTACATTTATGATGATGCCAGCCAGCTAATGTTTTGCAATCATTTATTCTACATCTGCTAGATATTTTATCACTCAGGCATAGTGATACCACTTTACATTTACCTCGGGCCTAAAACATCTCTTGAGCAGGGTTCTATATATGGCCTTTTTTCATCTTATGTTTTTATATGGGTAATTCCACACTATGTCACTCTCCTTGTGTTATTTTCCTGTTTCCATGATTTTGTTAACTCGTATATTTTATATACTATTGTGTATTAATAAAGTTGTTTACAGTCTTTGAGACCATATGGCTGTTATTTCTGTGATATTTCTGAGCTATAACTTTTGTATTGTTTCGCTGATGATGCTGTATGGCGGCTCGTTTTTGCGGGACAAGATGACGTTTTTAGCGGTACCATGTTTATTTATATTCGTCTTTTTGATCGCGTGTTATTCCACTTTTTGTTCGGCGGTATGATGATAAAGAATTTATTTTTTTGCTTTGTTTTTTTTTTAAGGGGTTCACTAAAGGGGTTAACTAGTTGGACAGTTCTGTAGGGCGGGTCGTTACGTACGTGTCGATACCAAATATGTGTGTACATTTATTGTTTTGTTTTTTTTATTTACATGAAGAAATGAATTTATTGGGGAATATTTTTGTTTTTTTTTTGGAATTTTTTTTACACTTGTTTATTTTTATTTTTTTTTTACATTTTTACTTTGTCCCAGGGTTGGACATCACTGTGTAGGGTCAGATCGCTGATGTGACAGTGTGCACAGCACTCTGTCACGCCAGCAATCGCTCTGGCACTGCTGTAGGCTTCTCAGTGCCTGCTCTCAGCAGGCACTGAGGAAGCCGCCTCCCTGCAGGACCCGGTGGCCATCTTGGATCCGGGGTGCTGCAGTGAGGAGAGTCCCTCGGAACAGCGCAACACATCGTGCTGTTCTGAGGGTCTCAGGGGAGCGCGCAGGGAGCCCCCTCCCTGCGCGATGCTCCCCTGTGCCCCTGGTACACCGCAATCATGTTTAATCGCGGTGTGCCAGGAGTTAATGTGCCGGGAGCGGTCCGTGACCGCTCCTGACACATAGTGCCTGGTGTCAGCTGTGATAATCAGATGGAATAGTACGTCCGATGGAATAAAGGGGTTTACAACAAATGCAAGATAAGTGGGTACATGTCCAATAAGCCAGCAACTGCTATAAACCACTATATTTGTGTGGTGTTTGGATTTGACATAATTGACTAGACTAACAAGTGAAGTGTTGACTCTAAGGATCTTAAAAACCCACTTATCTGTGGGTGTATGGGTGTCTTGTTAACCCCTTAATGTCCACTGACGTGCAGAGTCCGTCATGGCAAGGTGCCAGTTCCGGCACCAGGACGGACTCTGCACGTCATGGCTTTGATCTACCACTGCGTGTAAACACGCAGTGGTAGATCAGTGCCGACAGCTGTCACAGACAGCTGACAGGCACGGCAAGCGGTGCGGGGACCTTTGCCATCAGTCCCCGCACCTACAGCGCTGTGCTTGGTCAGTCAATCTGACTGACCAAACACAGCAACGATCGCGCAGGAGAAGCTGAAATTTCAGCTTCCCCAGCGCGATCAGTGCAGGAGCCGGCACTGCAGTGGCCAGGCTTCCTGCACTGACAGCCAGGAGTGGAGCCCCCACCGCCCCTGGCTGTTAACCCCCTGACTGCTGCGATCCAGCGCGATCGCAGAGCTCAGGGGGGGAGGCAGAGGGTCGGGAGCTCCCTCTGCCTCAGATTGGCGCCCTGCAGGGCCCGATCTCTGCCTTGATGACCCGGGGGTTGTCATGACAACCTCCGGGTCATCTAGCTACGGAAAGCTGCTGTGATCATTGTCACAGCAGCTTCCACTATAGTTGCAATGCATTGCAATGCCAGAGCATTGCAATGCATTGTAACTGCAATAAAAAGTAAAAAAAAGTGAAAGTCCCATAAAGGGACAAGTTAAAAAAATCATTTTTTAAAAAAAATGTAAAAAAAATATTAAAAAATAATTTTAAAAAAATCCCCTAAAAAATACACATTTTTATGTAATAAAAAAAAATAAAAAACAAAAAACATACACATGTTTGGTATCGCCACGTCCGTAAAAATCCCATCTATAAAAGAGTAACCCTAGTTAACCCCTTCAGTGAAAGCCGTAAAAAAAAAAACACAAAAAATTAGTAAATTATACTTTTTCCAAGCGGTATCATTATAATGCTTGGAAAAAGTGCAATAACACGCGATCAAAAAGTCAGATATAAATAATCATGGTACCGCTGAAAACGTCATCTTGTCCCGCAAAAAACAAGCCGCTATACAGCATCATCAGCAAAAAAATAAAAAAGTTATAGCTCGCGGAATAAACTGATGCAAAAATAATTATTTTTTCTATAAAATTTTTTATTGTGTAAAAAACGCCAAAACATAAAAAAAAATATATAAATGAGGAATCGCCGTAACCGTAGTGACCCAAAGAATAAAGCTGCTTTATCAATTTTACCACACACGGAACGGAGGAAAAAAAAAAAAAAAAAAACAATTCCTGAATTGCTGGTTTTTGTTCATTCTGATTCCACAAAAATCGGAATAGGAAACGATCAAAAAACGTTATGTGCCTGAATATGGTACCAATAAAAACGTCAGCTCGTCCCGCAAAAAATAAGCTCATAGATAACTCTGTCGGCCGAAATATGGAAAAATTATAGCTCTCAAAATACGGCGATGCAAAAATTTCTTACAAAAAATTATTCCAAAAAAAAGCATCTTTTAGTGTGACAGAAGCTAAACATGAAAAAAGAGTATAAATCTGGTATCGCTGTAATCGCACCGATCCGAGGAATAAAGTCGCCTAATCACTAATACCGCACGAGGAACGGCGCAAAAAAGAAAACCAATTCTTCACCTTTTGTGGATTTGTTCATTGTGCCTCCCAAAGATCGCAGTAAGGCGATCACAGTGGTTCCCCCCCACATATGGGGTATCAGCGTACTCAGGACAAAATACACAATAGCTTTTGGGGTCCTATTTCTCCTGTTACCCTTAGAAAAATAAAAATTTGGGGCAAAAAGATTATTTTTGTGGAAAAAAATATGATATTTTTATTTTCACGGCTCTACGTTATAAACTTCTGTGAAGCACTTGGGGGTTCAAAGTGCTCACCACACATCTAGATAAGTTCCTTGGGGGGGTCTAGTTTCCAAAATGGAGTCACTTGTGGGGGGTTTCTACTGTTTAGGCACATCAGGGGCTTTCCAAACGTGACATGACACCCGCAGACCATTCCATCAAAATCTGCATTTAAAAACGGTGCTCCTTCCCTTCCGAGCTCTGCCATGCGTCAAAATAGTGGTTCCCCCCCACATATGGGATATCAGCGTACTCAGGACAAATTGCACAATAGCTTTAGGGGTCCTATTTCTCCTGTTACCCTTATAAAAATAAAAATTTGGGGGCAAAAAGATTATTTTTGTGGAAAAAAATATGATATTTTTATTTTCACGGCTCTACGTTATAAACTTCTGTGAAGCACTTGGGGGTTCAAAGTGCTCACCACACATCTAGATAAGTTCCTTGGGGGGTCTAGTTTCCAAAATGGAGTCACTTGTGGGGGGGTTTCTACTGTTTAGGCACATCAGGGGCTTTCCAAACGTGACATGACACCCGCAGACCATTCCATCAAAATCTGCATTTGAAAAAGGCGCTCCTTCCCTTTCCAGCTCTGCCATGCGTCAAAATAGTGGTTTACCCCCACATATGGGGTATCAGCGTACTCAGGACAAATTGCACAATAACTTTTGGGGTCCTGTTACCCTTTGGAAAATAACAATTGGGGGTGGAAAGATCATTTTTGTGGAAAAGATATGATTTTTTAATTTTACTGCTCTACGTTATAACCTTCTGTGAAGCCCTTGGGGGTTCAAAGCTTTCACCACACATCTAGATAAGTTCCTTGGGGGGTCTAGTTTCCAAAATGGGGTCACTTGTGGGGGGTTTCCATTGTTTAGGCACACAGGGACTCTCCAAATGCGACATGGTGTCCAATCTCAATTCCAGCCAAAAAAGTCAAATGGCGCTGCTTCCCTTCCAAGTTCTGCCATGCGCCCAAATAGTGGTTTACCCCCACATATGGGGTATAAGCGTACTCAGGACAAATTGCACAATAACTTTTGGGGTCCTTTTACCCTTTGGAAAATAAAAATTGGGGGTGGAAAGATCATTTTAGTGGAAAAGATATGATTTTTTAATTTTACAGCTCTACGTTATAACCTTCTGTGAAGCCCTTGGGGGTTCAAAGCTCTCACCACACATCTAGATAAGTTCCTTGGGGGTCTAGTTTTCAAAATGGGGTTACTTGTGGGGGGTTTCCACTGTTTAGGCACACAGGGGCTCTCCAAATACGACATGGCGTCCAATCTCAATTCCAGCCAAAAAAGTCAAATGGCGCTGCTTCCCTTCCGAGCTCTGCCATGCGCCCAAATAGTGGTTTACCCCCACATATGGGGTATCAGCGTACTCAGGACTAATTGCACAATAACTTTTGGGGTCCTTTTATTCTTTGGAAAATAAAAATTTGGATGAAAAGATCATTTTTGTGGAAAAAATATGATTTTTTAATTTTATGGCTCTACGTTATAACCTTCTGTGAAGCCCTTGGGGGTTCAAAGCTCTCACTACACATTTAGATAAGTTACTTGGGGGGTCTAGTTTCCAAAATGGGGTAACTTGTGGGGGGTTTCCACTGTTTAGGCACACAGGGACTCTCCAAATGCGACGTGGCGTCCAATCTCAATTCCAGCCAAAAAAGTCAAATGGCGCTGCTTCCCTTCCGAGCTCTGCCATGCGCCCAAATAGTGGTTTACCCCCACACATGGGGTATCGCTGTACTCAGGAGAAATTGTACAAAAAATATTGTGGTTCATTTTCTACTGATACCCTTGACAAAATTTTAAAAAATTGTGTCGAAAGAAAAATTTTGTGAAAAAAAGTTAAATGTTAATTTTTTCCTTCCACATTGCTTCAATTCTTGTGAAGTACCTAAAGGGTTAATAAACTTCTTGAATGTGGCTTTGAACACGTTGAGGGGTGCAGTTTTTAGAATGGTGTCACTTTTGGGTATTTTCTGTCATATTGACCCCTCAAATTCACTTCAAATGTGAGGTGGCCCCTAAAAAAATGATTTTGTAAATTTTGTTGGAAAAATGAGAAATTGCTGGTCAACTTTTAACACTTATAACTTCCTAACAAAAAAAAATTTTGGTTCCAAAATTGTGCTGATGTAAAGTAGACATGTGGGAAATGTTATTTATTAACTAATTTTTGTGACATATCTCTCTGATTTAATGGCATAAAAATTAAAAGTTTGAAAATTGCAAAATTTTCAAAATTTTTGCCATATTTCCGTTTTTTTCATAAATAAACGCAAGTTATATTGAAGAAATTTTACCACTATCATGAAGTACAATATGTCTCGAGAAAACAATCTCAGAATCGCCAAGATCCGTTGAAGCGTTCCAGAGTTATAACCTCATAAAGAGACAGTGGTCAGAATTGTAAAAATTGGCCTGGTCTTTAACCTACAAAATGGCTTGGTCGTTAAGGGGTTAAAGGAAACCTATCATGGCCTTTGTAGCATGTAAAGTGTCCCCAGTGTGTTGCTAGTGATTCAATGTGCATCACTAACATTTTTTCCCCTTTAAAATCGTTATTTTTTTCCTACATTACAAAAATTCCCATGAAGTACCTCAAGAGTTAATACATTTCTTTAAAGTGGTTTTCAAGAATGCAGTTTTTAGAATGCTGTCACTTTTAGTTTTTATTCTTTCATATAGAATCCTTAAAGTCACTTCAAATGTGAAGTGGTTCCTAAAAACATGGTTTTGTAAATTTTGTAGGAAAAATTAGAATTTGTTTGTCAAATTTCCGAACAAAAGAAAAGAATTGTTTCAAAATTTGTGCTGATCTAAAGTAGACATGTGGGAAATGTTAATTATTATCTATTTTTGTGACATAACTCTCTGATTTAAGGGCATAAAAAAATTGAAAACTGACAAATTTTCACCAAACTTCCAATTTTTGACAAAGAAACTCATCATATCGAAGAAATTTTACCACTATCATGTATTACAATATGTCACAAAAATATTCTCAGTATCAAAGCATGCCAGAGTTATTTTCACATTAATTTACACTGATCAAAATTGTTAAATTCAGCCTGGCCATGAAGCTGAAAATAGGGTAGAGGATTTTTAAATGGTGAGTATGCAAGATGGTAGATATCTGAACTTGAAATTGTGGACTGAGTAACAGAGAAATTAAAGTTTTTAGATTGAGGAGAATCAAATGCATTAGCAAGTGAAACAGTGGATACAAGTATGTGAGATGCTGAGAGGGAGAGGACAGGAAGAATGAGTGATAGAAAGAAGAAGGTTTTAATTTAATGTACAAATGCTCATTATGTTCGGTATGATTGTGTTTTTGTGCCGATTGAACTGAAAATATCTAGAGTAGAGTGTGAATTCCAAATTGCTAATAAAAGCAGGTATTGTGATTAAAAATCAATTGTAAGGAAACGGTTCCTTAGATTCCTTCCTGATCTGTTTGCTTTTTATTTAAACTGTTCATGAAAATTTCATCAAGGTTTTCTCTGTAAGATTGCATAAATTGTGTGAAAAACTGTAATAACTGCACTCTAATGGATATATTTTAATAAGTGATTTAGAAAGTAATGTTTTCAGTGCAGGTAGGAATAATAATTTTACACATTACAGTTTTTCTTTGAAATGTGTATTTTTATTGATTTCTTTTTTGGGGCCTTTACAGAAACCCATTAGCGTGTATAATGTCAGATCAGCCCATAATATTTTTTGTCTGTATGGATATGTGTTGATTAATGTCAATAGACGTCGATCTAGTTGTGTGTTAGGGATCGAGTTACCACTGCTGCACAAGCGGAATCTCGAGCCAGTCCTGCTGCGGTCCCTCATCCATCTCCAGCCGCAGTGGAGCCTGCTCAGTAGAGACGTCGGTCCCAGCGTCTCACCCAGTTTAACACTGTGCCGATGCTTGTTGCAGTCTTTCCTGGTTCCTCCAGTGCTGGAGCAGGCAGTTCGGGAACTAAGTCCCTGCTTTCTCCATCTGAGCATGCCCAGGGCAAGATCTCCCATTTGAGTTTAGGGGTCAAATGCTCGGTTACAGCAGCGACTCCCATTGGTCCACCAGGAAGGTCCTGAAACTACATGTGTTCTGGAATGGTTTCACATTGGTCCTTTTCTGGTAGGTCCTGCAGTTGCTACTATAAAATGGTGGCATGGCCGGGCCGCCATGCGCTAGTATCAAATCTGTTACGTGCTTGCGCCAGTGTGGTCATGTATGCATGTGGTTAGGTCTGGCTGAAATAAGCCCCTAGAATACCGGCACCTCCGGTGAGGAGATTGTATGCACGTGTTCAGGGCTCTGCTGAAAACGCCATTAGAATACCGGATACTCCGGTGAGGAGATTATTGCTTGTGTTCTGACTGCATGACCACAGACTGCAATCCGCTTAGCAGTCATCTGTGTTCCCTGTGAGTCTAACAGGACAAAGTCTTTTTCTCAGCGGCTCTGTGATGCAGCAGGGTTCGCTTTATAACGCTGGTCAGCACCCTAGCGTTTTACTTTGCGGCTCACTGAAGCTAAGTGAGTTCGCACTTATCGCCATATAGAGCTGTGGCATTCCCGCTAGCGGCTCTGGGGATTAACAGAGTTGGCACTAACTGCCACAGCGCGCTACGGCTTTTATTTTAGCAATTCTGCAGGATAACAGAGTTCGCTACTTACGCCATCTTACTAGCAGCGGGCTCCGCCTACACGGTGGACCCCGGGCTGCGAACGCACCTCTCTACATTATCTATTAGGTGCGTTCCACAGACCCTAGCATAATACTAGCGCCAGGGTCTGGCTAGTAAAATGGCGGACGACCAGCGTCTACGGCAGTTCATCCAGCAGCTGGAGGGTTGGTTGGCGGCTCTTGAGCGCACATCCTCAGCTGTGGATGATACCGCAGTCGCTGTTCAGGCTGCAAGCGCAGCGGCAGCCAGTTTGTCCTCCGCCACCTCTGCTCCGACCTTATCCCATCTCCCGCTTCCAGACAAGTTTTCTGGTGACAGTAAACATTGTTGGGGATTCGTAAGCCAGTTCTCTATCCAGCTCGAGCTTCTGGCTGCACGTTTTCCCATGGAATGGGCACAAGTGGGTTTCATAGTTTCACATCTGTCGGGCAGAGCGTTGGAATGAGCAAAGCCACTGTGGGAGCGCGACGATCGTGTGGTGCGGAGTGCTCCTCGGTTTCTGGAAGCTCTTAGAAAGGTCTTTTTAGGCCCTCAGGTCACCCACGATACGGCGCTCCAACTGCTGGCAATGTCACAGGGTTCGTCCATGGTCAGTCAGTTTTCGGTCCAATTCCGGACACTGGCCTCCGAGTTAGAGTGGCCGGATAAAGTCCTCATTCCGGTATACTGGAGAGGTCTGGCTGATCATGTAAAGGACGCTTTGGCCACCAGGGAGATTCCTGCCTCACTAGAGAAGCTTATCTCCATCTCAACCCGCATCGACCTCTGTTTTCACAAGCGGAGGTTGGAGCGAGCCCAGTGTAGGCAGAGGTTTCGGCTGGCTCCCACCTTTGCCAAACCTCTAGAATCCCCCGTTCAGGAGTCCGACCCCCAGGAGACCATGGAGGCTACTCGATTGGGACCTAAGTCTCAGGCCACTCGAGCTTCCGTGGTCTGTAGTGTGTGCCAGCAGCAGGGGCATTATGCCAACCAATGTCCACAGTGGTTGCACAAACGGCCGTGTCCAGTAAGCATGAGAGCAGGGTCACTGGACGCAACGGCTTTTGTTCCGAAAGTGCTTCTTAAAGAAACAAATAACCATAGGTCCATCCACTCTTCCAGTCAAGTTCTGTGTGAATTCTGGGGCAGAGGGAAATTTTGTGTCTTCCACCTTTGCTTCTCGCCACAACATTTCTCTGGTGAAGCTCACCGAGTCAGTGTCGGTTATAGTGATAAATGGATCAATTCTGTCCTCACCAATCACCCATCAGACTGTCCCTCTTCCCCTGTCTGTGTCGCCGTCCCATCAGGAGAATGTATCTCTTTTTGTCCTTCCTGAAGGAATGGATGAGGTTCTGTTGGGATTACCCTTGCTCCGCCACCACTCTCCCCATATTGAGTGGTCTTCTGGGAGAATTATGGGTTGGGGTGAATCATGTAAAGGCAGATGCATTAGGGACAGCGTTCAGGTCAGCACCACAAAAATACCCTTAGTCCACACTCCGATACCCAAGGTTTACTGGTCTTACGCAGACATATTCTCCAAGAAAGCTGCAAAGACTCTTCCGCCTTATCGCCCCTACGACTGTCCTATCGATCTCTTGCCTGGAGCTGAACCTCCTAGGGGAAGGGTTTATCCCCTCTCTCTCCCTGAAACGGAGGCTGTTATGATTTGGTAGCTGAGGAGAACAGGCAAAAACGGCAATACACCAGAGAGGTTCGGAATCTACTGGATTGCAGTACCCTGACTAACCACCACAACTAAAGGCAGCCGTGGAGCGTTGATACATTGGTCCTAGACGCCTCGTCACAGCCTGAGAGGTTAACTACACCTAAAGATAGAAAGAGGAAAGCTATCTGCCCCGGAGCAGATCCACAAAGAACATAGGAAGCCCCCAAACATGTAATGGCGGTTAGACAAGAGGAAATACAGACACAGACAGAAACTAGTATGAGCAAACGTTGGGGCCCAATCTTCCTAGACAGAAAAGGATAGGAAGGACACTTACTGCAATCCAAAAAACCCTAAAAAATACCAACTCTACTAATTGCAAAAACACCTGAGATCACACGACCTCTACCACCTAAATTAGTTCTCTGGTGTAACAAAACTAAGCCGCAGCCACTGGAAAAAAAACTGGAAAAGGCAAATGAACAAATAACAGTGGCTCCGGAAGAACTGAGAGGAGACCAAGCCCCCGGTGAGGGGGACCTGGCTAACTTCACAGAAATGCAGAGAAATAAGCACAAAAACAAAAAACAGAAAACATCTTATATGAGAGCAGGAGAAGAGGCAAGACTCAGCAAGCTTCCAAGTGAACCAGGAACCACAGTTGAGACAAGAACAATTGATCACCGGCAACCATGATGGGAGGGAACCTCCCTTATATAAGACCAGTCTGTAACTCCTGATTGCCAATCCTCATTGAATGGTTCAGTACTGTTTGTAACCACCAGAGGGAGCTTCTGCTCAGAATTCATTTCTAACACATTCACAACAGGAGGCTATGTCCCAATATATTATTATTATACATTTATATAGCGCCATTTATTCCATGGCGCTTTACATATGAAAAGGGAAAAATTCAGGGGAACTAAGCAAGAGGATTCATTAGGAAGTCGGTATCACCAGCGGGAGCAAGGTTCTTCTTCGTGTAGAAGAAGAATGGAGAGTTACGTCCGTGTATACAGTCATGGCCAAAAGTTTTGAGAATGACACAAATATTAATTTTTACAAAGTCTACTGCTTCACTTTTTCTAATAGCAATTTGCATATACTCCAGAATGTTATAAAGAGAGATCAGCTTAACAGCAATTACTTGCGAAGTCAATATTTGGCTAGAAAATGAACTTTATCCCCCAAAACACATTTCAACATCATTGCAGTCCTGCCTTAAAAGGACCAGCTAACCTCTTTTCAGTGATTGCTCCATTAACACAGGAGTGGGTGTTGATGAGGACATGGCTGGAGATCAAGCTGTCATGAATAAGTAAGAATGACACCACTGGACACTTTAAAAGGAGGCTGGTGCTTGGCATCATTGTTTCTCTTCTGTTAACCATGGTTATCTCTAAAGAAACACGTGCAGTCATCATTGCAATGCAGAAAAATGGCCTAACAGGGAAGAGTATCGCAGCTAGAAAGATTGCACCTCAGTCAATAATCTATCGCATCATCAAGAACTTCAAAGAGAGAGGTTCCATTGTTGCCAAAAAGTCTCCAGGGCGCCCAAGAAAGACCAGCAAGCGCCAGGACTGTCTCTTAAAAGTGTTTCAGCTGTGGGATCGGGCTACCAGCAGTGCAGAGCTTGCTCAGGAATGGCAGCAGGCAGGTGTGAGTGCATATGCACGCACTGTGAGGCGGAGACTCTTGGAGCAAGGCCTGGTCTCAAGGAGGGCAGCAAAGAAGCCTCTTCTCTCCAGAAAAAACATCATGGACAGACTGATATTCTGCAAAAGGTACAGGCAGTGGACTGCTGAGGACTGGGTAAAGTTATTTTCTCTGATGAATCCCCTTTTCTATTGTTTGGGACATCAGGAAAACGCCTCATTCGGAGAAGACAAGGTGAGCGCTACCACCAGTCTTGTCTCATGCCAACTATTAAGCATCCTGAAACCATTCATGTGTGGGGTTGCTTCTCAGCCAAGGGAATCGGCTCTCTCACAGACTTGCCTAAAAACACAGCCATGAATAAAGAATGGTACCAGAATGTCCTCCAAGAGCAACTTCTGCCAACCCTCCAAGAGCAGTTTGGCAATCAACAATGCCTTTTCCAGCATGATGGAGCACCTTGCCATAAAGCAAAGGTGATAACTAAATGGCTCAGGGAACAAAACATAGAGATTTTGGGTCCATGGCCTGGAAACTCCCCAGATCTTAATCCCATTGAGAACTTGTGGTCAATCATCAAGAGACGGGTGGACAAACAAAAACCTAAAAATTCTGACAAAATGAAAGCATTGATTGTGCAAGAATGGACTGCTATCAGTCAGGATTTGGTCCAGAAGTTGATTGAGAGCATGCCAGGGAGAATTGCAGAGGTCCTGAAGAAGAAGGGTCAACACTAGTGTTGAGCGATACTGCTCGATATCTAAAAATATTGGATCGGAATGGTATCGCCGATATCACTAAATATCGTCGATATCCGATTCCGATACCGGAAGTCCAATGTAAGTCTATGGGAACAAAATATCGCAACTAAAAAAACACTTTCTTTCGTTGTAAACACAAAATATACACACATAGAATACATATATATATATTATATATATATATATTATATATATATACATGTCATTGTGACATATATATATATACATATATTTATAGTTTATACACTTCTACATAGTAAAATAGACTCTGATTCAATTGCCGGGTAAAGCCGTGACATACCCCATAGAAGTCGACGGGCTCGGTGCCGAGTACCCCCAAAACCTCTGGCTCTGTGCGACTCAACTTGGGCGTCACGAACAGGATTCTGTAGCTCGCTATAAGCGAGTCCTGTGTGCCTGAATTGAACTGGTTTTGTGCTTGAGAATTTCTAAAATCATCAGAGAATGTATTTGCCATTTTTCCGCTATATCTGCGTCACGACGAGGCACTGGTGAAGAAGAAGGGCGTGCTCTTCGTGGGTGTACACTCACTCAGTGGCGCGAAAACGATGGCCGACCACTCTAAATGGTACTGCAATGTAAGATCGTGCCCCACAGCTCTTGAGTTCCGCCTCCTCATCCTCCTCAGTGTGCGGAAACTAACGCGAAGGTCCCGCCTCACTACAAAAGAGGGGCCCTCTCCAGATGCTAATGACACATGTGACTTGGCAGAGATGGCTAATGGACACGAGCAGAAGTGTGAAGGGATGGAGCAGTCAGAGCTCTCCCCCCACGGAAGCGACCCGATCGCCACGGAACCACCGTTGGGCACCCGGCCTGGAAACCCTCCTACGCTGCAAGAAGCGGAGGATACCCTAAGAGGCCTGGCCCGACACCGGGAGGAGGTCGCCAGGATGGAAGCCAGCTGGCGTGCCCTAAAACTACAATTAGAGCGGCGCCAATCCCTCTTACCTGAAGTGTCTGTACCGGAAGGTGAGGCACCCGTTCTAGTAGAGGAGTCCGTGCGGGCATCCCAGCCCTTGCAATGTGATCCGGTTGACGTTGTCGCAGTGGAGGCACCAGTTCCTGCAAAAAACGCTGCACCGGCAGCACCCCAGATCCCGCTGTCTGCCCCCGTCGCTGAGACAGAAGAAGCGACACCCGTCCTCATAGAGGAGGCCGCGCAGGCACCAGAGGTCTACCTGTCTGTACCGGAGCCCCGACTGTCATCTGTTCCAGAGCCGGCTGCTTCCTCCGCAGGTGAGCGCCGCCAGGACTGTCGGGCGCCAGGAGAGCTGCCGCAAACCGGACATCGTAAGCTGCAGTTTGATGGTGGAGACATGGAGATGCTGGTGGAGGAGAATTACAACCGGCGTCAGGAGGAAGAGTGTAGACGTCGGGAGAGAGAAGCCGAGCGACCAAGGGAGCAGCGCGATTCCCAGAAGCTTCGCCAACGTCACATCGAGAAGGTCCGGGCAGATAAGGACCGGATGAGAAAAGATAAAGGAACCCTGTGGGACGCGCGGCGTACGGAGCTTTAAATTGAAAGCTGGTTGGGGCTTCATCCAGGAGCCTGGACTTTATTTAGAAGTGTTTGTGACCTGGCGGGACGTGGAGACTCACCTCCCAGAAGGACACCCGGGGAGGGACCTGTTGCCAGGAGACTTGGTAACTTACACCCGACACTGGGGTTACAATGGATGGTATGCCCTAAATGTCACCAGGTGCGACCCCTGTTCCCCAGAGTGTCAGGAACCTGTGAGACCCTCGGAGCCTTCAGCCTCCCACATCCAGGCCTCTGCACAAGTGCCCACCCCACGCCGTAAATCTCCCCAGCCTCCCTCAGTGGTCTCCTCAGCAGCCCCAGCTATGGATATGATAATGATAGCTGGCCCGTACCCGGCGCCTGTTGGGCCCCCTGGGGTTCGTTCAGTCCGGGACATAGGGCTCCAGACCCGGAGGGAGATGAAAGAGGTGGCCACACAGACACAGATAGCGGGTCACGACTTGACTGTACAGGCCACACAACGTCATCAGGACCTGGTGGTCCTTGGTGTCTCGGATGTTTGGCAAGCATCAGAAGAGTACCAGGTGGTACCTGGAACACCCCTGCCAAAGAATTATAAATAACCCGGACAGGGTCCCTGTATGTAAATAATTAAATTGTTGATGTACCCGGACGGGTGAATGTTCATAAAAAAGTTTTTTAATTTAATAAAAAAAACAACACAGTTTTCATTACTTTTATTACAGTCTCATCCTGCGACGCCATCGATCTCCTGTAAAAAAATGAAAAAAAAAACAGCAGTATACCACCTGTCCGACGCAGTCCATAGTAACGAGTGTCCCAAGACGATCCAGCTCTGCTACATCAGAATGACATCAGAGGCAGGCAGGCAGGCAGAGCCTGTCATCCCGGCGCAGCACAGCTGATTACCTGCTTCCCCGGCGGTGACGTCATCGGACTGGTTTACGGCCGGGATTATCCTGCAGTCACTGCAGTTATCGCGAAAAACTGCATGTGACCGCCAGGGAGAAGATAATGGCGGCCATCAAGCAGTCCAGGACGTGACCGCCGGAGATCTTCTGCCAGGTAAGTGCCGCTGACTCCTGACAGACCCGACCAACGGACACTCACAGTGACAGTGACAAATCCGATTCCGGTATCCGATATGACGAAAATATCGGTACTCGGAATCGAAAGCCCGATACAGCTAATATCGGCCGATACCCGATATTTGCAGTATCGTATCGCTCAACACTAGTCAACACTGCAAATATTGACTTGCTGCATTAACTCATTCTAACTGTCAATATAAGTATTTGTTACTCATATGTTTGCAATTATATTTCTGTCTGTGATAATAACATCTGTCAAACACACATAAAAACCAGAGGGCAGCAGATCATGTGAAAATATAATATTTGTGTCATTCTCAAAACTTTTGGCCATGACTGTAGACTATAGGGGTCTTAATGCTATCACCGTGAAAAATTAATACCCTTTGCCGCTGATCTCTGAGCTCTTTGATAGACTTCGGGGAGCAAGGGTATTTACCAAGTTAGATCTGCGGGGTGCGTATAACCTGATTCGCATCCATGAGGGGAACGAATGGAACATGGCATTCAATACCAGGGACGGGCATTACGAATACTTGGTGATGCCCTTCGGGCTTTGTAATGCTCCAGCCGTCTTCCAAGACTTTGTAAAATGACATCTTCCGGGATATGATTGCCACCTCTGTGTTAGTCTATCTGGACGACATTCTCATCTTTTCTCCAGATATAGATTCCCATCGGAGAGATGTCTGCAAGGTTTTTGACCTCTTGCGGGCAAATTCCCTATATGCAAAATTGGAGAAGTGCGTGTTTGAGCAGGAGTCTTTACCTTTCCTGGGCTATATCATCTCCGCCCAGGGATTGGCTATGGATCCTGCCAAACTACAGGCGGTAAAGGATTGGCAAGAACCCCATTCTCTTAAAGCGGTGCAGTGTTTTATGGGGTTCATTAACTACTATCGCCAATTCATTCCCCACTTCTCTACTCTGGCAGATCCCTTGGTAACCCACACCAAGAAGGGAGCCAATCCCAAGTTATGGTCAGAGGAGGTCTCCAAGGCCTTTACTTCAGTTAAATCTAATTTTTCTAGCGCTCCCTTCTTACATCGCCCCGATGTTGATAGGTCTTTTGTATTGGAGGTGGATGCCTCGTTGTTGGTGCTGGAGCAGTCCTCTTCCAAAAGGATGCTCAAGGTCGGAAGCATCCTTGCTTCTTCTTTTCCAAGACCTTCACACCAGCAGAGAGGAATTATTCCATTGGGGACAGGGAGTTACTAGCCATAAAGTTGGGCTTTTCCGAGTGGAGACATCTCCTGGACGGGGCTCGTTTTCCCTTTCAAGTTTTTACTGACCACAAAAAATTGGTTTATTTACAGACTGCCCAGTGGCTAAATTCTCGCCAGGCCAGATGGTCCTTGTTTTTCTCCTTGTTCCATTTCACCCTCCATTTCCTCTCCGGTGAGAAGAACATTCATGCCGACGCTCTGTCTCGCTCCGTGGTATCCTCTGAAGAGGTGGAGGAGGAGCCTCAGCTGATTGTCCCCACAGAGAGCCTAAGAACGGTGGCCCCAGTTTCGCTTGAGTCTGTGCCTCCGGGCAAGATTTTTGTGCCCACCAATTTGCGAGTGGAGGTACTCTCTTGGGCACATTCATCCAGGGTGGGTGGATATTTTGGAACAAAAAAGACATCGGAGTTGCTGGCGAGGAAATACTGGTGGCCACATATGGTCAGTGACATCAGGGAATACGTTCAGGCGTGCGTCTCCTGCGCCCAGAATAAGTCCCCTCGACAACGGCCAGCTGGGCTACTTTTCCCTTTACCGGTGGCAGACAGGCCTTGGGAGATGGTCGGGATGGATTTTGTGGTGGGCTTACCCAAGTCTCGGGGCTGCACCATCATCTGAGTGATAACCGACCACTTCTCCAAAATGGTACACTTGGCGCCGTTACCACAGTTACCGTCTGCACGGGCATTGGTAGCATTATTCATTAGGCTTATTTTCTGCCTACACGGTATGCCAGACAAAATTGTCAGCGATCGAGGTCCCCAGTTTGCGTCTTGGTTCTGGAGAGAGCTGTGTCGTTTACTCAGCATTGAGTTGAATCTCTCCTCTACATACCATCCCGAGACAAATAAGTTGGTAGAGAGGGCCAACCAGACCTTGGTCACATACTTGCGACATTTTGTCTCTGCCAGGCAGGATGACTGGGCATCCTTGCTACCATGGGCTGAGTTCGCTGTAAATAATGTTGTGGCTGACTCCACCGGACAGACCCCATTCCTTCTGAACTACGGTCAGCATCCGCTGGTACCAGTGCCCATGCCCGTGTCCTCCACCGATTCCAGGGTGGCAGACTGGGTTGTGGAGGCATGGGATATTTGAGACCGCACCCAGGATGCCATTCAGGCCCCCAAAGAGAGGATGAGGTCTTCGGCCGATGCCCATCAGCGCCCCGCTCTTACATTTGCTCCGGGTGACCTACCCGAAATATCAGGCTAGGTGTAGAGTCCACCAAGTTGGCGTCTCGCTTTTTGGGTCCCTTTA
>JARQOD010000001.1:203813680-203863200 GCA_033576555.1 Oophaga sylvatica | reverse complement strand
GGTTGTGTGGTGGACGACAACCTGGGAGTATGTATTTTGTCCCCAAGTCCGTCTCAATTTCTCGTACCTGCGGAGGTGGTGGTTGGTACGAGAGTTGAGAGGATTTCTGTTCTTCTTGATAGTGGGTCCGGGGCTAATCTGGTGGACGCTCGGTTTGCCCAGGTGCAAGGTATGCAACTGAGTGTATTGGCCAAACCGATCCTATATTCTCTATTGACACCAGGCCTCTCGGTCAAGGTAGCTTTGTACAAGCTGTTCATAACATAGACCTTCGAGTAGGGGCAATACATAAAGAACAATTGTCTTGTTATGTGTTGGAGGGTCTTCCTACTCCTATTGTGTTGGGACTTCCTTGGTTGGTTAAACATAACCAGTGATTAATTGGCAATCCAGAGAGATAAGCCAGTGGGGTGAATTTTGCAAGAGTAACTGCATGAACACGGTCATCAGTGTGGTCGTGCCTAGAACCTTGCCTCCTTTTCTGGAGGACTTTGAGGATGTGTTTTCAGAGGAGGGGTGTCAAGAGTTACCTCCTCATCGCGCGTATGAATGCTCAATAAAATTGCTTCCTGATGCTAAATTACCTAAATCTAGGTTATATAACCTTTCTGGTCCTGAGAGGCAGGCTATGAAGGATTATATTTCGGAAAGTCTGGCCAAGGGGCATATTAGACCTTCATCTTCCCCAGTGGCCGCGGGGTACTTCTTTGTGAAGAAAAAAGATGGAGGCCTACGCCCTTGCTTGGATTTCCGTGAGCTTAATCGGATTACTGTCCGAGATCCGTATCCGCTCCCACTTATTCCTGATCTCTTCAATCAGATTGTGGGCGCCAAATGGTTCTCTAAGTTGGATCTCAGGGGGGTGTATAATCTGATTAGGATAAAGGAGGGAGATGAGTGGAAGACGCGTTTTAACACTCCGGAGGGACATTATGAGAACCTTGTCATGCCTTTTGGTCTGACTACTGCCTCGGCGGTGTTTCAACATTTTGTTAATGACATCTTTCGCCACCTTGTGGGGCAGTTTGTGGTAGTTTATTTAGATGACATCTTAATTTACTCGCCAGATCTTGTGTCTCATCAGGAGCATGTGAGACAGGTGTTGCAGATCTTGCGAGACAATAAGCTGCACGCCAAATGGGAAAAGTGTGTATTCGCCGTACAGGAACTTCAGTTTTTGGGTTTCCTGGTGTCAGCTTCCGGTTTCCGTATGGACCCTGAGAAAGTGAGAGCAGTGCTTGAATGGGATCGGCCAGAGGATCTTAAGGCACTGCAGCGTTTCCTGGGGTTTGCTAACTACTACCGGAAATTTATTCGTAATTTCTCATCTGTTGTCAAACCTCTCACTGACATGACTAAAAAAGGGACGGATTTTTCTAGGTGGTCTGACAAAGCTTGTCAGGCATTTTCCTCCTTGAAAAAATGTTTTGCTTCGGCCCCCATACTCATTCAACCAGATGCATCACAACCGTTCATTGTGGAGGTAGACGCGTCTGACGTAGGGGTGGGTGCAGTATTATCCCAAGGTCCGTCCTCTGGTAAATGGCATCCGTGCGCTTTTTTCTCTAAGAAATTGTCGTCCGCCGAGAGGAATTATGATGTCGGCAATAGGGAACTCTTGGCCATTAAGTTGGCTTTTGAGGAATTGCGTCACTTTTTGGAGGGGGCAGTCCACCCGGTCACCGTTATTACTGATCACAAGAACCTGCTGTATTTAGAATCTGCAAAGCGTCTGAATTCCAGACAAGCTAGATGGTCGTTGTTTTTTACCAGGTTTAATTTTGTCGTCACATATCGTCCTGGGTCAAAAAATGTTAAGGCTGATGCCTTATCTCGTAGTTTCCCAGGGGCCAGGAAGACGGATGACCCGGTTCCTATCCTTCAGGAGGGAGTTGTAGTGTCGGCTGTATGCTCTGAGCTTGAGGAGGAGGTATTGGAGGCTCAGGGGGACGCCCTGTAGGACCTCCAGGGAAACTGTTTGTTCCAAATCAGTTAAGACAAAAAGTTATCGAGGCACATCATAATTCTGCTTTAGCAGGACACCCAGGGAGTAAAGCAACTGTGGATCTCCTTTCTCGCCGGTTTTGGTGGCCTAACTTAAATAAAGAGGTAATAACTTTTGTCGCGTCCTGTGGGGTTTGTGCTCGCTCTAAGACCCCACATACCCATCCGTCTGGGACCCTCTTGCCTTTGAAAATTCCGGAGCGTCCATGGACTCATCTGTCTATAGACTTCATTACGGACCTCCCTCCGTCGTCAGGGAAAACTGTCATACTAGTTGTAGTTGACAGGTTCAGTAAGATGGCACATTTCATTGCTCTTCCTGCTCTTCCTAATGCTAAAACTCTGGCGTAGGTGTTCATTGGGGAGATTGTGAGACTTCACGGGTTGCCTTCTGATGTGGTGTCAGATAGGGGGTCTCAGTTTGTGTCCAAATTCTGGAGGGCATTTTGTTCACGTCAGGGGATGCAATTGTCTTTTTCCTTGGCTTTTCATCCGCAGACCAATGGTCAGACAGAGCGTCTGAATCAGAGCCTAGAGACATATCTTCGGTGTTTTGTCTCAGAGAACCAGGAGGACTGGTCTTCTTTCTTGCCTCTGGCAGAGTTCGCTCTTAACAATAGGCGGAGCGAGTCCACTGGTAAGTCCCCATTTTTTGGGGCATATGGTTTTCATCCCCAGTTTTGTACTTTCAATGGGGGGGGCCCTTCTGGGGTTCCTGAGGAGGAACGATTCTTGTCATCACTTGCTTCAGTTTGGAGAGGAGTACTGAATAATCTGAGTGCTATGGGCAACCGTTACAAACGTATGGCTGATAGGAGGAGAGGGTCTGGTCCGGACCTTTGTGTGAACGATCTGGTATGGTTGTCTACCAAGAATATAAAACTCAAGGTTCCCTCCTGGAAACTGGGTCCCAGGTTCATCGGTCCATACAGGATCAGTTCTATAATTAATCCTGTGGCATTTCGTCTGGACCTCCCTCCTACGTTAAAAATCCACAATGTGTTTCACAAATCGTTGCTTAAGAGGTACGTGGCGCCAGTTATACCGTCACCTCTACCTCCTCCTCCAGTGGTGGTCAATGGTAGCTTAGAATTTCAAGTGTCGAAGATCATTGACTCACGTCTGAATCGCCGGTCCCTTCAGTACTTGGTTCATTGGAAGGGGTATGGTCCTGAGGAGAGGACGTGGGTCCCTGCGTCTGATATTAACGCAGATCGATTGGTTCGGACCTTCCACACAACTTACCCGGGCAGACCTGGCCCTGAGGGTCCGGAGGCCCCTCGTAGAAGGGGGGTACTGTCATGGGTGCATCGCCACGAAGATCGTCGCGATTGCACATTCTGACTTCTCGCAGCTGAGTTGCTGTTACTTTGTGTTTGGTAGTGAGGGAGTTAATTTTACCTAGCTCTTTGCTAAGACTAGGTCCAGCCTCGCCCGGCTGCTTTTGATTATGCACTAATTAGCTTCCTTTATATACCTGCCAGTCTGCTTGTTAGATGCCGGTGAAAGCATTCATACAGACCAGCAGATTGGATCAGGTTATGAGAAGACTTGAGCTAAGAGTTCCTTTGTGGTTTCTCCTCTCCTCGCTTATAGTTTATCTCCTAGACCATTTGTGTTCCCTCTGTTTTTAAGTGTTGTATGCAAGACAGTATTTACTTTATCCCCTGTCTGTCTCGTTTGTCTGTACTGTTTGTTAAGCAGTGACCTGCCTATTCCCTGTGTGGTAATCAGGGTCCTTCTGAGGACTAGATTACAGTGGTCAGGGACTTATAGGAGACAGGGTTACGTTGGCGGCCTGGACCTCTGTACCATTAAAAGTACCTCCAGGTAGAGGGACTAGTCAGGACCCCAGTTTAGGGTCAGCATAGACCCGGTCCACCTCCAGCCTTTGACAGCGTAATACGTCTTCAGGATTCACCCACAGTACAACGGATATTATGTCAGGTAATACTATACTTTATGTACATGTTGATATTACCTATTCATATGTTATATTGTATGTTGTCCCTCTTGGTATTGATTACTGTCATTATATATATATTTGTGATACAGCGTGACATTCCCAAGGTCTTTTGGTCTTATGCCGACGTTTTCTCGAAGAAGGCTGCGGAGACTCATCCGCCTCATCGCCCCTATGACTGTCCTATCGACCTCTTGCCTGGAGCTGAGCCTCCTAGAGGAAGGGTTTATCCCCTCTCTCTTCCTGAGACAGAGGCCGTGTCCCAATATATTCAGGAGAACTTGGCAAGGGGATTCATTAGGAAGTCGGTGTCACCAGCGGGAGCGGGGTTCTTCTTTGTACAGAAGAAGAACGGAGAATTACGTCCGTGCATTGATTATAGGGGTCTCAACGCTATCACCGTGAAAAATAAGTATCCTTTGCCGCTAATCTCTGAGCTCTTTGACAGGCTTCGGGAAGCAAGGGTATTTACTAAGCTAGACCTGCGGGGTGTGTATAACCTGATTCGCATCCGTGAGGGGGATGAATGGAAGACGGCATTTAACACCAGGGATGGGCATTATGAATATCTGGTAATGCCCTTTGGGCTCTGTAATGCCCCAGCTGTCTTCCAAGACTTTGTGAATGACATCTTCCGGGATATGTTGACGACCTCGGTGGTAGTCTATCTGGATGACATTCTCATCTTTTCTCCAGATATGGCCTCCCACCGGAGAGATGTCTGCAAGGTCTTCGACCTCTTGCGAGCAAATTCCCTATATGCGAAGGTGGAGAAGTGCATGTTTGAGCAGGAGTCTCTACCTTTCCTGGGCTATATCATCTCTGCCCAGGGATTGGCTATGGATCCTACCAAACTACAGGCTGTGATGGATTGGCAAGAACCCCACTCCCTTAAGGCGGTGCAGCGCTTTATGGGGTTCATTAACTACTATCGCCAATTCATTCCCCACTTCTCTACTTTGGTAGCTCCCTTGGTAGCCCTCACCAAGAAGGGAGCTAATCCCAAGTTGTGGTCAGAGGAGGTCGCCAAGGTGTTCCCCTCCATCAAGTCGCATTTCGCCAGTGCTCCCATCTTACATCGCCCCGATGTCAATAAACCGTTTATTTTAGAGATGGATGCCTCTTCTGTTGGTGCTGGAGCAGTCCTTTTTCAAAGGGATGCCCAAGGTCGGAAGCATCCCTGCTTCTTCTTTTCCAAGACCTTTACACCAGCAGAGAGGAATTATTCCATTGGGGACAGGGAGTTACTGGCTATGAAGTTGGCCTTATCCGAGTGGAGACATCTTCTGGAGGGGGCTCGCTTCCCCTTCCAAGTGTACACGGACCACAAGAACTTGATGTATTTGCAGACAGCCCAGTGGCTAAATTCCCGTCAGGCCAGATAGTCCTTGTTCTTCTCCCGGTTCCATTTCACCCTCCGTTTCCTCTCCGGTGAGAAGAACATTCGCGCAGATGCTCTATCTTGCTCCGTGGTGTCCTCTGAGGAGTAGCCTCGGCTTATTGTCCCCACAGAGAGCCTAAGAACGGTGGCTCCGGTTTCGCTTAAGTCTGTGCCTCCGAGCAAGACTTTTGTGCCCACCAATTTGCGACCGGAAGTACTCTCTTGGGCACATTCGTCCAGGGTGGGTGGACATTTTGGGACAAAAAGGACTTCTGAGTTGCTGGCGAGGACATACTGGTGGCCGCAGATGGCCCGTGACGTCAGGGAATACGTTCAGGCGTGCGTCTCCTGCGCCAAGAATAAGTACCCTCGACAACGGCCAGCTGGGTTACTTTTCCCTTTACCGATGGCAGACAGGCCTTGGGAGATGGTCGGGATGGATATAGTGGTGGGCTTACCCAAGACTCGGGGCTGCACCATCATCTGGGTTATAACCGACCACTTCTCCAAAATTGTGCACTTAGTGCCGTTACCACGGTTACCATCTACACGGGCCTTGGCAGCATTATTCGTTAGGCATATTTTCCGCCTACACGGTATGCCAGACAAAATTGTCAATGATCGAGGTCCCCAGTTTGCGTCTTGGTTCTGGAGAGAGCTGTGTTGTTTACTCAGCATTGAGTTGAATCTCTCCTCTGCATACCATCCCGAGACGAATGGGTTGGTAGATAGTGCCAACCAGACCTTGGTCACATACTTGCAACATTTTGTCTCTGCCAGGCAGGATGACTGGGCATCCTTGCTACCGTGGGCTGAGTTCGCTCTAAATAATGCTGTGGCTGACTCCACCGGACAGACCCCATTCCTCCTGAACTACGGTCAGCATCCGCAGGTACCAGTGCCCATGCCCGTGTCTTCTGCCGATTCCAGGGTGGCAGACTGGGCTGTGGAGGCACGGGACATTTGGGACCGCACCCAGTATGCCATTCAGGCCTCCAAAGAGAGGATGAGGTCTTCGGCTGATGCCCATCGGTGCCCCGCTTCTATATTTGCTCCGGGTGACCTAGTGTGGCTTTCTGCCCGAAACATCAGGCTACGTGTAGAGTCCACCAAGTTGGCACCTCGCTTTTTGGGCCCCTTTAAAGTTCTTGAGCAGGTGAACCCGGTGGTTTACCGCCTAGCCCTTCCGCCTCGCCTTGGTATCACCGACACCTTTCACGTTTCCCTCCTGAAACCGGTGGCCATTTCCCGGTTTTCCGAGTCATCTGCCGGGACGTCGGGTTCATCTACCGATGATCATGAGGTGAACGCCATTGTTGGGTGCAAGGTGGTACGAGGCAAAACATTTTATTTGGTGGATTGGAGGGGTTATGGGCCTGAGGATAGGTCCTGGGAGCCTGCTGAGCATGTTCACGCTCCGCAGCTCATCGCTGCCTTTGAGCGCAGCGAGGCCCAAAGAAGGGGGGCCCTAGGAGGGAGGTAATGTTAGGGTTTGAGTTCCCGCTGCTGCACAAGGGGAGTCTCGAACCCGTCCCGCTGCAGTCTCCCATTCATTTCCGGCCACAGTGGAGCCTGCTCAGCAGAGACGTCGGTCCGAGCGTCTTGCCCATTCCAGTACTGTGCAGAGACTTGCTGCTGCCTCTCCTGGATCTGCTATTATAGCCAGTGCTGGAGCAGACGTCTTTGGGATGAAGTCCTGCATTTCCCCTTCTGAGCATGCCCAGGGTAAGATCTCTCATTGGAGATCAGGGGTCACATGTTCAGGTACTGCAGCAGCTCCTATTGGTCCGCCAGGAAGGTCCTGAAACTACATGTGTTTGGAACAGTTTCTCATTGGTCCTTGTTTCTGGCAGGTCCTGTAGCTGTTGCTATAAAAGGGTGGCATGGCTGGGCCGCCATGCGCTAATATCAATCGTTATATGCTTAGCGCCAGTGTGGTCATGCATGTGTGTGGTTAGGGCTCGGCTGAAATAAGCCCCTAGAATACCGACTTAATAGGTGAGGAGTTTGGTATGCTAGCTGGTCAGGGTCGGTGTCTTAGATGCCCTAGATTGCCGGCATAACCGGTGAGGAGTTTGATTGCCGTATTCAGGGCCTGGCGTTCAGACGCCATAGATTGCAGGTGACTCCCTCGAGGACATTAGCGCATGATCACGTTCTATGTTCGCTTAGCTGTTCACTGTGTACCTGGGTGCCTGACAGGACACAGAAGTTTGTCTCAGCGGCTCTGTGACGTAACAGGTTTCGCTTTCAACGTTAGACAGCGCCTTAGCGTGTTTATTTTGCGACTCAGTTGTGTTAAGTGAGTTCGCACACATCGCCATATAGCGCTGCGGCACTCCTTCTAGCGGCTCTGTGGATTAACAGAGTTCGCACATATTGCCACAGCGCTTTACGGCGTTTATTTTGGCGACTCTGCGGGATAGCATAGTTTGCTTCTTGCGCCATTTTACTAGCAGCAGGCTCCTCCTGCACGGTGGACCCCGGGCTGCGAACGCACCTCTCCACATCTTATATTTCGTGCGTTCCGCAGACCCTAACAGGGTATTTATGTTTGTCAGCTGTCACATACTAAATGATACTTTTTATTGCAAAAATGAGTTTTTGCATCACCACATTTTGAGAGCTATAATTTTTCCATATTTTGGCCCACAGAGTCATGAGAGGTCTTGTTTTTTGTGGGACGAGTTGACGTTTTTATTGGTACCATTTTCTGGCACATTAAATTTTTGATCGCTTTCTATTCCTATTTTTGGAAGACAGAATGAGCAAAAACCAGCAGTTCATGAATTTCTTTGGGGGGCGTTTACACCGTTCCGCGTGTGGTAAAATTGATAACGCATTTTTATTCTTCAAGCCAGTACGATTACAGCGATACCTCATTTCTATAATTTCTTTATGTTTTTGAGCTTTTATATAATAAAAACTATTTTATAGAAAAAACAATTGTTTTTGCATCACTTTGTTCTGACAGCTATAACTCTTTTTTTTCTCCGGAGATGGAGCTTCATGGCAGCTTGTTTTTTGCGGGACAAGATGAAGTTTTCAGGAGTACCATGTTTTTTTATATCCGTCTGTTTGATCGCGTGTTATTCTACTTTTTGTTCTGAGGTACGATGATAAAGCATTGTTTTTTGCATTGTTTTTTTTATGGTGTTCACTAAAGGGCTTCACTGGTGGGACAGTTTTATAGGTCGGCTTGTTATGAACGTGGTGATACTAAATACTTTTATTGTTTAGATTTTTATTATTCAAATATTTGTTTAGTGATAGAATAAATATTGATTTTTTATTATTTTTTAAATAGGTTTACAATTATTTAAAAACATTTTTTATTTAATTCTTATTTTTGCACTTTGTCCCACTATGGGACAATCATTTTCTTCAGGCTGATCGCTTCTATAGCATGCAGATGAAGCAGCATTTGAATGCTACAAAAGCAGTCAGCGCTGCAGCTTCAGTGAACTAATCTGTGAGACTTCCTAACATGCATAACAGGAAGTTTCACAGCTTTGGAGACCCGGATGTCGTCATTACGACATCGGGTCTCCATGGCAGCGATCGTGATCTTGCGGCGTGCCACGGGGTCTCCAATCTAAAGGCAGAGGATCCGTCAGCCCCTGTGCCAGCTCCGGAACACTGCGATCATGTTTGATCACAATGTTCCGGGGGTTAAAGTACCCAGAGTAGTCTGTGACTGCTCCTGGCACTTATTGCCGGGTGTCAGCTGTGAGAATCAGCTGACACCCGGCCGCGATCAGCCGGTCTCCCTCATGAGAGCGGCCGATCCAATATGACGTACTATCCCGTCCATGGTCATAGGGGCCCAGGTTACATGGATGGTATAGTACATCTAAAGTCAGAAAGGGGTTAAAAACATTTAATCTTAAATGAAAAATATGGCAGCAGCTGGTAAAAATGCAGATTAGTTTTCAAAAAATGTAAACTAAATGTAAAATTATGCAATATAACTATGTATTTAGACCATCAACATAAGTATAGTTAAAAGAAAATTTATAGCAGAAGTTGGATTTAGGGTCTGAATTTTAAGTGAACGTAAGAAGACAATATTAAAAGTCACATTGATTATATTCAAATACTGGCTTTCTACTTGCATTTGTTGCTATATACTGTCACAGTTTATTGTAGGAAATATGTGGATATAACAAAAAACTTCAAAAGTTGAAAAAAGTTAATTTTTTATGTATTTTTTCATACTGCTACTAGAGAAATTTATGTAAATGTATAGTTGTACCTATACTTCATAATTATAGTGGAATATTGTCATACATTTTACATTCTTTTTTGAATAATATGTTTGAAGTGTTCAAAGAGGTTTTCTGATTGAACAAGTTATTACCTATCCAGAAGATCTGGCACTGGAATACAATCAGTGTTTTGTGTTAAATGTAAATATAATGAATATCTGAAATAGATGTTAATATACACTACCCATAAAGTGTTGTCAAATTGTGTTCAATAATGTAAAAAGGTGCAGTACACACATGCAGATAATAATACTTATACAAATCAGTTTCAAAAGAATATAACAGAAGAAAGCAGCATCACTGGGCAATAAAGTGACATGTGCATATTCTCCTAGTTGAATTGACTCATGAGAAAAGCATCATGTGGAAATTAGTACCGCAAGCTTATTGAATCAAGAGGGGGCTTCCTTGGGGAAGGAGGCTAAATCTGAAGAGTCCGCATCCTGTTACGATGGTTCTCATTCATTGTGCTTTTTCTGTGAGATAATTCACCATTCAACTGTCACTTTATTGCTGTTTTGATGATTACGTCTTTTATAATTTTTTGATACTTCATTGCATATGTATTAATATATGTGTACATGTTTATTGCGTCTTTTTTAATTATTGAATACTATAAGACATTACTATAAATTTAGTTTTGTGCTACTCGTAATTGTGATAGTCATATGAATTTTGTCAAATTGCTAGATTTTGGCTTAGAAAACAAGTTCTAGCACAATGTGCACATATTTTATTTTTCTTGTCTAGGCTTCTGTGTTTGTTCAATAATAAATAATAATATTTTTAAAATTTAGAAAAGACAACTGATCTTTTGTACGTGAGAAAGCAGGAATAATTATCCAAAATATATATAATGTGAAAAAGCAATGGATAAAATATAACTTTTAATGAAGCTTTAAAAAGGACTAACCAACAAAAAATGTGAAAAAACAAGTGCCAGGTGAAAAAATAATAATAAACACACAAATAACGACAGACACAGATAATAAAATTACCCGGAGGTATATACAATCCTCTATGGGTAAATGCACCCCTTGTGACCTGATAGATTAATTGGAATCAGACAATGCGGCCATGGATATAATGCAAATACTGAAAGCGCAGCTGTCTTTTAACCAATTAAAGGTCCCACCTATAAATGCCACATACTATATGATATGAATATGGTTAAGGTAACTGAACTGTGTTATTGCACATACTACACAAATTGAACCTTAGAACCATACCAAAACTAAATAAAAACTGTTTACAGTTGTATGTGATAAACCATATAGATCTTTTTGTCTGATCTCTTAATGAATCCATTGCTTTTTCACATGATCTTTTGTATGTGTCTTTGTTTTTTTTTTTAAGTGTTTTATATTTATTTTGATAAATACTCCATTAGTAAGAAAACATTTTGGATGTATTATGAGTACAATTATGTTTGTTTATATGTATTGATTAACCCCTTAGTGACAGAGCCATTTTGCAGCTTAATGACCGGGCCAATTTTTACAATTCTGACCACTGTCATTTTATGAGGTTATAACTCTGGAACGCTTTAACGAATCCCGCTGATTCTGAGAATGTTTTGTTTTTTCGTGACATATTGTACTTCACGTTAGTGGTAAAATTTTTTGATATGACTTGTGTTTATTTATGAAAAAAACGGAAATATTGTGAAAATTTTGAAAATTTAACAATTTTCAAACTTTAAATTTTTATGCCCTTAAATCAGAGAGATATGTCACACAAATTTCTTAATAAATAACATTTCCCACATGTCTACTTTACATCAGCACAATTTTGGGACCAAAATTTTTTTTTGTTACGAAGTTATAAGGGTTAAAAGTTGACCAGCGATTTCTCATTTTTACAACACCATTTTTATTTTATGGACCACCTCACATTTGAAGTCACTTTGAGGGGTCTATATGATAGAAAATAGCCAAAAGTGACACCATTCTAAAAACTGCACCCCTCAAGGTGCTCAAAACCACATTCAAGAAGTCTATTAACCCTTTACGTGCTTCACAGGAACTGAAGCAATGTGGAAGGAAAAAATTAACATTTAACTTTTTTTGCAAAAACTTTAATTCGGAACCTATTTTGTTTATTTTCACAACTGTTAAAAGAAAAAATGAACCACAAAATTTGTTGTGCAATTTCTCCTGATTAAGCCGATACCCCATATGTGGGGGTAAACCACTTTTTGGGCGCACGGCAGAGGTTGCAAGGGAAGGAGCAACATTTGACTTTTTCAACGCAGAATTGGCTGGACGCCATGTCGCATTTGTAGAGGCCCTGATGTGTCTAAACAGTGGAAACCCATCACAAGTGACCCCATTTTGGAAACTAGACCCCCTAAGGAACTTATCTAGATGTGTGGTGAGCACTTTGAACCTCCAAGTAATTCACAGAAGTTTATAACATAGAACCGTGAAAATAAAAAATCATATTTTTTCCACAAAAACAATCTTTTCACCCCAATTTTTATTTTCCCAAGGGTAACAAGACCCCAAAAGTTTTTGTGCAATTTGTCCTGAGCATGCTGATACCCCATATGTGGGGGTAAACTACTGTTTGGGTGCAAGGCAGAGCTTGGAAGGGAAAGAGCGCCGTTTGACTTTTTCAGCGCAGAATTGGCTGGACGTCATGTCGTGTTTGTAGAGGTCCTGATGTGTCTAAACAGTGGAAACCCCCCAACAAGTGACCCCATTTTGGAAATTAGACCCCCTACGGAACTTATCTAGATGTGTGGTGAGCACTTTGAACCTCCAAGTGCTTCACAGAAGTTTATAACATAGAACCGTGAAATATAAAAAATCATATTTTTTCCACAAAAACGATCTGTTCACCCCAATTTTTATTTTCCCAAGAGTAACAAGACCCCAAAAGTTTTTGTGCAACTTGTCCTGAGCATGCCGATACCCCATATGTGGGGGTAAACCACTGTTTGGGCGCACGGCAGGGCTTGGAAGTGAAGGAGCGCCGTTTGACTGTTTCAAACCAAAATTGGCTGGAATTGAAATTGGACGCCATGTCGCGTTTGGAGAGCCCCTGATACGCCTAAACAGTCGAAACCCCCCACAAATCACACCATTTTGGAAACTAGACCCCTTAAGGAACTTATCTAGATGTGTGGTGAGCACTTTGAACCCCCAAGTGCTTCACAGAAATTAATAAACGTAGAGCCGTGAAAATAAAAAATCATTTTTTTCCTCAAAAATGATTCTTTAGCCCGCTATTTTTTTTATTTTCCCAAAGGTAACAGGAGAAATTGGACCCAAAAAGTTGTTGTGCAATTTTTCCTGAGTACGCTGATACCCCATATGTGGGGTGAAACCACTGTTTGGGCACATGGGAGTGCTTGGAAGGGAAGGAGTGCCATTTTGTAATGCAGACTTTGATGGAATGTTCTGCGGGCGTCATGTTGTGTTTGCAGAGCCCTTGATGTACCTAAACAGTAGAAACCCCCTGCAAGTGACACCATTTTGGAAACTAGACCCCCAAGGAGCTTATCTAGATGTGTGGTGAGCACTTTGAACCCCCAAGTGTTTCACAGAAATTTATAAACGCAGAGCCGTGAAAATGAAAAATCATTTTTTTTCTCAAAAATGTTTTTTTTAGCCAGCTATTTTTTATTTTCCCAAGGGTAACAGGAGAAATTAGAACCCCAAAATTGGTGTGCAATTTGTTCTGAGTACGTTGATACCCCATATGTTGGGGTAAACCACTGTTTGGGCGCACGGCAGGGCTCGGAAAGGAGGGAGCGACATTTGACTTTTTGAAAGCCACGTCGTGTTTGGAGACCCCCTGATGTGTCTAAACAGTGGAAACCCCCCAAGTGACCCCATTTTGGAAACTAGACCCCGTAAGGAACTTATCTAGATGTGTGGTGAGCACTTTGAAACCCCAAGTGTTTCACAGAAATTTATAAACGCAGAGCCGTGAAAATGAAAAATCATTTTTTTTCTCAAAATGTTTTTTTTAGCCAGCTATTTTTTATTTTCCCAAGGGTAACAGGAGAAATTAGAACCCCAAAATTGGTGTGCAATTTGTCCTGAGTCCGCTGATACCCCATATGTTGGGGTAAACCACTGTTTGGGAGCACGGCAGGGCTCGGAAGGGAGGGAGCGCCATTTGACTTTTTGAACGCCACGTCGTGTTTGGAGACCCCCTGATGTGTCTAAACAGTGGAAACCCCCCACAAGTGACCCCATTTTGGAAACTAGACCCCTTAAGGAACTTATCTAGATGTGTGGTGAGCACTTTGAACCCCCAAGTGTTTCACAGAAATTTATAAACGCAGAGCCGTGAAAATGAAAAATCATTTTTTTTCTCAAAAATTATTTTTTAGCCAGCTATTTTTTATTTTCCCAAGGGTAACAGGAGAAATTAGAACCCAAAAATTGGTGTGCAATTTGTCCTGAGTACACTGATACCCCATATGTTGGGGTAAACCACTGTTTGGGCGCACGGCAGGGCTCGGAAGGGAGGGAGCACCATTTGACTTTTTAAACGCCACGTCGTGTTTGGAGACCCCGTGATGTGCCTAAATAGTGGAAATCCCTCAATTCTAGCTCCAACCCTAACCCCAACACACCCCTAACCCTAATCCCAACCCTAATCCTAACCTAAATCCCAACCCTAATTCCAACCCTAATTGTAGCCCTAACCTTAATTGTAACCCTAACTCTAATTGTAACCCTAACCTTAATTTTAACCCTAACCCTAATTGTAACCCTAACCCTAATTCTAACCCTAATTATAACCCTAACCATAAGGCTAGGTTCATTTTGCGTTTTACCAGCCCGTTCAACACATAGCGTTGACGGGCTGGTAACGGTATAGCATAACATGATCGCGTTATGCTATACCCACTAGCGCAGAGGAATCAGCAGATGATTCATCTGCGCTAGCGGTGACGGAGCCCAGACGCTGCAGCCCGCGTCCGAGGCTCCGTCACTGAATGATGGCACGTCGCAAACGCATGCCGCTTTACGGCATGCGTCGCGATGCGCCCTCAAATGGGGGTGAATGGCAGCGTTAACGGACTGCCTTACACCGCGTTATACCGCGGTGTAACGCAGTCCGCCTAACGGACTGCCATAACGCAGTATGAACCCAGCGTAACCCTAACCCTAATTATAACCCTAACCCTAATGCTAACCCTAACCCTAATGCTAACCCTAACCCTAATTATAACCCTAACCCTAATTATAACCCTAACCCTAACAGAAAAATGAAAATAAATATAATTTCTATTTTTTATTATATGTCCCTAACTAAGGGGGTGATAAATGGGGGGGTATGTACTGTTTTTTTTATTTTGATCACTGTGATAGTTTATCACAGTGATCAAAACGCAGTTTCTGGAGAATGAATGAAACTTTTTTTGAATCTGCCGCCAAGCAGATCGGCGGGCGCACTGCGCATGCGCCCGCCATTTTTTTTTTGCAGGAAGAAGACGCCGGGATCCTGGGGCCTGCGGGAGGACAGAGGACACCGGTAAGTATACGGGGGGCGATCGGGGGACCCTCATTTTCTCCCCTCTGATGTGCGATCACATCAGAGGGGAGAGAAATCATTTTTTATTTTTTTTTTTTTTTGCGATCGCATCTATGCTTGCATAGACGCGATCGCAACACCGGGATCGGTGAATACCGACCCGGATCATGTTCTCTGGGGTCTCGGCTACCCCCGGTAGCCGAGACCCCAGAGAATATTTGCCCATTCCCCCACCAGCACAGCGGCACTTAGCGGCGGGCGCACTGAGCATGCGCCCGCCATGTTCTTCATCGCGCCGGCCCTGGGGGACACCGGAGGGCCCTGGGGCCACATACAGGACATCGGGGGCCACATGGGGGTCCCGGGGACCCTTTTTCTCTGTCCTCTGATGTCCGATGACATCAGAGGACAGAGAAATTAAATGGCACAACTTTTTTTTTTGTTGTTGCGGTCGCCGTTATAGGGCTAATAACGGCGATCGCAACATCAGTGTCGATAAAAACCGACCCGATTCATGTTCTCTGGGGTCTCGGCTACCCCCGGTAGCCGAGACCCCGGAGAAAATGCGCCTCTAGGGGGCTCTATTCACTTTTTCCACAGCGCCGTTAATTAACGGCGCTGTGGTTTAAGTACCCTTAATGACCGCCGTTAAAAGGCGTATCGGCGGTCATTAAGGGGTTAAAGCTCATCACAACAAATGGGGTATACTTATACATATCTGATTATAAAACAGCATTTAAAAAAAAGTACCTGTACTTGCAGATAACTTTTCAGAATAAGTTCAGAGGTGTGTACATAAGCAATAACTGTATCTGTGGTCAATTATGATATATATCGAACATTTTCTTTTCTGCATGCTTTATCTCTTACTTATTCATTGCTGAGCTTGTAGGTGGAGTTTAGCTGTTTTTTGCGATATTGTCTCCATTACACAGTACATATAGACATGAGTAATACTACTCTCCTATTTCTATATAGTACATGTTTGGAAGAAACAGCAAGCAAGAGCCTTAAATTAAACTAATTCATGCTAGCAAAACCATGGGCTTCACACATGCCAGAACATTTCAAGGAAAACAAAGCCTGGATGGTTACTGTCATCGTTCCACCCCTCTGTGTGTCTGGGATGCAGTTACTGACTGCTCAGCCGTCCAATATGATACAGGGGCATGCTGAAGCTGTCAGTACTTTGATTGACAGCTCAGCCATCCAGTCTGGTGCAGAGGCATGCTGAGCTGTGGTGTGTTGATTGACAGATCAGCTATCCAGTCTGAGACTGGGAGGTGCTGGCTGTCTACAGGTATTCATTTTTCTAGGTGATTTCCAGGCTAATTAACATGGTTATAAAAATGGAAAGAAAAGCAGAAGAAGGAGCAATGATCATAACTGTTAATGAATAATAACAATTTTATTACATAAATAGTTATAAAAATATCAGAACAACATAGAATCATGGATCATAATGATATGGGACAAGATAACAGGAAGACTACAGGCAGCTAATGCATAGTTTCTCTCAAATAATAATAAAAATGTATCTAGGTTATCAAGTGGGGGCTAATAAGATATGCTTGTGTCTATATATTAGTATAATATTTATGCTGCACCAGACAGCTCCCATTTATATAACCAAAGTATATCCAATCACAATTACATTATTGTGGTGTGTATATAATACAGGTCCTTCTCAAAAAATTAGCATATAGTGCTAAATTTCATTATTTTCCATAATGTAATGATTAAAATTAAACTTTCATATATTTTAGATTCATTACACACCAACTGAAATTTTTCAGGTCTTTTATTGTTTTAATACTGATGATTTTGGCATACAGCTCATGAAAACCCAAAAATCCTGTCTCAAAAAATTAGCATATCAAGAAAAGGTTCTCTAAACGAGCTATTACCCTAATCTTCTGAATCAACTAATTAACTCTAAACACATGCAAAAGATTCCTGAGGCTTTTAAAAACTCCCTGCCTGGTTCATTACTCAAAACCGCCATCATAGGTAAGACTGCCGACCTGACTGATGTCCAGAAGGCCATCATTGACACCCTCAAGCAAGAGGGTAAGACCCAGAAAGAAATTTCTGAACAATTAGGCTGTTCCCAGAGTGCTGTATCAAGGCACCTCAATGGGAAGTCTGTTGGAAGGAAACAATGTGGCAGAAAACGCTGTACAACGAGAAGAGGTGACCGGACCCTGAGGAAGATTGTGGAGAAGGACCGATTCCAGACTTGGGGGACCTGAGGAAGCAGTGGACTGAGTCTGGTGTAGAAACATCCAGAGCCACCGTGCACAGGCGTGTGCAGGAAATGGGCTACAGGTGCCGCATTCCCCAGGTAAAGCCACTTTTGAACCATAAACAGAGAAGCAGCACTGGGCTACAGAGAAGCAGCACTGGACTGTTGCTAAGTGGTCCCAAGTACTTTTTTCTGATGAAAGCAAATTTTGCATGTCATTCAGAAATCAAGGTGCCAGAGTCTGGAGGAAGACTGGGGAGAAGGAAATGCCAAAATGCCTGAAGTCCAGTGTCAAGTACCCACAGTCAGTGATGGTGTGGGGTGCCATGTCAGCTGCTGGTGTTGGTCAACTGTGTTTCATCAAGGGCAGGGTCAATGCAGCTAGCTATCAGGAGATTTTGGAGCACTTCATGCTTCCATCGGCTGAAATGCTTTATGGAGATGAAGATATCATTTTTCAGCACAACCTGGCACCTGCTCACAGTGCCAAAACCACTGGTAAATGGTTTACTGACCATGGTATTACTGTGCTCAATTGGCCTGCCAACTCTCCTGACCTGAACCCCATAGAGAATCTGTGGGATATTGTGAAGAGAAAGTTGAGAGACGCAAGACCCAACACTCTGGATGAGCTTAAGGCGGCTATCGAAGCATCCTGGGCCTCCATAACACCTCAGCAGTGCCACAGGCTTATTGCCTCCATGCTACGCCGCATTGAAGCAGTCATTTCTGCAAAAGGATTCCAGACCAAGTATTGAGTGCATAACTGAACATTATTATTTGTTGTTTTTTTTTTTATTTTGTTTTAAACACTTTTATTTTATTGGACGGATGAAATATGCTAATTTTTTGAGACAGGATTTTTGGGTTTTCATGAGCTGTATGCCAAAATCATCAGTATTAAAACAATAAAAGACCTGAAAAATTTCAGTTGGTGTGTAATGAATCTAAAATATATGAAAGTTTAATTTTAATCATTACATTATGGAAAATAATGAAATTTAGCACTATATGCTAATTTTTGAGAAGGACCTGTATATAACATAATGAAAGCTATTATTATATACAGGCACGTGTGTTAGACTTTCACAAAATGGTCCATTAATATATGGATTACATTATTACTATAAAATGTCACAGAAAATTACCAGTACAAGCGCAATTATCATACACTAGTAGAATAATGTACCTGTGATCATAACGAGAGGAGTCTGCACTGACATTGCCAGAAAAAAACACCTCGACGCGCGTTTGAGCGCCTCTGCAGCTTTGTCCAGAGGTGAGTGTGTTTATTGACAGATCAGCTATCCAGCCTGAGACTGGGAGGTGCTGATTGTCTACAGGTATTCATTTTCCCAGGTGATTTCCAGGCTACTTAACATGGTTTTAACTCCCAGTCCTCTGCTAGACTTACATTTAGCTACTGCATGGTTTTTCTCTCTGTGACTTGCATTCTGCTTGTAGATCTTTCACTCAGCATCACAGTGACCATGGTAGAGACAAGTCTGATTAGGCCAAGGTCATATTCTCCCCATACCACTTAATATAATTGACAAATCTCTTTCTATGCACACACAAGGGAGAGACCTGTCAGTCAACTATAGCAGTGCAAAGAAAAGCCTACTCTTCAAACTATCTATTCACTGAAATGCCAATGCAGTGAAGAGGAAGACATGTGTGGCTGTAATTGTGCAATCAGGCTCTGAATCATGCTGACCAATCAAGTGATAGATTCTCTTTAAACAGTAATTTATGAGTGTAGCAGTGAATACAGCACTGAAGTGAGATAAAGCATTATAAGAATGCAGCTGCTTCAAGACCCTCTTTCTTAAGTCACTTCTTTCTCCTCTACCCTCTACTATTCATATACTTCAATTGAAAGCTATAATCTGATTCCTCAGATGACAATCCATTTTGTCTTGATCCAGACAGATTTTAGATGTGTATATGAATGAAATCAGGATTCAGAGTATTGAAGAAGCATTTCAAAGGTGAAGAAATAACCATATGTCTCTTATAAAATATGTAGCAAAGTTTCTCATATTTGCAAGTTTTGTAGATTTGTATTACAGATTTCTTTTATCTGCAAAATATTACATTTTCACATGTTTTATACATGTTATGAATGTATAAAATGGATATCAAAATAAAGAGATTCATCCTAACTACATGATACTTCTTGCGTTGCTGAATATGCTGTCTATGCATGTAGTGTAGGAAGAAAAGCACAACAGCGTAAAGCCCACAAGAAGAGAAAAAAGCTAAATAGATTTTAATAAGTTTTACATCTATTTATTTTACATTTGGTTACCTTAAATTTAATATGAACTTTCAAGCTTATTAGAATTACCTTAGTGAATGTATTTGTGTGATTTACTGAATAAGAAGCAGAATAATTATTTTTAGATTCAGACAGTACTTACAGTTATCCATTTTAAACCAGCCTTAAGCTGGAAATATGAAAAGACATTTTTTCCTTCTAGGTGCATACCATTTCCATTAGATGTGATGGATATTTTTGCATTAAAGGGATTCTTAGAAGATGAAAAATACTGATTACCTCTCTTTTCTCTAATATAGCAATAGTTCATGTCTCAGAAGTGGTTCTATTGTCAAAGTGAATAATATTTTAATATGGTTAGGGATGGCCTAATTTGTCTTGTTGGAAAAATGAAATGACTTTTGACATTTAAGAGTTTTATTATCAGTTATTTGAGGCATATCACTGCCAACAGTTTTATATTACACATTTTTAGAAGTTGTACAGAAACACAATTCAAAGCAATTTACATTCCAGAAAAAATGGAACACTCACCTATAATTATTGTGAATTTGCATAGTTTTTTAATTTAACACTTTCTTTATATTTGCTTAGTTTGGGTGACATGAAGTATAGGACAGTTATCTATTTATATGTAACATATTTTGTTCACATTATGTTACCTCAAATTTCATTCAAAATTTATGGCAGCTATGAGCCTTTTACATCTGCAATAAGAGTAATATTATTATTACACACATAATTCACACTAAGTGCAGCTTTGTACACTTGCTATTCCAAATGAAGGAATGAGATGCAAAGAGAAAATACCCTTAATTCTAATGCAGACAGGAAAGTTGTACTCACAGTACCTGTTGTAACGGGTCTGGTGGGTGGAACTACTGACGAGACAGGTCAGGTTGGTGGAACCACATAGCTTTATTATACAAGAGATTTTACTTGTAAGAGAGCGGGTGGCACCTGGGAAAAGGGCAGGGATTCACGGCAGAGGATATAGGTAGTTTCTGGACAGGCAGGTTTGTCACAGCAAGTGACCAAGGAAGTCTCTGGGCAGGCAGGTTGTAACGGTAAGTAACCGAGGCAGTCTCTGGACAGGCAGATTGTCACGGCAAGTGACCAAGGCAGTCTCTGGGACAGGCAGGTTGTCACGGCAAGTGACCAGGCAGTCTCTGGGCAGGCAGGTTGTCACGGCAGGTGACCAGGCAGTCTCTGGGCAGGCAGGTTGTCACGGCAAGTGACCAGGAAGTCTCTAGACAGGCAGGTTGTCACAGCAAGTGACCAGGCAGACTCTGGGCAGGCAGGTTGTCATGGCAAGTGACCAGGCAGTCTCTGGGCAGGCAGGTTGTCACGGCAAGTGACCAGGCAGTCTCTGGGCAGGCAGGTTGTCACGGCAAGTGACCAGGCAGACTCTGGGCAGGCAGGTTGTCATGGCAAGTGACCAGGCAGTCTCTAGACAGGCAGGTTGTCACAGCAAGTGACCAGGCAGTCTCTAGACAGGCAGGTATATACGACCTGATATGGTGGAGCCTCCAGGTAGGCTGCAGTCGGATGACAGATGATCGCTCCCAGGTGAGCAGGCAAGAGCTGGGGATCTCTGCAGATGATGTCCGAACTTCAGGATGGAGCTGCAGTCTGATGGCAGATGATCGCTCCCAGGTGAGCAGGCAAGAGCCGGGGATCTCTGCAGATGATGTCCGAACTTCCGGATGGAGCTGCAGTCGGATGGCAGATGATCGCTCCTAGGTGAGCAGGCAAGAGCCGGGGATCTCTGCAGATGACGTCCGAACCTCTGGATGGAACTGCAGACGGATGGCAGACAGGCAAGCCGACAGGTAACAGGCAGGTAACTGGAATCAGGAGCTGAAGGCTGAAACAGAGTTAGACTGCACAGGAACAACATTGCTCGGGCACCTACATTAAGGAGGAAGCCCTTAATATAGGGTGGAGTCCTCCAGCATTGGCTGGAGACTGATTTGGAAAATGCGCGCGGCTCCTTTAAGAGCGGGGGAGGGTGCGGGCGCGCGCCCTAAGGCCAGTAGCAGGGAAGGAGCGCGCGGGACCAGCAGGGCGGAAGGAGGACGTCATAGGCGCAGAGGGGGCTGGGAGCACTGAGGACGCTAAGCGCAGGTGAGGAGAGCGACGTCCCTGTCTGGCAGCAGGCAGGGACGCGGGCGCTACAGTACCCCTCCCTCTAGGCCCCCCTTCTTTAGGCCAGAAAGAAATTTAGCTAGGATAAGAGGGGCATGGATGTTCTCCCGAGGCTCCCAGGTTCTCTCCTCAGGACCAAACCCCTTCCAATCCACCAAAAAATAAGTCTTTCTTCCTACCCTTTTTGTGGCCAGAATGTTCTCTACCTCAAATTCATCATCAGCAGACACTGGAGCAGGAGGTGTACCTGTAGACTTAAAAAAAGAGTTAAGAACCACAGGTTTGAGGAGAGATACATGAAAAGAATTAGGAATTCTCAAATTGGCCGGGAGTTTCAATTTATAGGACACCGGATTGATCTGACTGATGATCTCAAAAGGACCGATGAACCGAGGACCTAACTTGTAGGACGGAATTTTGAGTCGAACATATTTGGACGAAAGCCAGACTTTGTCCCCAGGACGGAATTGAGGAGGATCCAGACGTTTTTTGTCAGCATGTCTTTTCATGCGCTCGGATGACTGAATGAGTGCGGACCGGGTACTCTCCCAGATGGAGGAGAATTCTCTAACCAGAGATTCCGCAGCTGGATTGTCCACAGAGATGGAAACAGGGACAGGGATTCGAGAGTGCTGACCGAAGACTACAAAAAACGGAGACTTGGTGGAAGATTCGCTCTCATGATTATTGTAGGAGAATTCGGCCCAAGGCAGGAGCTCCACCCAGTCAGAATGGTGGGCATTAACGAAGTGTCGAAGATAACTGGTCAAATTCTGATTTATTCGTTCAACTTGTCCATTGGACTGTGGGTGGTAAGCGGAGGAAAAATCCAGGGTGACGTCTAGCAACTTACAAGTGGCTCTCCAGAAACGTGAGGTGAACTGAACCCCACGATCCGACACAATGTGACGAGGCAGACCATGAAGACGGAAGATGTGGCGGATAAAGTCTTTAGCCAACTCGGGTGCAGACGGAAGACCTGGCAGAGGAATGAAGTGAGCCATCTTGGAAAAGCGGTCAGCGACCACCCAAATGACCGTACAACCGGCAGAGACGGGCAGATCTGTTATGAAGTCCATGGCTATATGCTGCCAGGGGCAGCGGGTACAGGAAGCGGAAGAAGACGGCCGGTAGGCAGGTGTCTCGGAACTTTGTTGCGGGCACAGGAAACACAGGCAGAAACAAAGTCTATTACGTCTTTGTGCAGGGTAGGCCACCAATAATGCCGAGTAATGAGTTGGAGGGTCTTTTTTTGACCAGCGTGGCCAGCGAGTTTAGACGAGTGACCCCAATGTAGGATTCTCTTCCGATCGGTTTCTGATACGAACGTCTTACCAGGAGGGAGACGATTTAGACTCACGGAGCCACCTGCATCACTCTGGCGGGATCGATGATATGTTTAGGCTCATCTTCGAGATCCGACACCAGGAAAGACCGAGACAAGGCATCCGCCTTGATGTTTTTGTCAGCTGGGCGAAAATGCAAAAGAAAATCGAAGCGGGCAAAAAACAAGGACCACCGGGCTTGGCGAGGATTAAGTCTCTGTGCCTGCTGGAGGTATGCCAGATTTTTGTGATCCGTGTAGATGATTACCGGATGAAGAGCCCCTTCGAGTAGGTAACGCCACTCCTCCAATGCCAACTTAATGGCCAATAACTCTCGATCTCCTATGGAGTAGTTGCGCTCGGAGGAGGAGAAGAGTTTGGAGAAGAAACCGCAGGACACCATCCTCCCGGATGGCGATTTTTGGGTAAGAACCGCTCCGGCTCCAGCAGAGGAAGCGTCCACCTCCAGGAAGAACTGCTTGTTGCCATCCGGGCGATGCAGCACTGGAGCGGAAGAGAAGGCCTGTTTCAGAGAAAGGAAGGCCTCCTCTGCTTCGGTCGTCCACTGTTTGGGGTTAGCATCCTTGCGAGTGAGCGCTGAGATTGGAGCAGTCCTGGAAGAGAAGTGCGGTATGAAGAGACGGTAATAGTTGGCGAATCCCAGGAACCGCTGAATGGCCTTCAACCCCTCCGGTCGGGGCCACTTCTCGATGGCAGACAATTTCTCCGGATCCATTCGTAGGCCTGTCTGAGAAATGATGTAGCCCAGAAACGGAAGCGATGTCTGCTCAAAGAGGCACTTCTCATATTTGGCGAAGAGGTGATTCTGCCTGAGCCTGAGCAGAACCTGACGAACATCCCTCCGGTGAGACTGAAGATCCGGAGAGAAGACCAAGATGTCGTCAAGGTACACCACAACGCAGGAATAGAGGAGGTCCCGGAAGATGTCGTTGACCAACTCCTGAAAGACTGCTGGAGCATTACAGAGACCAAAGGGCATCACCAAGTACTTGTAGTGGCCGTCCCGGGTGTTGAATGCCGTCTTCCATTCATCTCCTCGACGGATACGAACCAGGTTGTATGCTCCACGAAGATCTAGTTTGGTGAAGACTCTAGCCCTCTAAGACGATCAAACAGTTCTGGAATGAGCGGAAGAGGGTACTTATTCTTCACCGTGATCGAATTTAGGCCTCTGTAGTCAATACAGGGACGGAGAGATCCGTCTTTCTTTTTAACGAAGAAAAAACCTGCTCCCGCTGGGGAGGTAGATTTCCGGATAAATCCCTTTGCTAAGTTCTCCTCGATATATTCGGACATCGACCTGGTCTCAGCAGCAGACAACGGGTAAATACGCCCACGGGGAGGCGTAGTACCGGGTAACAGGTCAATCGGGCAATCATATGGTCTATGCGGGGGTAATGTCTCTGCTTCCTTTTTATTGAAAACATCAGCAAATGACCAATATGGAATCGGGAGTCCAGGTAGATTAGCAGGTGTAGGAGAAGAATAGACAGGATGAACAGGCACCAGACACGTTTTATGACAGTCCTGTCCCCAGCGAAGAACCTCTCCATTCTGCCAGTCGAGCACAGGTGCATGTTTTTGGAGCCAAGGCAGACCTAGTAAGAAAGCATGAGAGAGTCCAGGCAGAACATGAAATGAGATGCTCTCAGAATGCAACATTCCCACCTGCAGGGTTATGACTTCGGTGATAAGTCGGATGGGACGAGGTAGGAGACCCCCATCCACAGCAGCAACAGATACAGGTTCAACAAGAGGTTTGGTGGGAATGTGATACTTCTCTACTAGAGCCTGTGACACGAGATTCCCAGCTGCTCCAGAATTAAGTTGGGCCATTTCGAAGTGGCGGTTCTTACCGATCAGAATTGAAACCGACAGCAGCAGGGATGAAGAGGATTTATTTTTGTCTAGATTGACCTCTCCAAGCGAACCTAGACACAGGCGTTTTCCCGACTTCTCCGGACAGGTTTGGATCCAGTGCTCCTTACTGCCGCAGTAGAAGCAACTTTTCTCGGCACGGCGTGAGTCCTGACGGGCTTTGACCATCTTGGTCTGGTCGACCTGTATAGGCTCAGCAGTGTGCACCTGAGGAGAAACGGAAGAGGTTATAGATCTCTGACACGAGGGTGCAAGATGGGAAAATTATTTTTTACGGGTGATCTCTTTGGCTCGTTCCTGGAACCGAAGATCAATTCGATTGGCAAGATTTATTAAATCATCTAGAGAGGTTGGAACGTCCCGACCGGCAAGTTCGTCTTTAATACGGCCGGACAGACCCTCCCAGAAGACCGAAATTAGAGCTTCATTGTCCCAAAGGGCTAGTTCTGAGGCTAAAGTCCGGAACCGTATGGCATATTGACCAACGGTGAGACTCTCCTGACGGAGACGTAGCAGAGATGATGCAGAGGAAGTCTTCCGTCCAGGTTCGTCGAATACCTTCCGGAAGGTCGAGAGAAAAGCAGGCAGGTCAGATACCAGAGGATCCTCTCTCTCCCAGAGAGGATTAAGCCAGGCCAGGGCTTCTCCGGTGAGATGGGACATGATGAAGGCAATTTTGGCCCGGTCAGAGTTAAACTGGTGTGCCAGGAGTTCAAAATGCAGGGTGCACAGATTAATGAAACCCCGAGCCAGAGCAGGATCGCCTCCAAACCTAGGAGGAGCTGACAGTCGGGGTCCGGGAATGGAAACCACGGAATTGGGAATCAGCGGGACTGACGGATTATGAGTCATGGCTCCAGCGATGGTTGCAAGTGATGATTTCAGAGTGTCCAGACGGGATTTGACGTTCCGCAGGTGACCCAGGATGGTCTCCTGTTGAGACCTCTGGCGAGACAGCTCATGACACAGTTCCGGGAGTGAAGGGGTTTGGGTGCCACCGGGTTCCATGGCCCGAGCAAACTGTAACGGGCCTGGTGGGTGGAACTACTGACGAGACAGGTCAGGTTGGTGGAACCACAAGCTTTATTATACAAGAGATTTTACTTGTAAGAGAGCGGGTGGCACCTGGGAAAAGGGCAGGGATTCACGGCAGAGGATATAGGTAGTTTCTGGACAGGCAGGTTTGTCACAGCAAGTGACCAAGGAAGTCTCTGGGCAGGCAGGTTGTAACGGTAAGTAACCGAGGCAGTCTCTGGACAGGCAGGTTGTCACGGCAAGTGACCAAGGCAGTCTCTGGACAGGCAGGTTGTCACGGCAAGTGACCAGGCAGTCTCTGGGACAGGCAGGTTGTCACGGCAAGTGACCAGGCAGTCTCTGGGCAGGCAGGTTGTCACGGCAAGTGACCAGGCAGTCTCTGGGACAGGCAGGTTGTCACGGCAAGTGACCAGGCAGTCTCTGGACAGGCAGGTTGTCACGGCAAGTGACCAGGCAGTCTCTGGGCAGGCAGGTTGTCACGGCAAGTGACCAGCAGTCTCTGGGCAGGCAGGTTGTCACGGCAAGTGACCAGGCAGACTCTGGGCAGGCAGGTTGTCATGGCAAGTGACCAGGCAGTCTCTAGACAGGCAGGTTGTCACAGCAAGTGACCAGGCAGTCTCTAGACAGGCAGGTATATACGACCTGATATGGTGGAGCCTCCAGGTAGCTGCAGTCGGATGGCAGATGATCGCTCCCAGGTGAGCAGGCAAGAGCGGGGATCTCTGCAGATGATGTCCGAACTTCCGGATGGAGCTGCAGTCGGATGGCAGATGATCGCTCCCAGGTGAGCAGGCAAGAGCCGGGATCTCTGCAGATGATGTCCGAACTTCGGATGGAGCTGCAGTCGGATGGCAGATGATCGCTCCTAGGTGAGCAGGCAAGAGCCGGGGATCTCTGCAGATGACGTCCGAACCTCTGGATGGAACTGCAGACGGATGGCAGACAGGCAAGCCGACAGGTAACAGGCAGGTAACTGGAATCAGGAGCTGAAGGCTGAAACAGAGTTAGACTGCACAGGAACAACATTGCTCGGGCACCTACATTAAGGAGGAAGCCCTTAATATAGGGTGGAGTCCTCCAGCATTGGCTGGAGACTGATTTGGAAAATGCGTGCGGCTCCTTTAAGAGCGGGGAGGGTGCAGGCGCGCGCCCTAAGGCCAGTAGCAGGGAAGGAGCGCGCGGGACCAGCAGGGCGGAAGGAGGACGTCATAGGCGCAGAGGGGGCTGGGAGCACTGAGGACGCTAAGCGCAGGTGAGGAGAGCGACGTCCCTGTCTGGCAGCAGGCAGGGACGCGGGCGCTAACACCTGTTTACATTGAAGCTGCTTATCATTCTGTACTACAGTGTTACTCTATATGCTACTTCACATGGGTACCATGATTACTGTTTATTGATCTAGCTACAAGCACTAAGGAAAGATAGGGAATTCTTGTGTCTCTACAATAGAAAAACTAAACTGGATCCCTACGATCTAACGGGGAACCTGATCCTGCGATCCCGACCCGCTAAAGTCCTCAGCTAGTCTGAACGAAGACCTTAGTTGCGAGGAGGAATCCCTACAAGATCTAGGGACTGGGAGAAAAGGTGGACACCTCCTAACAGAAATTGTAGCAGGATAATTAAACAAAAAACAAATACTTAGAGATACTAAGACAAGCAAAACTGACTGAGAAAGGCACCTAAAGCACCCGGCTAGCTTAAGAGTAGATAATACAATGAAGTCCAGCAAAGCCAGAAGGGCGAGCAGGACTAAATAGGGAAAAAAGGTCATGTGACCAGCAAACTGAAAAAAAACCTAACAGAGGTTCTAACAGTACCCCCCTTCTAAGAGGATCCTCCGGATCCCCTAGGACTTAGGCTTATCCGGAAACCTCTTGTGAAACGCCCGGACAAGTCTAGACGCTGAAACATCATCCGCCCTCACCCATGAGTTATCCTCGGGTCCATAACGCTTCCAAGCGACGAGGTACTGCAAACTCCCTCTATACCGTCTAGAATTTAGGATGCGGGAAATCTCATATTGCCCGTCCTCCACCACCAGGGGAACAGCGGCCGAGACGTCTCCATCTGAGACCTCAGCTTTTTTCAAAAGAGAAACATGAAACACCGGATTAATCTTCCAGGAGGTAGGAAGCTCCAACTTAACAGCAGATTGGTTAATAACCTGAAGCACCTTAAAGGGCCCTACAAACTTGGGACCCAATTTCTTAGACGGAATCCTCAAGCGCAGATTCTTAGAGGACAACCAAACCATGTCACCAATAGCAAATAAAACCTCTTGTCGTTTTCTATCAAAATACACTTTGGATCTTTTGTTAGCCTCCTGAAGATTACCACGCACATCAGTCCAAACTCTCTCCAAATCACCAGAAAAATTCTCCTCTTCAGGTACAGCCGATCCCAACTTGGAAAATGACCCAAACGACGGATGTCTCCCAGTACAACAAAAAAAAAGGCGAACAACCAGCAGAAGTGGATGTATGGTTGTTAAGAGCAAACTCAGCAAGTGACAGAAACTCAGACCACCCCTCCTGATTGTCTGCCACAAAACAACGCAAGAACTGCTCAACATCCTGGTTTTTCCTTTCTGTCTGGCCATTAGACTCAGAATGATATCCGGATGAAACAATGTCAGTAGGAACGCCATGTAGTCTGACAATTTCCTTGACAAAGGCCTTAGCGAGAGTCTTAGCGCAGGGCAGTTTGATGAAAGGAACCAAGTGACACATCTTGCTAAAACGGTCCACAACCACCCAGATGACAGTGAAACCCTCAGAGGGGGGAAGGTCAATAATAAAGTCCATAGCCAAATGTGTCCAAGGTGCGCTAGGGACCTCCAGAGGGCAAAGCAACCCGCGCAGCAGAGTATGAGAAGACTTAGATCTAGCACACACAGTGCATTGACGCACCCACTTAATGACTTCCTTCTGCCATCCAGGCCACCAAAAGCTGCGACCCACAAGTCTCTTGGACTCAGAGGCTCCAGGATGACCTGCCAACCGAGAGTCATGACATTCAGCAAACAAATCTCTCCTCAGGGTACCAGGCACAAACAACCTCCCATGCGGCATGTTAGATGGGGCATTCTCCTGTGCTTTAAGAATCTCATCTTCCAACACAGAGTCCAAAACAGCAATAACAACCCCCTCTTGCAAAATGTTTTCCTCCTCCTCAGTACCCACCATAGGAGAAAAGCTGCGAGACAAAGCATCAGCTTTAACATTTTTAGTACCTAGGATGTAAGTAACGGTAAAATTAAACTGCGAGAAAAACAGTGCCCACCTAGCCTGACGGGCATTCAAGCGTTTGGCAGCATCAAGGTAGACCAGATTTTTATGATCGGTGAAGACTTGAACGGGAAATTCCGCTCCCTCCAAAAAATGACGCCACTGTTCAAATGCGAGTTTAATTGCCAACAATTCCCAATTACCGATATCATAATTTAGTTCAGACTCAGAAAATTTCTTTGAAAAAAAGCACAGGGATGTACTCCATCCGTATTTTCCTGAGACAACACCGCGCCGAACCCCACAGAAGAAGCATCAACCTCAACCAAAAATGGTTTAGTCACATCAGGCTGCGTAAGGATGGGAGCAGAGCTGAACTTCTCCTTTAGCAACACAAGAGCCTCAATGGCCTCAGTAGTCCACTGAAATGCATCAGCACCTTTCCTGGTGAGATCGGTCAGAGGTTTGGCAATCACAGAAAAATTTTTAATGAATTTTCTATAATAATTGGCGAACCCCAAAAACCTCTGTATTGATTTCACACCAATAGCCCTAGGCCATTCCTGCACAGCTTGCACTTTCACCGGGTCCATCTCAAAACCTTCACTGGAGACAATGTAGCCCAAAAAAACTAAGTCTCTGTACAGCGAACTCACATTTTTCTAGCTTGGCAAAAAGTGAATTATCACTCAGTAACTGTAATACTTCACGCACACTCCTCCAATGAGACTCCAAATCCGGTGAATAAATCAAAATGTCATCAAATACACAACCACACTTCTGCAGATCAAAGGTCTAAGGATGTCATTAATAAGATTCTGAAAAAATGCTGGAGCACTGGAAAGCCCAAAAGGCATAACCAGATTCTCAAAATGACCCAGTGGAGTGTTAAACGCAGTCTTCCATTCATCCCCTCCTTCATGCGCAACAAATTGTATGCCCCTCGAAGATCAATTTTCGAGAACCACTTGGCCCCCACTAACTGGTTAAACAAATCAGGAATCACTGGCAGTGGGTAAGGATTGCGTACAGTAATCTTATTAATCTCACAAAAGTTTAGACAAGGCCGTAAACCGCCGTCCTTTTTTTTAACAAAAAATAATCCAACCGCCTCAGGAGACTTGGAAGGCCTAATGTGACTGGCGGCCAAGCTTGTCTGTATGTATTCCTCCAAAACCTTTCTCTCAGGAATAGTCAAATTAAATAAACGACTTTTAGGAAGAGTTGCTCCAGGGACAAATTCAATTGCACAATCATAATCTCTATGAGGAGGCAATACCTGCGATTCCTTATCAGAAAAAACTTTCCAAAAATCCTGAATAGGTACAGGTAGCTCCCCTTTATCCACAGAAGCAATACGCCCGTTACAACACTTGTCATAACACTTAGGGCTCCAGGACTTAATTTCATTGGTAGACCAATCCAGTACCGGATTGTGCAATTTTAACCAAGGTAACCCCAAAATCACCGGTGAGGGCAAATTATTCAAAACTACCAAATCCAAATTCTCTTGATGAACACCATTAATAGTAAGAGGAAATTCACAGATATGGTGAGTAACATTTTTCAAGGGAGAACCATCCACAGAAACCACATTAATAGGGGAAGACAGAAGTTTGGGTTTTAATTTTAGATTTTCCAAAAATTTCACATCAATCACATTGAGAGTTGAACCACAATCCACAAATACCTGAAACTCCATTAATTCCTCCTCAACAGCAGTGATAGCAGAAAGAAAGACACCTTTATTGTTTAAACAAGCTTTACGGGCGAAACTGACCTCATTTTTTTTTTCTTTTTTCATACGAAGCACACAGTTCTTAATGAAATGGACAGATTTGCCACAATAGAAACACAAACCTTCAGCAAATCTGCGGTCTTTTTCCCGAGAGTGAGGTGCCATTGCTCCAATTTCCATCGCCTCTCAAATGTCAGTACAGTCCCTCTCCAGACTTGGAGCTGACAAGGCAGATTTACTCTCATTAACCCTTGCACGCAGTCTCCTATCCACCCCTATGGCTAATTGCATAGCCTCTTGCAAGTTACCAGGTATAGGATAAGCAATCAGCAAATATTTAACCCTTTCACTTAACCCTGCAAGAAATAAACTTTTCAAAGCTGAATCATTCCACCCCACCTGAGTGGACCACCTTTGGAAGTGAGTACAATATTTTTCCACATTACCTGATCCCTGTCTCAAACATCTCAATTCTGTCTCAGCTGATGAAACACGATCAGGATCGTCATACAATAACCCCAAAGCAGAAAAAAAAATCCACTGATCTAAAGCATGGATCACTAGGTTGCAGAGAAAAGGCCCAGTCCTGAGGTTCTTTGCGCAAAAGTGACATTATGAACCCTATGTGCTGTGATTCATCACCAGAGGATCTGGGTCTCAAACGGAAATACAACAAGCAAGCATTTTTAAAAGAAAAAAAATCTTGTTGTTCACCAAAAAATAAATCAGGCAAACGTACCTTTGGCTCCACGAAATGTGCTCCAGAACAACTACTCACGTGTTGCTGGATCTCAGCCACCTCCAGAGAGAGTCCCTGCAGAGGTTGAGCCAAATCCTGAATCAACACCATGATGGAAACAGAAAATCTTTCCTTAGAGATTTTTTTTTTTTTTCTTGGCTGGACTTACTGTTATGATCTGCTACAAGCACTAAGGAAAGATGGGAAATTCTGTCCCTACAATAGAACTAAACAGGATCCCTACGATGTAACGGGGAACCTGATCCTGCGACCAGACCCGCTAAAGTCCTCAGCTAGTCTGAACGAAGACCTATAGTTGCGAGGGAGGAATCCCTACAAGATCTAGGGACTGGGAGAAAAGGTGACACCTCCTAAAAAAAATTGTAGCAGGTATAATTAAACAGAAAACAAATTACTTAGAGATACTAAGATCAAGCAAAACTGACTGAGAAAGGCACCTAAGCACCCGGCTAGCTTAAGAGTAGATAATACAATGAAGTCCAGCAAAGCCAGAAGGGTGGAGCAGGACTAAATAGGGAAAAAAGGTCATGTGACCAGCAAACTGAAAAAAAACCTAACAAGAGGGTTCTAACAGTTACGTGTTCAGGGCAGTTTACCTTCATTTAAATTCTAAAATGGAGCAACAGACAGAAAAGACAACTAAATAAATCACAAAAATGTAATTTTAATTTAATGAAATAAATGCTGTTCACGTTTTTGGTTATTAAAAATGACAGTTTTGTTATAATACAATATGTGTCAAGATACAGCAAAAATGCCATCAATCATAAAACATAAGATATCTAGTAAAAATGTTTCAGTTGTTAGAGATAATACATGCTGTATGCTCAGATTTCTTAACTCACAGAAGATATTGGGTAGACATTCACAGGATATGCTGGAAGTACGGTACACATGCTGGAAGAAGAACCAACCATAGCTTGTGACCCCATTGCTCTAGTGAATATTGTTATTAGTTTTAACCAAAAAGAAAGAATATCTGCATTCTGACGCTATATTATTTATAGACGATATATAGATGCACTTAAAATTGATAATTTGTGGAAAATTAGATTTGTTGAAAAGGGCATCTATGGTACGTAAAGACCTTGGCATCTAGGTCTTATCAATCTAATAAGAATTGGTGCACTGCTCTTAATTCTTAAATCCATGTTTTTAATTCAGTCTCCCTGATACAGTGTATAAAGTTAAGCAATAGAGATGAGTGAGCACTAAAACGCTTGGGTGCCCGTTACTGGAACTGAGCAATTTCTAATGCTCGGATGCTCATTTCGAGTAATGAGTATAATGAAGTAGTCAATGGGAAATCCGATCATTTTTCCAGCAGACCCTACAAGGAGGTCTGGGGGGCAGTATAAATGTTGAAATGGATGGAAAACGTGCTGAATGGAAGAACAGCTTAGTGAAGACCCTTGAAAGCATCTCTGACTCCCAGATCGCTGCTGATAACAATTGCGTCACACTTTTACTCCATTTTAAGGACTGACAAAAAAAAACATTCAAATCAAAGAGAAATTGAAGTTTGCACAAAAAAATATGTTAACAAACATTCTTTCCTGTATAATGACTTAGACATTGTCAGGGTCTGCGGAACGCACCAAATATATGATGTAGAGAGGTGCGTTCGCAGCCCGGGGTCCACCGTGCAGGCGGAGCCTGCTGCTAGTAAAATGGCGCAAGAAGCTAACTCTGTTATCCCGCAGAGTCGCCAAAATAAATGCCGTAACGCGCTGTGGCAATATGTGCGAACTCTGTTATTCCACAGAGCCGCTAGAAGGAGTGCCGCAGCGCTATATGGCGATGTGTGTGAACTCACTTAACATCACTGAGTCGCAAAATAAACATGCTAGGGCGCTGTCTAGCGTTGAAAGAGAACCCTGTTATGTCACAGAGCCGCTGAGACAAATTTCTGTGTCCTGTCAGGCACCCAGGTACACAGTTGACTGCTAAGCGAACATAGAATTTGATCATGCGCTAATGTCCTCGCGGGAGTCACCCGCAATCTATGGCGTCTGAACGCCAGGCCCTGAATACGCCAATCAAACTCCTCACCGGATATGCCGGTAATCTGGGGCATCTAGGACACCGACCCTGATCAGCTAGCATACCAAACTCCTCACCGATTAAGTCGGTATTCTAGGGGCTTATTTCAGCCGAGCCCTAACCACACACATGCATGACCACACTGGCGCAAAGCATATAACAGTTAATATTTGCACATGGCGGCCCAGCCATGCCACCCTTTTATAGTAACAGCTACAGGACCTGCCAGAAACAAGGACCAATGAGAAACTGTTCCAAAACACATGTAGTTTCAGGACCTTCCTGGCGGACCAATAGGACCTGCTGCAGTACCTGAACATGTGATCCCTGATCTCAATGAGAGATCTTACACTGGGCATGCTCAGAAGGGGAAACGCAGGACTTCATCCCAAAGACGTCTGCTCCAGCACTGGCTATAATAGCAGATCCAGTAGACGCAGCAGCAAGTCTCTGCACAGTATTGGAATGGGCAAGACGCTGTGACCGACGTCTCTGCTGAGCAGGCTCCACTGCGGCCAGAGAAGATTGGGGGACGCAGCGGGACAGGTTCGAGACTACCCTTGTGCAGCAGCGGGAACTCAAACCCTAACAGACATAAGGCAAATTTTCAAAAAAGGATTAAAAAAATTAAGCAAGCAAAAAATGAAGATTATATTAAAAAATTGGATATTTCAGTGTAATTTATGAAGGAAGAAGTGCCAAAAAATAGGGACTAAAATACACCCTGTAATTGACATAAAAGAGGGCCTCATACACATTCAGTTCAAATTGTAATATAGTGGTACTCCTATACTTATAAAGTCTATACACTAAGTGCAAATCCTTCAAAAAATTAGAAGCAGGCTCATCCATACACCTTTGAATGCACAAACTGGATTGCCTCATACGAAAAATTAAGACAGTGTAGTTATTGTATTTCTACACTCAAAGATTTTGCACAAAGTGCAAAACCAAGAATAAATAAGTAGCATCATCAAGTTATCCATAGACCCTTGAAGGCAACAACTGGCAGGCCGCATTCAAAAATGGAACTTAAAAAAAACACTTTATGTGTTGAAATGGAAAAGTCAGGTCTAATCCAGGCTTTGTTCATTGTTTTCAGAGTGAGCCTGTCAGTACTTTTTGTTAACAGGCAAAAGATCTGTCTGTTATGACCTCTCCGGTGACACTAAAAACCTGGTCAGACAAGACACTAGCAGTAGGGCAGCACAACACCTCCAAGACATAGAGGGACAGCTCATGCCAGGTGTCCAGCTTTTCAGAGAAAAGAGGGAGACACAAAAATGCAAATAGGGTCTTATCAAACGTTACACAGAGGTGCCCACCAAGAGAACTACTCACGTGGTGAGAGTGAAGGAAGGACATATATTAATGGCGGCTGCTGCAGATCCACAGGTCAGTCCAAGACCTGATTAAAACATACACTTAGCTAGGAAAAAAGGATCATCCCCGGCAGCGTGGGGATGATCCTTTTTTCCTAGCTAAGTGTAGGTGTCCAGCTTTGAGACACAATAGCTGAAGGTTGCAGAGGAATTAGGGAGCAGGCTGGTTTTGTAGGCCAAGTCTTGCTTGACATCTTTAAAAAAAATTCCCTTTGTCAAAAATATACTGTCATCAGGGCCTGGACACTGGGAGGGTGTCATGAAATTGGCCTATTCCTTTCACAGTATATCTCAGCCTCCGCTACTCCTTGTGGGTGTCTCCCTCGTCTCTCCTTCTCGCTTGGGCAGGGAAGCTTTCCACCTACCACTATCTTTGTCTGATGAGAATTTTTTCAACAAATTTTCTACAATGGCCTTCTGATATAGTAGCATTTTAGAAAACCTCCCTACCTCAGGAAGAAGAGATGCAATGTTCTCCTTGTTGCGTGGGTATATCAGAGTGAAAAAACAATACTTGTTTTTGGCGAAGATGAATGTAACGCAAGGGTTATGGGAAAGTCAGCAGTATATAAAGTCTGCCATATGTTCCAAGGTCCCTACATCAAACACTTCCCACTCTCCACCATTATGATGACTACTGTCCATCTCCTCCTCCATCACTTCTTCCTCATTCCCCTTCTCAGACTATCTATGCAAGAGAGACGGGATGTAGCTTGTGTGGGAACTAGACTGTTTGTACTAGTACCCACAGACATCTCCTGTTCCTCCTCATTTTCCTCAGCCTTAACCTTCTCATTGTTACTCAATTTGCGCTGAGCAGATGTGATGATGATTGGCTGGGTAGTATCTGCCTGTCTCATGTCTTACACCGTCTTCACGTCGTCTGCATGCAAAACTTAATTTTCATTTTTTTAGAACCAACTGTTTAAGTAGCGTGTATCAGCACAGGCTCCAAGAGGACCAACTTGGAAAGACTGGAGAAAAAAGGATGTGTAGTCCAGCTGATAGAAAAGACTGTTTATTCAAATTCCATAAAATGACGTGTCGCAGAGACAAGTGTGATAATGCAGAAACGTGTTTCGAACACCAGGTGTGTTCTTTATCAGAGCTGCATTTAAACCAAGACAATTTATCTTCCTTTGTGGAAAAGAAACCACTAGCCCGAAAGATCACGTAAATAAAATGCAAATTTTAACAAATCTAATTATACAATAAAATAGACGAAAAATACAAAAAATTGACATGCTTAATAACAAAGAAGTATACATGTTCAATGGGCAAGAGACTCAATAGTGAAATAACAATTCCCTGCGGAGATTTAAACTAAAGGGATTGCAAGTGTTCAAGTGGAACATCCAGAACGCCTCTCAATCACGGAGACGCTTACTAATATTCCCTCCTCTTGGAGATGAAAAAATTTGTTCAATCGCATAAACTTGGAATGAAGCAGTATTGAGTTCATGATGTTGCACAAAATGTCAGGAGGCATGTGACATTGTATGAAAGGAATCAGAAGAATTGTAAATATCACCCAGATGCTCATAAATCTCCTTTTTCAAATTTCGACTAGTACACCTGACATACATTTTGTTGCAAGTAGAACAATTAATAATGTAAATAACATTTTCTCTACTGCAATTTAAGAATTGAATCATATGAAACTGTTCAGATGATTCAGAATTAGAAAAGTTTTTTTTAGATAGAACAAATTTACAAATCCTGCAGCTACAGTCCCCACACTTGTAAAAACCTTTACAACTGAGCCAGGTAGAGTTTTTGCTAGTTTTGTTTTTGTAAGGACCAGCTAGGACATTACCCATAGCTTGTTCCCGCTTAGCTACCACAGCACAACCAGGCTCCAAAATCTTGGACAGCAGTGCATCTTCTTCTAAAAGAGAAAGTTATTTTAGAACAATTTTCCTGATGTCATTACATTGAGGACTATATTTAGAGATAAAGCAGGTTTTTTGCCATTTTTTCTTTTGTATTGCACTGTTGTCAAATAAGTCAGGGCGTTTTTTCTCATCCACTATCTTCCTAGTCCTGTTGAGCATCCATTCCGGATAGCCCCGATTCCTTAATTTCCTACCACTCTCCTGGAGTTCTACCATCAAATTAGTGTCATCACTGCTATTGCGTTTGATGCTGGTAAATTCCCCCACTTGTACAGATTTTATTGTATGTTTTGGATGGCAACTGGACGTGTGTAAAATGCTGTTCCCAGACAAAGGTTTACAAAAAGTGGAAGCTGAAATGGTATTACCTGTGCCAACCAAGGAAAGATCTAAAAAAGAAATGGAAGATTCATGAGTGATTGATGTAAAGGATAACCCAAAAACGTTATAATTCATGTATTGCACAAACTTAGGTATGATAATGGTATCCCCCTTCCAAATAAACAAAAGATCATCAATAAATCTCCCATACCAAAATAAATTAGAAATAAATGGATTTGTATTAACACAACGAAAATTTAACTCCCAATAAGACATGACCAAATTAGCAAGGGATGGAGTAAATTTTGCCCCATTGAAACTCCCTTGCACTGCAAATAAAACTGTTTATCAAACAAAAAAATTGTGCGTCATGAGAAAAAAAAATTCCAAAATATAAGTGCAAAGATCCTGCGAGTAATTGCTATACCGGGATAAATGAAATTTTCATGCCTCTTGGGCAACTGAATGGGGAATGTAAAGTGACACGACATCACAGCTGATCCAGGAAGAAGTGGAGTCCCAATTAACCTGTGACAATTGTTCAAGAACATCACGGGAATCCATGAGAAAACAGCAAGACCGCTGGGCCAAAGTCTCTTTCGGTAACAGAACCAATTCCTGAAATGACAGGTCTCATTGGCGGTGGAGACAGCGCTTTGTGTGTTTTAGGGAGACCGTAAATATAAGGTATTCTAGGTTGTTCAATAATCATATATTCCTTCTACTGCTTAGTTAGAATCCCCAGAGTAAAACCCTCATTAATTATGGAAAGAGTTTCCTTCACAAAAGACTTTAAAAGGGTTACCTGAGAGCTTAACGTAAATGGAAGTATCAGATATTAATGAAATCATTTGAGCATTATAAACATCAAGATCCATAACCACTACCAATCCCCCCTTATCTGACATCTTGACAATAATATTGTTCATAGATTTTAATACATTAAGAGCTGCAAATTCAGCCTGAGAAATATTGGAGTCATAGGTAGTGGTTAATACTGAGTTATGATTTTTTTTTAAATCACGTTGTATAGCCTCTTGAAATTGGTCCATCAAGTCAGAACTGGAATGTTCAGGGTAAAAAGAAGGGTTTTTTACAGAGAAAATATAATTTTTACACAAGAACACCTGATTACCTCCATTAGAACTGTCCAGATTCTGCAAATTTAACAAAGCCAGTTGTTCCCTAAAAGTTAATGAACGATATTCATTAACTACAGGTTGAATCATTTGATCATCAGAAACAACAGAATCATCTGAAAAAAATGCCACTTAATGGTAAAATTACGTACAAAACGATAATTGTCCATGAGGGTGTCAAATAAATCAAAAGTCCTAGTTGGCACAAAGTTGAGACCATAGCTCAATACCCATATTTAAGCCAAAGTTAATACCTGTTGTGATAAGTTTAAAACATTAAAAACTGAGTACCATTCAAAATTTCCTTTTGCATCGTGTTGACATCCCTGTTCCACTAGCGGTGTTTACGTACTGCCCGTTTTCGTTGAATTTTTGTTGATTTTTTGTTTTTCGGAAGTAAGAAAAATCCTGACAAAAGGTGTTGGAAAGGTTCATGTCAGATGAATCAAAACTGACATGTGTGCGCGATAAGCTTCTGTCAACAGAACTTGTTCGTTTTAGAATTGATTTGGGAAACTTTTCCCACCTACCCCACTCATACACGTGATTTGATTTGTAGTCATTACTGTCACGTTAGAGATACCAGACTGTTCAATGTGTGGCCGGTATTTTTTTTATTTTTTACCCTAAAATAGTATTTACCAGACCTAGGGTAGCAGACAGCCAAAAAAGTGTAATGTAGGCCTGAAAAGCAACTATTTGGAGAACACAGATGCATCAGGCATCTGATGGAGATAACAGACTGTTCAATATGTGTCCTGGAGTTTTTACAATTTTTTTTTACCCAAAAAGACTGTATAGAAACAGGGTAAGACACAGCAAAAAAGGGTAATGTTGCACTGATATGCCACGATTATTCGCACATAGAGAGATAGGAGTCTGACCTACCACACTGGTCACTATATGGCCTGGATTCTTTCAATTTATACCACAAAATAGTGTATACTAAACCTAGGGTAGCAGACAGCCAAAAAAGTGTAAAGTAGGCCTGAAAAGCAACTACTTGTAGAGCACACATACACCAGGCATCTGATGGAGTTAACAGATTGTTCAATATGTGTCCTGGAGGTTTTTTTTTTTTTAATATACCATCTTTATTGAACAGTAAACAAAGAGTACAAAAGTTATACAAAAATTTCAGAAAAGATCATACATATTTTCATAGTACTTTGGACATTAGACAGTGTATTATAACTGTAACTAACTTCCTCTCCCCCCATCTCCACCCAGGCACACATCCATATCTTCATAAAAAAAAAAATCAAGCCTAATAGGAGTTCTGCCATATATTTGCTCTGTCATGTACCAGGCTGTAAATTGGAAGCAACCATGAATCGCCTGGCGTATCGACAATGTCTGGGTATTAATAACAGAAGACCAAATAAGGAAAAACTGTTCAGTTTATTTCTCTATATTCAAAATGGACTCTATCCAGTCCATCTTATAGGGATAGTTTACTGGAGCGCCCGCCAGGGCAGTGGGGTACTCGGTACTGGACCGCTTCTTAAAGGGAAGTGTCACAGCGGCAGTGACCCGGTTCATGGCCCTGGGCGTCCAATAAAAGGGGTATATTTACAAGGGTTAATACAGTTTGAAATAAAGTGTTCGTGATGCCACCTTTGGTTTCTAGTCAGAGGTGACCAGCGCTACAGTGCAGATCCTCTGGGACTGGTGGTGATGCAGCAGAGTTGGTAAAGCTCCCCACATGTGGAGCTTATTACCAGGGCAGCTATAATATAAGGTGGATAGTAAAGATGTTGTATTGGCAAGGGATGTAGCAGTGTTGAGTGGGTGTTGCAGGAATAACTTGAGAAGACACAGTCAGGTGCAGTTTCCACAGCTTTACTCACAGTTCTGCAGGCTAAGTGTCCAGGGCACTGGTTACAGATGGTTCTGGAGTCTGTCAGCCTGAAAGCAAATTGGTAATCTATTCAGGTGGGTTGTGAGGCATCCGTTCTAGCGCTATTCTCTGAGGTTCTTGCTGTTTTAAACTCTGTTCAAGTTACTCTCTCTGTCTGTTAGTTAAGTAGAACTCCACTCTCATGACAGGCAGCTGTAGCCTACTTCAGGGATCACTCCTCTCTGGCGTCTCCTGCTCACACGTGCTGCTGCTGTGTCATCGAGTCTTAGTTGGGGACAGAGGACCTGCTGCTTTCTGCCCTCCGGATTCTGCTGCTGGGGCATTAGCACCCACTCAGCCTCGGACTCTGGGGTCCAGTCTCTGGTGCTCAGTACTAGGGGTGAGCTCAGCTATAGCTTCAGTCCCCCAGCTCCTAGCTATACCTCCTTCCTCAACCCTCCTCAGACACTAACTAATTCTAACTCCTCCCCCAGCCAGGACATTCCGGGTAAGCTCCCTTGAAATCAGGTGTTAGAGCTCCCCCTTCTGGTCTGGAGTAGGAAAAGTGTTGTATGCTGTGTGCTACCTGTTAAGGGGATCCTTCCTTGATTCCAGGCATGACATTACTCCCTCCTGGAGGCCACTGTGGTAACCAAACTCCTTGGGTGCCACATTATCTTCTTAGTAATTAAACTCTCCTAGAGTTTTTCTCTAATTTATTTTACCTGAAAATTCTGTATAAACCAAGGGTGGCAGACAGCCCAAAAAAGTGTAATGTAAGCCTGAAAAGCAACTATACGGAGAACAGAGATACACCAGGCATCTAACGGAGATAACAAACTGTTCAATGTGTGTCCTGGAGCTTTTTAATTTCTTTTACACAAAAAGACTGTATATAAATTGGGTAAGACACAGCAAAAAGGGTAATGTTGCCATGATATGCCACAATTTTTTACAAGCATAGAGACAGGAGTCTGACACAGATATCACATTGGTCACAATGTGGCCTGGATTTTTTTATTTTATACTCCAAAAGAGTATACAGTTATATGAAAAATTTTGGGCACCCCTATTATTCTTAAGCTTAATGTTTTGTAAAAATTGGTGTTTTTGCAACAGCTATTTCAGTTTGATATATCTAATAACTATTGGACACAGTAATGTTTCTGCCTTGAAATGAGGTTTATTGTACTAACAGAAAATGTGCAATCTGCATCCAAACAAAATTTGACAGGTGGGATAAGTATGGGCACCTCACCAGAAAAGTGACATTAACCCCTTCACCCCCAAGGGTGGTTTGCACGTTAATGACCGGGCCAATTTTTACAATTCTGACCACTGTCTCTTTATGAGGTTATAACTCTGGAACGCTTCAACGGATCTTCGCGATTCTGAGATTGTTTTCTCGTGACATATTGTACTTCACGTTAGTGGTAAAATTTCTTCGATATACTTGCGTTTATTTTGAAAAAAACGCAAATATGGTGAAAATTTTGAAAATTTTGCAATTTTCAAACTTTGAATTTTTTTTCCCTTAAAACAGAGAGATATGTCACACAAAATAGTTAATAAATAACATTTCCCACATGTCTACTTTACATCAGCACAATTTTGGAACCAAAATTTTTTTTGTTAGGAAATTATAAGGGTTAAAAGTTGACCACTGATTTCTCATTTTTACAACAAAATTTACAAAGCCATTTTTTTAGAGAACACCTCACATTTGAAGTCACTTTGAGGGGTCTATATGGCAGAAAATACCCAAAAGTGACAACATTCTAAAAACTGCACCCCTCAAGGTACTCAAAACCACATTCAAGAAGTTTAATAACCCTTCAGGTACTTCACAGGAGCTGAAGCAATGTGGAAGGAAAAAATTAATATTTAACTTTTTAGCCACAAAAATGATATTTTAAAAACGTTTTTTTATTTTCACAAGGGTAAAAGGAGAAAATGGGCAGATAAAGTTGTTGTGCAATTTCTCCTGAGTACGCCAATACCCCATATGTGGGGGAAAACCACTGTTTGGGCACACGGCAGAGCTCGTAAGGGAAGGAGCGCCGTTTGACTTTTTCAAACTAAAATTGGCTGGAATTGAGATTAGACGCCATGTCGCGTTTGGAGAGCCCCTGATATGCCTAAACAGTGGAAACCCCCCACAAGTGACACCATTTTGGAAACTAGACCCCCTAAGGAACTTATCTAGATCTGTTGTGAGCACTTTGAACCCAAAGTGTTTCACAAAAGTTTATAATGCCTGGGTGTAAAAAAAAAAAAAAAACAATTTTCCACAAAAATGATTTTTTAGTCCCAAATTTTTAATTTTTCCCAAGGAAATTGGACCCCAAAAGTTGTTTTCCAATTTGTCCTGAGTACGCTGATACCCCATATGTGGGGGGGGGGAAACTGTTTGGGCGCACGGCAGGGCTTGGAAAGGAAGCAGTAACGTTTTGGAATGCAAACATTGATGGGGGTCATGTTCCATTTGTAGTGCCCCAGATGAGCCTAAACAGTGGAAACCCCCCACACGTGACCTCATTTTGGAAGCTAGACCCCCTAAGGAACTTATCTAGATCTTTGGTGAGCACTTTGAACCCCCAAGTGCTTCACACAAGTTTATAATGCCCGAGCATGAAAATAAAAAATCCTATTTTTTTCCCACAAAAATTATCTCTTAGTCACTAATTTTTTATTTTCCCAAGGGTAACAGGAGAAATTGGACCACAAAATTTGTTGTCCAATTTGTCCTGAGTACGCTGATACCCCATATGTGGGGGGAACCACTGTTTGGGCGCATGGCAGAGCTCGGAATGGAAGGACCACCATTTGACTTTTTCCAACCACAATTGGCTGGAATTGAGATTGGACGCCATGTTGCATTTGGAGAGCCCCTGCTGTCCCTAAACAGTGGAAACCCCCCACAAGTGCCCCCATTTGGGAAACTAGACCCCCTAAGGAACTTATCTAGATCTTTGGTGAGCAATTTGAACCCCCAAGTGCTTCACACAAGTTTATAACGTAGAGCCGTAAAATTAAAAAATCATATTTTTTCCACAAAATTGATTTTTTCACCCCAATTTTTATTTTCCCAAGGGTAACAAGACTCCAAAAGTTATTGTGCAATTTGTCCTGAGTGCGCTGATACCCCATATGTGGGAGTAAACCACTGTTTGGGTGCATGGCAGAGTTTGGAAGGGAAGGAGCGCCGTTTGACTTTTTCAACGCAGAATTGGCTGGATGCCATGTCGTGTTTGGAGAGCTCCTGATATGCCTAAACAGTGGAAACCCCCCACAAATGACACCATTTTGGAAACTAGACCCCTCAAGGAACTTATCTAGATGTGTGGTGAGCACTTTGAACCCCAAAGTGCTTCACAGAAGTTTATAACGTACAGCCGTAAAATAAAAAATCCTTTTTTTTTTTTACAAAAATGATTTTTTCGCCCTCAATATTTTATTATCACAAGGGTAACAGGAGAAATTGGACCCCAAAAGTTGTTGTCCAATTTGTCCTGAGTACGCTGATACCCAATATGTGGGAGTAAACTACTATATGGGCGCACGTCGGGGCTCGGAAGGGAAGTAGTGACGTTTTGGATTGCAGACTTTGATGGAATGGTCTGGGGGAGTCATGTCGCATTTGGAGAGCCCCTGATGAATCTAAACAGTGGAAACCCCCCACAAGTGACCCCATTTTGGAAAATAGACCCCACAAGGAACTTATCTAGATGTGTGGTGAGCACTTTGAACCCCAAAGTGCTTCACAGAAGTTTATAACGTACAGCCGTAAAATAAAAAATCCTTTTTTTTTTTTACAAAAATGATTTTTTCGCCCTCAATATTTTATTTTCACAAGGGTAACAGGAGAAATTGAACCCCAAAAGTTGTTGTCCAATTTGTCCTGAGTATGCTGATACCCAATATGTGGGAGTAAACTACTGTATGGGCGCACGTCGGGGCTCGGAAGGGAAGTAGTGACGTTTTGGATTGCAGACTTTGATGGAATGGTCTGGGGGCGTAATGTCGCATTTGGAGAGCCCCTGATGCGCCTAAAAAGTGGAAACCCCCCACAAGTGACCCCATTTTGGAAAATAGACCCCACAAGGAACTTATCTAGAAGTGTGGTGAGCGCTATGAAGCTCCAAGTGCTTCACAGAAGTTTTATAACATACAGCCGTAAAAACAAAAAAATCATTTTTTTTTTACAAAAATGATTTTGTCGCCCCCAGTTTTTTATTTTCCCAAGGGTAACAGTAGAAATAGGACAAATTGCACAATAACTCTTGTGGTCCAGAGTACGCTGATACCCCATATGCGAGAGTAAACTACTGTTTGGGCGCATGGCAGAGCTCAGAAGTGAAGGAGCACCGTTTGACTTTTTCAACGCAGAATTGGCTGGAATTGAGATCAGACGCCATGTCACATTTGGAGAGCCCCTGATGTGCCTAAACAGCGGAAACCCCCCAATTCTAACTCCAACCCTAACCCCAACACACCCTAACCCTAGTCCCAACCCTAACCACAAACCTAACCCTAACACACCCCTAACCGTAATCCCAACCCTAATCCTAATCCTAACGTTAGCGCCAACCCTAACCCTAACTTTAGCCGCAACCCTAACTCTAACGGGAAAATGGAAATAAATACATTTTTTTAATTTTATTATTTTTCCCTAACTAAGGGGGTGATAAAGGGGGGTTTGATTTACTATTTATAGCGGGTTTTTATGATTGGCAGCTGTCACGCTAAAAGACGCTTTTTATTGCAAAAAATAGTTTTTTGCATCACCACATTTTGAGAGCTATAATTTTTGCATATTTTGGCCCACAGAGTCATGTGAGGTCTTATTTTTTGCGGGACGAGGTGACGTTTTTATTGGTACCATTTTTGAGCACGTGACATTTTTTGATCGCTTTTTATTTCGATTTTTGGGAGGTTAGAATGAACAAAAATCAGCAATTCATGAATTTCTTTTGGGGGAGGCGTTTGTACCGTTCCGCATGTGGTAAAATTGATAAAGCAGTTTTATTCTTCGGGTCAGTACGATTACGGCGATACCTCATTTATATCATTTTTTTTATGTTTTGGCGCTTTTATAGAATGAAAACAATTTTATATAAAAAATTATTATTTTTGCATCGCTTTATTCTGCGAGCTATAACTTTTTTATTTTTTTGCTGATGATGCTGTATGATGGCTCGTTTTTTGCGGGACAAGATGACGTTTTCAGCGGTACCATGCTTATTTATATCCGTCTTTTTGATTGCGTGTTATTCCACTTTTTATTCAGCGGTATGATGATAAAGCATTGATTTTTTGCGTCGTTTTCTTTTTTTTTTTTTAAGGGGTTCATTAAAGGGGTTAACTAGTGGGACAGTTTTATAGGGGGGGTCTTACGGACGCGGCAATACCAAATATGTGTACTTTTATTGTTTTTGTTTTTTTATTTACAGGAAAGAATGAATTTATTGGGGAATATATATTTTTTTTTTATGATTTTTTTTACCACTTTTTATTTTTATTTGTTTTACTTTTATACTTTGTCCCAGGGTGGGACATCACTGTATTTTAGCAGATCGCTGGTGTGACAGTGTGCACAGCACTCTGTCACACCAGCGATCGCTCTGGCACTGCTGCAGGCTTCCCCAGCGCCTGCTCTCAGCAGGCACTGAGGAAGCCGCCTCCCTGCAGGACCCCGGCGCCATCTTGGATCCGGGGACCTGGAGGGAGGACGGACCCTCGGAACAGCGCGACACATCGGGGCACTCAGGGGAGCGCGCAGGGAGCCCCCTGCCTGCGCGATCCTCCCCTGTGCCCCGGGTACACCGCGATCATGTTTGATCGCGGTGTGCCAGGGGTTAATGTGCCGGGAGCGGTCCGTGACCGCTCCTGACACACAGTCACGGGTGTCAGCTGTGATAATCAGCTGACACCCGGCGGCGATCAGCTGCGCTCCTCCCGGGAGCGCAGCTGATCGCCCATGACGTACTATTCCGTCCATGGGAATAAGGTCCAGGTCCAGGGTCACATGGACGGAATTGTACGTCTGATGGCAGAGAGGGGTTAATATTTAGTAGATCCTCCTTTTGCAAAAATAACAGCCTCTAGTCGCTTCTTGTAGCTTTTAATGAGTTCCTGACCTGGATCCTGGATGAAGATATTTTTGACCATTCCTCTTTACAAAACAATTCCAGTTCAGTTAAGTTTGATGGTCGCCGAGCATGGACAGCCCTCTTCAAATGATCCCACAGATGTTCAATGACATTGAGGTCTGGGGACTGGGATGGCCATTCCAGAACATTGTAATTGTTCCTCTGCATGAATGCCTGAGTAGATTTGGAGCAGTGTTTTGGATCATTGTCTTGCTGAAAGATCCATCCCCTGCATAACTTCAACTTTGTCACTGATTATTGAACATTATTGTCAAGAATCTGCTGATACTGAGTGGAATCCATGCGTCCCTCAACTTTAACAAGATTCCCAGTGCCGGCAATGGCCACAAAGCCCCAAAGCATGATGGAACCTCCACCAAATTTTACTGTGGGTAGCAAGTGTTTTTCTTGGAATGCTGTGCTTTTTTGATGCTATCATAACGCCTTTTTGCATGACCAAACAACTCAATCTTGGTTTCATCAGACCACAGGACCTTCTTCCAAAAAGAAATTGGCTTCTCCAAATGTGCTTTTGCATACCTCAGCCCATTCTGTTTGTGGCATGCTTGCAGAAACTGCTTTTTTCGCATCACTCTCCCATACAGCTTCTCCTTGTGCAAAGTGCGTTGTAAAGTTAGGAATCAGCCCTGAACTACATGGAGTACGTGGTCAATGAAAAGAAGAGAGCTGGACCACGCTAATAACACACTACGCTGTCAAGGATTAAAATTCTGCAGAGCAAGCAAGTTCACCCTGCTCAAGGCAGCACATGTACAGGTCCATTTGAAGTTTGCCATTTACAATCTGGATGATCCAGAGGATGCATGAGGGAAGGTCATATGGTTAGATGAGTCCAAAATACAACTTTTTGGTATCAACTCTACTCGCCGTATTTAGAGAAAAAAGAAGAATGAGTGCAACCCCAATAACACTGTTCCAACTGTCAAGCATGGTGGGGAAACATAATTTGGAGTTACTTTTCTGCAAAGGGGACAGGATGACTGCACTGTATTAAAGAGAGAATGGATGGGGTCATGTATTGTGAGATTTTGGCCAACAATCTCCTTCCCTCAGTAAAAACATTGAAGATGGGTCGTGGCTGGGTCTTCCAGCATGACAATGACCTAAAACAAACAGCCAAGGCAACAAAGTAGTTATTTCTTAAGAAGCATTTCAAGTTCCTGGAATGGAATAGCCACCCAGAAAATCTTTGGGGCAAGATGAAACTAAATGTTGCCCAGTGACAGCACCAAAGCCTGAAACATCTGGAGAAGATCTGTAAGGAGGAGTGGGCCTAAATCACTGCTGCAGTATGTCTGTAGTCAAGAACTACAGGAAAGTCTGACCTCTGTAATTGCAAAAAAAGGTTTCTGTACCAAATATTAAGTCCTGTTTTTCTATTGTAGGAGGTAATAAAATGCAAATTAACTAAGTAAAAATCATAGAATGTCAGTTTCTGTATTTTTTTAGGATTGTGTCTTTCACTGTTGAAGTGTACCTATGATAAAAATTACAGACCTCTCCATTCTTTAAAGGTGGGAAAACTTGCAAAATTAGCAGTGTATCAAATACGTATTTTCCCTACTGAATATGCCCAGTTACATTTCTTCCAGCCTATAGTGTATATTGCTTCAAACCTGCCTATTTGCCAGGGAAGCACTGTCAGGGACTATTGATTTCCAGTGCCTTGGATTTTTGGAGTACATGCAATTTTGCAACATAGTGGAGGGGCTGTACCAAGTCTGCATGGGACTTGGAGTGCTACATTGGATAAACCTTGTTTTAATACTTTGAATACAAAGTCATGACAATTGGGGCTGACCTCTCTTGGGTTCCTGAGTGAGGTACTATGGGTAAGAGCAGAATCTGCGATACTTGTGGAACCATATTCTTATAATCTCCTATGTGCTGGTTGCTCTTTCTTGGGTACTATAGAGAAGTATTGAGCCTGTGGCAAGACTATAGTTTTGTGACCTGTTTTCTGAGTACTCTAAGCACTTTATTTATTTATTTTTTTGTGTTTATACTGTGGTTTTCTGGATTTACTGCTCCCCCACCTCATTTATTATATATTTTCTCCTGACTCACTTCATACTATGTGTAACCTGCATCCCTCTATGATTAAGATTCTTGTTGGTATTTTGTATTGTTTTACATGTATTGATTTGCCTTAAATGTAATAAAATTGCATTTTTTCATATTACATTTTTTGGGCTCAGACTTCGTGTTTTGGTTGCTTTCAAATTCATTTAGGAGGGTCCATTGGGGGCTCCCAGGTCCTATTGATATCGCTTAGGACCTATGCTTTAAAGTATGTCACTATGAGCACTATGAGGACCTGCTTGTAAATTAGAGTGAATTGACATCAACGGAGAGATCATACATGTGCCCATCCCCACATTTTCAGAACAAAGATATGTGCATCTGAAAAATAGACTAAAAAAGAATTATTGCACTGAACTACTGGAAAGTGTTCAAATTGTTGCAAATCTGCCTGAGAGATCCAAGTATAAAGACTTGCAAAAAAGCACAGAAGCTAGAGAGAACCCTCTCTGGAGGCTTGACTGAGAAATTTGTGAGCCACAGTTGCAGCTGTGTATGCCACATGCAGAGAGTACTTGTGAGAAATGTAGCCATGTAAACATCAGCCACAGGAGGACTGTGCTGAGAGAAAAGCTTTGTTTTGACCCAGCTTTATATGAGCAATATGTCTGGCACAGAGTGAAAGCATTGACAGTTGGCACCACTGTAGTAAAGCTGTGAACCTGCCAAGGAGAAGTTGGTGCATCTAAAGAGGAATTGTAAGTTATGGCTATGTGAATTTGGTACAGTTCAACTAAATTTGTATCCAACTAGTGGCATATTCAGAGTCTTTCTTTGACCACAAAGAGAGAGACTGAAAACACACCTGTTATCCTAGATACTGAGTTCAACAAGTTGTGTTGTCTTGAGTTAATGTAACAAACAAGCTGTGTGAC
>JARQOD010000001.1:203726110-203813580 GCA_033576555.1 Oophaga sylvatica | reverse complement strand
TTTTTGCCAAAAAAACATTGCATTAAAATGCACTAACATTTGGTATGCACTAACAAAATGGTATCAATAAATATGTCATCTCAGGGTGCAAAAAAAAAGCCATCACCCAGCCACAGATGCTGAAAAATGGAGATGCTACGGGTCTTGGAAAATGGTTATATTTGCAAATTTTATCTTCTTACAAATTTCAGATTTTTTCTTTCACCACTTTAATAAAAAATAACCTATAATTGTTTGGTATCTGCGTACTTGTAGTGACCTGGAGAATCATATTGGCAGGTCAGTTTTACTATTTATTGAACTTAGTAAATAAGAAACTAAACAAACTATTGTGGAATTGCACTTTTTTGCAATTTCACCACACTTGTAATCTTTTTCCTGTTTTCCAGAACTATAAGGTAAATTCAGTGGTGTCATTCAAAAGTACAACTCATCCTGCAAAAACAAACCCTCATATGACTATATAGACATATGAGGACTTGTTTTTTTCAGGATGAGTTGTACTTTTGAATGACACCATTGAATTTACCTTATATTATATAATTTACCTTGTCTATATAGACAGATGATTAAAATAGTTGGACTAAGAGGAGTAACACGTATGCTATTTTTTCCTTCTTTTGACAGTTTATTTTATGTGATTAGTGAATCATAGGAATAAAAGTAACATGGAAATTAATCTAAATAATGAACAGGTATATACATTATGCACAGTAACTCAATTTGTATCCTAAAATAATAACTTTTAATAAATAAAAATTGATTACGTTTGCTTATGCGTTTTGGCATAAATAGGTGCCTTAAAATAATTTAGTGCAAATTGATCTAAAATTATATTCTACTGTATCTAACTTCACAGAACAGGGATAATACAAATGGACAGTCAAAGGCAAAGTCCGAGGTCAGGAATCTTAGATCAGAGTGCATCAATGCAAAAGGGGTAATACACACAGGTAGCAAAAAGGCAAATCCAAGGTCCGGCAACAATGATCAGATTATCAGAATACAGACAAAAGAGCAAACAAACAACTAAGCAAAAAGCTATAACTGGCAAGGTCTTATAATAGTCAGCTAAATAGCCAGGTGATCACCCAGAACAAGTGACACTTGGAAGGCCCTGCCAGCCTGACCTGATTGGGCAGGTGGGCTGTTGATCACAATACTGATAGCAGAGCATGCCCATGCCTCAGACTGGGCGATTGGGTTGTCACTAACAATTCTGACAGCTCAGCACACCCCTATCCTATACAGCAGCTGAGCTGTCACTCACAGTGTGGTGGAATTATGACAGTTAGCTATTGATTCCTGCTCCTAATGATCAACTTTAAAATAGCTGATTTACTAAATTTTCAAGTAAAAAGTGAAGTGAACCACCACTCCGGCTTCATCCAATACGTTTTTTAAACATGCAAATTATCTCATCAGAGGGGCAGATGACTTGAATTCTAGTGCCACCTATTGTATGTAGCAATCCTAAAAGTTAATGTCTACCATTTAATAAGAGAATATAGAATAAAAAAAACAAATCAGAATCTCAATTTGCAGGCAAATGTTTCTGGGGTTGCCCCTCCTCAGTGGTCAACATGAGTTCTGATTTGGTTATATGATAAAAAAATGCAACATTTCAACTTAAATGGTCTTTTCAAACATTGTGATACATGTGAAAAACAATTTTGTATACACAGCAAAAGATAGTGCCCTATTTACTAATACATGATACAATACTTTTAATACTTTGCTGTCTGCACCCATATTGTGAATAAGTAAATGGTAGTGTGCTGCTTCTCATACTACCTGATGTACCGACTGAATATGTAGTTTTGTGTAAGACAATTTAGTAAGAAGAACCCAATGCTGTAATGAAAGAGCAACCAATTTAGCAGCAATGTCATCCAGTCAAGCAACAAAAATTTAAGTTTTCATATGAAAAGTGTAAAAGAAATTTATTGCATGTAAGAAACAAAGTTGTAGATTTATTTTTATTTTATTTCCTTTGTAATATCTTTATAAAGCAGATAAGTATTTTGACAGTTATATTGATATATTTATGTGGTAATTATGGGTGTACTTTATTAATTTATAACATTAAATTGCTACCACAATTGAAAAAGATTTAAGAGGATAACAGTTGAGAGATTTAATCAATACATATTTAAAAAGATATTGATTCATGTGTTTGCCTCTGCTAGACAAGATTGGTCTTGCAGTGTAAATTACACTTATAAGGTGAGATTAAGCTTAGCAAATGTAAACCATGTGAGGTATGAAATAGTAAAAAGTATAACAGCTAAAAATTCAATCTCTGATAACTGACTATATGTTGATGTATAAATTTTTGCTGTCAACAAGACTTCACTTCCAGTAAAAAAGGGATACATCACAATTAATCATAAAACTTGTGAATTAATTGGACATTGAATAATTATATGTTAAATCTGCAGTAAATGAATGTATTTAGATCATCTCTTTACAAAATAACTACATATGCATTATTTATAAAAATTACAAACAGAATTGAGTAAAATTCATGCACACTGCTTTGGTTCTTATTTATTTGTATGCAACAGATTTAATTTTTTTTTCAATTATGATGTTTTATAAATTGAATATTGGCATAACTATAACAATTAATGAATCTAACCTAAGCCTAGGGTGTGGAGTTACTGGGGAAATCGCCTCTCATTAAATATTGTATGTAAAGATAAATGGGTTGTCAGTCATCTTCTAGAAAACATTGAAATTATAACAGAAAAAAACAAAGCAAGTATTATTTACTGTTCCTGAGTACAGTGCCAGCTCTCTGGTGGGGCTCCAGTCTTGGTTCTTTGACTGTAATGATGACATCACATCAACAGCGCTACACCTCATCACTGTGCTAAACAGCTCAGTTGCATAGAAGGCACAGACACCAGAGCAGGGAGTGAGAGCCAATGCTGTACCTGGAAAAAGTAGGTTATACTCTTTTTTTTAATAACTGTATCCGCATATGAATGAACCCATTGTAATCTTTGGTGTTGTTCACTTCAAGCCGCGAAGAAAAAAAAGAAGAAATGAGCTTGATTGACCTTACTAATGTAAATCTAGGGGTCTGTGAAAACAAGGGCGGACATACCGCAGGTGCAGCCGATGCAGATGCACAAAGGCTGGTGGAGGGCCCTTTTAGGGTGGCTAATAATGAGGGCAATGGCAATCTTTTTGCATCCATCCTCTGCTTCCTTCCCAGTGCTTTCTCTCTGACATAGGTGAGCATGGCTGGATGACGTCAGCATGAAGCGCACGCCTGTGTAAGAGAAAAAGTTGCTGCTGACGATAGTGCGGGGGAATGGATAGAGAAGCGAGTGGTGTTCTTTTTTTTACCAGTTTACTGGGAAGAAAAGTGGAAAATGAGGGATGGTGGGGAGAACAATGATGTGAGTGGTGGAGAAGACAATGAGCATAGTGAGGGAGAACAGTGATTGGGTGATGGAGAGGACAAAGATGGAGTTTGAGGAGAGGACAATGATGGGGTGGGGAGAGGACAATGATAAAGGTGGAGGGACGACAATAATGAGGGTGGGAGAAGACAATGATAGAATGATGGATAGGACAATGATGTGGAGGATAGGACAATGATGGAATGTGGGAGAGGACAATGCTTGGATGCAAGATAGAGGGCAATGATGGAGGTGGGGAGAGAACAATGATGGGGTGGTGGAGAGGACAATAATAGTGATGGAGGGGACAAATATTCAGGTAGGGAGGACAATGATTGAGGAGAGGGAGAGGACAATGATTAGGGAGAGACGACAATAGGGGTTTATTGGAATAGTAGTAAGGGGGATTTGTAGTGGACTTATGAACAGGGGAGGGAGAGAAGGACTATAGATATAGATGTAAAATGAATTGGGTGGTGCTGAGGGTGCTAAGTCCATTATAACATCCTCCCTCATCCCACAATTCATTATGACACTATCATGGACGTAATATATATTAGGGAGTGAAAGAGGAGGGGTAAGATACATAGTATACTTTATAATTAATTGAAAGGTGGGAGAATATGCTATCATGGACTTGTAATGAATAGGGAGGTGGGGAAGGATGTTAAGTACCTAATAACGTCTTTTTCCATCTATAAATTCATTATGATGCAATTGAGTACTTAAAATGAATATGAGGGTGACACAGGACAGGGACTAAGGCTATGTGCACATGTTCAGGAATTGCAGAAGAAAATTCTGCTGCATGTCCTAATGCGTTGGCAAGAAGAACGATGCATACTATAATTTTTTTGCTTTATTTTTTTTTTCATGAATTGGTTTATTTATTAATTGAGAACAGCATATAGTTACATTTCTAAATACAACCAAAGAGGTAGTTTTCATTTTAGTGGTACAGACCATAGTGATACTGTCAAAAGGTTTCAAAAATATCAAAGTAATATGTTAACGTCAAATCACATATCAGAATACCCCATTTTTAAAGAAAAGTATGACATATTAAAAAATTATTCATTAACTTCTTGCAATCAAGTTAGGCTTTGTCAAGCCTGACAAAGGAAAGAAAAGAGCTTTTAGTAGAAAATTATACCAAAATAGAAAAGCCAAGAATAGATCCTAAGGGGATAGGAAGAGATGAGCAAGATTTATGGATCCACCCAGATTCAGGTATGTATAAGTACAATATATGATGTCTTTATCACGACAGAAGGATTGAGGAATACTCCGGGGAATCTCCAAATAAAATCCATCCTTGCCAAGTACAGAAAGAGTTGTCTGAGCTAATTTTATTATCAGCAGAAAGTCTTTCCATTCTACACAAAAAATCAATTTCAAGAGACCCTTCTTGGATAGATGGAGTGATTCTAGAGCGCCAGTGTCTAGGAATGACTGTTCTGGTGTCTGATAAACAGTGTCTCAACATCCTCTTTTGATAGACCCTGGTATCATAGAAAGAAGTCCGATCTGGGGAGTTCTAGCTGATGATTCCCCTGTAATATGTTTATGAACATCAAAGACTTTGCTCCAGAGGCCAGTTATTTGAGGCCATTCCCTCCAGATATGAAGCATAGTGCTTTCAGCATTTTCACATCTCTAGCATTTATTAGAGACAGAAGGAAATATCTTATGAAGATATCTTGTTATGATTTTGTAATTTTTTTCTTGAGCTTGAAAAGCCAATTGAAGTGATTACTTTTAAAATGGGTCTCCTGTAAGAAAAGAATTTGCATTCTCATTTTATGCATCCCGTATAGAATTTAAGAATGTTTTTGCGGGACATTAAACCCTCTAAAATTTAGAGAAGCTACCTTAATTGATGCCGTGTCTGATATTACCAATTTCAACTTAGTCTGGATGGATGTGCAAAGAAGAAAGGACAGATATACAGAATATATAGGTAAAGAACAAATATAGAAGAGGTTGAAATAAGCCTATATAGAGAATAGGTCAAATCCTCGATCCTAGGCCGAGGATGTAAAGTAGGGAAAAGGAAACCCTGCAGTAGCAGAGTCCTTCCCAAGTAAACTTGTATAAAACAAGTGACCCTTATTGGGGAGTGTCTTTCAAGGCAACATTGAATAACTCCCGGGGATCTTGGCCTGGACAAACTAAAGATTATAAGAAGCATATAAAAACACTAACAAAAACAAGAACCCTATGTTCTAACTATCACAAAGATCATGCCCATTCAAAGATGCATAACACTAGACAACCTGTAAGGAAAGGAAAATTCAGTAATTAACTCTACTAGAACATATCCCAGTGTTCATTCTAGACCGTTAGGTGTTATTGAAAGTTGTGTTAGCCTATCATGCTAACTACAGGAATCTACTTGCATGGTCATAAATCTGCTCACATTCACACAATGTAGATTGCATATTTGTGTCTAAATTATCAGTCTAAGTACTCAGTAGAATCTCTTTCAAAGGCAAGGTATATTGAATGACATCACCTTTGGATATCCACAGTACAGATCACATTATATAAAATAAAGTGTCTTATGGTTCTAATAGGTCCAGTTACACCTAAGTCCACAATATAAACACTAAGAAAAGGGAACTTGGTGAGTGATACATAAAATGTAATTAGACAAGCTTTCTTTGAATCTCCTAGAATGAAACAGAAACAACAAGAAAAATCAATGTTCAACTGGTGGAGAAAGAGAGGATGATCTACTTCTGGGTCTTTTGGATTGTTGTACTTGTCGACGATTCACATAGGAGTCCAAAGGAGTCAATGGGTTTGTGGGCCAATCAGAGATAGTAATTTCTGGCATATCCAGGTCCTCTAGGAATGATCGCAATCCGTGTGAGTTCCTCAGAAAGAAAGTTCCATGCTGGTTGCGCACTTGTAATTGGAAGGTAAAACCCCACAAGTAGGGGACATTTCTTTCTCTGAGAACTTCCAACAGTGGGTGCAGAGCCCTACATTATGCTAAGGTTTACCTAGATAAGTCTGACATAAAATGTAAATGGGCCCCATCAATATCCATAGGTTCTTTGGACCCAGCCTGTCTCATAATTTTTTCTTAGGTTTTGAAATAATTAACTATGCAAATTACGTCTCTGTGGTAGAGATGAGCGACCCTGCCTTTTTTAGGGTCGAGTCGGGTTGCATGAAACCCGACTTTCTCAAAAGTCGGGTCGAACGAAATCGGCCAACTATCGGGAAAAGGCGGGGGTCCGACGGAAACACGAAACCCAATGCAAATCAATGGGGAAGCAAAGTCGCCGTGGAGTGGAGGACAGTAAAAACACACCTACAGTATCCGTTTCAATACCAACAACATAAATTCTTATTACTTAAGCTTGGCAACCTTAATTAACTTTATACTAATAGATATGCATTGAAATCTGGGGGTTATTTGGCTAAACTTGTGGGTGCGGGTAGGGCTGGCTCCCGGTTTTCGTGTGCCACAGGCCAAAGAGTGTCAGTGGGCCCCTTTAACACATACCGCAATTCATCATGCTCCGTAAGGCACAGAAATATAGGTATAGTACAATGAAAAATACTTCACTTCTTATATGACATGACTGATATCTATGTTAAAATCTACAATAGCTCAAAAAATGCACATTATATTCCTTCATACAGTATTATGTCCACCACATAGTGCGCCATACGGAATAATAAGCCCCATATATTGCTCCATACAGAATGGGCTCCATATAATGCTCCATACAGAATAGGCCCATATGTGCCCCATATGATGCTCCATACCCTATATCAGTGATGGCTATATGATGCCCCATAAATAATGAACCCCATATGATTCTCCAGTATATGATGGGCCCAATGGATGATGCTCCAGTGTCTAATAGGCCAAAATAATGCTCCATATATAATGGGCCCCATTTATAATGCTCTATTGTAACATAGTAACATAGTTATTAAGGTTGAAGGAAGACTTTAAGTCCATCTAGTTAAACCCATATCCTATCCTAACCTGCCCTAATATGTTGATCCAGAGGAAGGCAAAAAAAAACCCAAGTGGCAAGCAGTAAGCTTCACATTGGGGAAAAAAATTCCTTCCCGACTCCACATATGGCAATCAGACTAGCTCCCTGGATCAACGCAGTATCTAGGAAACTAGTGAATATAGCCTGTAATATTATACTTTTCAAGAAAGGCATCCAGTCCCTTCTTAAATTTTAGTAAGGAATCACTCATTACAACATAAGACGGCAGAGAGTTCCATAATCTCACTGCTCTTACAGTAAAGAATCTGCGTCTGTGATTATGGCTAAACCTTCATTCCTCCAGACGTAGAGGATGCCCCCTTGTCCCCGTCACAGGTCTAAGAGTAAAATGATCATTAGAAAGGTCTTTGTACTATCCCCTCATATATTTATACATTGTAATAAGATCACCCCTAAGCCTTCGTTTTTCCAAACTAAATAACCCCAAGTGTAATAACCTGTCTTGGTATTGCAGATCCCCCAGTTCTCTAATAACCTTGGTCGCTCTTCTCTGCACCCGCTCCAGTTCAGCTATGTCTTTCTTATACACCGGAGACCAGAACTGCACACAGTATTCTAAGTGTGGTCGCACCAGTGACTTGTATAGAGGTAAAATTATGTTCTCCTCATGAGCATCTATGCCTCTTTTAATGCATCCCATTATTTTATTTGCCTTGGCAGCAGCTGCCTGACATTGGCCACTAAATGTGAGTTTGTCATCCACCCATACACCCAGGTCTTTTTCAGTTACAGTTTTGCCCAGTGTTTTACAATTAAGCACATATATATACATCTTGTTTGTTCTACCCAAGTGCATGACCTTACATTTATCCCCATTAAAGCTCATTTGCCATTTATCAGCCCAAGCTTCTAGTTTACATAAATCCTCCTGTAATATAAAATTATCCTCCTCTGTATTTATTACCCTGCAGAGTTTAGTGTCATCTGCAAATATTGAAATACTACTCTGTATGCCCCCTACAAGGTCATTAAGAAATATGTTAAAGAGACGCGGCCCCAATACTGACCCCTGTGGTACCCCACTGCTAACCGTGACCCAGTCCGAGTGTGCTCCATTAATAACCACCCTTTGTTTTCTATCCATGAGCCAATTCTTAACCCACTTACACATATTTTCCCCTATCCCCATTGTTCTCATTTTATGTATCAACCTTTTGTGTGGCACTGTATCAAAAGCTTTTGAGAAGTCCATGAACACCACGTCCACTGCATTCCCTTGGTCCAGTCCTGAACTTACCCCTTCATAAAAGCTTATCAGATAAGTCTGACAAGAACGGTCCCTCGTAAACCCATGCTGATACTGTGTCATGAGGTTATTCAGCCTCAGATACTCCAATATAGTATCCTCTAAAATACCCTCCAGGATTTTACCCACAGTAGATGTTAAGCTCACTGGCTTATAATTTCCAGGTTCAGTTTTTGCCCCCTTTTTGAATATTGGCACCACATTTGCTATACGCCAGTCCTGTGGTACAGACCCCATTATTATGGAATCTTTAAAGATTAAAAATAATGGTCTATCTATAACTGTACTTAATTCCTGCAGTACTCGGGGGTGTATCCCATCCGGGCCCGGGGATTTGTCAATTTTAGTGATTTCTAGACGCCGCCGTACTTCCTGCTGGGTTAAGCAGGTGACATTTAATGGAGAAATTTTTTTATCACTGATCATATTATCTGTCATGGGATTTTCTTGTGTAAATACAGTTGAAAAAAAGTCAGTTAGCATATTGGCTTTTTCCTCATCCTCATCCACCATTTCACCCAGACTATTTTTAAGGGGACCAACACTATTATTTTTTAGTTTCTTGCTATTTATGTAGTTAAAGAATATTTTGGGATTATTTTTACTTTCTCTGGCAATGAGTCTCTCTGCCTCAATCTTTGCTGTCTTGATTTGCTTTTTATAGAATTTATTCAGTCTTTTGTATTAATTTAATGCCTCATCACTACCTACTTGCTTTAATTCCCTAAACGCTTTCTTTTTGTCCCTTATTGCGCCCCTTACAGCTCTATTTAGCCATAGTGGTTTCCTCCTAATTCTAGCATGTTTATTCCCATAGGGTATATACTGTACACAGGTCCTACTCAGGATACTAATAAACGTCTCCCATTTTCTTTGTGTATTTTTATGTCTCAGGATATCGTCCCAGTTTATTGCACCAAGATCATCTCTCATCCGTTGGAAATTTGCCTTCCTGAAGTTTAGTGTCCTTGTAACCCCTCGACTACACATCTTATTAAAGGATACATGAAAGCTTATTATTTTGTGATCACTATTACCCAAGTGACCCCCAACCTTTATATTTGATATGCGGTCTGGCCTGTTGGATAATATTAGGTCTAGCAGTGCCACCCCTCTTGTTGGGTCCTGAACTAGTTGTGAAAGGTAATTGTCTCTCAGAGTTGTCAGAAATCTATTACCTTTGCTGGAACTACAGGTTTCTGTTCCCCAATGTATTTCAGGGTAGTTAAAGTCCCCCATAATAATGACTTCTCCTTGAGTTGCTGCTTCATCTATTTGCTTTACGAGGATATTCTCTGTTGCTTCCATTATTTTAGGAGACTTATAACAAACCCCTATCAGTAATTTATTATTTTTCCCCCCTCCCCTAATCTCCACCCACAGAGACTCTACATCTTCATTAGATTCACAGAAATCACGCAGGATGGGTTTTAAGGATGATTTTACATATAAACACACACCCCACCTCGCTTATTTTTACGGTAATTCCTAAACAGACTATAGCCCTGTAAATTAACCGCCCAGTCGTGGCTCTCATCCAGCCAAGTCTCAGATATCCCCACCATGTCATAATTATGTTCCAACAAAATTAATTCTAATTCCGCCATTTTGTTGGTGAGGCTTCTGGCATTAGTATACATGCACTTTAAGTATCTCTCTGAACCTCTATTCTTTCTTAAATTATTAACTGTTCTAACCCCACCCCCATGTCACCCCCACCCCCAATTTCATTATTTGTGCCCAGGTCTCTATCTGCACTGCCTTCCCCCCTATAAAATGAATACCCTCCCCCTAGTCCCTAGTTTAAAGACTCCTCCAACCTTCTAGCCATTTTCTCCCCAGCACAGCTGCACCCTCCCCATTGAGGTGCAGCCCATCCCTAGCATAGAACCTGTAGCCAACTGAGAAGTCGGCCCAGTTCTCCAGGAACCCAAACGCCTCCTTCCTACAATGGTTATAATGGTTTTCCCATAAATGCTGCTCCAGTGTCTGTTTTCCCCATTTAGAATGCTCCAGTATATGGTAAGCCCCATGAATGATGCTCCAGTGTATGATGGGCCAAAATAATGCTCTATATATAATGGGCCCCATATATAATGCTCCATTGTATAATAGTTTTCATAAATGCTGCTCCAGTGTCTGTTTTCCCCCTTTTTGGAATGCTCCAGTATATGATGGGCCCCATGCATGCTGCTCCAGTGTCTGATCTGCACCATTTAGAATGCTCCAGTATATGATGGGCCCATGGATGATGCTCCAGTGTCTAATGGGCCAAAACAATGCTCCATATATTTTGGGCCCCATTTATAATGCTCCATTGTATAATGGTCCCCGTAATTGCTGCTCCAGTGTCTGTTTTCCCCCTCTTAGAATGCTCCATTATATGATGGGCCCCATGGATGTTGCTCCAGTGTCTGATCTGCTCCATTTAGAATGCTCCAGTATATGATGGACCCCATGCATGCTGCTCCAGTGTCTTATGGGCCAAAATAATGTTCCATATATAATGGGCCCCATTTACAGTTAGGTCCATAAATATTTGGACAGAGACAACATTTATCTAATTTTGGTTCTAGACATTACCACAATGAATTTGAAACAAAACAAATCAGATGCAGTTGAAGTTCAGACTTTCAGCTTTCATTTGAGGGTATCCACATTAAAATTGGATGAAGGGTTTAAGAGTTTCAGCTCCTTAACATGTGCCACCCTGTTTTTAAAGGGACCAAAAGTAGTTGGACAAATGACTCCAAGGCTATTTCATGGACAGGTGTGGGCAATCCCTTTGTTATGTCATTCTTAATTAAGCAGATGAAAGGGCCGGAGTTGATTTGAGGTGTGGTGTTTGCATTTGGAAGGTTTTGCTGTGAAGGAAACATGCGGTCACAGGAGCTCTCCATGCAGGTGAAACAAGCCATCCTTAAGCTGCAAGAACAGAAAAAAACCCATCCAAGAAATTGCTACAACATTAGAAGTGGCAAAATCTACAATTTGGTACATTCTGAGAAAGAAAGAAAGCACTGGTGAACTCATCAATCCAAAAAGACCTGGGAGCCCACGGAAGACAACAGTGGTGGATGATCGCCGCATACTTTCTTTGGTGAAGAAGAACCCGTTCACAACATCAACTGAAGTCCAGAACACTCTCAGTGAAGTAGGTGTATCTGTCTCTAAGTCAACAGTAAAGAGAAGACTCCATGAAAGTAAATACAAAGCGTTCACATCTAGATGCAAACCATTCATCAATTCCAAAAATAGACAGGCCAGAGTTAAATTTGCTGAAAAACACCTCCAGAAGCCAGCTCAGTTCTGGAAAAGTATTCTATGGACAGATGAGACAAAGATCAACCTGTACCAGAATGATGGGAAGCCAAAAGTTTGGAGAAGAAAGGGAACGGCACATGATCCAAGGCACACCACATCCTCTGTAAAACATGGTGGAGGCAACGTGATGGCATGGGCATGCATGGCTTTCAATGGCACTGGGTCACTTGTGTTTATTGATGACATAACAGCAGACAAGAGTAGCCGGATGAATTCTGAAGTGTACCGGGATATACTTTCAGCCCAGATTCAGCCAAATGCTGCAAACTTGATTGGACGGCGCTTCATAGTACAGATGGATAATGACCCCAAGCATACAGCCAAAGCTACACAGGAGTTCATGAGTGCAAAAAAGTGGAACATTCTTCAATGGCCAAGTCAATCACCAGATCTTAACCCAATTGAGCATGCATTTCACTTGCTGAAATCCAGACTTAAGAGGGAAAGACCCACAAACAAGCAAGACCTGAAGGCTGCGGCTGTAAAGGCCTGGCAAAGCATTAATAAGGAGGAAACCCAGCGTTTGGTGATGTCCATGGGTTCCAGACTTAAGGCAGTGATTGCCTCCAAAGGATTCGCCACAAAATATTGAAAATAAAATATTTTGTTTGGGTTATGTTTATTTGTCCAGTTACTTTTGACCTCCTAAAATGTGGAGTGTTTTTAAAGAAATGTGTACAATTCCTAAATTTTCTAACACATATTTTTGTTCAACGCTTCAAATTAAACGTTACAATCTGCACTTGAATTCTGTTGTAGAGGTTTCATTTCAAATCCAATGTGGTGGCATGCAGAGCCCAACTCGCGAAAATTGTGTCACTGTCCAAATATTTCTGACCCTGACTGTATAATGATCCAGAGTATAATGGTCCCTGTAAATGCTGCTCCAGTGTCTGTTTACCCCCTTTTAGAATGCTTCAGTATATGATGGGCCCCATGCATGCTGCTCCAGTGTCTTATCTGCCCCATTTAGAATGCTCCAGTTTATGATGGGCCCCATGGATGATGCTCCAGTGTCTTATGGGCCAAAATAATGCTCCATATATAATGGGCCCCATTTATAATGATCCAGTGTATAACGGTCGACGTAAATGCTGCTCCAGTGTCTATTTTCACCCTTTTAAAATGCTCCAGCATATGATGGGCCCCAAGGATGCTGCAGCAGTGTATGATCTGCCCCATTTAGAATGATCCAGTATATGATGGGCCCCATGGATGCTGCTCCATTGTCTGATCTGGCCCATTTAGAATGCTCCAGTATATGATGGGCCCTATGGATGATGCTCCAGTGTCTTATGGGCCAATATAATGCTCTATATATAATGGGCCCCCTTAATAATGATCCAGTGTATAATGGTCCCCGTAAATGCTGCTCCAGTGTCTGTTTTCCCCCTTTTAGAATGCTCCAGTATATGATGGGCCCCATGGATGCTGCTCCAGTGTCTGATCTTCGCCAGTCCTTACACTGGCTGCCCATTCATTATAGGATCCAATTCAAAGTACTGGTTCTCACCCACAAAGCTCTCCACAGTGCAGCACCCCCCTACATCTCCTCCCTCATTTCTATCTATCGGCCTAACCGACTGCTGCGCTCTGCAAACGACTTTCGACTAACCTCTGCACTAATCCGTACCTCCCACTCCCGACTCCAAGACTTCTCCCACGCTGCGCCAATCCTCTGGAATGCTCTACCCCAAGAAATTAGGACTATCCACAATTTGCATGGTTTCAGGCGCTCCCTCAAAACACATTTGTTCAGAGTGGCCTATCACATTCACTAATCAAAGTCGTTCTATGTTTAAGTGTGTATGTGTAGCACATTCACTATCTCCATCCATCCCTCACTCCCTCAAGATGGCTGGACCATCATTGTAAATGCATAATTGTATATACACACCTGTACTTTGTATCTCCCCCACCTCATTGTAGATTGTAAGCTCTCACGAGCAGGGTCGGCTTATTTTGCTTTAATTAATGTATTGTTAATGTTGTTACTTATGACTTATGTTTTGAAACTGTTAAACTGTAAAGCGCTGCGGAATATGTTGGCGCTATATAAAGATTATTATTATTATTATTATTATTATTATCTGCCCCATTTAGAATGCTACAGTATATGATGTGCCCCATGCATGCTGCTCCAGTGTCTGATCTGCCCCATTTAGAATGCTCCAGTATATGATGGGCCCCACATATAATTCTCCAGTGTATAATGCTCCCCATATATTGCTCCAAACATTAAAAAAATGTAATACCTCTCCTCGCTGTGCACTGCTATACTCTGGACTCCTCAGCGTCGCCATGTTACAGCTCTCTACACTTGGACTGTTTAGGCAGAGGGCGTACATACGTGACGTCATCGCGCTCTCTAAGCTGAATGTCACTGTCAGGAAATGCGGAAGACGTCACAGCGGTGGAGTAGGGAGAGGTAAGTATTGCAAGTGCTGGGGCCCTGAGCAAGCAGGGGAGGCCGACTTGTTGGCGACGACACTGGCACAGGGCCCCTCATAGTACGCCGGTGTGTCTGACGGTGAGTGGGCCCTCCCACCGTCAGAGACAATATTTTGTACTATGAGGGGCCCTGTGCCAGTGCCGTCACCCACGAGTCGGGGCGATTTGTCGGTTTTGTAGTCCGTCCACGCTTCCAAGTGCATGTTCATTAAATGTTTAAGCATGCAACTGGTATTCAAATTTCAGACATTTTTCCCTCTGCTAAAGGTCCATCTGCACTTCTTACAGCTAACCTTCGCCTCATCAATAGGATTTTGGTCAAAAAAGTGCCACACTGGACTCTTCCTACTATGGTATACATTTTCAGGGCTTGCACGCTGTGCTAATTTGACCATCAGGCCAAGCTGTCCTGCAACTCTTTTTTTTTTAACATCTTTTTGGACTGCTACGGGCCTGCCAGATAACCCCAGCTGCGATGTCGATACCTGCTACGGATCCTCCTCCTCTTCTGAGCTATTGCCAGAGGCACCCTCTTTACCCACTGTCAACAACTGGGTCATATAATAATAATAATTTTTATATAGCACTAACATATTCCGCAGCGCTTTACAGTTTGCACACATTATCCTCACTGTCCCCGATGGCGCTCACAATCTAGATTTTCTATCAGTATGTTTTTTTGGAGTGTGGGAGAAAACCGGAGTACCCGGAGGAAACCCACGCATACAAACTCCTTGCAGATGTTGTCCTTGGTGGGATTCGAACTCAGGACTCCAGCGCTGCAAGGCTGCAGTGCTATCCACTGAGCAACCGTGCTGCCCTTGTCACCATTGTCACCGATTGTGGGTCGACAATCGCCAATGCAAGACTATGGGTGCGATGAAAAATCGGATTACAAACGGACCGCAAGTGTGACTTGCGAATAAATCGCACCGGTGTCCTTTAGAAAAGCTGGCAATTCATCCCCGGCTATACTGTAAAATCACACTGACAGCTTTAATAAAGAATGGAAAGAATACATATACACACATAGAATACATATATATATATATATATATATATATATATATACTGTAGAGTGGCAAAGGGTTGTGTAATAGACGGGAGGTATCTGGCTCAGAGATGCCTTATCTCTGTTATGTAGCCCAGTACACATTATCACTAAAGGGTCAGGCTGCCCATATACCTCAGCCCTGGGTAGTGGCATCACCAGAGCCGTGTATGTGGTTTGAGGACCTGTGATGATGTCACTACCACATGACCAGTCATGTGTTCTGTGTTAGCTGAGTGCCTGAGATATAAATGAGCCTACTGCTAACCACAGGTGTGAGTGGCTGGACGTGTGGAGACCTCCAGTGTGTGTGCTCTGAAAGAGACTAATCTGCAAGAGTACAAGGACTGTATATATGCCTTTTGTTACTTTGTGCCAGAGAAGGCTGTTTTTGTTTTCTGTTTTGAGCAGTTTATGAAGTTTGAATAAACTTGCTTGAAGAATCGAGTGAAGTCGCTCTCCTGCTTGCCTCCGGTCGCACATAAGCGAGACTTAATCCTTACAATTGGTGGAGACGTGCGAGCAGCGTTCCCAGCAGAGAAGTGGGACTGGCTACTGCAAGTCGTGGGTCAAGGCTATAGCAAGCCAGCCAGCATTGCCGGAGAAAATGGATGACCTGCTGAAACACTTGGTCCAGGCGCAGGTACAGCAGCAAGAGACCAACAGGTTGTTGGTGCAGCAAATACAACAGAGCCAGCAGGAACAACGGCAGCAGTTGCAGCTTCTGACAACCGCCATTCAGGGCAGGACGAGTGCCCCAACCCCAGTTCTGGCTGATGTCAACCACGTCAGAAAGGCGGTAAAACCCACATTACAGAAAATGACCCCCGGGGATGATGTGGAGGCCTTCCTGACGGTATTTGAGAGGGTCGCTGAGAGGGAAAGACTTCCCCCAGAGCAGAGGGCAGAGGTACTGGCCCCATACCTGACAGGGGAGCCTCAGAAGGCGTACTATGATTTTACTGTGCAGACGTTCAGGATTATTCTAAGTTAAAGGTTGAGATCCTCGCACGGTTGGGAGTGACAATGACTGTCAGGGCACAGAGAGTGCACCGCTGGGCTTATCATCGGGACAAACCGCCTCGCTCCCAAATGTTTGACCTGCTGCACCTGGTCCAGAAATGGCTTCAGCCAGAGTCCGCTACGCCGGCACAGATGGTAGAAAGAGCAGAAATGGATCGGTTTGTGCACTCCCTGCCAAAGCCCCTACAGACTTGGGTTGCCCAGGGTGATCCCCGGACTGCCGATGAACTGGTCGGACTGGTCGAGAGGTACCAGGGGATGGAAGGTGCCTTGGGGAAGCAGCCCATTCCGTACTGGGGGTCCCAGCAGGGGGCAGAGTCCCAAAAAGGGGTAGCGCGTCCAAGGTCAAAAGGGGCGGGGGAGGTTGTGCCCAAGGTCCCTACGGGTGATGTTATCTGTTAGAGGTGTCATGGGCCAGGACATATAGGTGCGCGGTGTTCCCAGAACACCGAGCAGATGGACTGCAGCATGGGACGTTGTATCTCATTCTATGCTAATCCAGTCTGCAATGTGAATTCTTTCCCTAACGAGGGGCCTCAAGCATGTCACGTGAGGGTGAACGGTCGAGCAGTAACGGCGCTGCTGGACTCTGGGAGCCTAGTGACCCTGGTGAGGGCCACTCTGCCTCTCAAACTACTCCCGGGGAAAAAGATCGACGTGCGATGTATACACGGCGATGCAAAGGACTACCCTATGGCCAGAGTGGACAATGAGACTGCGCAGGGCACTGAGTCCCATGAAGTCGGGGTTGTTCGGGACTTATTGCACCCTATAATTATAGGCCGGGATTTTTGTTTGTTTTGGGATCTATGGGGAAAATCTGCTGAGGTCACTAGCAAGACTAGGGAACCAGTAAGCCCTAATAAGGTATCACCATACCTAGAGGAAGACAGGTTTCCTTTTTGTGTCCTGGTAGGAGATGAGGAAGAAGTGTCTCCCGTATCTGACATTCCAGAGTTAGGGATGGCCAGTGAGAATTTTGGGACTGCCCAACACAGAGACCCAACTCTGAGGGAAGCCTTCAACAATGTCACTGTCATTGATGGGGTTGCACAGGAACCGGGGGCAGACACCAGATTTCCATATTTTATGTGGGGAGCTGTTGTATGGGGTCACGAAAATAAGGGAGGAGTTGGTGGAGCAGTTGATAGTGCCCGGGTCCTATAGACGGAAGGTGCTGGACATGGCCCATTCACACATCTTGGGGGGACACCTAGGGGTAGACAAAACACAGGCACATATTATTCAAAGATTCTATTGGCCTGGGTGTCACCGGGAGATAGTAAACTATTGCAGATCCTACCCTACATTTCAGTTAACTGCCCCTACCTCTCATTTCCGAAGCCCCCTTGTGCCATTGCCAATTATCGAAGTGCCATTTGAGAGAATTGCCATGGATTTGGTCGGTCCCCTAGTTAAATCAGCCCGAGGTCATCAGTATATATTAGTCATCCTGGACTATGCTACACATTATCCGGAGGCAATTCCCCTGAGAAATTCTTCAGCGAAGAGTATAGCCCGCGAGTTGGTCCATGTGTTTTCCCGGACAGGCTTGCCCAAGGAGATCCTGACCGACCAGGGGACACCGTTCATGAGTAATGTGATGAAGGAGTTGTGCAGGGTCCTGCAAATTTCCCAGTTGAGGACCTCGGTGTACCATCCTCAGTCAGATGGCCTTGTGGAGAGATTCAACAAGACCCTAAAGAGCATGCTAAGAAAAGCTATAGAGAAAGACGGTAGAAACTGGGACTGTCTCTTACCATACCTGATGTTTTCCATCCATGAAGTTCCACAGGCCTCCATGGGGTTCTCACCGTTTGAGCTTCTGTATGGCCGACATCCGCGAGGTCTCCTGGATATCGCCAAGGAAACCTGGGAAGCTGAAGTTACGCCCTACCGAAGGGTTATTGAGCAACAGAGGATTGCGAAGGTGATGCCAATCGTGAAGGAACACCTCCTCCAAGCACAAGAAGCTCAGGCCAGGATCTACAACCGATCAGCCAGAGTGAGACAGTTCAATCCGGGAGACCGAGTGCTCGTGCTAGTTCCGATGGTGGAGAGCAAGTTCTTGGCCAAATGGCAAGGGCCATATGAGGTGATGGAGAAGCTGGGTGAAGTAAATTTAGGATTCACCAACCCAGAAGACGGAAACCAAACCAGGTATACCATGTCAACCTCCTCAAGCCATGGCATGATAGTCAGCTTTAACTCCGTGCTTGCTGGGCCACTCAGAAGATGACATTGAAGGGGTTACAATAGCAGAGACACTATCAAAGGACCAGAAACAGCAATGCCGGGAATTGCTCCAGAAGAACAGGGACCTGTTTTCAGAGTTGCTGGGTGCACGAAGGTCATAGAGCATGAAGTCCTGACAGAGTCATAAGTGCAGGTGAACGTGAAGCCCTATCGAATCCCTGAGGCCCGTCGAGAAGTAATCTCCAAGGAGATGGAGCGTATGTTGAAGCTCAGAGTCATTGAGGAATCCAAAAGCGGTTGGGCGAGTCCTATTGTCCTGGTCCAAAAACCTGAATGAGAATGGAGATTCTGCAATGATTATCGGAAGCTGAATGAGGTCTCCAAGTGCGACGCACATCCCATGCCACGCGTTGATGAGCTCATCGAAAGACTTGGATCCGCCAGGTACATAACCACCTTGGATTTGACGAAGGGATACTGGCAGATTCCCATGGCCCAGGAAGTCAAGGAGAAAACGGCGTTTTCAACAAAAGACGGATGCTTCCAGTATGTCCGGATGCCGTTTGGCCTGCAGGGAGCTCCAGCGACCTTTCAGAGAGCCATGGATAGGATCCTGACACCCCATAAACAATACGCCGCTGCGTACCTGGATGATATCGTTATCTTCAGCCCGGACTGGGAGAGTCATCTGGGAAAGGTCCAAGCAGTGTTTGATGCTCTAAGGGAGGCAGGATTTACAATAAACCCGAAGAATTGTGCCTTGGGGAAAGAAGAGGCCAAGTACCTTGGATATGTAGTAGGTCGTGGTGGAATAAAACCCCACATCAATAAAATTGAGGCGATTCAAATATGGCCAAGACCATTGTCCAAGAAGCAAGTGAAAGCCTTCCTGGGGATTGTGGGATACTACAGGAGGTTCATCCCAAACTTCGCTACGAGGGCTGCCCCTCTCACCGATCTGCTGAAAGGGACAAAATCAGTGAAGGTTAAATGGTCCCAAGAAGCAGAATTGGCCTTCCAAGAAATGAAAGGGGCCCTGTGTAAACAACCTGTCCTGATAGCCCCAGACTTGAAGAAAGAGTTTGTTCTTCAAACAGATGCCTCAGATGTCGGATTGGGAGCAGTTCTGTCACAGGAGATACATGGAGAGGAGCATCCGATCCTTTACCTGAGCAGGAAGCTATCTTCGTGTGAAAAGAATTACTCTGTCGTGGAGAAGGAGTGCTTTGCCATAAAATGGGCAGTGGACACATTACGGTACTATCTAGTGGGACGGAAGTTTAGATTGATATCCGACCATGCCCCACTCCGATGGATGAGGGAAACCAAGGGTAGAAATGCAAGGGTCACCCGCTGGTTATTAGCCCTGCAGGACTTTAGTTTCCAGGTAGAACACAGGGCAGGGAAGCTACACGGTAATGGTCATGCACTCTCAAGAATTCCTTGTCTAGTGGGAGAAAGTGCCATGCCCCACGGCTTTAGGCAGAGGGGGGAGGTATGTACTGTAGAGTGGCAAAGGGTTGTGTAATAGACGGAAGGTATCTGGCTCTGTTATGTAGCCCAGTACACATTAGCACTAAAGGGTCGGTCTGCCCATATACCTCAGCCCTGGGTAGTGGCATCAACAGAGCCATGTATGTGGTTTGAGGACCTGTGATGATGTCACTACCACATGACCAGTCATGTGTTCTGTGTTAGCTCTGAGATATAAATGAGCCTACTGCTAACCACAGGTGTGAGTGGCTGGAGGTGTGGAGACCTCCAGTGTGTGTGCTCTGAAAGAGACTGATCTGCAAGAGTACAAGGACTGTATATATGCCTTTTGTTACTTTGTGCCAGAGAAGGCTGTTTTTGTTTTCTGTTTTGAGCAGTTTATGAAGTTTGAATAAACTTGCTTGAAGAATCGAGTGAAGTCGCTCTCCTGCTTGCCTCCGGTCGCACATAAGCGAGACTTAATCCTTACAATACACATGTCATTGTGACATATATATATATATTTATAGTTCATGCACTTCTACATAGTATATACATAGTATAATAGCCGCTAATTCAATTGCCGACTTTTGTGAAATTACAGAACCCCACATAAAATAACACATGGTTTACATACAGTAAACCATTTCATTTCATGTAGTTTGATATATGGTTTTCACTAACAATTACATGAGTGTATGTATGCAAAATTTCATACATGTAGGGGTTAATTAAAGGTGTAAATTCGTTGAAAAAAATTGCGTGGGCTCCCACAGTATTTTGTCCACCAGACAGGAAAAAACAGCGAGTGGGGGCAGATAATATAAGCCTACAGCGGGTGCTTTTTTTTGTGCCCCCCTGGCTACTAACATCTATCCCCAGCCACCCCAGAAAAGGCAAATCTATAATTAGATGCGCCCTTTCTGGCACTTAGCTCGTCTATTTCCATTGCCCTGTAGCGGAGGCGAATGGGTTAATAATGGGTTAAAGCACCTTGCTATTGAAAGGTGAGTTTAAGCCAGGTTAATAATTGAGAGCTGTCAATTAGACAACTATCAATTATTAATCCTATTGTATGAAATAAAAATAAAACACACACACTTTAATTAAAAATCCTTTTAATGAAATAATCACACAGTTTTTGACCATCTTTTATTTTACTGCCATTCCTTGCGAAGCCCTTGTTCACCTGTAATAAAACTAAATTAATATAGCAACATTATTTTTACCTATCCGGTGCTCTGTCAGGTCCCACGCTGTAATCCTTCACAAAGAGTTAACGTTTACTGCAGGGACCGCAGCTAATGCTGCCAGCCTCGCAGCAAACCCCCGAATGAATCATCTCTTCTCCCAGCTGACCGGAGAGGAAGTGATTAGTGTGGGAAGCTTAATTAATTGCTTCCCAGGCTAATCAGGTCAGTTCAGGTTAGCCGGGGACTCCCTCTGATGTCACTGATGCTGTGCGGTGTCCCCGGCTGACCTGAACTGAACTGATTAGTGTTGTGAATGGGTTTGAGATGAGTTCTGAGCAGAGGCTCCCTCTGGTGGTTACAAGCGGTACTAGTGAAGATTGTGAGGACTGGGAATCAGGTGTTACTGACTGGTCTTATATAAGGGAGTCATTTTCCCATCAGGGTTGCCGGTGATCAATTGTTCTGGTCTGAATCCTTCATTCCAGTTTCCCTTGTAGCCTGCTGTGTCGTGTCTGCATCTCCTGCTACCAGATAAGATTTTTTCTTCTTTTGTGTTATTGCTATATTTTTGCATTTTGTCTTGCACTTCTTTGGGGGCCTTCTGGGTCCCCTCCGGGGGCTTCTGCCTTCTCAGTTTAGTTCAGCCACTGAGTTTTGTTCTTTTGCTTTTTCCAGTTTTTTCAGTGGCTGCTGTTTTGATTTTGTTACACCAGAGAGCTAATTTAGGTGGTAGAGGTCGTGTGATCTCAGGTGATTTTGAAATTAGTAGAGTTGGTGTTTTTTCAGGGTTTTCTGGGATTGCAGTAAGTACCGTTCCTGTCCTTTTCTTTTTAGATAGTTTGGGCCCCAGCGTTTGCTCATTCTATTTTCTTTCTGTGTCAGTATTTCCTCTTGTCTAACCGCCATTACATGTTTGGGGGCTTTCTATTATCTTTGGGGTTCTGCTCCGGGGCAGATAGCTTTCCTATTTCTATCTTTAGGTGTAGTTAGTTTCTCAGGCTGTGACGAGGCGTCTAGGACCAACGTAGGAACGCTCCACGGCTGCCTCTAGTTGTGGTGGTTAGTCAGGGTACTGCAATCCCATAGATTCCAACTGCTCTGGTGTATTGCCTTTTTTTTTTACCTGCACTCCTCAGCTACCGAAACATAACAGTATCACCGGCCAATAGAAAATTGTATGGTACTCACAGAAGGGAAAAAATATTGTGATAGAAAAAAAGGTTGTCAGAGTTGTCAGAGATATTTTTCTGTTTGTTGCATTTTTTTTCCCTCTGTATCTCTGGGTGCTGGGGAGGATCTTTTCTCCCAATGGAGTTTGCACAGTTGTCTGGCCGTGTGGATCAGCTTGCCACTGAGGTTCGGAGTATTGCTATCTATCTTGCTGGGTTGCCTGTTGTGGAACCTAGGATCCCCATGCCAGATTTGTTTTTAGGGGATCGAGCTAAGTTTCAGAATTTCAAAAATAATTGTAAATTGTTTTTTGCCTTAAAATCTAAGTCCTCAGGAAACGCAGCGCAGCAGGTTCAAATTATCATCTCTCTCCTGCGCGGCGATCCTCAGGATTGGGCTTTTTCCCTGATACCTGGGGATCCTGTTTTGAGTGATGTTGATGCGTTTTTTCAGGCTTTGGGGTTATTGTACGATGAGCCTAATGTCACTGATCAAGCTGAAAAAGCCTTGTTGGCATTAAATCAGGGGCTTGATGACGCTGAGTTATACTGTCAGAGATTCCGTAGGTGGGCAGTCCTGACCAAATGGAATGACGACGCTTTGGCGGCCCTTTTCCGGAAGGGTCTGTCAGATAATGTAAAGGATGTTATGGTGGGATTCCCTGTCCCCTCTGGTCTCAATGATTCTATGTCATTAGCGATTCAAATTGACAGACGTTTGCGTGAGCGGAGAAGTATGCGTGGAATGGTGTTGCCTTGTGAACCAGCTCCTGAAACCATGCAGTGTGATAGAGTGGTGTCTGGGGCACAGCGTCATGAGTTTCGAAAGCGCAATGGGTTATGTTTCTACTGTGGTGATGCCTCTCATGCTATTTCAGTCTGCCCTAAGCGGGGAAGACGTTTTGCACGCTCAGTTGTCTTGGGTAGTGTTCAGACTAAGTTTTTATTAACTGTCACTCTGATATGCTCTCTGTCCTCATTTTCTGCTCAGGCTTTCGTTGATTCTGGAGCAGTTATTAACCTGATGGATTATGATTTTGCTAAACGTTGTGGGTTCCCCTTGATACCCCTACAGAAGTCTATTCCCCTACTAGGGATCGATTCTACCCCTTTGGCTGAGAATAAACCCCAGTTTTCTACTCAGGTGATAATGAGGGTTGAACCTGATCACCAGGAGTGCTGCAAATTTTTGGTTCTATATAATCTGCATGACATTATCGTGCTGGGTTTCCCTTGGTTGCAGTCTCATAATCCTGTTTTGGATTGGAAGTCTGTGTCTGTGGCCAGTTGGGGCTGCCAATGTGTTAATACCAACACTCCTGTTTTTTCTGCCTCCCCCCAGGCTCAGGATGTTCCTGACTTTTTGTTGATTTTTCTGATGTGTTTAGCGAAAGTAAATCTGCATCCTTGCCTCCCCATAGGAGCTATGACTGCGCTATTGAATTAGTGCCGGGTAGTAAATTCCCTAAAGGTCGCCTTTTTAACTTGTCTGTACCTGAACATGACGCTATGCGGTCTTATATCAAGGAATCTTTGGAGAAGGGTCATATCAGACAATCCTCTTCACCCTTAGGTGCCGGTTTTTTCTTTGTGGCCAAAAAAGATGGTTCATTAAGGCCGTGTATTGATTATCGTCTCTTGAACAATATTACTGTGAAATATCAATACCCGTTACCCTTGATTTCTGACCTGTTTTCCAGGGTGAAAAACGCTACTTGGTTTACCAAGCTTGACCTCAGGGGGGCGTATAACCTTATTCGCATTAAGCACGGGGATGAATGGAAGACGGCATTCAATACCCTGAAGGGCATTTTGAGTACCTAGTGATGCCCTTTGGGCTCACTAATGCTCCTTCCGTCTTCCAGTCCTTCATGAATGACATTTTCAGGGATTTTGTGGACAAATTTCTGATTGTTTATTTGGATGATATCTTGATTTTTTCAATGACTGGGACTCTCATGTGAAACATGTTCGAACTGTGTTCCAGATTTTGAGAGAGAATGCTCTGTATGTGAAGGGATCAAAGTGTCTTTTTGGCGTACAGAGGATCTCATTTCTGGGATTCATTTTGTCCCCATCTGTTATTGAAATGGACCCGGTCAAGGTTCAAGCCATCTGTGATTGGGTCCAACCTACTTCATTAAAGGCTCTTCAGAGATTTTTGGGTTTTGCCAATTTTTATCGTAAATTTATTGGTAATTTCTCGGTTATTGTTAAACCATTAACTGATTTGACCAGAAAGGGTTCTGATGTGGTGAATTGGCCTCCTGAGGCAGTCTCTGCATTTCAGGAACTTAAGCAGAGATTCACTTCTGCTCCTGTTCTACGGCAGCCTGATGTTTCTCTGCCATTTCAGGTGGAGGTTGATGCCTCTGAAATTGGGGCAGGTGCCGTTTTGTCCCAAAAAGATCCAGAGACCTCTAAAAGTAACCCTTGTGCCTTTTTCTCTCGAAAATTTTCTCCTACTGAACGTAATTATGACGTGGGTAATCGGGAGTTATTGGCCATGAAGTGGGCTTTTGAAGAGTGGAGACATTGGCTGGAGGGAGCCAAACATCAGGTGGTGGTCCTTACGGACCATAAGAATCTGGTCTATTGGAATCTGCCAAGCGACTCAATCCTAGACAGGCCAGGTGGGCCTTGTTTTTCACACGTTTTAATTTTGTGGTTTCCTTTCTTCCTGGCACTAAGAATGTTAAGGCGGATGCCCTCTCGAGGAGTTTCCTTGCGGACTCTCCTGAGTTATCTGATCCTTCTGTTATTTTGAAAGAGGGTGTAGTTCTTTCCGCCATCTCGCCCAATTGGAACTTGCTCTGGAGGGGTGTCAGGAGGATAGGCCCGAGCGCTGCCCTGTTGGAAAATTGTTTGTCCCGGACCAATGGAAAAAGAGTGTGATGTCTGAGATTCATTGTTCCGCATTGGCTGGGCATCCCGGAATTTTTGGTACCAGAGACTTGGTTAGTCGGTCCTTTTGGTGGCCTACCTTGTCTCGTGATGTCAGGGAATTTGTGCAGTCCTGCGGGACTTGCTCTCGCTCCAAGCCTTGCTCTCGCTCTAGTGGTTTGTTGATGCCATTGCCTGTGCCAAGAGACCATGGACCCATATCTCTATGGATTTCATTTCCGATCTTCCTGTTTCTCAGAGAATGACCACCATCTGGGTAATTTGTGATAGGTTTTCCAAAATGATACATCTTGTGCCATTACCTAAGTTGCCTTCCTCCTCTGAATTGGTGCCGTTGTTCCTTCAGCACGTGGTTCGTTTACACGGCATTCCTGAGAACATTGTGTCTGACAGAGGAGTCCAGTTTGTTTCCAAATTTTGGAGGACTTTTTGTTCTAAACTGGGTGTTCAATTGTCTTTCTCCTCGGCATTTCATCCTCAGACCAATGGTCAAACTGAGAGAACAAACCAGACATTGGAGACTTATCTTAGATGCTTTGTGTCTGCTGATCAGGATGACTGGGTCTCTTTTTTGCCTTTGGCTGAGTTTGCTCTTAATAATAGGGCTAGCTCTGCCACTTTGATGTCTCCGTTTTTCTGTAATTCTGGGTTTCACCCTCGATTTTCTTCAGGACAGACGGAGGCTTCTGTCTGTCCAGGTGTTGACTCTGTTGTGGAGCGTATGCAACAGATTTGGGACCAGGTAGTGGAGAGGTTGTCCCTCTCTCAGGAGAAGGCCCAGCGGTTTGCTAACCGGCATAGGACTGATGGTCCTCGGTTTAAAGTGGGGGACTTGGTCTGGTTGTCCTCAAAGAATATTCCTATGAGAGTAGCATCTCCTAAATTTAAGCCTAGGTTCATTGGACCTTATAAGATCATGGAGATTATTAATCCTGTTTCTTTTCGTTTGCTTCTTCCAGGGATATTTAAGATCCATAACGTGTTCCACAAGTCCTTGTTGAAGAGGTTTGTTGAGCCAGTGGTTCCTGCTGCTGTGCCTCCTGACCCTGTTTTGGTTGAGGGCAATCTGGAGTATGTGGTTGAGAAAATATTGGATTCTCGTTTTTCTAGACGGAAACTCCAGTATTTGGTTAAATGGAGAGGTTATGGTCAGGAAGACAATTCTTGGGTGTTTGCTTCGGACATCCATGCTAGGAGACTTATCCGTGCGTATCATAGAACTCATCCTGACCGACCTGGTTGCTCAAATGAGGGTTCGGTGACCCCTCCTCAAGGGGGGGGTACTGTTGTGAATGGGTTTGAGATGAGTTCTGAGCAGAGGCTCCCTCTGGTGGTTACAAGCGGTACTAGTGAAGATTGTGAGGACTGGGAATCAGGTGTTACTGACTGGTCTTATATAAGGGAGTCATTTTCCCATCAGGGTTGCCGGTGATCAATTGTTCTGGTCTGAATCCTTCATTCCAGTTTCCCTTGTAGCCTGCTGTGTCGTGTCTGCATCTCCTGCTACCAGATAAGATTTTTTCTTCTTTTGTGTTATTGCTATATTTTTGCATTTTGTCTTGCACTTCTTTGGGGGCCTTCTGGGTCCCCTCCGGGGGCTTCTGCCTTCTCAGTTTAGTTCAGCCACTGAGTTTTGTTCTTTTGCTTTTTCCAGTTTTTTCAGTGGCTGCTGTTTTGATTTTGTTACACCAGAGAGCTAATTTAGGTGGTAGAGGTCGTGTGATCTCAGGTGATTTTGAAATTAGTAGAGTTGGTGTTTTTTCAGGGTTTTCTGGGATTGCAGTAAGTACCGTTCTGTCCTTTTCTTTTTAGATAGTTTGAGGCCCCAGCGTTTGCTCATTCTATTTTCTTTCTGTGTCAGTATTTCCTCTTGTCTAACCGCCATTACATGTTTGGGGGCTTTCTATTATCTTTGGGGTTCTGCTCCGGGGCAGATAGCTTTCCTATTTCTATCTTTAGGTGTAGTTAGTTTCTCAGGCTGTGACGAGGCGTCTAGGACCAACGTAGGAACGCTCCACGGCTGCCTCTAGTTGTGGTGGTTAGTCAGGGTACTGCAATCCCATAGATTCCAACTGCTCTGGTGTATTGCCTTTTTTTTTACCTGCACTCCTCAGCTACCGAAACATAACAATTAGCCTGGGAAGCAATCAATTAAGCTTCCCACACTAATCACTTCCTCTCCTGTCGGCCAGCAGATAAGCTCATTCATTCTGGGGCTTACAGCTGAACTGCCAGCATTAGCTGCGCTACTTGCTGTAAGCCACTTAACCCTTTGTGAAGAATTACAGCACGGGACCTGACAGAGCACCGGATAGGTAAGAATAATGTTGCTTTATTATTTTATTTTTATTACAGGAGAACAAGGGCTTCGCAAGGAATGGCAGTAAAATAAAAGATGGTCAAAAACTGTGTGATTATTTCATTAAAATGATTTTTAATTAAAGTGTGTGTGTTTTATTTTTATTTCATACAATAGGATCAATAATTGAGAGTTGTCTAACTGACAACTCTCAATTATTAACCTGGCTTAAAGTCACCTATCAATAGCAAGGTGGCTTTAACACATTATTAACCCATTTGCTACCGCTACAGGGCAATGGGAATAGACGGACTAAGTGCCAGAAAGGGCACATCTAATTATAGATTTGCCTTTTCTGGGGTGTCTGGGGGCAGATGTTAGTAGCCAGGGGGGGCACAAAATAAATGCACCCTCCCTAGGCTATCATTATCTGCCCCACTCACTGGCTTTGTCTGTCTGGTTGAGAAAATAGCGCTGGAGCCTACGCATTTTTTTTCAATGAATTTACACCTTTAATTAACCCTACATGTATGAAATTTTGCAGACATACACTCATGTAATTGTTAGTGAAAACCATATATAAGCTACATGAAATGAAATGGTTTACTGTATGTAAACCATCTGTCATTTCATGTGGGGTTCTGTAATTTCACAAAAGCCGGCAATTGAATTAGCCGCTATTATACTATGTAGAAGTGCATGAACTATAAATATATATATATATATATATATATATATATGTTGTTAGGGTCTGCGGAACGCACCTAATAGATATAATATAGAGGTGCGTTCACAGCCCGGGGTACACCGTGCAGGCGAAGCCCGCTGCTAATAAGATGGCGAAAGTAGCAAACTCTGTTATCCCGCAGAGTAGCTAAAATAAACGCCGTAGCGCGTTGTGGCAGTAAATGCGAACTCTGTTAATCCCCAGAGCCGCTAACGGGATGCCACAGCGCTATATGGCGATAGGTGCGAGCTCACTTAGCTTTAGTGAGCCGCAAAGTAAAACGCTAGGGCGCTGTCTAGCGTCTAAAGCGAAGCCTGTTACGTCACAGAGTCGCTGAGAAAAGGTACCGTGTCCTGTAAGGCTCTCAGGTACACGGTAAATTGCTAAGCGAGCATAATACGTGGTCATGCGCTAATGTCCTCGTGGGAGTCACCCGCAATCTATAGCGTCTGAACGCCAGACCCTGAATACGGCAATCAAACTCCTCACCGGTTATGCCGGTAATCTAGGGCATCTAGGACACCGACCCTGACCAGCTAGCACACCAAACTCCTCACCGATTAAGTCGGTATTCTAGTGGCTTATTTCAGCCGGGTCCCTAACCACACACACGCATGACCACACTGGCGCATAGCATACAATGGTTGATATTAGCGCATGGCGGCCCAGCCATGCTACCCTTTTATAGCAACAGCTACAGGACCTTCCAGGAACAAGGACCAATGAGAAACCTTTTCCAGAAGACTAGTAGTAACAGGGCCTTCCTGGCGGGCCAATAGGAGCTGCTGCAGTACCTGAGCATGTGACCCCTGATCTCCAATGAGAGATCTCACTCTGGGCATGCTAAGAAGGGAAAATGCAGGACTTTGTCTCAAAGACGTCTGCTCCAGCACTGGCTATAATAGCAGATCCAGGAAAGGCAACAGCAAGTCACTGCCCAGTAGTGGAGTGGGCAAGACGCCTGGACGACGTCTCTGCTGAGCAGGCTCCACTGCGGCCGGAGATGAATGGGAGACCGCAGCGGGATGGGTTCGAGACTCCCCTTGTGCAGCAGCGGGAAATCGAACCCTAACATTACCCCCCCTCCTAGGGCCCCCCTTCTTTGGGCCTCGCTGCGCTCAAAGGCAGCGATGAGCTGCGGAGAGTGAACATGCTCCCAGGATCTATCCTCAGGTCCATAACCCCTCCAATCCACCAAATAAAATTTTTTGCCTCGTACCACCTTGAACCCAACAATGGCGTTCACCTCATGATCATCGGTAGATGAACCCGACGTCCCGGCAGATGACTCGGAAAACCGGGAAATGGCCACGGGTTTCAAGAGGGACACGTGAAAGGTGTCAGTGATACCAAGGCGAGGCGGAAGGGCTAGGCGGTAAACTACCGGGTTCACCTGCTCAAGAACTTTAAAGGGCCCAAAAAGCGAGGTGCCAACTTGGTGGACTCTACCCGTAGCCTGATGTTTCGGGCAGAAAGCCACACTAGGTCACCCGGAGCAAACGTAGGAGCGGGGCGCCGATGGGCATCGGCCGAAGACCTCATCCTCTCTTTGGAGGCTTGAATGGCATCCTGAGTGCGGTCCCAAATGTCCCGTGCCTCCACAGCCCAGTCTGCCACCCTGGAATCGGTGGAAGACACGGGCATAGGCACTGGTACCCGCGGATGCTGACCGTAGTTCAGGAGGAATGGGGTCTGTCCGGTGGAATCAGCCACAGCATTGTTTAATGCAAACTCAGCCCATGGTAGCAAGGATGCCCAGTCATCCTGCCTGGCTGAGACAAAATGTCGTAGATAGGTGACCAAGGTCTGGTTGGCCCTCTCTACCAACCCATTCGTCTCAGGATGGTACGCTGAAGAGAGATTTAACTCAATGCTGAGTAGACGACAAATCTCTCTCCAGAACCGAGACGCAAACTGGGGACCTCGGTCACTGACAATTTTGTCCGGCATGCCGTGTAGACGGAAGACATGCCTAACGAACAACGCTGCCAGAGCCCGTGCAGAAGGTAACCATGGTAGCGGCACCAGATGCACCATTTTGGAGAAATGGTCGGTGATTACCCAAATGATGGTGCAACCCCGAGACTTGGGCAAGCCCACCACAAAGTCCATCCCAACCATCTCCCAGGGCCTGTCTGCCACCGGCAAAGGGTAAAGTAACCCAGCTGGCCGTTGTCGTGGAAACTTATTCTTGGCGCAGGAGACACACGCCCGAACATAGTCCCCAACATCACGGACCATATGCGGCCACCAATAAGTCCTCGCCAGCAATTTAGATGTCCTCTTTGCCCCAAAGTGTCCACCAACCCTGGACGAATGTGCCCAAGAGAGTACCTCCGGTCGTAAATTGGTAGGTACAAAAGTCTTGCCTGGGGGCACAGACTCTAGTGAAACCGAGGCCACTGTTCTCAGGCTCTCTGTGGGGACAATAAGCCGAGGCTCCTCCACCTCCTCCTCAGAGGACACCACAGAGCGAGAGAGAGCGTCGGCACGAATGTTCTTCTCTCCCGAGAGGAAATGGAGTGTGAAATTAAACCGGGAGAAGAACAAGGACCATCTGGCCTGGCGAGAATTAAGCCGCTGGGCTGTCTGCAGATACACCAAATTCTTGTGGTCGGTGAAAACTTGGAAGGGAAAGCGGGCCCCCTCCAACAGATGTCTCCACTCAGAGAAAGCCAACTTCATGGCTAGCAACTCCCTATCCCCGATGGAATAATTCCTCTCCGCTGATGTGAAGGTCTTAGAGAAGAAGAAGCAAGGATGCTTCCGACCTTGAGCATCCTTTTGGAAGAGGACTGCTCCAGCACCAACGGATGAGGCATCCACCTCCAATAAAAATGGCTTATCAACATCGGGGCGATGTAGGATGGGAGCGCTAGCAAAATGAGACTTAACAGAAGAGAAAGCCGTGGAGACCTCTTCCGATCACAATTTGGGATTTGCTCCCTTCTTGGTGAGGGCTACCAAGGGAGCTACCAAGGTAGAGAAATGCGGAATGAACTGGCGATAGTAATTAATGAACCCCATAAAGCGCTGCACCGCTTTAAGGGAGTGAGGTACCTGCCAGTCCATCACAGCCTGTAGTTTGGCCGGATCCATAGCCAATCCCTGGGTTGAGATGATATAACCAAGGAAAGGTAAAGACTCCAGCTCAAACATACATTTCTCCAACTTAGCATAAAGGGAATTAGCCCGTAAGAGGTCGAAGACTCTGCAGACATCTCTCCGGGGGAGTCAATATCTGGAGAGAAGATGAGTATATGATCCAGATAGACTACGACCGAGGTGGAGAGCATATCCCGGAAGATGTCATTGACAAAGTCTTGGAAAACGGCTGGAGCATTACAGAGCCCAAAGGGCATCACCAGATATTCGTAATGCCCGTCCCTGGTATTGAAAGCCGTCTTCCATTCGTCCCCCTCACGGATGCGAATCAGGTTATACGCACCGCGCAGATCTAACTTAGTGAATACCCTTGCCCCCCAAAGCCTATCAAATAGCTCAGAAATCAAGGGCAACGGGTACTTGTTTTTAACGGTGATGGCGTTAAGACCCCGGTAATCAATACACGGACGCAATTCTCAATTTTTCTTCTGTACGAAGAAAAATCCCGCCCCAGCCGGTGACACCGACTTCCTAATAAACCCTCTTGCCAGGTTCTCCTGAATATATTGCGACATGGCCTCTGTCTCAGGAAGAGAGAGGGGATAGACCCTTCCCCGAGGAGGTTCTGCTCCAGGCAAGAGGTCGATAGGACAGTCATAGGGACGATGAGGTGGAAGAGTCTCCGCAGCCTTCTTGGAGAATACATCTGCATATGACCAGTAGAACTTGGGGAGTGGAGTAAGATCTGCGGGTAACTCAGTAGTGGTAACCTGAACGCAACTCCTGACACATCTGCCTCTACATGCATCACTCCAACCCAGTATCCTACCCGAAGTCCACTCTATATGTGGGGAGTGGAAACGGAGCCAAGGTATACCTAGTAGGATCTCGTCTAATCCCTCGGGAAGGACGAGTAGGGAAATAAGTTCCTGATGGGAAGGAGATACCAACAATGACTTGGGTATACTAATTGATCACAGACTTAACATGAGTCAACAGTGTGATGCAGCAGCAAAAAAGGCAAATGCAATTCTAGGATGTATCAACAGAAGCATACAGTCTAGATCACGTGAGGTCATTATTGCCCTCTACTCCTCTTTGGTCAGACCTCATCTGGAATACTGTGTCCAGTTTTGGGCACCACATTTTAAAAAAGACATCAACAAACTGGAGCAAGTTCAGAGAAGAGCCACCACAATGGTGACCTGTCTGCAAACCATGTCCTATGAGGAACGGTTGCAGGATTTGGGAATGTTTAGCTTGCAAAAAAGAAGACTGAGAGGAGACTTAATAGCTGTCTACAAATATCTCAAGGGCTGTCACATTGTAGAAGGATCATCTTTATTCTCATTGGCACAAGGAAAGACTAGAAGCAATGGGATGAAACTGAATGGGAGGAGACACAGATTAGATATTAGAAAAAACTTTTTGACAGTTAGGGTGATCAATGACTGGAACAGGCTGCCACAAGAGGTGGTGAGTTCTCCTTCAATGGAAGTCTTCAAACAGAGGCTGGATAGACATCTGTCTGGGATGATTTAGAGAATCCTGCTTTGAGCAGGGGGTTGGACCAGAAGGCCCAGGAGGTCCCTTCCAACTCTACCATTCTATGATTCTATGATTCTATGATTCTAATGCAAGTGGAACAGTCTGGTGTGTAATTTGTGAGGGCAATGTCGACCCATTCACTACCCGGACAGTCACTGATTTGTCAAGAGCCACCAGAGGTATTGCATGACGGCGAGCAAAGTCAGAGGACATGAAGTTCCCCTCTGCTCCTGAGTCCACGCAAAGGTCTGCGGCGATAGTGGAAGTGCCTACAGTGATTGTCCCTTTAAGTGTCAACTTGGAGTAAAATGCTGCTGTCTCTAGTGAACCTCCTCCCAGGACCACTAGACGCGATCGCTTCCCCGATCGCTGTGGACATTTGTTGGCATAATGTCCTGTCTGCAGACCACTCTACAGACCACGGATACTCGAGTGGTCCGAGACTTAGATCTCACTCGAGAAATCTCCATGGCCTCAGGGGAATCGGACGCCTGAATGGAAGATTCCAGAGGTCTGGCGAAGGTGGGCGCCTGCCGGAACCTCTGCCTACACTGGGCCCGCTCCAACCTCCGCTCGTTAAAACGAAGGTCGATGCGGGTAGATATGGTAATGAGCTCCTCCAGTGTGGCAGGAATCTCCCTGGTGGACAAGGCGTCCTTCACATGGTCTGCCAGTCCCCTCCAGTACATGGGTACAAGGACTTTATCTGGTCAATCCAGCTCAGAGACCAGAGTCCGAAAGTGGACGGCAAACTGCCTGACCATGGATGAACCCTGGGTGATAGTCAACAGTTGAAGAGCCGTATCGTGGGTGACACGAGGTCCTAAAAAGACCTGTTTAAGAGTGTACAAGAAGAGAGGAGCACTCTGCACCACACGATCATCGCGCTCCCATAACGGCGTTGCCCACTCCAACGCCCTGCTCAACAAAAGGGATATGATAAAACCCACTTTCGCCCGCTCCGTGGGATAACGTGCAGCCAGAAGCTCTAGATGTATGGAGCACTGACTCACGAAACCCCGACATTGTTTACTGTCACCGGTAAACTTGTCTGGAAGTGGGAGGCGGGAAATAGTCGGAGCAGGGGTGCAGAGGACAACCTGGCTGCAGCCACGCTAGCAGCCTGAACAGCGACTGCGGTAACATCCACAGCTGAGGTTGTGCGCTCAAGAGCCGCCAACCTACCCTCCAGCTGCTGGATGTACTGCCTTAGACGCTGGTCATCCGCCATTTTACTAGCCAGACCCTGGCGCTAATATTATGTTAGGGTCTGCGGAACGTACCTAATAGATATAATATAGAGGTGCGTTCGCAGCCCAGGGTCCACCGTGCAGGCGAAGCCCGCTGCTAATAAGATGGCGAAAGTAGCGAACACTGTTATCCCGCAGAGTCGCTAAAATAAACGCCGTAGCGCGTTGTGGCAGTAAATGCGAACTCTGTTAATCCCCAGAGCCGCTAACGGGATGCCACAGCGCTATATGGCGATAGGTGCGAACTCACTTAGCTTTAGTGAGCCGCAAAGTAAAACGCTAGGGCGCTGTCTAGCGTCTAAAGCGAACCCTGTTACGTCACAGAGTCGCTGAGAAAAGGTACAGTGTCCTGTAAGGCTCTCAGGTACACGGTAAATTGCTAAGCGAGCATAATACGTGGTCATGCGCAATCTATGGCGTCTGAACGCCAGACCCTGAATACGACAATCAAACTCCTCACCGGTTATGCCGGTAATCTAGGGCATCTAGGACACCGACCCTGACCAGCTAGCACACCAAACTCCTCACCGATTAAGTCGGTATTCTAGTGGCTTATTTCAGCCGGGTCCCTAACCACACACACGCATGACCACACTGGCGCATAGCATACAATGGTTGATATTAGCGCATGGCGGCCCAGCCATGCTACCCTTTTATAGCAACAGCTACAGGACCTTCCAGGAACAAGGACCAATGAGAAACCTGTTCCAGAAGACTAGTAGTAACAGGGCCTTCCTGGAGGGCCAATAGGAGCTGCTGCAGTACCTGAGCATGTGACCCCTGATCTCCAATGAGAGATCTCACTCTGGGCATGCTCAGAAGGGAAAATGCAGGACTTTGTCCCAAAGACGTCTGCTCCAGCACTGGCTATAATAGCAGATCCAGGAAAGGCAACAGCAAGTCACTGCCCAGTAGTGGAGTGGGCAAGACGCCTGGACCGACGTCTCTGCTGAACAGGCTCCACTGCGGCCGGAGATGAATGGGAGACCGCAGCGGGATGGGTTCGAGACTCCCGTTGTGCAGCAGCGGGAAATCGAACCCTAACATATGTCTCAATGACAGATATGTATATATATGTCTTCCATGTGTTTTTATATATATTCTTTCTTTTGTGATTTAACCCCTTAATCCCATTGGACGTAATATTCCGTCCATGTGACCTGGTACTTAATTCCCATGGACGGAATAGTACATCCAGGGAGCGCAGCTGATCGCCGCCGGGTGTCAGCTGATTATCACAGCTGACACCCGGCACTACGTCCCAGGAGTGGTCATGGACCGCTCCCGGCACATTAACCCCTGGCACACCATGATCAAACATGATTGCGGTGTACCGGGGGCACAGGGGAGCATCGGGCAGGGAGGGGGCTCCCTGCACGCTCCCTTGAGACCCTCAGAACAGCGCGATGTGTCGCGCTGTTCCTAGGGACTCTCCTCACTGCAGGACCCCAGATCCTAGATGGCCGCCGGGTCCTGCAGGGAGGCGGCTTCCTCAGTGCCTGCTGAGAGCAGGCACTGAGAAGCCTCCAGCACTGCCTGTGCATCGCTGGTGTGACAGAGTGCTGTACACACTGTCACACCAGCGATCTGACCCATACTGTGATGTCCCACCCTGGGACAAAGTAAAAATGTTAAAAAAATAAAAATAAACATGTGTAAAAAAAAATTCCTAAATAATGAAAAAAAAAAATATTCCCCAATAAATTCACTTCTTTAATGTAAAAAAAAACAATAAAAGTAAACATATTTAGTATCGCCGCATCCGTAACGACCCACCCTATCAAACTGTCCCACTAGTTAACCCATTTAGTGAAAAAAAATAACAAGTCTAAAAAACAATGATTTATCCTCATACTGCTGAACAAAAAGACCGATACAAATAAGCATGGTACCTCTGAAAACGTCATCTTGTCCCGCAAAAAACAAGCCGCCATGCAGCATCATCAGCGAAACAAAAAAGTTATAGCTCGCAGAATAAAGCGATGCAAAAATAATAATTTTTTATATATAATGGTTTTAATTGTATAAAAGCACCAAAACATAAATAAATGATATAAATGAGGTATCGCCGTAATCGTACTGACCCGAAGAATAAAACTCCATTATCAATTTTACCACACGCGGAACGCTATAAACGCCCCTCCCCCAAAAGAAACTCATGAATTGCTGGTTTTTGTTCAATCTGCCTCCCAAAAATCGTAATAAAAAGCGATCAAAAAAGTCATGTGCCCAAGAATGGTACAATTAAAAACGTCACCTCGTCCCGCAAAAAATAAGACCTCACATGACTCTGTGGGCCAAAATATAGAAAAATTATAGCTCCCAAAATGTGATGATGCAAAAACTACTTTTTGCACCAAAAGCGTCTTTTAGCGTGACAGCTGCCAATCATAAAAACCCGCTATAAATAGTAAATCAAAAAATAATAAAATGTAAAAAATGTATTTATTTCCATTTTCCCATTAGGGTTAGGGTTAGGGTTGGGGCTAAAGATAGGGTTAGGGTTGGGACTAGAGTTACGGGTGTGTTAGGGTTAGGTTTGTGGTTAGGGTTATGATTAGGGTTGGGATTAGTGTTATGGGTGTGTTGGGGTTAGGGTTGGAGTTAGAATTGGGGGGTTTCCACTGTTTAGGCACATCAGGGGCTCTCCAAATGTGACATGGCGTCTGATTTCAATTCCAGCCAATTCAGCGTTGAAAAAGTCAAACGGCGCTCCTTCCCTTCTGAGCTGTGCCATGCGACCAAACAGTAGTTTACCCCCACATATGGGGTATCAGCATACTTAGGACAAATTGCACAATAACTCTTGGGGTCCAATTTCTTCTGTTACCCTTTGGAAAATAAAAAATTGGGGGTGAAAATATCATTTTTGTAGAAAAAAATATGACTTATTATTTTTATGGCTCTACGTTATAAACTTCTGTGAAAAACTTGGGGGTTCAAAGTTCTCACCACACATCTAAATAAGTTCCTTTGGGGGTCTAGTTTCCAAAATGGGGTCACTTGTGGGGGGTTTCCACTGTTTAGGCAAATCAGGGGCTCTCCAAACGCGACATGACACCCGCAGACCATTCCATCAAAGTCTGCAATGCAAAACGTCACTACTTCACTTCCGAGCCCCGACGTGTGCCCATACAGTAGTTTTCTCCCACATATAGGGTATCATCGTACTCAGGACAAATTGGAAAACAACTTTATGGGTCCAATGTCTCTGTTACCCTTGGGAACATAAAAAACTGGGACTAAAAGATCACGAATATGAAAAAAATATGATTTTTTTATTTTCACGTCTGGGCGTTTTATACTTCTCTGAATCACTTGGGGTTAAAAGCCCTCACCACACATCTAGATAAGTTCCTTTGGGGTCTAGTTTTATAAAATAGGGTCACTTGTGGGGGGTTTCCACTGTTTAGGCACATCAGGGGCTCTCCAAACGCGACATGACACCCGCAAACCATTCCATCAAAGTCTGCATTACTAAACGTCACTACTTCTATTCCGAGCCCCAACGTGCCCCCACACAGTAGTTTTCTCCCACATATAGGGTATCAGAGTACTCAATAGAAATTGGACAACAACTTTTAGGGTCCAATTTCTCCCCTTACCCTTGGGAAAATAAAAAATTGGTGATTAAATATCATTTTTGTGGGAAAAAATAGGATTTTTTATTTTCATGCCAGGGCATTATAAACTTGTGTGAAGCACTTTGGGGTTCAAAGTGCTCACCACAGATCTAGATAAGTTCCTTAGGGGGTCTATTTTCCAAAATGGGGTCACTTGTGGGGAGTTTCCACTGTTTAGGCACATCAGGGACTCTGCAAACTTAACATGACACCCATCAAAGTCTGCATTCCAAAATGTCATTACTTCATTTCTGAGCCCTGCCGTGCACCCAAACAGTATTTCCCCCCACATATGGGGTATCAGCATACTCAGGACAAATTGTACAACAAATTTTGGGGTCCAATTTCCTTGTGAAAAATCAAAAATTGGGGACTAAAAAATCATTTTTTTGTGGAATTTTTTTTTTTTTTGGTTTTACACCCAGGCATTATAAACTTTAGTGAAACATTTGGGGGTTGAATGTGCTCCAAACAGATCTAGATAAGTTCCTTAAGTTGTCTAGTTTCCAAAATGGTGTCACTTGTGGGTGGTTTCCACTGTTTAGGCACATCAGGGGCTCTCCAAACGAGACATGGCATACAGCCAATTCTGCGTTGAAAAAGTCAAACTGCGCTCCTTCCCTTCTGATCTCTTCCATGCACTCAAACAGTGGTTTACCCCCACATATGGGGTAACAGCGTACTCAGGACAAATTGCACAATAATTTTTGAGGTCTTGTTACTCTTGGGAAAATAAAAATTGGGGTGAAAAGATCATTTTTGTGGAAAAAATATGATTTTTTAATTTTACGGCTCTACGTTATAAACTTGTGTGAAGCACTTGGGGGCTCAAAGTGCTCATCATAGATCTAGATAAGTTCCCTAGGGGGTCTAGTTTCTAAAATGGGGTCACTTGTGGGGGATTCCCATTGTTTAGGCACATCAAGGGTTATCCAAATGCGACATGGCGTCCAATCTCGATTCCAGCCAATTTTGGTTTGAAAAAGTCAAACGGCGCTCCTTCCCTTCTAAGCCCTGCCGTGCGTTCAGACAGTGGTTTTCCCCACATATGGGATATCAACGTACTCAGCAGAAATTGCACAACAACTTTTTATGTCCATTTTCTCCTTTTAGCCTTGTGAAAATAAAAAAAATTGTTTGTAAAAGATCATTTTGTGACTAAAAAGTTAAATGTTCATTTTTTCCTGTCAAGTTGCTTCAGCTCCTGTGAAGCACCTGAAGGGTTAATAAACTTCTTGAATGTAGCTTTGAGTACCTTGAGGGGTGCAGTTTATAGAATGGTGTCACTTTAAGGTATTTTTTGCCATATAGACCCCTCAAAGTGACTTCAAATGTGAGGTGGTTCCTAAAAAAAATGGTTTTGTACAATTTGTTGTAAAAATTAAAAATCGCTGGTCAACTTTTAACCCATATAACTTCGTAGCAAAAAAAAAATTTGGTTTCAAAATTGTGCTGATGTAAAGTAGACATGTGGGAAATGTTATTTAGTAACTATTTTGTGTGACATATTTCTCTGTTTTAAGGAAAAAAAAAATAAAATTTGAAAATTGCAAAATTTTCAAAATTGTCTCCATATTTCCATTTTTTCCATAAATAACCGTAAAATATATCGAAGAAATTTTACCACTATCAGGAAGTACAATATGTCTCGAGAAAACATTCTCAGAATCGTGAAGATCCGTTGAAGCGTTCCAGAGTTATAACCTCATAAAGAGACAGTAGTCAGAATTGTAAAAATTGGCGCTGTCAATAACGTGCAAACCACCCTTGGGGGTTAAGGGGTTAAAAAATAGTCATTTTTATCCATTATATGTCGGTTTTGCTAGCCACCGACAAAATTTCTCAAGTCGGATGTCAATCGGATGTGAAACGTACCCTCACATGGGACTAAATCGCATCAGTGGTGGAAAATCGGATGCTAAACACATCAATGTTCATGAAACTTTTCTGCGATAATCGTCCCACTTAAACGGTCTGTTTTTTTAGACGTTGTGTGTGACCCCAGCCTTAGTGGGGGTGAAGCACACAAGGATAGGTGTTGTTCCTGACCAGGAGCCTGCACTGACGACTCAATGCTTGCATTTTTTTAAACTTCAGAAGAGGAGGCGATAGAGCTGGAGTCTGTTTCGGCAATGTAAGCCAAAACCTGTTCCTGACGTTCCAGCTTTAAAATCAGTTTACCTACTCCCAGTAAAGGGAGCCTTCAAGGCCTTCTTGAGCCAGACAATGACGCCGGCTTAACACCTCCTGCCTTAGGTGCTATTGTGCTTATGGCACTTCTAGCAGATGCACCACCACCACCATCAGTACCAGTTGGCCCCCCATGCCCACGTCCGTGGCCTCTTCCACCATACTTCCTCATTTTGGTGAAAATGTACCCAAAATACCAGCAGATATATGGTACTGTATCAGAAGCGTACAGCTGTATACAGTCTATGGATAATTTTAAATCTCCGTATGTATTTCAGGAGTCACACACAGACGCTCTCAGGCTCAGTATGGATTACTATCACAGACGGTGTCCTCCAAAAGTGTACATTAAACAGAAAAGGTGACACCTAGTAAAACAGCGACGAGTTTCGACCACCAAGGGTCTTTGTCAGAGCTCTTACTAGGTGTCACCTTTTCTGTTTAATGTACACTTTTGGAGGACACCATCTGTGATGTTTTATCATATTGGAAATAAAGAATTTGACTTCTAAGAAGCTGGACTGCAACTGCCTTTTTCTCTACGATTCCATGTCCTGGTCAGGACTTCGTGGCTCCGTTCTCCGGTGAAAGTTGGGTGAGCTGGCATGGGCTTTGTGCCCCACACCTTCTATATATTATTCAGTATGGATTACACCAGAATATAAAAAGTTGAAAAAGGGTAATTTATTACAAGCATACAGCTGTATACAGTGTTGGGGTAATTTTTAACTCTACGTATATATTTCCGGAGTAACAGACAGACGTTCACAGGCTCAGTATGGATTACACCACAATATAAAAAGCTGAAAAAGGGTACTGTATCACCAGATACCAGGTATATATAGTATAGTGAAAATATTCTAAATCTCCGTATATATTTCAGGAGTCAGACAATGACACTCTCAGGCTCAGTATGGATTTCACAAGAATATAAAAAGATGAAAAAGGGGTAGTGTTTCAGCAGATACCATGTATATATAGTCTAGGTAAAATATTGGAAATCGCCATATATATTTCAGGAGTCAGACAATGACGCTCTCAGGCTCAGTATGGACTACACAATAATCTAAGAAGATGAAAAAGGGGTGCAGTATCACCAGATACAAGGTAGTATAGTGAAAATTTTTTAAATCTCCGTATATATTTCAGGAGGCAGACAATGACGCTCACAGGCTCAGTATGGATTACACAAGAATATAAAAAGTTGGACAGTGGACAGCCCAGATAGGTAGGTGGCAAAAATAGCATATGTTGAGGTGTATAATAGACGTAAAGCAGCTGCAAATGGATGAATTGGAGAAGTCCGAGGAAGAGGAGTACAAAAAAAGAGGTACTGTATCACCAGATACAAGGTGGTATAGTGAAAATATTCTAAATCTCCGTATATATTTCAGGAGGCAGACGATGACGCTCTCAGGCTCAGTATGGATTACACAAGAATAGGGTTGAGCATTCCGATACCGCAAGTATCGGGTATCGGCCGATATTGGCTGTATCGGAATTCCGATTCCGAGTTCCGATATTTTCGTCATATCGGATACCGGAATCGGAATGTCACTGTCACTGTCAGTGTCCGTCGGTCGGGTCTGTCAGGAGTCAGAGGCACTTACCCGGCAGAAGATCTCCGGCAGTCACATCCCGGGCTGCTCAATGGCCGCCATCCTCTTCTCCCCGGCGGTCACATGTAGTATCTCGCGATAACTGCAGTGACTGCTGGGTAATCGCGGCCGTAAAGCAGTCCGATGACGTCACCGCCGGGGAAGCTGGTAAGCAGCTGTGCTGCGCCGGGATGTCAGGCTCTGCCTGTCATTCCGATGTAGCAGAGCTGGATCGTCGTGGGACAATCGTTACTATGGACTGCGTCGGACAGGTGGTATACTGTTGGTTTGTTTTTTTTTATTTTTTTACAGGAGATCGATGGCATTGCAGGAATGAGAGAGTAATAAAAAAATGAAAACTGTGTTGTCTCTTTTATTTCATTAAAATACTTTTTTCTTGATGTGTCTTTTTTTTAAACATTTAAAAACTTTGGGATTAATAATGGATCGGTGTCTTATTGACACCTCTCCATTATTAACCGGGCTTATTGTCACTGTGCAATCAACGGTGACATTAACCCCTTATTACCCCGCTTGCCACCGCTACAGGGCAAGTGGGAATGGCCGGGTAAAGTGCCACAATTGGCACATCTTTTGATGCGCCAAATGTGGGGCTGCTGTAGCCTGGTATTATCAGGCTGTTGAGGGCCAAAATCTATGGGCCTTGACAGTCTTTTAATACCAGGCCGCAGCAGTCTGCATTTTACTTGGCTGGTTAACAAAAATAGGGGGGATCCCCACGCCGTTTTTTTTTTCGAGGGGATCCCCTATTTTTGTTAACCAGCCAAGCTAAGCAGACTGCTGTGGTCTGGTATTATCAGGCTTGCAAGGTCCATGGATATTGGATCCTTACCAGCCTGAAAAACCAGGCCTCAGCGGTCTGCTTCATCTGGCTGGTTAACAAAAATAGGGGGGACCCCACGCCATTTTTTTTTCGAGGGGATCCCCTATTTTTGTTAATCAGCCAAGATATGCAGACTGCTGTGGCCTGGTATTATCAGGCTGGCAAGGTCCATGGATCTTGGCTCCTTAACAGCCTGAAAATCCAGGCCTCAGCGGTCTGCTTCATCTGGCTGGTTAACAAAAATAGGGGGGACCCCACGCCATTTTTTTTTCGAGGGGATCCCCTATTTTTGTTAATCAGCCAAGATATGCAGACTGCTGTGGCCTGGTATTATCAGGCTGGCAAGGTCCATGGATCTTGGCTCCTTAACAGCCTGAAAATCCAGGCCTCAGCGGTCTGCTTCATCTGGCTGGTTAACAAAAATAGGGGGGACCCCACGCCATTTTTTTTTCGAGGGGATCCCCTATTTTTGTTAATCAGCCAAGATATGCAGACTGCTGTGGCCTGGTATTATCAGGCTGGCAAGGTCCATGGATCTTGGCTCCTTAACAGCCTGAAAATCCAGGCCTCAGCGGTCTGCTTCATCTGGCTGGTTAACAAAAATAGGGGGGACCCCACGCCATTTTTTTTTCGAAGGGAACCCCTATTTTTGTTAATCAGTTCCCTCTGACGTCACTGATGGTGTCCCTGGCTGACCTGAAGTGAAAGTGGAAAGCAATCAATTAAGCTTTCCACTTCCTCTCCTGTCAGCCAGGAGAGGAACTCATTCATTTGGGGGTTTACTGTGAGGCTGCAGCATTAGCTGCGGTCCCTGCAGTAAACATTAACCCTTTCTGAAGGATTACACCGTGGGACCTGACTGTGCATCGGATTGGTAAGAATAATTTTACTTTATTATTTTATTTTTATTACAGGAAATGGTTTTAGCAGGTAAATAAAATATGGTCAAAAACTGTGTGATTATTTCATTAAACTTCTTTTTTATTAAAGTGTGTGTGTTTGATTTTTCTTTCATACAATAGGATTAATAATTGATAGTTGTCTAATTGACAGCTCTCAATTATTAACCTGGCTTAAAGTGACCTTTCAATTGCAAGGTCATTTTAACCCCTTATTAACCCATTCGCCACCGCTACAGGGCAATGGGAATAGACGGGCAAAGTGCCAGAAAGGGCAAATCTAATTAGAGATTTGCCCTTTCTGGGGTGTCTGGGGGCAGATGTTAGTAGCCGGGGGGGCCCAAAAATAATGGTCCCTCTCTGGGCTATTATTATCTGCCCCCACTCACTGGCTTTGTCTGTCTGGTTGCGAAAATAGGGCGGGAGCCCACGCATTTTTTTTCAGCAATTTTACACCTCATATATATATATATACATGTCATTGAGTTTGTGACACATATATATATATATATATTATATATAAAATTTATAGTTCATACACTTCTACATAGTATAATAGCCGCTAATTCAATTGCCGGCTTTTGTGAAAATGCAGAACCCGACATGAAATGACACTTGGTGTACATAGGGTTAACCATGTCCTTTGCTATCTGATTTGCACAAACAATTAAATCAGTCTATGTGTGCAAAATTTCACACCTGTAGGGGTTAATTAAAGGTGTAAATTCGTAGCAAAAAAGTCCGTTTTTTTTACAACGAATTTACACCTTTAATTAACCCCTACAGGTGTGAAATTTTGCAAACATAGACTGATTTAATTGTTTGTGCAAATCAGATAGCAAACGACATGAAAAGACATGGTTAACCCTATGTACACCAAGTGTCATTTCATGTCGGGTGCTTCTGTCTTTTCACTGAAGCCGGCTTTACCCGGCAATTGAATCAGAGGATATTTTACTATGTAGAAGTGTAAAAACTATACATATATGTATATATATATATGTCACAATGACATGTATATATATATAATTATATATATATATGTATTCTATGTGTGTATATTTAGTGTTTACAAGGAAAGAATGGGGTTTTTTTAGTTCCGATATTTTGTTCTTATAGACTTACATGGGACTTCCGGTATCGGTATCGGGTATCGCCGATATTTTAATGGTATCGGCGATACCATTCCGATTCCGATACTTAGGGATATCGGAAAGTATCGCTCAACTCTACACAAGAATAAAAAAAGTTGAAAAAGGGGTACTGTATCAGCAGATACCAGGTATATATAGTCTAGGTAAAATAATGGAAATCACCGTATATATTTCAGGAGTCAGACAAAGACGCTCACAGGCTCAGTATGGATCACACCAGAATATAATAAAAAGAAAAATGGGTACTGTATCAGCAGATACCAGGTATATATAGTATAGTGAAAATATTCAAAATCTCCTTATATATTTCAGGAGGAAGACAAAGATGCTCACAGGCTCGGTATGGATTAGACAAGAATTTAAAAAGCAGATCCGCAAGAAATAATCACACATGTGGGCCAATGTTCCAGGTGTCAATGATGCACTTAGAGTGGTGGGTGGAGGAGGATTTTCTGGCAAAAAGGGTACTGTATTACAAGCGTACAGCTGGATACAGTCTAGGTGTCATTGTAAATCTCCGTATATATTTCCGGAGTAACAGACAGACTCACAGGCTCAGTATGGATCACACTAGAATATAATTAGAATAAAAAGGGGTACTGTATCAGCAGATACCAGGTATATATAGTAAAGTCAAAACATTCTACATCTCTGTATATATTTCAGGAGGCAGATTCTGAAGCTCACAGGCTCAGTCTGGATTACACAAGAATATAATAAGAAAAAGGTGTACTGTATCAGCAGATACCAGGTATATATAGTATAGTCAAAATATTCAAAATCTCCGTACATATTTCAGGACGCAGACTCTGACACTCATAGGCTCAGTCTGGATTAAACAATAATATAAAAAGATGAAAAAGGGGTATTGTAACACCAGATACAAGGTAGTATATTGTAAATATTCTAAATCTCCGTATATATTTCAGGAGGCAGACAATGACGCTCACAGGCTCAGTATGGATCACACCAGAATATAAAAAGATCCGCAAGAAATAATCACACATGTAGGCCAATGTTCCAGGTGTCAATGATGCACTTATGGTTGGGGGGAGGACGACTTTCTGCAAAAAAGGGTACTGTATCACAAGCGTACAGATGTATACAGTCTAGGGGTTATTGTAAATCTCCGTATTTATTTCCGGAGTAACAGACAGACGATCACAGGCTCTGTATGGATTACAACAGAAAATAAAAACTAGAAAAAGGGTAATGTATTACAAGCGGACAGCTGTATACAGGGTTGGGGAAATAGAAAATCTCCGTATATTTTGCCAGTCAGACACTGGCTCTGACAGGCTCAGCATTGTTCACACCAGAATATAAAAATAGAAAAAGGGTAATGGATTAAAAGCGGACAGCTGTATACAGGGTTGGGGAAATAGAAAATCTCAGTATATTTTGCCAGAGTCAGACACTGCCCCTCACAGGCTCAGTATTGATCACACCAGAATATAATATAATATGTGCATGGTGGAGTTCCACCTTGTTGTAACGTCTATGATTAGGCGGTGCTTAGGGAGGTGGAGCAATCGCTGCAGCCTCTGCATGCGACTGGAGTCTACGGGCGAGTGACGGATGTGCGAGCACAGTCTTCGCTCCTAATGCAGCAGGGCTGTTAACTCCGGATAATTATTTAGGAAGCACTGCAACACTAGGTTCAAGGTGTGAGCCAGGCAAGGTATGTGTCTGAGTTTTGCCAGGGCTATGACCGCAACAAAATTACGGCCGTTATCACTGACTACCTTGCAAGGCTCAGATGTAGACTGCCCAGCCATGACTCAGTTTCTCGCTGCAAGCAGTCAGCCAGTAACTCCACTGTGAGTCTGTTGTCGCCCAAAGAAATCATTTTTAAAACAGCCTGCTGATGCTTACCACTAGCTGTTCGATAGTGGGACACCTTGGGTGCAACACTGGCAGTTGCAGATGGAGTGCTCGTGCGACTGCGCTCTGTTGACGAGCTTTCGCTTCTGGAGATGGAGGAGGGTCGAACGCTTACAGCCAACTGTTGCTTATACTGTGGGCTATGCAGCACTGTCCCACCGCTTCTGTTCCCTGTGGACCTTGCATCCACCAAATTAACCCCAGTGCTCAGTGATGTACACGTAACGGCCCTTTCCATGCCTACTGGCCCATGCATCTATTGTGAGGTGCACCTTTCGACTCACTGATTGTTTGAGTGTATGGACAATGCGGTTTTTCACATGCAGGTGGAGGGCAGGGATGGCTTTTCTAGAAAAGACGTGCCAACTGGGTAGGTCATAGCGTTGGACAGCATAGGCCATGAGCTCTCGGAACGCTGCGCTTTCAACCAACGGAAGGGCATCATCTCTAATGAGATTAGTTTGGCAATGTAGGCGTTCAAACCCAGTGTACGCGGATGAGAGGATGAGTACTTTCTTGTCCTACTCAGAGTGGTAGGGTGAGCTGGATTTGAGAGCTGCATATGGGGGAACTATTGGTGGACATGACTGACTGAGAGGGGGTTGGTGATGGTGATGGTGGTGGTGGTGATGGCCTAGATGCAGTCTTTCGTTGCAATAACATTGTGATTCCCTTACTGCTTTGGCCTTGCGACGACACCTCAACATTTCTTGCTGGTGGTGTGCCAACCGGTATGCTTACAGTGGGGGAGGTGAAGGAGCGTAGCTGGATAACTTCAGTCGGAGCCGGTGCACATGTGCTACATGAGGTTTTGTAGTCCACCCACGCTTGCAAGTGCATGTTCAGTTAATGTCTAAGCATGCAACTGGTATTCAAATTTCTGAGATTTTTCCCTCAGCTAAAGGTCCTTCAGCACTTCTTACAGATAACCTTTGCCTCATCAATAGGATTTTGTTCAAAAAAGTGCCACACTGAACTCTTCCTACTATGGTATAAATTTTCAGGGCTTGCATGCTGTGCTAATTTGACCATCTGGCCAAGCTGTCCTGCAACTCTTTTTTTTTAACATCTTTTTGGACTGCTACTGACCTGCCAGATAACCCCAGCTGCATTGTCGATACCTGCTGCGGATCCTTCTCCTCTTCTGAGCTATTGCCAGCGGCACCCTTTTCCCCCACTAGATGCCAATCAAGCTCAACAACTGGGTCATCCATCACCTCCTCTTCAATTTCATCTGCATCTTCCTCTGTGTCACCATGTAAGGTGTTATAGTATGCCGGAAGGGGCACCTGAGTTTCATCAGGGTCAGATTCTGGCTCAGTACACTGCGAGGGCAATGTAGTGCTCTGGTAGAATGTACCAGCACAATCATCTAGCAGTGGCTGTGCATCAGTGCACTCCCTGTCAGATTCATCTTGGACTGGGGAATTCAGGATTTGACTTGATAACCCAGACATGGTATGTGAAAAGAGCTCCATGGAATAATCTGAAGTGTGACCGGCCGCATCCTTCACTTTTGCTGGTGGTGAAGGACACAAGGAAAGGTGTTGTTCCTGACCAGAAGCCTGCACTGATGACTCAGTGCCTAGAGCTTTTGAAACTTCAGAAGAGGAGGAGATAGAGCTGGAGGCTATTTCGGCAATGTAAGCCAAAATCTGTTCCTGATGCGATTTACGTAATCCCAGAAAAGGGAGCCTTCCAGGCTTTCTGGAGCCAGATGACGCAGGCTCAACACATCCTGGCTTGGGTGCTTTTGGCACTACCAGCAGATGCACCACCAGCACCACTATCAGTACCAGGTGGCCACCCACGACCACGTCCGCGGCCTCTTCCACCATACTTCCTCATGTTTTAGGAAATGGACCCAAAATAACAGCAGATATATGGTACTGTATCAGATGCGTTCAGCTGTATACGGTGAAGGTAAAAAATTTTAATCTCCGTATATATTTGCGGAGTAACAGACCAGACTCTCACAGGCTCAGTATGGATTACATCAGAATGTAAAAACCAAAAAAAGTGTACTGTATCAGAAGCGTACAGCCGTATACAGTGCTGGTTTAATTTTAAATCTCCGTATATATTTCGGGACTAACACACACGATCACAGGCTCAGTAGGGATAACATTGTTATGATCTGCTACAAGCACTAAGGAAAGATAGGAATTCTGTCCCTACAATAGAACTAAGCTGGATCCCTACGATGTAACGGGGAACCTGATCCTTCGACCAGACCCGCTAAAGTCCTCAGCTAGTCTGAACGAAGACCTATAGTTGCGAGGGAGGAATCCCTACAAGATCTAGGGACTGGGAGAAAAGATGGACACCTCCTAACAGAAATTGTAGCAGGGAAAAATAAAACAGAACACAAATTACTTAGAGATCCTAAGATCAAGCAAAACTGACTGAGTAATGGCACCTAAGCACCCGGCTAGCTTAAGAGTAGGTAATACAATGAAGTCCAGCAAAGCCAGAAGGGCAGAGCCAGACTAAATAGGGAAAAAAGGTCATGTGACCAGCAAACTGAAACAAAACCTAACAAGAGGGTTCTAACAGTACCCTCCCTTCTAAGAGGATCCTCCGGATCCCCTAGGACTTAGGCTTATCCGGAAACCTCTTGTGAAACGCTCTGACAAGTCTAGACGCAGAAACATCATCCGCCCTCACCCATGAGTTATCCTCGGGTCCATAACCCTTCCAAGCGACGAGGTACTGTAAACTCCCTCTATACCGTCTAGAATTTAGGATGCGGGAAATCTCATATTGCCCATCCTCCACCACCAGGGGAACAGTGGCCGAGACGTCTCCATCTGAGACCTCAGCTTTTTTCAAGAGAGAAACATGAAACACAGGATTAATCTTCCAGGAGGTGGGAAGCTCCAACTTAACGGCAGATTGGTTAATAACCTGAAGCACCTTAAAGGGCCCTACAAACTTGGGACCCAATTTCTTAGACGGAATCCTCAAGCGCAGATTCTTAGAGGACAACCAACCATGTCACCAATAGCAAACAAAACCTCTTGTCGTTTTCTATCAAAATACACTTTGGATCTTTTGTTAGCCTCCTGAAGATTACCACGCACATCAGTCCAAACTCTCTCCAAAACACCAGAAAAATTCTCCTCTTCAGGTACAGCCGATCCCAACTTGGAAAATGACCCAAACGACGGATGTCTCCCAGTACAACAAAAAAAAGGCGAACAACCAGCAGAAGCGGATGTATGGTTGTTAAGAGCAAACTCAGCAAGTGGCAGAAACTCAGACCACCCCTCTTTATTATCAGTCACAAAACAACGCAAGAACTGCTCAACATCCTGGTTTTTCCTTTCTGTCTGGCCATTAGACTCAGGATGATATCCGGATGAAAACGACAAATGAACTCCCAACCTGTCACAAAAGGAGCGCCAAAAACGAGCCACAAACTGAGGTCCCCTATCAGAAACAATGTCAGTAGGAACACCATGTAGTCTGACTATTTCCTTGACAAAGGCCTTAGCGAGAGTGTTAGCGCAGGGCAGTTTGATGAAAGGAACCAAGTGACAATTCTTGCTAAAACGGTCCACGACCACCCAGATTACAGTGAAACACTCAGAGGGGGGAAGGTCAGTAATAAAGTCCATAGACAAATGTGTCCAAGGTGCACTAGGGACCTCCAGAGGGCAAAGCAACCCCGCAGCAGGAGTATGAGAAGACTTAGATCTAGCACACACAGTGCATTGGCGCACCCACTTAATGACTTCCTTCTGCCATCCTGGCCACCAAAAACTGCGACCCACAAGTCTCTTGGTCTCAGAGATTCCAGGATGACCTGCCAGCCGAGAGTCATGACATTCATCAAACAAATCTCTCCTCAGGGTACCAGGCACAAACAACCTCCCATGCGGCGTGTTAGATGGGGCATTCTCCTGTGCTTTAAGAATCTCATCTTCCAACATGGAGTCCAAAACAGCAATAACAACCCCCTCTTGCAAGATGTTTTCCTCCTCCTCCTCAGTACCCACCATAGGAGAAAAGCTGCGAGACAAAGCATCAGCTTTAACATTTTTAGTACCTGGGATGTAAGTAACGGTAAAATTAAACCATGAGAAAAACAGTGCCCACCTAGCCTGACGGGCATTCAAGCGTTTGGCAGCATCAAGGTAGATCAGATTTTTATGATCGGTGAAGACATGAACGGGAAATTCCGCTCCCTCCAAAAAATGACGCCAGTATTCAAATGCGAGTTTAATTGCCAACAATTCCCGATTACCGATATCATAATTTAGTTCAGACTCAGAAAATTTCTTTGAAAAAAAAGCACAGGGATGTACTCCATCCGTCTTTGCCTGAGACAACACCGCGCCGACCCCCACAGAAGAAGCATCAACCTCAACCAAAAATGGTTTAGTCACATCAGGCTGCGTAAGGATGGGAGCAGAGCTGAACCTCTCCTTTAGCAACACAAAAGCCTCAATGGCCTCAGTAGTCCACTGAACCGCATCAGCACCTTTCCTGGTGAGATCAGTCAGAGGTTTGGCAATCACAGAAATTTTTTTTATGAATTTTCTATAATAATTGGCGAACCCCAAAAACCTCTGTATTGATTTCACACCAATAGGCCTAGGCCATTCCTGCACAGCTTGCACTTTCACCGGGTCCATCTCAAAACCTTCACTGGAGACAATGTAGCCCAAAAAACTAAGTCTCTGTACAGCGAACTCACATTTTTCTAGTTTGGCAAAAAGTGAATTATCACTCAGTAACTGTGTATCTTCGTACCATGTTAGCCAGTAGATAGAAAAATATTTAGACTTGAGAGTCCTCAGTGGTTGATACCTTTTGATGGCTAACTGAAAAGATGGTAACAAATTGCAAGCTTTCGAGACTACTCAGGTCTCTTCATCAGGCGAAGACTAATACAAAATCTGAAGAATATTCTTCAGATTTTGTATTAGTCTTCGCCTGATGAAGAGACCTGAGTAGTCTCGAAAGCTTGCAATTTGTTACCATCTTTTCAGTTAGCCATTAAAAGGTATCAACCACTGAGGACTCTCAAGTCTAAATATTTTTCACTCAGTAACTGTAATACTTCACGCACACTCCTCCAATGAGACTCCAAATCCAGTGAATAAATCAAAATGTCATCCAAATACACAACCACACTTCTGCCGATCAAAGGTCTAAGGATGTCATTAATAAGATTCTGAAAAAATGCCGGAGCACTGGAAAGCCCAAAAGGCATGACCAGATTCTCAAAATGACCCAGTGGAGTGTTAAACGCAGTCTTCCATTCATCCCCCTCCTTCATGCGCAACAAATTGTATGCCCCTCGAAGATCAATTTTCGAGAACCACTTGGCCCCCACTAACTGATTAAACAAATCAGGAATCAATGGCAGTGGGTAAGGATTGCGTACAGTAATCTTATTAATCTCATGAAAGTCTAGACAAGGCCGTAAACCGCCATCCTTTTTTTTAACAAAAAAAAATCCAACCGCCACAGGAGATTTGGAAGGCCTAATGTGACCGGCGGCCAAGCTTGTCTGTATGTATTCCTCCAAAGCCTTTCTCTCAGGAATAGTCAAATTAAATAAACGACTTTTAGGAAGATTCGCTCCAGGGACAAATTCAATTGCACAATCATAATCTCTATGAGGAGGCAATACCTGCGATTCCTTATCAGAAAAAACTTTCCAAAAATCCTGAATAGGTACAGGTAACTCCCCCTTAACTACAGAAGCAATACGCCCGTTACAACACTTGTCATAACAATTAGGACTCCAGGACTTAATTTCATTGCTAGACCAATCCAGTACCGGATTGTGCAATTTTAACCAGGGTAACCCCAAAATCACCGGTGAGGGCAAATTATTCAAAACTACCAAATCCAAATTCTCTTGATGAACACCATTAATAGTAAGAGGAAATTCACAGATATGGTGAGTAACATTTTTCAAGTGAGAACCATCCACAGACACCACATTAATAGGAGAAGATAGAAGTTTGGGTTTTAATTTTAGTTTTTCCAAAAGTTTCCCATCAATCACATTGAGAGTTGAACCACAATCCACAAATACCCGAAACTCCATTAATTCCTCCTCACCAGCAGTGGTAGCAGAAAGAAAGACACCTTTATTGTTTAAACAAGCTATGCGGGCGAAACTGACCTCATTTTTTTTTCTCTCTTTATTCATTCGGAGCGCACAGTTCTTAATAAAATGCCCAGATTTGCCACAATAGAAACACAAGCCCTCCGCAAATCTACGGTCTTTTTCCCGAGAGTGAGGTATCATTGCTCCAATTTCCATCGGCTCTGCAATGTCAGTACAGTGCCTTTCCAAACTTGGAGATGACAAGGCAGATTTACTCTCATTAACCCTTGCACGCAGTCTCCTATCCACCCGTATGGCTAATTGCATAGCCTCTTGCAAGTTACCAGGTATAGGATAAGCAATCAGCAAATCTTTAACCCTTTCACTTAATCCTGCAAGAAATAAACTTTTCAAAGCTGAATCGTTCCACCCCACCTGAGTGGACCACCTTCGGAAGTGAGTACAATATTTTTCCACATTACCTGATCCCTGTCTCAAACGTCTCAATTCTGTCTCAGCTGATGAAACACGATCCGGATCGTCATACAATAACCCCAAAGCAGAAAAAAAACTATCCACTGATCTAAAGCATGGATCACTAGGCTGCAGAGAAAAGGCCCAGTCCTGAGGTTCTTTGCGCAAAAGTGACATTATGAACCCTATGCGCTGTGATTCATCACCAGAGGATCTGGGTCTCAAATGGAAATACAACAAGCAAGCATTTTTAAAAGAAAAAAAATCTTGTTGTTCACCAAAAAATAAATCAGGCAAACGTACCTTTGGCTCCACGAAATGTGCTCCAGAACAACTACTCACGTGTTGCTGGATTTCAGCCACCTCCAGAGAAAGTCCCTGCAGGCGTTGAGCCAAATCCTGAACCGACACCATGATGGAAACAGAAAATCTTTCCTTAGATTTTTTTTTTTTTTTTCTTTGGGCTGGAATTACTGTTATGATCTGCTACAAGCACTAAGGAAAGATAGGAATTCTGTCCCTACAATAGAACTAAGCTGGATCCCTACGATGTAACGGGGAACCTGATCCTTCGACCAGACCCGCTAAAGTCCTCAGCTAGTCTGAACGAAGACCTATAGTTGCGAGGGAGGAATCCCTACAAGATCTAGGGACTGGGAGAAAAGGTGGACACCTCCTAACAGAAATTGTAGCAGGAAAAATAAAACAGAACACAAATTACTTAGAGATCCTAAGATCAAGCAAAACTGACTGAGTATGGCACCTAAGCACCCGGCTAGCTTAAGAGTAGGTAATACAATGAAGTCCAGCAAAGCCAGAAGGGCGGAGCCAGACTATATAGGGAAAAAAGGTCATGTGACCAGCAAACTGAAACAAAACCTAACAAGAGGGTTCTAACAAACATCAGAATATGAAAAGGAGAAAAAGTGTACTGTATCAGTAGCGTACAGCTGTATACAGTGTTGGGGCAATTTTAAATCTCCGTATATATTTCAGGAGTAACACACACGGTCACAGGCTCAGTAAGGATAACACCAGAATATGAAAAGGAGAAAAAGTATATTGTATTAGTAGCGTACAGCTGTATACAGTATTGAGGTAACTTTAAATCTCTATATATTTGAGGAGTAACACACACGGTCACAGCCTCAGTATGGATAACACCAGAATATGAAAAGGATAAAAAATGAACTGTTTCAGTAGCGTACAGCTGTATACATGGGCAGCACGGTGGCTCAGTGGATAGCACTACAGCCTTGCAGCACTGGAGTCCTGGGTTCGAATCCCACCAAAGAAAACATCTTCAAGGAGTTTGTATGCTCTCCCCGTGTTTGCGTGGGTTTCCTCCGGGCACTCCGATTTCCTCCCACACTCCAAAAAACACACTTATAGGGAATCTAGATTGGGAGCCCCATCGGGGACAGCAACGATAATGTGTGCAAAACTGTAAAGTGCTGCTGAATATGTTAGCGCTAAAAATAAAGATTATTATAAAAAATAAAGATTATTATACAGTGTTTGGGTAAGTTTAAATCTCCGTATATATTTCAGGAGTAACACACAGGTTCAGTAGGGATAACACCAGAATATGAAAATGAGAAAAAGTGTACTGTATCAGTATCACACAGTGTTGGGGTAATTTTAAATCTCCGTATATATTTCAGGTAGTAACACACATGGTCACAGGCTCAGTAGGGATAACACACGAAAATGAAATGTGAAAAAGTATACTGTATCAGTAGCATACTGTGTTGTGGTAATTGTAAATCTCCCTATACATTTCAGGAGTAACACACACAGTCATAGGCTCAGTAGGGATAACACCAGAATATGAAAAGGAGAAAAAGTGTACTGTATTAGTAGCGTACAGCTGTATACAGTGTTGAGGTAATTTTAAATCTCCTTCTATATTTCAGGAGTAACACACACGGTCACAGGCTCAGTATGGATAACACCAGAATATGAAAAGGAGAAAAAGTGTACTGTATCAGTAGCGTACAGCAGTATATGCTACTGGGGTCATTTTAAATATCTGTATATATTTCAGGAGTAACACACACGTTCACAGCCTCAGTATGGAAAACATCAGAATATGAAAAGCAGAAAAAGTGTACTGTATCAGTAGCATACAGCTGTATACAGTGTTGGGGTAATTTTAAATTTCCGTATATATTTCAAGAGTAACACACACGGTCACAGGCTCAGTATGGATAACACCAGAATATGAAAAGGAGAAAAAGTGTACTGTATCAGTAGCATACAGCTGTATACATTGTTGGGGTCATTTTAAATCTCCGTATATATTTGAGGAGTAACACACATGCTCACAGGGTCAGTATGGATTACACCAGAATATGAAAAGCAGAAAAAGTGTACTGTATCAGTAGCATACAGCTGTACTGTATACAGTGTTGGGGTAATTTTAAATCTCCGTATATATTTCAGGAGTAACACACACATGCTCTCTTAGTATGGATTTGACCATAATACAGAAGGGAGAAAAATGGTACTGTATCAGAAGATACTAGCTGTATGCGGTTTTGGGGAAAAATTAAATCTCCGTATATATTTCCGGAGTCACATACAGACGCCCTCTCAGTATGGTTTTAACCGTAATACACAAGGCAGAAAAACGGTACTGTATCAGAAGATACCAGCTGTATACGGTTTTGGGGAAAATTGAAATCTCCGTATATGTTTCCAGAGTCACACACAGATAGTCAGCATGTATTTGTCCGTGATACCAGCCGGCAAACGGTAAAGTGAGGAGCATACAGCTCTATACGGTGTGGGAAAAAATGAACGCTTGGTAACTGCGGAAAAAAATTAAAGTATTAGTGCTGTTTAGGTGCTGTCTTAAAAAGCAGTCTGCACAGCAGTGTACACACAGCAATACAGATAGTAGGCAGCCTAAATATCAGCTCTGCTGCTCCACACAAGCAATTCCTCCCCTCTCACTGGCAGGCGGCCTAATAATCAGCTCTGCTGCTCCACACAAGCAATTCCTCCCCTCTCACTGGCAGGCAGCCTAAGAACCAGCGCTGCTGCACACAAGAAATTCCTCCACTGTCACTGCACACTAAGTGTACAGCACAATCGCTATCAGCACAAGCACAGAATTATTGTGGTTTTCCTGCCTAACGCTCTCCCTATTGAGAACCAGTGTCAGCAGCCTATCCCTACACTAAGATTGGCAGAAGTAAAATGGCGGTCGGTGGTGAGGGCTTTTATAGGCACTGTGACGCCACACAAAGCAAGCCAATCACTGCAATGCCCTTCTCTAAGATGGTGCTGACCGCTGCCAATGTCATCGCGTTTCCCACAGTCTGCGTCCTTGCTCATTGGCCGAGAAAAGTCCCTTGAAGCATTATGGGAAAACCGACTTTGGCGCTTGGGTCGCCGAACACGTGGCCGACCTCTCGCTATGGTCGGGTTTTGCTCGGCGAAACCCGACTTTGGCGAAAGTCGGTCTTCTTTGAAGTTGACCGAACTGTTTTTCTCGACTCTACTCTGTGGATATCTGATTCATTGTTGCAGGGTCTTACAGGTAGGTGTGCTCTGTCAATAAGTATTTCTTTGATAGGTGGCCTGTCCATGAGAGTATTAAAGATGCAGCATAGGGAGAGAATAAGATCGGCTGTGCCAAGTGCTTCAGGTAAACCCTGTATGCGTGTCTCTACCGTAAACCCCGTGTCTCTCCTTCCTGCATCTTTTCTCTGGAGATATCCTCTTGTGAGGAAGGCGAGGCAGTGCAATAGGGATCATTAGATGCCATTTTAGAATCTTGATCTAGGGCAGAGCCTGCCTTGTCTGTTAAGTATCTTTGGATGCTGCCTGATCTGGAAGAAGCAGGAATTAATTTTGTGGAGCGTGTTAGGATTCTCCCGCTGCATGAGATGGATCCCAGGCCTTGTCTGGTGCAGTGGTCTCCCATTCAGACTCGGCCGCTAAGATGACTGCTCAGTACATACTCTGCTCCCAGCACCTTGCCCATGCTCACGCTGTATGTGTAGTTACTGCTGGCTCTCCAGCTAAGCCTATGGTGACTACTGGATTACATGTTCCGCATTGTGCTCTGGAGCCTAAGTCCAGATTTTCACCCTACTAAGCATGTCCATGATGTGTCGCTTTCTCATTGGTGCTCGGACTTCAGCTGGTGATATGGCAGCTTCAGATTCGTCCACAAGCAAGGTCCTGTCTGGCTGGACATGAGTCTTGTGTATAAAAGGTCCTCAGAATGCATTTCTTGGAAATTCGCTAACATGTTGTCAGAAGTTTATAGACTAAAAGAACTAAAAGAACAATTTACATTTTACTCAAAATATACCTATAACCTGAACATTTGAAAGTGGCCTCTTAATTTTTGCCAGGGCTGTATAAGTGTATGTGTTGTGTGAGGCAGTGACCGGGATCGTTTACGAGGGATGTTATATTTCCCCCAGAATGTGTACAGAGACCTATTAAAGCCATTGGAGTGCATTGCAGTCACACACACAGCTGCGGCTGCAATGCAGGAATGAAGGTGAGCAATGACCTAGTCAGACTACCTGGCTAAGGCAGATTAAGTAAAATCCGGCAGGGCCTTCATTTCTTGGAGGAGGTCACAGGAGGCAGTGGGGCGGCCTCCTCCCTCCAACCCGGGTTTTCCAGTGGCTTTTGCCACAGGTCTTTAAAACTCCTGCACTAAGGATTAGTGTTGTTCTATGTTGGGACCCTGCGAGGAGCATAGCAGGAAAGCTCCACAGGATTGTGTGTAGCTGAACCCACGCCTGGGATGGCTCTGCACCTGTCAGGCTCTGTTCGGTCCGACGCGGCCGTTGTTCCCGGCAACCAGTGTTTATGAACTGATGTTACCCCGGCTGCGTACTGGAGGACTTTTCCTGTTTTACCCGTGAGTTGCTGAATAAAAGCTGTTTACTTTGGACTTGCTTGGGTCACTGCCTCAGTTACTGCATGGTGTGAACACCGCCGTCCTACAATTGGTTGGAGAATGCGGGCATTGTGACTGAGGTATACCCCCACCGGCAGCTTCATGACCCCAATCCGGCCGGCCACTTTTCAGCCTCAACCCGTGGACAAAATGGAGGAGCTGGTAAAGCAGCTGGTAATTACACAACAGCAGCATCTGCAGTCTCAGCGACAACAGCAACAGCACAATGAGCAACAGCAGCTATTGTACCAGCAGCAGCAAAAAACAAACAAACTGTTGCTACAACAGATTTCTGCACTGCGGGAGACCTCGACAGCACCAGCCCCTGAATGTCGCGAGGCCCGAGACAGGGTTCGCTCAGCGTTGAGGAAGATGGGACCGGAGGACGACGTGGAAGCTTTCATGACAATTTATGAGCGCACAACGGAGCGGGAAAACCTACCCGCCGGCCAGTGGGTAGAAGTAGTAGCTCCGTTTTTGGTCAGCGATGCACAAAAGGCCTACTTCGATCTCAGTCGGGAGGACACCCAGGACTACCAGAGGCTCAAAGGTGAGATCCTTGCCCGACTGGGGGTTAATACATACGTGAGGGCTCAGCGTGTATTTTCATGGGCCTATGTGGAGACACGACCCGCGCGGTCTCAGGCTTATGACCTCCTGCAGCTGGTAAAGAAGTGGCTCCAGCCAGAGACTTTGTCTCCAGCCCAGATGGTGGAGAGGGTGGTGGTTGACCAGCTGGTAAGGACTCTGCCGGCTGCTATCCAACGATGGGTGGGGCAAGGCGACCCCGGCACACTCGACCAGGTAGTCAGTCTGATCGAGCGCTACTCGGCCACTCAAGACTTTATTCGAGACTCCGCCCCCTCTCGGCTGTCATTCCGATCCCTGCCAACCCAGGAATCGGGAAAGGGGTCGTGTCCCTCTGCTGGGGACAGTCAGCACCGTACCCGTGCTGAAGGGGAACCCCGGAGTGAGAGTGGCAGGAGACCGGTTCCCTCCCAAACTGTCATAAGACCTAACAGTACCTCCACCCTTAGGTGCTGGCGGTGTCAGGGACCAGGACATGTGATGGCTAATTGTCCCCTGACTACGGAACCCATGGACTGCGGATATAGCCGCCGGGTCTCAATGTATGCCCAGACCGTCTGCACAGCAACCCTCGACCACCAGGACAGTGAACTCCAACTATGCCAGATACTGGTTAATGGGTACCCTACGGAGGCTCTCCTGGACTCAGGGAGCCTCGTGACTCTGGTACATGGGTCACTGGTGGCAGGAGACAACCCCAGCGGACGGCAGCTCGTGGTTGTATGTATCCATGGGGACCTCCGAGAGTATCCAACTACGGAGGTAGTCTTGTCCACGCCATGTGGAGACATAAAACATGTGGTGGGAGTGGTAAAAAATCTTCCCTATGGGTCTGTGTTAGGAAGAGACTTGCCCCTGTTCTGGACTCTGTGGAAAAACAAAATCCATTCTCCCCTGGTAAAATGTATTACAGATGCTGTACCCGACGAACCTGCCGTAGGGGTGTCCCATATAGGGATAGAGTGTGACCACGATAGGTTTCCCTTAGAGGTGCTGGCAGGAGAGGTGGAGGAGACCGCATCGATTCCTGAGCTGGAAGTGTCCAGGGCCACGTTTGGGACAGCTCAACTACAAGATCCCACCCTGACTCAGGCGCGGGAAAGGGTGCTAGAGGTAAATGGCGTAGCCCAACAGCCCAATGCAGATACGGTATTTCCACGCATGGTAATTAGTGGTGAGTTGCTTTATAGGATGGATAAAATCAGGGACGAGGTTGTGGAACAGTTGGTAGCACCTCAGTCGTATCGTAGGGTGATTCTAGATTTGGCACACTCACACTTGCTGGGGGGCCACTTAGGGGAAAAAAAAACTCTAGAACGTATCTTGCAGCGGTTCTTTTGGCCGGGAGTGTACGCGGAGGTCAAAAGGTACTGCGAATCCTGCCCCGAATGTCAGTTGACCTCACCCACTGCAAGTTTTCGTAGTCCATTGGTACCCCTGCCAATAATAGAGGTACCTTTTGAACGGATTGCAATGGATTTGGTAGGGCCCATTGTAAAATCCGCCCGTGGCCACCAACACATACTGGTGGTCGTCGACTATGCTACCCGGTACCCGGAGGCTATACCACTATGCCACACCTCGGCAAAACTTATTGCCCGAGAACTGTTTGCCATGTTCTGTCGCCTGGGACTACCTAAGGAGATCCTGACGGATAAGGGGACCCCCTTTATGTCCAAGGTGACAAGAGAACTGTGCAAACTGCTAAAAATTAAACAATTGCGCACCTCGGTGTACCACCCTCAAACCGACGGGTTAGTAGAACGGTTCAATAGAACCCTCAAGTCCATGTTAAAAAGGGTGATTTCTAAGGATGGAAGGGATTGGGACATGTTGCTACCCTATTTGATGTTCGCTGTACGTGAGGTACCCCAGGCTTCCACAGGGTTCTCTCCCTAGGGGTCTGTTGGACGTAGCCAAAGAGACATGGGAACAAGAGCCGACTCCCCATAAGAGTATAATTGAACACGTGGCTAGTATGCAGGACCGGATCGCGGCGGTCATGCCCATCGTGAAAGAACATCTGTTAGATGCCCAGGCAACCCAGAGGCACACATATAATAAAAGAGCCAGAGTCATGTCTTTTAACAAGGGCGATCGGGTATTAGTACTGGTACCCACAGCCGAGAGTAAACTCATGGCCAAGTGACAAGGGCCATATGAGATTCGAGAAAAGGTGGGGGAGGTAAATTACCGGGTGTATCAGCCCGGAAGGAGGAAACCTGAGCAGATTTACCATGTAAACCTGCTAAAGCCTTGGAAAGATCGAGAGTGTTTAGTTACAGACATCACCCCGGGCATATCACCAGAGAGTTCTCTACCTTCAGCCAGGGAAGCAGCCAAGGCAGAGGTCAGGATAAGTGATGCCCTCACTAAACAGCAGCGACGGAGAGCTCGCTCCCTGGTGCAAAACAATACCGACGTGTTCTCAGAGCTACCAGGTAGGACTACAGTTATCCAACATGACATTGTCACCGAACCTGGGGTAAGGGTGCGAATAAGACCGTACCGGGTGCCCGAAGCCCGGAGGCAAGCCATTTCGGCTGAGGTAAAACAAATGCTTCAGTTAGGCGTCATAGAGGAATCACGGAGTGAGTGGGCTAGCCCCATTGTACTGATTCCGAAGCCAGACGGATCGTTACGCTTCTGTAATGATTTCCGGAAATTGAATGAAGTGTCAAAGTTCGACCTTTATCCAATGCCCCAGGTGGACGAGCTGATTGAGAGACTGGGGCAGGCCCAGTACTTTACCACGCTCGATCTCACCAAGGGTTATTGGCAGGTACCTCTCACAGATTCGGCGAAGGAAAAGACCGCCTTCGTAACTCCGGAGGGTCTATTTCACTATGTGGTCTTACCTTTTGGGTTACATGGGGCCCCGGCTACATTTCAGAGATTGATGGACATAGTGCTCAAGCCACATCAGGAATACGCGTCCGCGTATCTAGATGATATCATCATATTTAGCACCGACTGACAAACGCACCTAACACACGTACAAGCGGTGCTGGACTCTCTCAGAGCCGCGGGGTTAACGGCAAACCCAAAAAAATGTGCGATCGGGCTGGAGGAAGCTCGATATTTGGGGTATGTGATAGGCCGAGGAGCTATCAAGCCCCAAATCAGTAAAATTGAGGCCATAAAAAACTGGCCTAAACCATCGAGTACAAAACAGGTGAGGGCGTTCCTTGGCATCCTTGGGTATTACCGCCAGTTTATACCTAATTTTGCCGGGCAAACGGTGGCCCTAACCGATCTCTTGAAAGGAAAGAAAACGGTAATGGTTCGGTGGAACCCTCAGGCAGAAGAAGCCTTTCAGTCCATGAAGTTGGCCCTGTGTGGACAGCCGGTCCTCATCAGCCCCAACTTCAATGAAACCTTCATTGTACAGACAGATGCCTCGGAGGTAGGACTAGGGGCGGTGTTGTCACAAAAAGTGAATGGTGAAGAGCACCCGGTCACCTACTTGAGTAGAAAACTTGTCCCGGCAGAGAAAAACTATAGCGTAGTAGAGAAGGAGTGTTTGGCTATTAAGTGGGCCTTGGAATCACTACGTTATTATTTACTCGGGCGTCAGTTCCGCTTGGTGACGGACCACTCACCCTTGGTATGGATGAGGAATGCAAAGGAGAGGAATGCGCGAGTCACCAGGTGGTGTCATGTATAGTGTACAGTTCCTATAGCGTCTTGTGCTTGGGTGCGAGGAAAACACAGGAGACATAGGTTGAAATGAAATGACTTGTATTACTTCATACAAGCATGCTGAAAAGTTCACACAGTTTGCAGGAACAGCGACAGGAGACACAGCAGGCCAGAGTAACTTCAAGCACTACAATAAATCTCCAAAGCAGGTTCAGGATCTCTTCTCTGTACCGTAATTCCTCTGCAAACATGGATTCACCAAACAGCAGGTTTCCAGAGTCCAAAAGTGTTCCAAGGTTCCTCAGTAGGGAATAGCTGGAGTACAAGTCCAAGGCTTCCAGGAGTCAGGTCACAGACTGACTGAGGCTTGATTCAGGAACACTGATTGTTCAGTTGAGGCTGCTTAAGAAGCAAGAGGGAAGAATCAGGGCGGGAACATGAAAACTGGAAACTCCATATTAACTGAGGGCAAGAGCTGCAGAAAGACAGAAAGCAAAATGGCCGACGGAAAACTGAGTTTCAAGGAACATGTCAACAGAGACAAAGAACCTTACATTACTCCCCCCTTAGGGACAACCTCTGGGTGACCTCATACCAGGCTTGTCAGGGTACCTCTGATGAAACTGGCGGAGCAGGCGAGGAGCATTTACATTATTGACTGGTTCCCATGAGTTGTCCTCCACTGGGTAGCACTGCCATTTAATCAAATATTGCAACTGATTTCTGTACAACCTGGAATCTAGAATCCTTTCCACCATAAATTCTTCCTGACCATCGACCAGCACTGGGTCAGGGCAAGGAGAAGAACGTCCAGGAAACGTATTGGGTGTTGCAGCCTTTAGTAGGGATACATGAAAGACAGGGTGGATTCTCATAGTTCTGGGCAGTTGAAGACGACAAGCAACAGCACTTATAATCTTATTGATCTTATAAGGTCCAATGTACTTATGTCCCAATTTAGACGATGGAATCTTTAATTTAAGATTTCTGGTTGACAGCCAGACCAAATCTCCTACCTTGAAAGCTGGTGCAGGTTTACGAAATTTATCTGCTGCTTTCTTGTACCTTTCCTGAGCCAATTCTAGATTTTCCTTTAGAAGATCCATATTCTTTTGTAAAGAAGTGATTCTTTCAGCCACTGCCGGCAAGGGCGTATCTATGGGAAATCGAGGAAGAATGTTAGGATGATAACCTAGATTGGAGTAAAAAGGAGACTGCTTAGTGGAGGCGCTCTGAGAGTTGTTATAAGAGAACTCAGCCAGTGGAAGTAGATCCACCAATCATCCTGTAGGTGGCAGATAAAACAGCGGAGATACTGCTCCAGGGTCTGATTGGTTCGTTCTGTCTGTCCATTAGTCTGGGGATGAAAAGCAGAAGAAAGGTTTACTTTAATGTCCAATGCTGCACAGAAATTTTGCCAAAACCTTGAAGTGAATTGCACCCCTCGATCCGAAATGACCTCATCCGGTACTCCATGTAAGCGAAACACATTCTTAATCATCAAGTCTGATGTCTGTTTTGCAGTGGGTAAGCCGACACAAGGGATAAAATGAGCTGCCTTTGTTAGACGGTCAACCACCACTAGAATGGTGTTCTTCCCTTGAGAGGTTGGTAACTCCACAATGAAGTCCATAGAAATGGATCCCCACGGGCGGGACGGGGTGGGAAGAGGTTGCAACAGACCAGTTGGTGAGGAGCGAGGTGTTTTGCATCTTGCACAGACTTCACATGAAGTGACATAGTTTAAGACATCTTTCCTGTAAGTGGGCCACCAAAAGAAACGAGAAAGAAATTCTTGTGTCTTTAGAATTCCCCTATGCCCGGCTATCTTGGAATCGTGGATGAGTTGCAATACTCTCAATCTGACTGTTTCAGGTATATACAGACGTTGTCCCTGAATCCACACACCATTCTTAAAGACAAGACTTACGTCCCTTGGGGGTTGAGCCAACAAAGAATCCGCATGGTATGCTTCCTTGATGTCCTTAAGTAGGTCTTGATTATGAATCACTCCCAGGAATCTAGAGTCAGGAAGAATAGTCTTAGGAGGAGTAAGTGGACGTGTCTCTGCTGAATGAATCCTAGAGAGTGCATCAGCCTTTCCATTGCGCGATCCTGGTCTATAAGAAATGACAAAATTAAATTGGTTTAGGAAAAGATTCCAGCGAGCCTGGCGAGGAGTCAGGCACTTAGCCGACCTGATAAATTCAAGGTTACGATGGTCTGTCAGGACGACTATTTGCTGTGCAGCTCCCTGAAGAAGGTGTCTCCATTCCTTGAAGGCGGCAATAATGGCCAACAATTCTCTATTGCCCACATCGTAGTTCCTCTCAGCCGAAGACAACTGCTGGGAAAAGACGGCACAGGGATGCAAGACATTCTTCTCACCTGTTCTCTGAGAGAGTATAGCTCCAACGGCACAGTCTGAAGCATCCACCTCTATTATGAAGGCAAGCTCGGGATTGGGATGTACTAAGATAGGTGCGGTGGTAAATTTATCCTTTAAACAGGAAAATGCTTCCTGAGCTTGCGGGGTCCAGGAGAACCTAGACTGTTTCCGGGTAAGTTGGGTGATTGGTGACACTACCTCAGAAAAATTCTTAATGAAACGTCTATAGAAGTTGGCAAACCCGATGAAACGCTGCACCTCCTTCACATTTCTAGGAATTGGCCAATCCTTGATGGCTTGGGTCTTGCTTCCATCCATACTAATCCCTTGCGTAGATAGTACATACCCCAGAAATTGAATTTCGGTCCTATGGAATTCACATTTTTCAAGTTTGATGTAGAGATGGTTTTGTCTTATGCGTTCTAAGACCATTCTCACAAGTCCATGATGTTCCTCTGTGGAGTTAGAAAAAATTAGAATATCATCCAGATAAATCACCACAAATGTATCTAGGAGATCCCTGAAGATATCATTCACGAAGTGTTGGAAAGTGGCTGGGGCGGTACTCAGACCAAAAGGCATAACTAGATATTCAAAGTGTCCACAGCGTGACCTGAAAGCAGTCTTCCATTCATCCCCAGGTCTAATACGGACCAAGTTATAGGCCCCACGGAGATCCAGTTTAGAGAAAATTTTGGCATGCCGCACTCTCTCCAACAATTCAGGGATTAAAGGCAATGGATAACGGTTTCTAATAGTAACCTTATTGAGTTCCCTATAGTCTATGCAGGGTCTCAGAGATCCATCTTTCTTCTTCACAAAGAAGATGGGTGCACCTGCGGGAGATGAAGAGGGGCGTATGAAGCCCTTGGCTAAATTTTCGTCTATATAATCCTTCAAAGCTTTTAGCTCGGGCCCCGCTAGGGGTAGATCTTACCAAAAGGTATCTCGGCTCCAGGCAATAATTCAATTGGACAATCATATGGACGGTGAGGAGGAAGCTGATCAGCGTTCTTCTTGTCACATAAATCCACATAGTCCTGGTATACAGCTGGTAGTTCAGGGACTGACATGGTTCCTTTAGGAACAGAGCAAGCTGAAACTCCTTGACTCATCTGTTTCTCCGGAAAGTGTAATTCCTTGGTCTCCCAGTTAATCGTAGGATTCTGCGCCTGCAGCCATGGTAGCCCTAGAATAATGGGAAAGTGGGGAGAAGAGATAAGCATAAAAGACATTTTCTCCTGATGATCTTTACCCATAAGGACCCTCAAAGGCTCTGTTTCTTGATCCACTGGTCCAGACGTCAGTAGAGAGCCATCCACAGTCTCCATCTGTACTGGAGTAGCCTTCTTCACTGAACGTATCCCCTGTTTCAGAGCAAAGGAGATATCCATAAAATTTCCACTTGCTCCTGAGTCGATCATAGCAGAGCTAGACACCCAGACTGAGTCAACCCAGAGTTTGATGGAAAGGAAGCAATGAGAATTGTTTCTTTTACAACTCAGCTGGGACACCGCTGAGGAAAGTTGAAAAATTGCAGCGTTTATACCGTCATCGTCCCCAGAACTAACAGAGTTTAAGTCCGAGAAATCAAGATCTCTTGCAGCAGATCTCTCTGGAGCCTGAGGCTCGGACATGACAGAGCTCCTCTCGCAACACTCACAGTGAATGACTGCTGCAGTAGTCTTACGAGAACGGCTGGGGCAGTTTATAATGAAGTGCCCTGACTTACCACAGTAGAAACATAGATTTTCCTTTAAACGATGTTCTTTGCGTGCATCACTAACCCGTCTTTGTAAAGAGTCCACCTGCATGGGTTCAGGTTCTGGTTCCCTTGTGATCCTACTCAAACGTTCCTTAGCTGAGTAGGGAGGTAGTAAAAGGTTAGTGCGATTATTTTCGAACCATCTCTCTTGTCTGCATTCAGTCAGACGAGCATCAATACGGATACAATAGTTAATAAAGTCACCTAACGCAGTGGGAGGGTCGGCACGAGCAAGTTCATCCTTAATCAATGGAGACAACCCTTTCCGAAAAATAGATTTTTTAGCGGAAGTGTCCCAAGTGGTATCAAGAGCCCATCTCCTGAAATCCAGGGCATATTCGGCTACTGAACGCTTACCTTGGCGCAAAGTTAACATGGCTGCTTCAGCTGTTGCACCTCGATTGGGGTCATCAAACACCTGCCCCATAGCTGAAATAAAAGCATCAAGGTGATTCAAACAATCATCCTCAGTCTCAATCAGAGGGTTTGCCCACATCAAAGCCTTATTGGTAAGCAACATGATTATAGTAAGCACTTTGGATCGTTCAGTGGGAAATTGTGAAGCATGTGCAGAGAAAAATAAATTGCATTGATTAATAAATCCCCTGAATTTCTCACGTTCACCGCCAAAACGAAAAGGAGGTAATTTGGGGATCCCAGAACTTGGGGTTATGGCAGGAGCCTGGGCTCGTTCCTCTAGAGCCTCAATCCTGGCTCGCAATTCCTGGGTAGTCTGTCCAAACACTTGCAAATTATGATTAGTGAGGTCCTGTAGGCTTGCAAAACGGGTTTTTAAAGTCTGTACATCTGAAAGGATTGTATCAGTCACTCCGCAAAGTTCCTTTATGCGGGCCTTCATCTTCCAGATCTTTTAAGGCAGAAGTGCTGGAAGGAGAAGAGGAAAGGGAAAAAAAAAAAAAATAGTGTTTACCTGTGGTAACACTCCAGAGTAAAATTTTAAGGGAATGCGCTCACCTGGAATGGTTGTGAGAAGTCACAACCACTGTCATCACATAAGGTATTAAACGGACATCTGATATCCACAGTCACAGCAGACACGGCTTTCCCAGACCCAGCAGACACTAAACATTGGCTCCTGAATCTTGTCATGTATAGTGTACAGTTCCTATAGCGTCTTGTGCTTGGGTGCGAGGAAAACACAGGAGACATAGGTTGAAATGAAATGACTTGTATTACTTCATACAAGCATGCTGAAAAGTTCACACAGTTTGCAGGAACAGCGACAGGAGACACAGCAGGCCAGAGTAACTTCAAGCACTACAATAAATCTCCAAAGCAGGTTCAGGATCTCTTCTCTGTACCGTAATTCCTCTGCAAACATGGATTCACCAAACAGCAGGTTTCCAGAGTCCAAAAGTGTTCCAAGGTTCCTCAGTAGGGAATAGCTGGAGTACAAGTCCATGGCTTCCAGGAGTCAGGTCACAGACTGACTGAGGCTTGATTCAGGAGCACTGATTGTTCAGCTGAGGCTGCTTAAGAAGCAAGAGGGAAGAATCAGGGCGGGAACATGAAAACTGGAAACTCCATATTAACTGAGGGCAAGAGCTGCAGAAAGACAGAAAGCAAAATGGCCGACGGAAAATTGAGTTTTAAGGAACATGTCAACAGAGACAAAGAACCTTACAGGTGGTTCCTGTCACTGCAAAATTTCAGTTTCTCGGTAGAACATCGCCCGGGGAAGTTGCAAGAAACGCGGATGCCCTTTCCCGGGCACCCTGTATGGTGGCAAATGTTCAACCCCACAAGTTTGAACAGAGGGGGGGATATGTGAGGCAGTGACCGGGATCGTTTACGAGGGACGTTATATTTCCCCCAGAATGTGTACAGAGACCTATTAAAGCCATTGGAGTGCATTGCAGTCACACACACAGCTGCGGCTGAAATGCAGGAATGAAGGTGAGCAATGACCTAGTCAGACTACCTGGCTAAGGCAGATTAAGTAAAATCCGGCAGGGCCTTCATTTCTTGGAGGAGATCACAGGAGGCAGTGGGGCGGCCTCCTCCCTCCAACCTGGGTTTTCCAGTGGCTTTTGCCACAGGTCTTTAAAACTCCTGCACTAAGGATTAGTGTTGTTCTATGTTGGGACCCTGCGAGGAGCATAGCAGGAAAGCTCCACAGGATTGTGTGTAGCTGAACCCACGCCTGGGACGGCTCTGCACCTGTCAGGCTCTGTTCGGCCCGGCGCGGCCGTTGTTCCCGGCAACCAGTGTTTATGAACTGATGTTACCCCGGCTGCGTACCGGAGGACTTTTCCTGTTTTACCCGTGAGTTGCTGAATAAAAGCTGTTTACTTTGGACTTGCTTGGGTCACTGCCTCAGTTACTGCACGGTGTGAACACCGCCGTCCTACAATTGCTATATGTATATACAGCTCTTGCAAAAATTAAGAGACCACTTCAAAATGTTCAGTTTATCTCTTTTTTTTCTTTATTGGTATATTTTTGAGTAAAATATAAATTGTTCTTCTTTATAGTATAAACTATGGACAATATGTCTCCAAATTTCCAAGCAATAAATTTAGTATATTTTTTATGTGAAATGGTCAAAATTAAATAAAAGAACTAGTGCTTTTAGACCTTAAATAACGCAAAGAAAACAAATTCATAATCCTTTAGAATCAACAATACTAATATTTGAACTCAGGAAGAGTTCAGAAATCAATATTTTATGGAATAACCATGATTTTTAATCACAGCTTTCATGCATCTTGGCATGCTTTCCACCAGTCTTTCACAAGCTCCTGGCACAAAAATTTAAGCAGTTCTCCTTTGTTTCATGGCTTGTGACTATCCATCATCCTCTTGATTACATTGTAAAGGTTTTCAATGGGGTTCAGGTCTGGAGAATGAGCTGCTCATGACATGGTCTTGATGTGGTGGTCTCTTATTTTTTACCAGAGCTGTGTATATATATTATATATATATATATATCTATAGATAGATATATATAATATATATATATTATATATCTATTCATATATATACACTCCTCAAAAAATAAAGGAAACACTCAAATAACACACCCTAGATCTAAATCAATGAAATATTCTTCTTGAATACTTTGTTGTGAACACAGTTGAATGTGCTGTCAACATAATCACACAAAAATCATCAATGGAAATCAAATTTTTGAACCAATTAAGGCCTGGATTTGGAGAGACCCCCAAAATGAAAGTGGAAGCAAGTCATAATGAAAATCAAAACAAGACAAAATTAAAGTGAAAACAAGTCAAAATGATGCTCAGTATTGTGTGTGGTCTCCATGTGCCTGTATGACCTCCTTACAATGCCTGGGCAAGGCTCCTGATGAGGCTGCAGATGTTCTCCTGAGGGATCTCCTCCCAGACCTGGACTAAAGCATTCGTCAACTCCTGGACAGTCTGTGGTGCAATGTGACATTGGTGGATGGAGCGAGACATGCTGTCCCAGATGTGCTCAATCGGGTTCAGGTCTGGGGAATGGGCATGCCAGTCCATAGCTTCAATGCTTTTATCTTACAGGAACTGCTGACACACTCCAGCCACATGAGGTATGGCATTGTCCTGCATTAGGAGGAACCCAGGGTCAACTGCACCTGCATATGGTCTCACAAGGAGTCTGAGGATCGCATCTCAGTACGTAATGGCAGTCAGGCTACCTCTGGCGAGCACTTGGGTGGGCTGTGGCCCCAAAGAAATGCCACCCACACCATACTGACCCACTGTCAAACCAGTTATGCTGAAGGATGTTGCAGGCAGCAGATCGCTCTCCACGGCATCTCCATACTCTGTCACATCTTTCACATGTGCTGAGTGTGAACCTGCTGCCTGTAACATCCTTCAGCATGACCGGTTTGGCATGACAAGATGGATGAGTGGATAAGGGAAATGCAGTAGATATAGTATATCTTGAATTCAGAAAAACATTTGACAAAACCATCATTATTTAAAAAATGACTAAGTATGGAATGGACAAGGCAACTGTTAGGTTGCTTAGTAATCTGACCAAAGAGTGGTCATAAATCGCTGCACATCCAGTTGTAAGAATGTCTCAAGTGGGTTACCACAGGGCTCTGTCCTGGACGCTGTGGTGTTCAAAATCTTTATCAATTATTTAAATGAAGGAATTTAGGGTAAGCTGATTATATTTGCTGATGACACAAAGCTAGGAGGATAGCTTATACTAGAGAAGAGAGAGGATTCAAAAAATCTAATGTGTCTTTTTTATTATTCCAAATGTAATCTTGCCTGAAGAAGGAGCCTTTGAGCTCTGAAAGCTTGCGAACATATAATTTTCTGGTTAGCCAATAAAGGTATCACTTTAAGAATGCTCTTGTCATAATTGGACGGAAAAGTATTCACATAGATTTTTCTGGCTAACACGGTACCACAATATAATTTATTATTGTACACCAAAAAAATCTAAACAAACTGGAACTGTGGGCATCGACTAACAAAATGGTTTTTAACAGGGATAATGTAAAACCCTACATCTGGGTAATAAAAATTAAAAAAGCATATGCAACATGGGAGAAATAAGACAAAGCAGCAGCACATGTGAAAGACTTAGTTATGCTAATAGATCAAAGACTGAATATGAGACAACAGTGTGATGCAGCAGCAAAAAAATGCAAACAATTTTGGGTTGCATTAACAGAAGCATAGAGTCTAGATCACGTGACACAATTATCCACGTCTACTTCTTTTCGGTCAGGCCACATCTGGAGTACTATATCCAGTTCTGGTCACCCCATTTTAAAAAAGACATGAAAAAACACAGCAAAAAGGCAGAGATGCTCACCGGTCCAGGCCTTCAAATAAATGCACTATCAGGGTGCAGTGGACCCATATAGTTAAGATGGCGGCAACACAGGTGCAAGAATACCGATGAGACAACCACTCACAACCTACCAATCCATGGAGGGGGCGGCTGCTTGGTATATTAATGAACAATGAAGACTTGTATGCAGCACTGTTCATACTATGGCAATGCACAGCATCCAGGTAAATAGCCTAGTAGTTACACCCTTCTATTAGATCAGGCAGGCTGCCCAGCACTATCAAGACACATCCCATGTAAACAGACACCACAGTTTACAAGACCAAATGGGCCCAACTACACCCTGAAAAAGTGCAAAAAACACATAAAAAATGTGAGGTGTTAGGTGATATTTTGGCCAAAATACGTAAGCTCGTAATTCACTTCATGGATCCCCACGCTTACGATTCCCTACACTAAACAGCAGTAGCACAAAAAGAGGACTTAAAAATCCTCCAAAAATTAAAAAAAACACAGCAAAAAGGCAGAGATGCTCACCTGTCCAGGCCTTCAAACAAATGCACTATCAGGGTGTAGTGGACCCATATAGTTAAGATGGTGGCAACACTTGTGCAAGAATACCGATGAGACAACCGCTCACAACCTACCAATCCTTGGAGGGGGCGGCTGCTTGGTATATTATGCACAATGAAAACTTGTATGCAGCGCTGTTCACACTATGGCAATGCACAGCATCCAGGTGAACAGCCTAGTAGTTACAGCCTTCTATTAGATCAGGCAGGCAGCCCAGCGCTATCAATATGCATCCCATGTCACCAGGGCAGGTGAGCATCTCTGCCTTTTTGCTGTTTTTTGAATTTTTGGAGGATTTTTAAGCCCTCTTTTTTTGCTACTGCTGTTTAGTGTAAGGACTCCTAATGTGGGGATCTGTGAAGTGGATTAAGAGCTTAAGTATTTTGGCCAAAATATCAACTAATAACTCACATTTTTTTATGTTTTTTTTGCACTTTTTCAGGGTGTAGTTGGGCCCATTTGGTCTTGTAAACTGTGGTGTCTGTTCACCTTTGATGCATCTTGATAGCGCTGGGCAGCCCGCCTGATCCAATAGAAGGGTGTAACTACTAGGCTGTTCACCTGGATGCTGTGCATTGCCATAGTGTGAATAGCGCTTCATACAAGTCTTCTTTGTGCATTAATATACTAAGCAGCCGCCCCCTCCATGGATTGGTAGGTTGTGATCTGTTGTCTTATCGGTATTCTTTCACATGTGTTGCCGCCATCTTAACTATATGTGTCCACTACACCCTGATAGTGCATTTGTTTGAAGGCCTGGGCCGGTGAGCATCTCTGCCTTATTGCTGTGTTTTTTGAATTTTTGGAGGATTTTTAAGTCCTCTTTTTGTGCTACTGCTGTTTACTGTAGGGACCGGTAAGCGTGGGGATCCGTGAAGTGGTTTACGAGCTTATGTGTTTTAGCCAAAATATCAACTAATACCTCACTTTTTTTTGTGTTTTTTTACACTTTATCAGGGTGTAGTTGGGCCCATTTGGTCTTGTAAACTGTAGTGTCTGTTCACATGGGATGCATCTTGATAGCGCTGGGCAGCCCGTCCGATCTAAAACTAGGCTGTTTACCTGGATGCTGAGCATTGCCATAGTGTGAACAGCGCTGCATACAAGTCTTCATTGTGCATTAATAAACCAAGTGTCTGCCCACTCCATGGATTGGTAGGTTGTGAGCGGCTGTCTCATCGGTATTCTTGTACCTATGTTGCCGCCATCTTAACTATATGGGTCCACTACACCCTGAGTGCATTTGTTTGAAGGCCTGGGCAGGTGAGCATCTCTGCCTTTTGCTGTGTTTTTTGAATTTTTGGAGGATTTTTAAGTCCTCTTTTTGTGCTACTGCTATTAAGTGTAGGGACTCGCAAGCGTGGGGAACCGTGAAGTGTATTACGAGCTTACGTATTTTGGCCAAAATATCAACTAATACTTCACTTTTTTATGTGTTTTTTGCACTTTTTCAGGGTGTAGTTGGGCCCATTTGGTCTTGTAAACTGTGGTGCTTGTTCACATGGGATGCATCTTGATAGCGCTGGGCAGCCCACCTGATCTAATAGAAGGGTGTAACTACTAGGCTGTTAACCTGAATGCTGTGCATTGCCATGGTATGAACAGCGCTGCATACAAGTCTTCATTGTGCATTAACATACCAAGCAGCCACCCCCTCCATGGATTGGTAGGTTGTGAGCGGTTGTCTCATAGGTATTCTTGCACAAGTGTTGCCGTCATCTTAACTATATGGGTCCACTGCACCCTGATAGTGTATTTGCTTGAAGGCCTGGGCAGGTGAGCATCTCTGCCTTTTTGCTGTGTTTTTTGAATTTTTGGAGGCAGAGATGCTCACCTGCCCAGGATTTTTAAGTCCTCTTTTTGTGCTACTGCTGTTTATTAAAAAAGACATGAACAAACTGCAGCAAGTTCAGAGAAGAGCTACCAGAATGTTGAACGGTCTGCAAACCATGTTATATGAGGAAGGGTTAGAGGATTTGAGAATGTTTAGTTGCAAAAGAGAGGACTGAGGAAAGACTAGGAACAATGAGATGAGATACATGTTAGATGTTCGAAAAAACTTTTTGACAGTGAGGGTGATCAACAAGTGGATCAGGCTGTCATGAGAGGTGGTGAGTTCTCCTTCAATGGAAGTCTTCAAACAGGCTGGACAGACATCTGTCTGGGATGATTTAGTGAATCCTGCATTGAGCAGTATTAATCTACCAGGAATATATCTTTTGACCCAGACGGGCCCTTCGAACTCTTTTTATGATTTTATGATTCTATGATTTTATAAGATGTACCCAGTCGTGACAGTCCTATCTCTAGTATTAAAACCTTACCATGTGTCAACTCACTATGTATAATGGCAGAGCATGACAGGAGCCCAATTAGTTCAGACACCTGTCCATGGGAAACTATATAGAAGAAATGCCAGCTCGGAAAGGGGTGCAGTGACCCTGTTTGTACAAAGTACAAAGAAAAACTAAAACAAAATTAAAGAAATGATCCCGAACATAAGTTAGAATGCATGCAATGTGTAAGAGCATTGTGGTCATTTCATAGACAAAACTAGGACCATTCTGACTGGGAATATTTTGTCCCTGGGGATTGGCTGTTGTGTTGTTTTGATTAAAATAGGGATAATTAATTACCCTATGTTATTTAAATGTACTATTATTATTTACTTATTTACTTACTGTAGGGTATATGCTCATTTGCTTTCTCCTTGGTTTTTATATATGAAATGGAAAAAGTGTGAACATGCTCTTACACTTTGCACATATACCAACTTATGTTCCAGCTCATTTCTTTGGCTTTATTGTATTACTATTGTGTCTTTAAGTGCTAATATTTTAGAATCAACATCTTAATGAAAAAAATGCATATTCATTTATTATGTAATTGTAAACCTCTATTATAATTTCTACTACTCAAATATTTCAACTTTGATGGACCCTTTTGGCAATTAAAAATAATTTTGTTGCATTTCACCAAGCAATAATTTCTATATGACATTAACATTACAATTTTCAGCTGAATGTTACTTTAATATATTCTTAAAACATGACACAATGCAAAATTAATCTACCAGGAATATATCTATTGGATTATACAGCATAATTGAAAGTTTCATTTCAGTATTTAGTCACACTGTGACAGATAAATTGTAAACAAAATTACTGAAACATTTACAGGACTGCGAGCTTTAATTGGAGATATTTTGTTTTGCCTTTTGAGACAATAAAAACAAAGTGCTTAATTATTAAATCTGACAATGCAATTAAAAGAAATAATTGCTATAAATGCCTTTGTCATGTATTTTAAAATGCAACATGACTTATTAAATGTTTTGAGGTCTTAAAATCAGTTTTTCTTCTATTCTTTGAATTGAAACATTGAATGTATTATCCATGGGGTTGCTTCTGGGATAAAAGTATTCCTTTCATTGGAAATGTAGTTATGTCCTATGTCTTTATTATCTCAAGTTCTAAGTTATTAAACTTTAAAACAATCAACATATTAAAGTACGCTACTTATAAGACATGTATTTTAAAGAATTCAGTTTGGGGATCACAGATTAGGCTATCTCCTGCTCCAAAAATACTCCATAATAATATTTCCTAGCCAGGGAAATTTGGATACTCTTTAGGAAATGTTTAATTTACAATAGCACTGTAGAATTTGAGCAACAGTTGCTCTATATCATTCTTCATTTTTATCAATAGGTCAAATATAGCTCAACTCTATTTTGATAAAATACAGTATATTTAAAACAAAAGGTAATAGGAACTTGTTTAGAAACTACAAAAAACTAATATGCATAAAAGTAATTTGAATATTTCTCTTTTTAAAAGATAAATAGACACAGTAAAACAAGAAACAAAAAATACATTCGTTCTTCGTTGCATTTTGTTATCCCTGCTGTGATTTCCTAAATCTCTCGCATCTTTACACTAGGCCAGAACTACCAGCTCTGCTGAGGACAGAAATGTGATGTTGTGAGGTTGTGACCTTAGCACACTTGTCAGAACCACCAATTTTAACACCTGTGGTGACAATAAGAAGTGAGGAATGGTCAATGATGTGAAGAACGGATAAGGGATAATAAGAGTTGGAGAGGTGAGCAGTAAAGTAAGTAAAAATATGTTTTTGACAAATGCAGATGCAGATTATAATATATATATATATATATATATATATATATTAAGGTCTCAACTCGCTCAGCTGCTTCAGAGGCAATCAGGAGACATTTTTATTTTCCAAAAGTTCACCAGGTTTATTGGTTCATAAACCTTATAGCAACATACAGTATAATTCTCCAGTACTTCAGCTCGGTCCTGGAGCCTCACTCTTCAGACACAGAGACCTCTCTGTAATGTCCCGCCTGGACACAAGGATGTCTGTCCACACTGGCAGACTCCCACAACACTCTCCCATGTGCCAAGCACAACTTGGTTACATATCTGTAACCCCACCCACAGGTGAGGTCAGGATCAGATGGTTAGGTCACATGGTCATGACCTCACTACAGGTCCTTTAGATACACATAAAAACATACAGGCTTTATCTTGGGTATTCAGACACATATCCCTTGGGTGGGTTTGTAGGTGACTGGACCCACCCAGCTCTCCAAGTCACCTGGAAGCCTCCCAATGTATAGCAAAACCCTCAGCAATAGATCTGCTGAGCAAAAAACACGCCCAGGCTTCCATCACAGGGCCACCCACCTCTGCGATACATACCGTCCATCCATCACATGACCAGTCGCCATGCCACATATTCCCCCACTCTGCCTAAAGCCGTGGGGCATGGCACTTTCTATTACCCGACCAGAGATTCTTCTCGTTGTCTCTGCCAGTCAAACTTTCTGTCCAAGTCGGGCCCTGCTACTGATCCCTTTGGTAGTCGTCCGTCAACCGACTCTGTCACGTCCTTTGCTAACGATGCCCCCTTGTCAGACCACACGCATCCCCAGCTGTAGGTATGGAGTCGCAATTCCCTTGCACCTATACGTCCTGTCTGGTCTGAGTCCTTTTCATTTCGTCCACTACAGGGTCTCCTGCTTAGGTCACTCAACACTGAGCTAACTGAGGCATAACTTCTACCTCTTCCATCAGGCCACCTATTTCCTGTATTAGCTTCAGCTTGAGGACTTCCAGTCTTAAGTGAACCTCTTCGCCTCTATATACCACGGGTTGAAGGTGGCGGCCATCTAATTCCCATTTCCTGCAGCTCTCTGTTGACCTGCTCCCTCTCAAGTCGTAGCTGCTCTACTTCTTTCAGGTACGACACACGATACTCCAGGAGCATCCGGATATTCCCAAGGCTCTCCATGGATCCAACAACGAGGAACGGAACCATCCCATCTTCACCCACGAACTGGACTTCTTCATCAGCTGGAATCCTGACTCTCGTCACACCGGACTTATTCACCATCTCCTGAATCACTTTCCCAAGTCTTCCGATGACTTTCTTTACCAGACCTCTGGGCACTTGAATGATGTCTTCCACCAATCCAAGCCAACTTTGAGCCTTCCTTGCTTGCTCCAGACGTTGCATGGCCTCGTGATTTCTCAACAGGATAATTTGCTTTGTGCGGAGACAATGTAGGTGCATGTCCCTCAGGATGGACACCTGCTTCATTGCGACTTCCCTAGTCGACAGTATGACCAACTGCTTCGTCTCTGGTGCCCAGTTCACACTACATGCTTCTATTGCCTTTCTGAAGGCCTCATGCACATCCTCACTGGCACAAGCTTCTTGCATGTCTTCGGGCACCTCTTATCACGAACACCGCACTGCACTTGCTCACTGAGCCAGTGCGTGTGTCCTGAATAAGACAGACTGCACTCAAAGATACCTGTGGAGCGGGGCAGTAGTGGTGAAGATGCGTGCTTCAGACTAACAGGACCCTAAGCACGTGACTGCCAAGGGCGGCGCCGGCCACAGGTCTCTCAGAGAAGGCAGTAACAGACAGAGATTGTTTCAGGCCAGAGGACCTTAAGCACGTGACTGCTGATGGGCGTGGCCTAAGCTCCAGAGAGCTATGAGCAGAAGGAAAACTCCTAGAAGGGTAACTACGGGACAGAGTTACCAAGGGGCATAGACAAAATGGATAGTCAGGATAGCCAGGTCATACACAAAGGGAGCAACGCAGTACAAGTGGAGCAGGCAGAGAATAACCAGAACGTAGCCAAGGGATCAGAAAACCAGAATGGGCAAATACACAGTAACAAGACAGTAGACAAACTCACAACGAAGAGACGGACCGGGTCAAAACCAAACAAGCAACAAGATCAGGCACAAGGCACAGGCACACAGGAGGTCAACTAACTCAGCCGAGGGCAGGAGTATAACTGACACCAGACCTAGGTCAATTGGCAACTAAATAGCCGCCCTCTGCCAGAGAGAGGCTGAAACCATTAACCCCAGTCTGACCAGGACGGGGCAAAGACAAAACCCCGTCCTGGGTCATGACAGTACCCCCTTCTCAACGGGGGGCCACCGGACCCCCATGTTTCTCAGGACACCTGGCATGAAAGGCCCGGACCAACTGATCCGCATGAACAGATCGGGCAGGAACCCACGACCGGTCCTCTGGACCGTAGCCTTTCCAATGTATCAGATACTGAAGAGCACGACGGACAAACCTAGAGTCAAGAATTCGTTCCACCTCGTACTCAGACTGCCCATCTACCAAAACCGGTCGTGTGGAAGACAACAATCCTTCCCTACAGGACCCCACAGGTTTCAAAAGGGCCCTATGGAAAACGTTGGGAATCCGTAGAGACGGAGGGAGACGCAACCGAAATGCCACCGGGTTAACTGCTTCCGTAATTTCATAAGGACCAATAAATTTAGGTCCAAGTTTCGCAGATTGGATCTTGAGCCTTATATTCCTAGTAGATAACCATACCTTATCCCCAACCTGGAACACCGGCCCCACAGACCGTTTTTTGTCAGCAAAAAACTTATATTTAGACTGAGCCTTCGTAATGTTCCTTTGGACCTTTTGCCATAACTCCCCCAACCGCTGTATTGTCCCATCCGCCCCAGGACACCCAGAGTCCAAACGGGAGAACTCCCCAAAATGTGGATGAAACCCATAATTGCAGAAAAAGGGAGATGTGCCCGTAGACTGGTTAGTGCGGTTGTTAAACGCGAACTCAGCCAAAGGTAACGCAGTACACCAATCATCCTGTCGGGCTGAGGTCAGGCAACGCAGGATTTTCTCTAAAGACTGATTGGTCCACTCAGTCTGCCCATTAGTCTCTGGATGATAAGCGGATGAAAAAGACAGATCAATACCCAACCTCTTACAAAATGCCCTCCAAAATCTGGAAACAAATTGTACCCCCCTATCAGACACCACATTCAAGGGTACCCCATGCAACCGCACCACATGCTCAACAAACAATCTGGACAACGTTTCTGCATTAGGTAAAGCCGACAAGGGTACAAAATGTGCTTGTTTACTAAACCTGTCCACCACTACCCAAATGACGGTATTACCCTTGGAAGGAGGAAGGTTGGTGATAAAATCCATGGACAAATGGGTCCATGGTCTATCAGGAATTGGCAGTGGCACCAATTCCCCGGTCGGCCGGTTATGGGGGGGTTTCGCACGGGCACATACCCCACAAGCAGACACAAATTCCCCAACATCAGAGGCTAAAGAAGACCACCAGAATATCCTAGAGATGGCCCTCCGGGTAGCCGAGATTCCAGGATGTCCACCCAGAACTGAGTCGTGGAATTCCCGAAGGACCCTGAGACGAAATTGAACTGGTACAAAAAGTTTATCCACCGGCTTAGCCGGAGGGGGAAGAGACTGAGCTTCCCGAATCTCCTGCTCCAACCCAGCAGAAACAACTGCCACCACCACCCCAGGCTGAAGAATGGAGGATGGAGGCTCGGGGGGAGACACCGGATCCAGACTGCGTGACAAGGCATCAGCCTTGACATTTTTGGATCCTGGCCGAAAAGTGATGGAGAACTGGAATCTGGAAAAAAAAAGCGACCATCTTGCCTGTCTAGGAGTCAACCTTTTAGCATACTCAATGTAAGCTACGTTCTTGTGGTCCGTAACCACGGTAATAGGATGGACAGCACCCTCCAAAAAATGCCTTCATCTCCTTTCTTTCTCTTTGAGGTCGATGCTCCCATCTCCATGGACTCCAATACAGGATTGGCTCCCCTTCCACTGGAGAAAAATGGTGTCTCAACCTGCATCACACCTCTCGCCCGCAGCCTGCGATCCATTCGGACGGCCTGCGTCATGGCGTCCTCCAGAGAATCAGGCGTAGGGTGAAGTGCCAAGGCATCTTTCAGACGTTCAGGCAGGCCTCTACGGAACAAGCCCCGGAGGGCGACATCATCCCAACAGACCTCAGCAGCCCAGCGTCTGAACTCTGAGCAAAACCCCTCGGCTGAGTGCTTCCCCTGACATATACTCATCACCATTTTCTTCAGCCATCAGCACTCGATCAGGCTCATCATAAATATGCCCCAGGGCCTCAAAAAATGCATCCACAGTCATTCTCTCAGGGGCAGTGGTAGGAAGGGAAAAAGCCCAAGCCTGGGGAGCTCCCCTTAACAGAGACATAATGACCCCCACCCTCTGACTTTCATCCCCAGAAGAGTGCGGTCTTAAAGAAAAAAAAGCTTACAGCCCTCTTTGAAAACTTTAAATTCCTTTCTATCTCCGGAAAAGGTATCTGGTAATTTAACCGGGGGCTCTGGGGAAACTAATGTAACATCTTGAACCCCTGTCCCATGAGCACCAGATGATAAAGCCCCCTGCACAGTGTCAGCCATCAGCTGCTGAGACTGAGACAGAGCTCGTTGTTCCTCATTCAGTTTCTGAGACATCTGAGTCAGGTGCTTTACCTGCTCAGAAAGGGCATACATAGGATCCATAACACACACAGGAGAAAAAAAAAAAAAGTAGCGGTCAGTTATAATATCACGAACACCGCACTGCACTTGCTCACTGAGCCAGTGCGCGTGTCCTGAATAAGACAGACTGCACTCAAAGATACCTGTGGAGCGGGGCAGTAGCGGTGAAGATGCGTGCTTCAGACTAACAGGACCCTAAGCACGTGACTGCCAAGGGGCGGCGCCGGCCACAGGTCTCTCAGAGAAGGCAGTAACAGACAGAGATTGTTTCAGGCCAGAGGACCTTAAGCACGTGACTGCTGATGGGCGTGGCCTAAGCTCCAGAGAGCTATGAGCAGAAGGAAAACTCCTAGAAGGGTAACTACGGGACAGAGTTACCAAGGGGCATAGACAAAACGGATAGTCAGGATAGCCAGGTCATACACAAAGGGAGCAACACAGTACAAGTGGAGCAGGCAGAGAATAACCAGAACGTAGCCAAGGGATCAGAAAACCAGAACGGGCAAATACACAGTAACAAGACAGTAGACAAACTCACAACGAAGAGACGGACCGGGTCAAAACCAAACAAGCAACAAGATCAGGCACAAGGCACAGGCACACAGGAGGTCAACTAACTCAGCCGAGGGCAGGAGTATAACTGACACCAGACCTAGATCAATTGGCAACTAAATAGCCGCCCTCTGCCAGAGAGAGGCTGAAACCATTAACCCCAGTCTGACCAGGACAGGGCAAAGACAAAACCCCGTCCTGGGTCATGACAGTACCCCCCTCTCAACGGGGGGCCACCGGACCCCATGTTTCTCAGGACACCTGGCATGAAAGGCCCGGACCAACTGATCCGCATGAACAGATCGGGCAGGAACCCACGACCGGTCCTCTGGACCGTAGCCTTTCCAATGTATCAGATACTGAAGAGCACGACGGACAAACCTAGAGTCAAGAATTCGTTCCACCTCGTACTCAGACTGCCCATCTACCAAAACCGGTCGTGGGGAAGACAACAATCCTTCCCTACAGGACCCCACAGGTTTCAAAAGGGCCCTATGGAAAACGTTGGGAATCCGTAGAGACGGAGGGAGACGCAACCGAAATGCCACCGGGTTAACTGCTTCCGTAATTTCATAAGGACCAATAAATTTAGGTCCAAGTTTCGCAGAGGGATCTTGAGCCTTATATTCCTAGTAGATAACCATACCTTATCCCCAACCTGGAACACCGGCCCCACAGACCGTTTTTTGTCAGCAAAAAACTTATATTTAGACTGAGCCTTCGTAATGTTCCTTTGGACCTCTTGCCATAACTCCCCCAACCGCTGTATTGTCCCATCCGCCCCAGGACACCCAGAGTCCAAACGGGAGAACTCCCCAAAATGTGGATGAAACCCATAATTGCAGAAAAAGGGAGATGTGCCCGTAGACTGGTTAGTGCGGTTGTTAAACGCGAACTCAGCCAAAGGTAACGCAGTACACCAATCATCCTGTCGGGCTGAGGTCAGGCAACGCAGGATTTGCTCTAAAGACTGATTGGTCCGCTCAGTCTGCCCATTAGTCTCTGGATGATAAGCGGATGAAAAAGACAGATCAATACCCAACCTCTTACAAAATGCCCTCCAAAATCTGGAAACAAATTGTACCCCCCTATCAGACACCACATTCAAGGGTACCCCATGCAACCGCACCACATGCTCAACAAACAATCTGGACAACGTTTCTGCATTAGGTAAAGCCGACAAGGGTACAAAATGTGCTTGTTTACTAAACCTGTCCACCACTACCCAAATGACGGTATTACCCTTGGAAGGAGGAGGTTGGTGATAAAATCCATGGACAAATGGGTCCATGGTCTATCAGGAATTGGCAGTGGCACCAATTCCCCGGTCGGCCGGTTATGGGGGGGTTTCGCACGGGCACATACCCCACAAGCAGACACAAATTCCCCAACATCAGAGGCTAAAGAAGACCACCAGAATATCCTAGAGATGGCCCTCCGGGTAGCCGAGATTCCAGGATGTCCACCCAGAACTGAGTCGTGGAATTCCCGAAGGACCCTGAGACGAAATTGAACTGGTACAAAAAGTTTATCCACCGGCTTAGCCGGAGGGGCAAGAGACTGAGCTTCCCGAATCTCCTGCTCCAACCCAGCAGAAACAACTGCCACCACCACCCCAGGCTGAAGAATGGAGGATGGAGGCTCGGGGGGAGACACCGGATCCAGACTGCGTGACAAGGCATCAGCCTTGACATTTTTGGATCCTGGCCGAAAAGTGATGGAGAACTGGAATCTGGAAAAAAAAAGCGACCATCTTGCCTGTCTAGGAGTCAACCTTTTAGCATACTCAATGTAAGCTAGGTTCTTGTGGTCCGTAACCACGGTAATAGGATGGACAGCACCCTCCAAAAAATGCCTCCATCTCCTTTCTTTCTCTTTGAGGTCGATGGCTCCCATCTCCATGGACTCCAATACAGGACTGGCTCCCCTTCCACTGGAGAAAAATGGTGTCTCAACCTGCATCACACCTCTCGCCCGCAGCCTGCGATCCATTCGGACGGCCTGCGTCATGGCGTCCTCCAGAGAATCAGGCGAGGGTGAAGTGCCAAGGCATCTTTCAGACGTTCAGACAGGCCTCTACGGAACAAGCCCCGGAGGGCGGCATCATCCCAACAGACCTCAGCAGCCCAGCGTCTGAACTCTGAGCAAAACCCCTCGGCTGAGTGCTTCCCCTGACATATACTCATCACCATGTCCTCAGCCATCAGCACTCGATCAGGCTCATCATAAATATGCCCCAGGGCCTCAAAAAATGCATCCACAGTCATTCTCTCAGGGGCAGTGGTAGGAAGGGAAAAAGCCCAAGCCTGGGGAGCTCCCCTTAACAGAGACATAATGACCCCCACCCTCTGACTTTCATCCCCAGAAGAGTGCGGTCTTAAAGAAAAAAAAGCTTACAGCCCTCTTTGAAAACTTTAAATTCCTTTCTATCTCCGAAAAGGTATCTGGTAATTTAACGGGGGCTCTGGGGAAACTAATGTAACATCTTGAACCCCTGTCCCATGAGCACCAGATGATAAAGCCCCCTGCACAGTGTCAGCCATCAGCTGCTGAGACTGAGACAGAGCTCGTTGTTCCTCATTCAGTTTCTGAGACATCTGAGTCAGGTGCTTTACCTGCTCAGAAAGGGCATACATAGGATCCATAACACACACAGGAGAAAAAAAAAAAAAGGTAGCGGTCAGTTATAATATCACGAACACCGCACTGCACTTGCTCACTGAGCCAGTGCGCGTGTCCTGAATAAGACAGACTGCACTCAAAGATACCTGTGGAGCGGGGCAGTAGCGGTGAAGATGCGTGCTTCAGACTAACAGGACCCTAAGCACGTGACTGCCAAGGGCAGCGCCGGCCACAGGTCTCTCAGAGAAGGCAGTAACAGACAGAGATTGTTTCAGGCCAGAGGACCTTAAGCACGTGACTGCTGATGGGCGTGGCCTAAGCTCCAGAGAGCTATGAGCAGAAGGAAAACTCCTAGAAGGGTAACTACGGGACAGAGTTACCAAGGGGCATAGACAAAACGGATAGTCAGTATAGCCAGGTCATACACAAAGGGAGCAACGCAGTACAAGTGGAGCAGGCAGAGAATAACCAGAACGTAGCCAAGGGATCAGAAAATCAGAACGGGCAAATACACAGTAACAAGACAGTAGACAAACTCACAACGAAGAGACGGACCGGGTCAAAACCAAACAAGCAACAAGATCAGGCACAAGGCACAGGCACACAGGAGGTCAACTAACTCAGCCGAGGGCAGGAGTATAACTGACACCAGACCTAGGTCAATTGGCAACTAAATAGCTGCCCTCTGCCAGAGAGAGGCTGAAACCATTAACCCCAGTCTGACCAGGACGGGGCAAAGACAAAACCCCGTCCTGGGTCATGACAGTACCCCCCTCTCAACGGGGGGCCACCGGACCCCATGTTTCTCAGGACACCTGGCATGAAAGGCCCGGACCAACTGATCCGCATGAACAGATCGGGCAGGAACCCACGACCGGTCCTCTGGACCGTAGCCTTTCCAATGTATCAGATACTGAAGAGCACGACGGACAAACCTAGAGTCAAGAATTCGTTCCATCTCATACTCAGACTGCCCATCTACCAAAACCGGTCGTGGGGAAGACAACAATCCTTCCCTACAGGACCCCACAGGTTTCAAAAGGGCCCTATGGAAAACGTTGGGAATCCGTAGAGACGGAGGGAGACGCAACCGAAATGCCACCGGGTTAACTGCTTCCGTAATTTCATAAGGACCAATAAATTTAGGTCCAATTTCGCAGAGGGGATCTTGAGCCTTATATTCCTAGTAGATAACCATACCTTATCCCCAACCTGGAACACCGGCCCCACAGACCGTTTTTTGTCAGCAAAAAACTTATATTTAGACTGAGCCTTCGTAATGTTCCTTTGGACCTCTTGCCATAACTCCCCCAACCGCTGTATTGTCCCATCCGCCCCAGGACACCCAGAGTCCAAACGGGAGAACTCCCCAAAATGTGGATGAAACCCATAATTGCAGAAAAAGGGAGATGTGCCCGTAGACTGGTTAGTGCGGTTGTTAAACGCGAACTCAGCCAAAGGTAAAGCAGTACACCAATCATCCTGTTGGGCTGAGGTCAGGCAACGCAGGATTTGCTCTAAAGACTGATTGGTCCGCTCAGTCTGCCCATTAGTCTCTGGATGATAAGCGGATGAAAAAGACAGATCAATACCCAACCTCTTACAAAATGCCCTCCAAAATCTGGAAACAAATTGTACCCCCCTATCAGACACCACATTCAAGGGTACCCCATGCAACCACACCACATGCTCAACAAACAATCTGGACAACGTTTCTGCATTAGGTAAAGCCGACAAGGGTACAAAATGTGCTTGTTTACTAAACCTGTCCACCACTACCCATATGACGGTATTACCCTTGGAAGGAGGAAGGTTGGTGATAAAATCCATGGACAAATGGGTCCATGGTCTATCAGGAATTGGCAGTGGTACCAATTCCCCGGTCGGCCGGTTATGGGGGGGTTTCGCACGGGCACATACCCCACAAGCAGACACAAATTCCCCAACATCAGAGGCTAAAGAAGACTACCAGAATATCCTAGAGATGGCCCTCCGGGTAGCCGAGATTCCAGGATGTCCACCCAGAACTGAGTCGTGGAATTCCCGAAGGACCCTGAGACGAAATTGAACTGGTATAAAAAGTTTATCCACCGGCTTAGCCGGAGGGGCAAGAGACTGAGCTTCCCGAATCTCCTGCTCCAACCCAGCAGAAACAACTGCCACCACCACCCCAGGCTGAAGAATGGAGGATGGAGGCTCGGGGGGAGACACCGGATCCAGACTGCGTGACAAGGCATCAGCCTTGACATTTTTGGATCCTGGCCGAAAAGTGATGGAGAACTGGAATCTGGAAAAAAAAGCGACCATCTTGCCTGTCTAGGAGTCAACCTTTTAGCATACTCAATGTAAGCTAGGTTCTTGTGGTCCGTAACCACGGTAATAGGATGGACAGCACCCTCCAAAAAATGCCTCCATCTCCTTTCTTTCTCTTTGAGGTCGATGGCTCCCATCTCCATGAACTCCAATACAGGACTGGCTCCCCTTCCACTGGAGAAAAATGGTGTCTCAACCTGCATCACACCTTTTCGCCCGCAGCCTGCGATCCATTCGGACGGCCTGCGTCATGGCGTCCTCCAGAGAATCAGGCGGAGGGTGAAGTGCCAAGGCATCTTTCCGACGTTCAGACAGGCCTCTACGGAACAAGCCCCGGAGGGCGGCATCATCCCAACAGACCTCAGCAGCCCAGCGTCTGAACTCTGAGCAAAACCACTCGGCTGAGTGCTTCCCCTGACATATACTCATCACCATGTCCTCAGCCATCAGCACTCGATCAGGCTCATCATAAATATGCCCCAGGGCCTCAAAAAATGCATCCACAGTCATTCTCTCAGGGGCAGTGGTAGGAAGGGAAAAAGCCCAAGCCTGGGGAGCTCCCCTTAACAGAGACATAATGACCCCCACCCTCTGACTTTCATCCCCAGAAGAGTGCGGTCTTAAAGAAAAAAAAAGCTTACAGCCCTCTTTGAAAACTTTAAATTCCTTTCTATCTCCGAAAAGGTATCTGGTAATTTAACCGGGGGCTCTGGGGAAACTAATGTAACATCTTGAACCCCTGTCCCATGAGCACCAGATGATAAAGCCCCCTGCACAGTGTCAGCCATCAGCTGCTGAGACTGAGACAGAGCTCGTTGTTCCTCATTCAGTTTCTGAGACATCTGAGTCAGGTGCTTTACCTGCTCAGAAAGGGCATACATAGGATCCATAACACACACAGGAGAAAAAAAAAAAAAGGTAGCGGTCAGTTATAATATCACGAACACCGCACTGCACTTGCTCACTGAGCCAGTGCGCGTGTCCTGAATAAGACAGACTGCACTCAAAGATACCTGTGGAGCGGGGCAGTAGCGGTGAAGATGCGTGCTTCAGACTAACAGGACCCTAAGCACGTGACTGCCAAGGGCGGCGCCGGCCACAGGTCTCTCAGAGAAGGCAGTAACAGACAGAGATTGTTTCAGGCCAGAGGACCTTAAGCACGTGACTGCTGATGGGCGTGGCCTAAGCTCCAGAGAGCTATGAGCAGAAGGAAAACTCCTAGAAGGGTAACTACGGGACAGAGTTACCAAGGGGCATAGACAAAACGGATAGTCAGTATAGCC
>JARQOD010000001.1:203652482-203726010 GCA_033576555.1 Oophaga sylvatica | reverse complement strand
AAATGGAAGAGATGGATTTTTTATCAAAACCAAATTTATTCAGAGTGGCCTGTAAGTAAGGCCAACTGACTCTGTCAAAGGCCTTTTCGGCATCTAATGTTAAAAAAGTTGTTTGAAGTTTCATTTTTTGGCTTAAATGAATTAAATTTAACACCCTCCTCGTGCCATCGGATGCCTGACGGACTTCGGTGAATCCTATCTGATCAGTTGATAAAAGGTTGGGAATAATTTTTTTTATTCGATCTGCCAATATTTTGGCATAGATTTTGGTATCGCTATTGATTAGAGAAATGGTGCGATAATTATGGGCTTTCCCAGAGTCTTCTTTAACTTTGGGAATCATTGTAATAACTGCTTCTTGCATTTCTTTGGGGAAGGAATTTAGCTGGACGGCCGAATTGAATACAGAAACTAAATGAGGTGACAGGACCTTGGAAAATTGTTTGTAGTAATCATTGGATAGTCCATCAGGGCCAGGGGCTTTATGATTTTTTAATTTGTTAATGGTGCTAGTTACTTCCAATTCAGAGAATGGCGCATTTATTAATTCTTAGTCTGATGAGTTAACCTTTGGAGATTAATTTTGTCCATGAATGAGTTTATCATTGAAATGTCAATTTTGGGAGAATCAGATTTTTCCTTTAGGTTGTACAAATTACAGTAGAATTCTGCAAAGGTCTTGACAATGTCTTTTGGGTGAACGACTTTTTGACCCAAGTGGGAAATGAGATAATTAATTTTCTTTTTTATGCGCTCTTTTTTCAGCTTTAGCATCATATATTTAGTGGGCTTGTTGATGGATGTATACATTTTAGCTCTAGAGGCTCTGATTATTGCATCTTCCTCCTGTAATATTTCCGCACCCAACCTACGTCAAAGGTCCAAGATTTCCGAGTGAATATCATTCGAGGGAACTCGTAATTCATTTTGTTCTTTCTCCTTTAAATATATTTGTTTTTGTAAATTCTGAATTTGTTCTCTATTTTTCCTCCTGAACCTAGACGCAAGCTGAATGAGGACTCCCCTAACAACCACCTTGTGGGCATTCCAAAGATTAAAATTGTTTACCTCTTCCTTTGTGTTTTCAGCAAAGTAGTTATTTAGGGTTTTATCTAATTCTTTTTTATATTCTTTGATTTTAAATAACGTGGGGTTACATTTCCAAAGTGGATTGGAGTTAATTGAAGAGTCCAGTGCTATCTCAACCAGGACTGGACAATGATCCGAGACAGATTTATGTAGGATTTCAATTTTTTTTGCTTTACTCAAAGTAAAGATATTAGAGAGTATGAGATCTATTCTTGACGAAGTCAAATGTGCATTAGAATAGTGTGTGTATTCAATTGAAGAGGTGTTAAGACACCTGAAGATATCGAAGTATTCATTGTTTATTAGCCAGTTTTTTAGGTTCTGAACTTTATGGCGAACCGAAGATGACGAGTCCATCTGAGGGTCTGGCACTATGTTGAAGTCTCCTGTCAAAATCAAATCACCAGACCTAATTTTTTCAATTTTTTTGTTCAGTTTGTTTAGAAACGCGATAGGATTCTTATTGGGTGCGTAAAGATTGGCCAGGGTAAAAACTCTATTATTTATGTTACCTTTGAGGATATGGTATCTGCCCAATTCATCTGCAATCTCCTCCATGAGTTCAAATGGAACATCGCCACTTACCATTGTTTAGTACTCCCGCCTTCCTAGAGGAGTGGAGGGATTTGAATACATGTGGATATTTATTGTGTTGAAACGCTAAATGCTTCTCCTTAGCCAGTTTCACCTCCTGCAAACAAACTATATCAGGTTTTAGACAGTTTGTCTCTCTCCAAATATATGATCTCTTATTTGGACTATTCAGTCCATTTACATAAGAAGTAAGGACTCTCATGAGTTTCCTATAAAACAGTCAGAACAAAGGATTGGCCGAAAACAATACAAATAGAAACTAGTCAAACTTAAACTTTTATAGTTATAAATAAACTATCGGTTTTCTTGGAGGACTTTGTGCAAGGCAAAGTCTCACCAGGGTCGGGTTACCAGATAAGTTTATGGCATAGGACCAGAGAAAAGACTTCAGGATTTTTGAGACCAAATGTTGTTGTCTCATCAGTCTTGGTCTTGAAATTCTGGTTCATTATCTAGATATCTTAGGAATCTGAGACCCTCCTGAGGGGTGAAGATTAGATTGTCTTTACCTTTGAATCTGACTATTAAGGCACTGTCACACTTAGCGATCGCACTAGCGATCACGACAACTACACGACCTGGTGAGATCGCTAGTGCGATCGCTATGTGGTCGCTAGTTAGCTTCCAAACACATCTCATCAGCGATCTGTATAACGACCTCTGCGGTCGTTGGGAAAACCTAGTCCCGCCTGCGACGCTGGTATAGTCGTTCATAAAGAGTGTCACACTCAGCGATTCAGGCTCACCAGCGGGACATCAACGACCAAAAAACGGCTCAGAACGTTCATAAGCGATCAACGACATATCAGCAGGGGCCACATCGCCGCTACATGTCACACACAGCTAAGTCGCTAACGAGATCGCTACTGCGTCATAAATCGGTGACGCAGTAGTGATCTCGTTAGCGATCTCGCTTAGTGTTACAGCTTGGTTGGAAATCCCCATTTATAGATTATGCGTCGTTCTCTTAATTTAGATGTAATGTCCTTAAATTCTTTCCTGGAGTTCATCGTGGCCCTTGACAAATCTGCAAAGATTTTTAAATTTCCATATGGATCAGGAAAGGCGTTCTACTCTTTAGCTGCTCTGAGGACTTTCTCCTTTGTTCTGAAGAAATGGACCTTCATTATTGTGTTCCTAGGTTTCTCTGGGGCCACTCCTTTTGGTTTATGAAGTCTGTGAATTCAATCTAATTTAAAATCAAGATCCGTCAAATTTGGAACCAGTTTCTTGAATAAATCTTTTGTGAATTTAGGGAGTTCTTCCTGTGTCACAGATTCAGGAATTCCTCTAATTTTTGAGGTTACTTCTTCTGCTTCTGTCTTCCAGGTCCGTGATTTTATTTTTCAACATCAATATCTCGGCCTGTAGACAAGAGCTCTGCTTGAGGGAGAAATAGTTGTCTTTTTCAACCTTAGAAAGCCTGTCTTCTATTTTCCTCATTCTTTGGTTTATAGCCCCACAGGTTTCTTTCAGAATTCTATCATGTTTTTCTAATCCAATTCTTACCGACTCATTCAAAGTCAAAAACAAGCTGTCAAGAAAACCTTCAGTGACCACTGTATTAGATGTGAGGTGGGATTTCAAGTCTGTTGGTGAAAAAGAGTCAAAACTTTCTTGAGTTGGCTCTCCATGGTGTTTTTTTGCTGCCTGTTTCTTGGGGGTTTGATTAAGAGAGTAATCTTCCGAGAACTCATCAGAGTCACTAATACAAGGGGTTTGCGTATCTTTCTCTTTTCCTTCTTCCATTTCGGATCTTTTGAGAGAATTTGTAGTATCCATGTCATCTCCATTGGTTGATTTTTGTATTTCTCTATTATTTCCCTTTAGGGTGGATGCAAAGGTAGGAATTTTTGAGGGTGAAACAGTTTTCTTAGGCTCGCTCCTCTTTACCTCCTTTATTGTATTGTGGGCGTTGGTTGGTTCACTTTCGTTCTTGTTTGTCTGGTCTCAATGGTGACCTACACCTAACTGTACTCCGCAAATTAGAAAGGTCTTCTATGGATTTTGAATGATTATATTGGTAGGACTTAGTGTTAAATTTCCTGTTAGGTGTGCTCATTTTGCTATCGTGCAGGTTATCTTAGCTTAGGCAATTTCAACGACGTCTCATTTGCGGTGTGAAACACTCTTGAGATCCAACGGCGTCTAAGCTGCATTTGGGATCTCTCCTGCGATCCAACGGCGTCGGAATTGCGACTTCAAAGTCGCGATTCCCGCCGGGAAGTCACAGAACCCTCCAGAGGCGAATAAATGGGTTGCTATACCTTATAATCAGCAACTACTTTGTCTTGTGCCTCTTGATAAGTCGAAAGGGTTGTGAAGATTGATTTTAGGTTCCTCTTGGGGCTAGTTGCTTTATATGGAATCCCACTTCCTGTATGTACTTTCACTTTCACTAGGCCCAGATTCTGTTGTGCGGAAACTTTAGATTTCTTCTGTTTATAAGTCCTAAAATCGACTGAAAAGGTGCCCAAAGTGATCACAAAGCATTCCTGTAGTCATCAGGAGAAAAAAGATTGTAGCTTTAAAGTTGCTTTGGTGAAGTCCTCACTGGAGCTATAAACTCCTGCTGCTTACATGGCAGAAGTTCTGGCCATGCCCCCATGTGTTTGCATATGTAACTTACCTGCAGTGAAGTGTGCAATCCTCCAATTTGTCTGAAATATCATATAAGGGGGCAAGTTTACCTTTCAAATGGTGTATCATTTGTGTGTGTGGGCGAAGTAATCACCGAAAAACAGTGCATGCTTACAAATGTGTTTGCATATGTGACTCACCTGCAGTGAACTGTACAATCCTCCAATGTGCCTGAAATAGACTGGGCAAGCACTTGGGCAAGCTGGAAAGCCCCCAAGGCAAATGTTTGGATTTGTTTGTGATGTCTGTACGCAGCTTTGTGGTAGTGTGCTTTGAGGTAGTGTGGTGCCACCTGCAGGCATTTTTCCTTCCTGCAGGTTTATGAAAATTAATGTTTAAACTGCATTTTATGATCAAATCGTAGATGTGTAGTTTGTTTGGCTATTTTCTTGCTGAATGGGGCAACTTTACCTTTCAAATGGTGTATTATTTGTGTGTGTGGGTGCACTATGAACGGAGACACAAAGTAATCATCAAAAAACAGTGTTAAGAAATAATAGAATAGATACCGTATATACTCGTGTATAAGCCGAGATTTTCAGCCCATTTTTTAGGGCTGAAAGTCCCCCTCTCGGCTTATACGCGGTCATATACGGGGGTCGGCGGGGGAGGGGGAGCGGGGGTGTCAGATCATACTCACCCCTCCGCCGGCGCTCTCTGCAGCCCCCCTGCTTCTCCCACGATCTCCGGCTCCTTCCTGCAGCGGTCACATGGTACCGCTCATTAAAGTCATGAATATGCACATATTCATGACTTTAATAAGCGGTACCACTTGACCGCTGTAGGACTGAAGCACTGCGGAGAGCGCCGGGAGAAGAGGAGAGGCTGCAGAGACCGTGCCAGCGGAGGGGTGAGTATAGCGATATTCACCTGTCCCACGGTCCACCGCTGCGCGCTGCTCCCTCGTCCGACTCCTCGGCTGTTAATGTTCAGGCAGAGGGCGCGATGACGTCGTTAGTGCGCGCCGCACCCTCTGCCTGATCATTCACTGCCGAGGACCGGAAGAGGGAGCAGTGCGCAACGGTGGAGAGAGGACAGGTGAATATCTCAGGTGCCGGGGTCCTGAGCGAGCGGTGACACCGGCACCTGTCCCCCAGCGACGAGAGGTGAGTATGTCATTTTTTGCAGCAGCAGCGCGGCAGCATAAGGGACGTATACTATAGGGCATAATCTGTGGATCATACGGGGCATAATCTCTGCAGCATATGGGGGCATAATCTGTGGAACATATGGGGGCATAATCTGTGGAACATATGGGGGCATAATCTGGAGCATATGGGGGCATAATCTGGAGCATATGGGGGCATAATCTGGAGCATATGGGGCATAATCAGGATCATACAGGGGCATAATCTATGCAGCATATGGGGGCATAATCTGTGGAACATATGGGGGCATAATCTGGAGCATATGGGGGCATAATCTGGAGCATATGGGGCATAATCTGTGGTTCATATGGGAGCATAATCTGTGGAACATATGGGGCATAATCTGGAGCATATGGGGGCATAATCTGTGCAGCATATGGGGCATAATCTGTGGATCATACGGGGCATAATCTGTGCAGCATATGGGGGCATAATCTGTGGAGCATATTGGGCATAATCTGTGCAGCATATGGGGGCATAATCTGTGGAGCATATGGGGGCATAATCTGTGGATCATACGGGGCATAATCTGTGCAGTTTATGGGGGCCTAATCTGTGGAGCATCATATGGGGGCATAATCATTTTTCACCCTAGGCTTATACGCGAGTCAATAAGTTTTCCCAGTTTTTTGTGGCAAAATTAGGGGGGTCGACTTATACACGGGTCGGCTTATACATGAGTATATACGGTAATTAATTGGGATATTTACTTTTTATAGTTTATCTTCAGTCAGGTACAACTTTCTGTGTTCTTGTACATAATATAATAAAAATAGGTTTTTTTCAACATCACCAGTAATTAGACCATGAAAACCTTGCATCAACTTTACAGCCCTTTCAGCTGTGTCATTCACTGTTTTAAGGAAAAAAAACACTATTATTGGCTTCTAAAAATGAGGCATTAGTTTCCCATGAAGAAGGAACCTCTTGGAGAATCAGTCTTAGGCCAGAGTCACACTAAACATATGAAAAATCCTTCCGATGAGTATCCCTGCTGAGAGTCACATGAGTGTTCTCCGTATGGTTATCAGTGTGTAATGCGTTTGCAATGCGATGATGCGATTTTCTCCCACCCATTTATCCATATGACATCAGCATGACATGCATATGGCTTTACATTTCTCCCTAACTTTCCCCATTGAAATAATGGCTCAATGGGTGGAAATGAATAAAAAATGTGTGCGTATTTGTCGCAAACTAGACGGATGGTCCGTGTGGCTTCTGACTTTTTCTCCCACCCATAGGCCTGCATTAGCTAGTCTCGGACGATATAAGCGTACAATCGTAGCATGCTGTGATTTTACACGCACATCGAATATGCTTGAGAAAAAAAAAAAAAAAACGGTGATGTGTGCTGCCCCATAGATTTACACTGGTCCGACTGCTGTGCGATGTTTTCTCGCATAGCACTTGCCCCTATTCTACGGTAGTCTGACTCCGGCCTTAATACAAGAGAACAAATCCTTGCTCTTGATTGATATAAAAAATCATCACTGTTTTTCTCTGAAATATAAGAAAAAATAGCATGAAAGTTGTAAAGGAATAAAGAAATGTATCAATAAACTTACCATTCAATGATACGCAAAGTTCTTCCTTCGATGGCATGTATCATTTCCCAGAGGCCGATATAATTTTGTTGTTTGACTTTATCATCATTCTTGCTTTTGTTTCTTGGTAAACTTCATCGTCAAACAGTGATAAGACAGCTACTTCATCACTTACATAACATAAATGCTGCCAAAATTTCTGTACAGCTACTTTCTAGATGTTTTTAGTCCACATTTTCATCAACCTTCATTGACTTGAGGAAGCATAAATCTTGGTAAGGAGCTTTTACTGGGAACCGCATTGAAGCCATGGCTTAACATATCATGTTACAATAAACAAGCTCACATCCAGCAGTGCTGCCTTGTCTGTCTAGGTTAGTCTGAACTGAGAGCTGAGTAGCAATATCTTCCAAGAAAAAAGTGCTTTTGCCATCCAATTAGCTTTGTGCATGGCACTTGGATTTCTGATTTTCAGGTCATGTCACTCAACATCTCCACCTAAGAATGTGATGGAGAGTTCTATTAACTTTCAATAGTTGTCTCTTGCTATATTTTCTTTTAGTTTGGTTAGATAGAACTTTAGCAATGCGTCAATTTTGTAAAATTTTAGCCCCTTCACCACCTTGCGATTTTCCATTTTTGCGTTTTCATTTTTTGCTCCCCTTCTTCCCAGAGACATAAATCTTTTATTTTTCCTTAAATTTAGCCATATGAGGCTTGCTTTTTGTTTGACGAGTTGTACTTTTGAATGACACTATTAATTTTACCATGTAACAAGGAAAACCATGTACCATGTACCATTTACTATGTATTGGAAAACGAGAAAAAAATTCCAAATACGGTGAAATTGCAAACAAAGTGCAATTCCACAATTGTTTTGTTTGGGCTTTATATTTACCATGTTCACTATATGGTAAACCTGACCTGCCATTGTGGCACCCTAGGAGTTCGGTTGCCACAGTGACCTTGCCTCCAGGGGGGAGTGATGTCATGCCTGGAAGCAAAGAAGGCATCCCCTTAACAGGTAACACACAGCATACAACACTTTTCCTACTTCAGACCAGAAGGGGGAGCTCTAACAACTGATTTCAGGGGAGCTTCCTTGGAACATTCTGGCTTGGGAGGAGTTAGAGGAGTCTGTTGTGAATGCTCTGGATCTGACTTCTGAGTTTGGGCTCCCACTGGTGACTTCTGATAGTAATGAAGCTGCTTTGGCTAACACAAGTCTATCAGCTGGGGCAATGATTGGCAATCAGGTGGCACTGACTGGGGAGATATAAGTGAGCAACCTTCCCATGATCCTCGCCGGTGATTTGCTTCTTCCTGGTCCCATTTGGAAGTCAGCTTGCTTCCTGCTTTTCCTGCAACTTTCAGATAAGTTATTTGCTGCTTGTTTCTGTGGCTTTTGGTTTCCTTTTGTTTTCTGCCCTTCTGGTTTGAGGTCAGCCAGGTTCCCCAGCTGAGGCCTGCACTGGACTCTGTTTCTCATTTGCCACTGTTTATGTGTTTTCAGCCCCTGATATTTCAGTATCTGCTGTTTTGCTACCTGTTCACAACAGAATTCTGATCTAGCAGGGGAAGATCATGTGGTCTCAGTATTTTTGTATATCAGACATGTTGGAATTTTTCTTAGAGTTTTGCTGGATTGCAGACAGTATTCTTTCCTGTCCTGTTCTATCTAGACAGTTTGGGCCCATGTATTTGCTTATTCTATTTTCTGCCTGTGTTTGTATTTCATCTTGTCTCACCGCCAACATATGTTTGGGGGTTACCTATTCCTTTGGGGCTCTATTCCGGGGCAGTTAGCCTTCCCCTTTCTCTCTTTAGGCTTAGCTAGCTCTCCGGCTGTGTAGAGGCATCTAGGTCATCGTAGGTGAGTCCCACAGCTGCTTCTAGTTGTGCTGTCAGTTTAGGGGTCTGCAATCCGCTAGTTACCAACCTCTCTGGTGTCTGGTTGCCTAGCCTATTTTTGCTATTTTCCTCCTTGGCTACCAAATCATAACAGGAGTCTTGTAGACAGGGTTGAGAGCTGGGGGACAGGAGCTATAGTTGAGCTCCCCTTAGTACGGAGCGCCAGGCACCGGACCCAGGAGTCCGAGGCTGAGTGGTTGCTAAAGCCCCAGCAGCAGAATCCGGAGGGCCGAAGACCGCAGGTCCTCTGTCCCCAACTGATACTCGACGACACAGCAGCATGTGTGAGCCGAGACGCCAGACAGGAGCGATCCCTGAAGCAGGCTACAGCTGCCTAACATGCGAGTGGACTTCTACTTAAGTAGCAGACAGAGAGAGGAACTTGAACAGAGTTTACAGCAGCAAGCACCTCAGAGAATAATGCTAGAAAGGAGACCTCACAACCCACCTGAATAAGGAGATTCCCAAATTGCTTTCAGTATGACCGACTCCAGAACCATCTGTAACCAGTGCCCTGGACACTCTGCCTTCAGAACTGTGAGTAAAGCTTTGGAAACTACATCTGACTGTGTCTTCTCAAGTTCTTCCTACAACACCCACTCAACACTGCTACATCCCTTGCCAAATACTACATCTTTACCATCCACCTTATATTACATCTGCCCTGGGACTTAGCTCCATCTGTGGGGAGCTTTACCAACTCTGCTGCATCACCAACTGCCCCGAGGACTGCATCTGCAGCGTCGGCTAACATCTTTATTGCCGAGTACCACAAGTGGGGTCACGAACACTTTATTACAAACTCTATTATTGTATGTAAATATCCCCGTTTATTGGACGCACAAGGCCACGGACCGGGTCACTGTCGCTGTGACACTTCCCTTTTAAGAAGCGGTCCGGTACCTAGTATCCCACTGCCCTGGCGGGCGATCCACCATTATGATTCTCCAGGTCATTTTGAGCATGCAAATACCAAACATGTATAGGTTTTTTTTATTTAATTGGCAAAAAAAATCCAAAGTCTGATAGAAAGAAAAATGGTGCCATTTTCCAAGACCCATAATGTCTCCATTTTTCCTTAACTGGGGCTGGGTGTAAGCTTATTTTTTGTGTGCCGAATGGGTGTTTTTATTAGTATAATTTTAGGGTAGATATAATGTTTGATAATTTTTATTGCACTTTATTGCAATGTTGCGGAGACTAAAATACGTTGTTCAGGAGTTTTGATTTTTTTCTCGTTACCAATCGGATTAATTTACTTTATATTTTGACAGATCAAACATTTTAAATCAGCTGTCATGTACCAGGAAAGATGTGGGTTCAACACCTCTATGTCCAAGGTTGGAAATGGATTAAGTGCGCTTCCACGGTTTCTATGCAGCTTTGTTTCTTATTGGCATCAATGTGTTTCCTACTTTCTTCTGAACTTTTAAAAAGTGGAATATCGGCACCTGCTGTAACTTTATGAATTTTGACTTAAAACACTCTTCACTTCAGCACAAGTGCAAAGACATAAAGACGGCAGGTGAAGAGTAGCAAATCCCTGTGGAATTCATGTTCCAAGATCACACAAGAACTGGCTGTAGTATCACAACAGAGGATCTGCACTTTATCTTCGAGGTTCCAAATAGTGATTGCATTCCAAACAGCTTGCCTGCTCTTTGCCGCTAGAATCGTCTAATTTTGGCACACCAATGAGTTGCTCTTTATTTCTGAATAAAATTGCTATAGGAAGATGTTCTTCTTTGAAATTAAGGACATGCAAAGCTGGTAACAATTTACCATTACAGTGAACAGCAACAACTTCTGGTACTCATTTTGAAAATCAATTTTTATGGCTTCTGTGCTTTCCTTTAGTTTTTCTGTCTGAATTAGTTAGATGGATGACTTGTTTACAGGAAAATCTTCAACATTATGTGCAAGTGCCTCTATTGTTCTTTGAAGACTGAAAACAGACTCTCTAATACCTAACATCTAACAGAAGCTACAACTATCAGAGGAATAAAATCTTTCTAACCTTCTTGATGCCGTAGAGAGACATTTATTTGAAAATGTTCCTCTTCTGTAGCCCTTTGTCTCATCTGCCACTCTTTTTCAGTGAGTTTTCTATTCCACTCCAACTAAGTTGCCAAGCTGGCCTTGTCTTCTTCTGTTTTATATAACTGAAGTCTATCAGCATGTGCAAAGTCAAACAGATTAATCAATATGCTTGAAAACTGTTTTCTTCAACACTTGAGTTTTATTTTCAACTTTTTGCAGATCCCTCTAAACGTGATGCAAATTCACTAGCTGTTATACACAATGGTAGATTTGTATATCTGACTTTTTCAAATACACCAAATAGCGAGATTGAGCTTTCACTAAGTTAGTATGCACACTAACAATCCGCTACATCTAGCGTCGCATACAATAATCTAGCGGATGTTTATTCGCTAGTAGCTCCTAACTTCGATCGTAAGACGATCGCGTTACGATCCTAACGACTTTCGACAAATACCCAAATCACTAAGAAAAGTGCTACACTTAGCGATTAACTTACCACGGGCGCCACATAAATAGGGTCGGAACGATTCCAGCAGACGAGATCCAGGGAAGCTGTCGCTGGCAGTGCCGACAGACAATCGCTACGGATCGTAAATAGTGACGTTTTTTAGCGATCCCAGTTAGCGATGTTGTTCAGTGTGCATACCTTAACTTAACTTATGAAATTAAAATAATCTGCGTAACGACTATTTATGGTATTTGGAGCACGCTCTTTGATGACTTATGTCCATGTTAAAATATTTAGTAAACGTGCATTCCACAACATGAGTTTCACTGAAAACAATCCGTCCTCTACCAAAAACAATGGAAATCTACAAGATATGAGCAGGGGCACGTAAGAGAATGCACTCCTATGTATGCAAGTACTAACATGTTTCAATGCAACTCGTCATGGGTTATCGTACACCAAACGTCATGAAATTTGATTTCCGAGTGTTTTGACATTAGATGAAAAAATAAGAGGATATGTGGCAAAAAAACATTGAAGCTGTAAAATAAGGGACACCCTTTCACTTATACCAACATACTGCATGTTCTTGCTAATTTTTTTCATTTTGCTTTTGTTTTTTTCTACTTTCTACAGACAAGGTTGTAGCTCCTCCTTTGGGGCTTTAGGGCCTGCTTGGCCCTTATCTAATTTGACGTCTGCTGACACATAGTGAGGGGACCCGATTGGGTGCATCTTGCTGCGGTTCGATGGCTTTTAAGTTTTTTGATCAAAATAGTGTTAAATAAGTACCCTGTGATTTTTACATGTACCATTACTTTTTATTCATTTACTTGCTACAGGTTTTTTTCTCATTTTATTTTTATCTTAGGTTCTGTCTGTTATATGGCCTCCGTGTGAAAGTACATATACGCATATGTTCTGGCTCTTTTTTTGGGTTCTCCAAATAGATGGACAGTTTTGTAGATGCAAGAAGAGCTGTGCAGCCCTGCAGTCTGTATCATGTCCTCATCGCTAGCTACAATTAGGGGTGAATAGCACTCACTATATAGCACTACCTAATGGCTATTGTACTGACCACAGGGGAGATATCAGGAACCTTAACCTCCAGCTTGTACTGTTATCTGTCTAGTTTGTTCCTATTGTAGAGGTCAGCCCACCAGTAGAACAGTATACTGCAAATCCAGGGTTGCTGAGCAGAGATGGAAGAGATCTTATTCTGCCGAGCACTTTATCGTATATAAGTAGTCCCTCATCAGCTTCAAGTCCACTCTCACTGCCGCAAAACAAACTTACTTCTCATCTCTCATACCCTCCCTGTCTCACAACCCTAAACAGCTTTTCAACACTGTCAATTCTATACTCCGTCCCCCAGCACCTCCTCCCTCTCCTCTCTTTTCTGCTGAAGACTTTGCCTCTTTCTGTAAGCAGAAGATCGATATGATCAGAGAAAGCTTTGGCCCTCAACCCCCAATGCCCCTCTTAGCTGCTCAGCCCTGTTCCTCCAAAACCAGCTTCTCCACTATGACAGAAGATCAGCTCTCCACCCTTCTGTTAAGATCACATCTCACCTCTTACACGCTTGACCCGCTTCTGTCCCACCTCATCCCTAACCTCGTCACAGTCTTCATCCCTACTCTAACACACCTCTTCAACCTCTCACTTACAAATGGTGTGTTCCCCTCATCCTTCAAACATGCCTCAATCACACCTATCCTCAAAACACCCTCCCTCGACCCATCCTCTGTGTCTAGTTATCGCCCAATATCCCTTCTCCCTTATGCCTCAAAACTACTGGAACAGCATGTCCATCTTAAATTGTCCTCCCACCTCTCCTGCTCCCTTTTTGACCAGTTACAATCTGGCTTCCGACCGTATCACTTAACCGAAACTGCCCTAACTAAAGTCACCAACGACCTACTAACCGCCAAGAGCAAGCAACACTACTCTGTCCTCCTTTTCCTGGACCTGTCTTCTGCCTTCAACACTGTGGACTATTACCTCCTGCTACAGATTCTCTCATCTCCTCCTTACTGACCAAAATCCCACAATGTCTGTCTGCTATTTCAACTTTCTTTTGTGCTTGCTCTCTAAAATTGAACATGAACAAAACAGAATTCATCATCTTTCCCCATCTCACTCTACCCCTCCACCCGAACTATTCATCAATGTCAATGGGTGCTCACCTTCCCCAGTACCGCATGCTCGATGCCTCGGGGTGATCCTCAACTCTGCCCTCTCTTTCAAGCCACATATCCAAGCCCTTGCCTCCTTCAGCCGACTCAAACTCAAAAATATTTCCCGGATCCGTGCATTCCTTGACCATGAAACCACAAAAACACTAGAGCACGTCCTTATTATCTCCCGCCTCGACTACTGCAACCTACTACTCTCTGGCCTCACCTCTAGCACTCTGGCACCACTTCAATCCATCCTACACTCTTCTGCCCGACTAATCCACCTATTTCCCCGTTTTTACCCAGCCTCTCCTCTATGTCAAGCCCTTCACTGGCTTCCTATTGTCCATAGGCTCCAGTTCAAAACCCTAACTATGACATACAAAGCCATCCACTATCTTTCTCTTCCATACATTTGTGACATGTGACTGATGTAAAATACTGACCAAATACTGTTAGTGTGAACGTGGCATTATAGTGAGAGTATTATGCTGTAAACGGAGTGAAACAGTCTATGATAAGGGATCTACTGAGGAGGCTAACAACAGGTGGTCTGCAAGGGTAAACTAACTGTTGATGTTTAAACCAAGCATCTTTTTTCAGACTGTTGCCTTATTTAATAGTGTATATAACACCAAACTTGTTGCCCCTTAAGAGACTGAAACCAACAAACATGCTGCCTGTTCATGAGTAAAGTTATGCATCATTTGTGCACTGACAACACAAAAATGAAAAAAGGAGGCTATGCTACCATAAAAATTTAAATATTTTATTAGTGAAACGTTAAAAAATACAAAAGTTAAAAAATGGAGGCAAACAAATGCAACAAAATAGTCACTGGAGGAGATTCACTGATCCATTGTAAATATCAAATATATAATGCTAAGGTCAGTTTAATACAAGTGAATAAGGATATCTTATAAAAAATAAAGTGCAAACAGTGCAACTTTGAGCCGGAAACCAGCTTCAATATTAAACATAACAAGATGTCAATAAATAACAATATCACTTGTAAACTATATTAATAAAGTGCAATGAGTGCAAAAAGAAGAGCCTGAAAAAAACCGACTTCCATATACTGTATATGCAAGGTGTTTATACACTAAAGAGTGTTTGAAAACTGAAGGATCAATGTGAACGCTGCTAGAAAATAAATGTATGCATGTAAAGCAGCTTTTTTTTTACCAACAGGATGTAATATCCATAACACAATTCCTCTATATGCAGTAAATACGTGCTGCTAAAGAAATGCAAAAAAATACAAAGAGGAACTGAGTTGGTCTATCCACTCTTTATCACCTTTCCTTAGTTTAAAGGGGCATACCAACACCTTGGTTTATTAGAATTTTTTTGTCTTCTAATTGCTGTGTTGTAGCATGTGATAATAACTTTTTTTGGAAATTAGAATTAAAAAGATAAACACGGTTTAAGTTTAAACTTCTCTTTAAGAATTAGTGAAAAGAAATTGAATTTAATAAATAAAAAAGATTAGAGCAAATACTTAACTCAATAGTTAAGAGAATAAACAGATCTGAGAACCAGTTGAATGTTGCAGAACTTAAAAAAGTTCTAATTATTGCACACAGATTCAATCAAATGAGAACATTATTATTTGCTTATGCAGCAATAATATCACTGAAGAGTTTAATTGCCTGTCTTTATGCAAAATATTGGTCAGTGGGTGCACCTGCAATGAGGTAAAGTCAATTGCTGTCTCTTGCATCAGGTTTAATTATAGGAAAAACCTAAAAAAAGATTTTGTGGTAATAAGGTTTGTAGATTGCCATTGTATATATCTATCCATGTGTATGATATTTAAATTACATGCTTATACAACATGCATTCAGGATTTTACAGCATAAATGACAAACTGGGAAGTCCTTGTGATACAACAGAAAAGAGTTTCCTAACCAAAAGCAGTTAATATTTAATTAGGTAGTTAAAAATATATGGAGAATGCTAGCTTTATCACAACCGACAGGGCTATTAGCAGAATTATTGTGCTTTAAATCTATGGAAATGATGAAATAGTATAAATTTACAGTCTAGTCGAACTGTAAATTACTAGTATATGGATATGTATGGCAGCAAATCCTAGAAACTGTCTTATGGCTCTCTGACATGTATGATGCTTGTACAAATTATTCTACGCTGCCTCCCATTAAGGCTTCGTAGCCTCCATAATGAAATCCAATAACTGAAAAATCTCTAAAGGAACATAATAAAATATATTTCTGTTTATCTATCTAACATTATTATTTTTATACTGCACTTCATCATGTACAATATACGTGAAATATTTTCCTAGTGCTTTATTTGTATTTAGGGTTCATTCCAACAGCTCTCTATATGATCAAGGTGTAGATTTTACATTTTATAAATGTATGTAATTTGTTACTAATTCTGTATAGATGTGTTTATTGTTAATGCTCTCAATTTGTATGAATGATTTATACTTACTATATACTGTATGTGTCTTTGTTAAAATCTCATTGTTTTGAATATGTAGTATATATTTAATTTTTTATTACTGAGCCCTATTAGTATATGTGGTATAATATAAAGAAAAAATTGTAGGCACTAATAATAATAATAATAATTTTATTTCTATAGCGCCAACATATTCCGCAGCACTTTACATTATAGATGGGACTTGTACAGACAATAGACATTACAGCATAACAATAAACACAGATCAAAGTAGATACCAAGAGGAATGAGGGCCCTGCTCGCAAGCTTACAATCTATGAGGAAAAAGGGGAGACACAAAGGTAAATGGTAACAATTGCTTTCATTGTTCGGACCAGCACTACTGCTATTATACCAAACACTAAACAATGGTAGAAGTTACAGGTTTGAGCACAAAGGCATAGAAAATCAGTTATATAAATAATGCAAAAAAAAATAATAATTTCCATATAAAAAGTTGGAGTAGGATCCAGTATCTTAGTGGAACAATAATCAGCCTATAAACCCCATAATTTACTCACAATGTTTATCTTCAGCAATGTTACTAAATGCACCCACACTTAAAACTAGAATTGCATGTAAACGTTACTACAACGCTGTCAGTACAGTTGGTGTAACCTAATGATGCTCAGCAACATTTAGACAAGCCTGTGAAATGCTGGGAGAATATTGTCTGATAAAATGAGACTAAGATTGAACTCTTTGGATGCCATAATGCACACCATGTTTAGAGGTCAAAACTCGCTGCAGATATCCGCAAAACACTATACCAACATTGAAATTTCAGGGTGGGAACGTCATAGTGCTGGGCTGGTTTTCAGCATAAAATACTGGCAACCTTTATATAATTGAGGGAAGGATGAATGGACAAATGTACCGAGACATTCTTTATAAAAATCTGCTGCCATCTATCAGGATGATGAAGCTGAAATGAGGGTGGACATTTCAGCAAGACAATAACCCCAAACCCACAGCCAAGGAAACTTTTAATTGGTTTCAAAGAAGGAAAATAAAGCTGCTAGCATGGCACTGTCAAGCACATGACCTGAATCCAATGCTTCATGGAGGAGCTCACGGAACCTTCAGGATTTGAAGAGTGTTTGTGTGGAAGAATGGGATAAAAATATCATCTGAGCAATGCATGCAACTAGTTTCTCCACGCAGGAGGCGTATTGAAGGTATCATCCTCAACAAAGCCATTTGTACAAAGTATTAATTACAGTTCAGCAAACGTTTTCAATGCTTTTACCCTGTGTCATTTCTCAATATCACACATAACTTATGGACATCTATGGCTTGATTTTTTTGCCACTGTAGATTGGATGGATTGCGATTGGCATCTGGTGAGAATTTAATGTAAATAGAACCTTTAGGAATATACTTACTTAGAAATTTGGTGACGTGTTCAATACTTATCTTACTCGCTGTATATATATATATATATATATATATATATATATACATATATATGTGTATATATATAATAAACTAGCTATGAACCCGTTCTACGCCCGGGTGGCAAGCATTTTTATTGGTATATGGTCTCCCAACCTGGTATGTGCTGCCCCCCTCCTATCCTGGTATGCATGGCACCCCTCATCCCTATCCTGGTATGCATGGTACCCCTCATCCCTATCCTGGTATGTATGGTCCCCTCACCCCCACCCAATCCTGGTATGCATGGCACCCCAGTCCTCATTCTGGTATGCATGGTCCCCTCCCCTCACCCCCCAATCCTGGTATGCATGGTAACCCCTCATCCCTCTCCTGGTATGCATGATACCCCCTCATCCCTATCCTGGTATGCATGGTACCCCCTGATCCCTATCATAGGATGTATGGTACCCTCTCACCCACCAATCTTGGTATGCATGTTAACCTCATCCCCAATCCTGGTATAAATGGCAGCTCTTACCTCCCAATTCTGGTATCGTGGTCCCCTCATCCCCAATCCTGGTATGCATGGTACCCCTCATCCCCAATCCTGGTATGCATAGCCTCCTCACCCCAAATCCTGGTATGCATGGTCCTCTCAACCCCATATCCTGGTATGCAAGTCCTCTCACCCGCTTTCCTGGTATGCATGGTCCTCTCACCCCCCTTTTCTGGTATGCATGGTCCTCTCACCCCCCTTTTCTGGTAGACATGGTCCCCTCACCCCCTATCCTGGTGTGCATGGTCCCCTCACCCCCAATCCTGGTATGCATGGTCCTCTCACCCCCCTTTCCTGGTATGCATGGTCCCCTTACCCCTATCCTGGTATGCATGCTACCCCTCACCACCCTATCCTTTTATGCATGGTCACCTCACCCCCTATCCTGGTATGCATGCTACCTCTCACCCCCCTATCCTGATATGTATGGTCCCCCTCATCCCTATTAAACTGCATACATACCAAAAAAAATATTTATACTCACCTTTCTTCCCTGTGCTCCAGCGCTGTCCCGTTCTACTGGAGGCCGAGGAGGAGTGTGTCGCCGGATTGCATGCATGCCCATACCGCGCTGTCTGGTGTTATATTGCTGAAGACACACTGCAAATGTGTCTTCAGTAAAATGGCACCGGATAGCGCTATGCGAATGCTCGATTCAGATGCACACTCCTGCCCCTGTCTCAAGCGAGAAGAGAAGCACTGTGACAATGCTCCCCCTGGTCAGGTAAGTATGTAAGTTTTGCGCCGGAGATCGCGGTATGCATCCATTGTCCACACTCCCCTTACCTGTAACTGCTGGATGCCATCTTCTGTCTAGAGCCAAACTGCGCAGGCGCGTCGTGCTTGCGCAGTCTATAAAGGCTTCGGATAGAGTGTCGCTCCCAGCGTTATATTGTAGATGTGCTACTTCCATCCTGCGCCCCTATTGTGTCATGTGCTGCTCTCATCCTGCGCTCCTGGTATGTGCTGCTGCCATCTTGTGATGTGCTGCTTCCATAAAATAGAACCTGAGTCAGCGTGTGCGTATCTCACAATATCTGATGTCATTTTGTTGAAGACACCGTGTCTAGGAATTTGCACACACAGTGTTCTCACTAAAATGGCATCGTAGTGCAGTGTGCACGCGTTCTAACTCAGGCACCACACTGCACAGGCGTCACCCATTTTGGCTTTCAACAGAAAGACACATTCACTGTTATATATAATATTTTTAATTTTATTAAACTACACTATGTTCCAAATTATTATGCAAATGATATTTTTCTCTGATTTTCCTAAGTGGTCGGTGCAAATGACAGTCAGTCTAATAAAAGTCATCACCCGTTAGAGTATACATCGAATTTTATTGAATAAACCTCCCAATGATAACAGTATAATCTCCAAAATGGAAAAAAACTCAAAATGCACTGTTCCAAATTATTAGGCACAGTAGAATTTCTGAACATTTGATCTGTTTTAAAGAACTGAAAATGCTCATTTGTGGAATTTGCAGCATTAGGAGGTCACATTCACTGAACAAAAAAGCTACTTAACTCCAAAACATCCTAACAGGCCAAGTTACATGTTAACATAGGAACCCTTCTTTGATATCACCTTCACAATTCTTTCATCCATTGAACTTGTGAGTTTTTGGAGAGTTTCTTCTTTTATTTCTTTGCATGAAGCCTCCCAGAGCTGCAGTTTTGAAGTGAACTGCCTCCCACCCTCATAGATATTTTGCTTGATGATACTCCAAAGGTTCTCTATAGGGTTGAGGTCAGGGGAAGATGCTGGCCACACCATGAGTTTATCTCTTTTTATGCCCATAGCAGCCAATGACTCAGAGGTGTTATTTGCAGCATGAGATGGTGCATTGTCATGCATGAAGATGATTTTACTCCTGAAGTTACGTTTCTGCTTTTTATACCATGGAAGAAAGTTGTCAGACAGAAACTCTACATACTTTGCAGAGGTCATTTTCACACCTTGAGGAACCTTACAGCGCCCTACCAGCTGTTTCCCTATGATTCCGGCCAAAAACATGACTCCTCCACCACCTTGTTTACGTCGCAGCCTTGTTGGGACATGGTGGCCATCCACCAACCATCCACTACTCCATCCATCTGGACCATCCAGGGTTGCTCAACACTCATCAGTAAACAAGACTGTTTGAAAATTAGTCTTCATGTATGTCTGGGCCCACTGCAACCATTTCTGCTTGTGAGCACTCTTTAGGGGTGGCCGAATCGTAGGTTTATGCACCACAGCAAGCCTTTGAAGGATCCCACATCTTGTGGTTCGAGGGACTCCAGAGGCACCAGCAGCTTCAAATATCTGTTTGCTGGTTTGTAATGGCTTTTTAGCAGCTGCTCTCTTAATCCGATGAACTTGCCTGGCAGAAACCTTCCTCTTTCTGCCTTTATCAGCACTAACAAGTCTGTGCTCAGAATCAGCCACAAATCTCTTAACAGTACGATGATCACGCTTAAGTTTTTGGGAAATATGTAATGTTTTCATCCCTTGACCAAAGCATTGCACTATTTAATGCTTTTCAGCAGCAGAGAGATCCTTTTTCTTTCCCATTTTACTTGAAAACTCTGGCTGCTTAATAGTGTGTAACATCCAGTTTCCTTTAATTGGGCTCACATGGCAAACTAATTATCACAGGTATCTAGATTGATTTCAGTGATCCAAAGAACCCTGAGACACAATACCATCAATGGTTTCATTTACAAAAAAAAAAAAAACGCTATGACACTTAAACCAATTTGCATAATAATTTGGAACATAGTTTATTAGCTAATGAAAAATTATTGTTCAAAAACTTCTCTGTAAACAATATTTTTGGTGTAAACTTGGTGGTCTTTTTTAAGTTGCCTTGTTAATCAGTAGCGAAAACTTTGACTTTGACTTGCCGGGAAGGATTTTGTCCTTGAAAAGGCGACATAAAGTTGGCCATGGCTGAAGGCTGGAGATGGCAAATATATGCCAACTGAATCTAGTGTTTGCCCTTGACTTTTGTTGATTGTCATAGCAAAACCAAGTTTTAAGGGAAACAGTTTTCATTTTAAAGTAAAAGGAAGATCAGGATCGCTTGGTGCCAGAATAACTCTGGGAATGAATACCCTTGTACCTTTAAATGATCCGGCGAGGACTTCACAGTCCATGACTTTTGACATCATTTGCTTTACAACCATTCTGGTGCCATTGCAAAGACCTCTTGTTGAGCTAAGGTTTTCGGGCGCCATTTTCTTGAAGATACACTGCAGTGTGTATTCTACAAAATGGCGCCGGAAAGCGCGGACTGGGCATGCGCCAATGTTGGCAAAATCGGCGCCTGAGCAGACCTTACTTTCCAGCGCCATTATCTTGAAGACGCTCTGAAGTGTGTCTTCCACAATATGGCTCCGGAAAGCGAGGACTGGGCATGCGCCGATTCTGGTGCCACAACCCGCCCTCTCCCAACATCCCAGCAAGACCCCGCGGCATCACAGGATCGGTAAGGTGTTGTGCCAGAGATCGCGGTATGCATTCAGTGCTTACGCATACCGCAATCTCCTGGGCCACCATCCTCATACCCGGGTGCGTTACTCTGTCCAGACTGCGCAGGCGTGTCGCGCTTGCGCAGTCTATAAAGGCTTCAGACAGACTGACGATCCCAGTGTTATATTATTGATATATATATATATATATATATATGTGTACATATGTATGCACAGTACAGACCAAAAGTCTGGACACACCTTCTCATTTAAAAATTTTTCTGTATTTTCATGACTATGAAAATTGTACAATCACACTGAAGGCATAAAAACTATGAATTAACACATGTGGAATTATATACTTAACAAAAAAGTGTGAAACAACTGAAATTATGTCTTATATTCTAGGTTCTTCAAAGTAGCCACCTTTTGCTTTGATGACTGCTTTGCACACTCTTGGCATTCTCTTGATGAGCTTCAAGAGGTAGTCACCGGAAATGGTCTTCCAACAGTCTTGAAGGAGTTCCCAAAGATGCATAGCACTTGTTGGCCCTTTTGCCTTCACTCTGCGGTCCAGCTCACCCCAAACCATCTCGATTGGGTTAAGGTCAGGTGACTGTGGAGGCCAGGTCATCTGGCTTAGCACCCCATAACTCTCCTTCTTGGTCAAATAGCCCTTACACAGCCTGGAGGTGTGCTTGGGGTCATTGGCCAGTTGAAAAATAAATTATGGTCCAACTAAACGCAAACCGGATGGAATAGCATGCCACTGCAAGATGCTGTGGTAGACATGCTCGTTCAGTATGCCTTCAATTTTTAATAAATCCCCAACAGTGTCATGAGCAAAGCACCCCCACACCATCACACCTCCTCCTCCTTGCTTCACGGTGGGAACCAGGCATGTAGAGTCCATCCGTTCACCTTTTCTGTGTCGCACAAAGACACGGTGGTTGGAACCAAAGATCTCAAATTTGGACTCATGAGACCAATGCACAGATTTCCACTGGTCTAATGTCCATTCTTTGTGTTCTTTAGCCCAAACAAGTCTCTTCTGCTTGTTGCCTGTCCTTAGCAGTGGTTTCCTAGCAGCTATTTTACCATGAAAGCCTGCTGCACAACGTCTCCTCTTAACAGTTGTTGTAGAGATCTGTCTGCTGCTAGAACTCTGTGTGGCATTGACCTGGTCTCTAATCTGAGCTGCGGTAAACCTGTGATTTCTGAGGCTGGTGGCTCAGATAAACTTATCCTCAGAAGCAGAGATGACTCTTGGCCTTCCTTTCCTGGGGCGGTATTCATTTGAGCCAGTTTCTTTGTAGCGCTTGATGGTTTTTGCAACTGCACTTGGGGACATTTTCAAAGTTTTCCCAATTTATTGGACTGACTGACGTTCATTTCTTAAAGTAATGATGGCCACCTCGCTTTTCTTTACTTAGCTGCATTTTTTCTTGCCATAATACAAATTCTAACAGTCTATTCAGTAGGACTATCAGCTGTGTGTCCACAAGACTTCTGCACAACACAGCTGATGGTCCCAACCCCATTTATAAGGCAAGAAATCCCACTTATTAAACCTGACAGTGCACACCTGTGAAGTGAAAACCATTTCCAGTGAGTACCTCTTGAAGCTCATCAAGAGAATGCCAAGAGTGTGCAAAGCAGTCATCAAAGCAAAAGGTGGCCACTTTGAAAAACCTAGAATATAAGACATAATTTTAATGGTCTGTACTGTATGTGTATATGTATATGTGTATATATGTGTATATGTGTGTATGTATGTATATATATATATACACATGAGTGTACATATACAGTGTATATATACATATACTGTTAACTATATGTACATGATGTTTCTACTTGTGTTGCTCAGTATGTTTTTGTGGTTTACTCTTACTGCTTTCTATAGGTTTATGTGGTTGAATCTTACTGCTCTTTGTATATTTATGTGGTTTAATCTTGCTGTACTCTCAGAGTCTCTACCCTATTATCTATATCTGTGTTCATCCACAGGATTATCTGCTTTCTGAAAGCAGCTGCAACTTCTCTGGCTTGACCTCTTGATGATTATCACTGATGATTATCACTTCCTGTGGATCACATCCTTGCTCCTGTTATTCTGCTTCTCTTGTCTGATTGCCTTCAATTTGTCTGGGTTAGGAAATGTAAAAAATCCTGGGTCTACTTTTTTTTCACTCTTTTGCGGACAAGCAGGACTTGAGGTGCTGCTCCAGGTGTCAGAATTTAATAATTGCAGTGCCTAGAAACTTACTTATGCAGAAAGAAAATGGTTATTACATAAAATATATAAAGGGTAAATTTGCTCCAGTTTAAATAATAAAAATAATCCCCTAATCATCAATTCAAGATTTATTTGTAAAAAAAAAAAGGCAGCTGGCAACTCTACAAAATTTTTACTTGCAGATCACCACTCTACAATTTTAATCCCATTGAGAGATTCTATTGTTTGAAAATAAAAGAAAATACTGTCGTTTTAGCACCCTGTTATTTCTTTACGACTACATTGCTTAATTTTATATGCCCCAAATTGTTGCAGTAATCTGTATTCTGTAAATAAATTTCAGGATTACTATTACATCTCCTTATATTTATTATTTTAGATTTTTTCCTATGGATGTCATATAGCATTACTGTTTTTCTTTTTCACTACTAAAATTAAAAATAAAATATGTGAAAGGCAAATACCTCCCTAGTGAAATTAATATTCAAGTGGTTGTTTGTGAAATAATAAAAAAGATAGACATAAGCTCAAGAAATACAATTGCGGTTATCAATATTGGCAGCCTTCATTGTTTATTATAAAAAAGTCAATATCTTCAGAAATAAGAGAATATGTAATCACTGAAGAAAAATGACGCAACATAAACAATATTAAAGGTAACCTTTCCTAATACTTGGTTGAACAACCCTTAGCAATAATGAAAGGCTGCTAAGTTTTTTTTGTAGCTATTTGTAAACTTTTTGCACCCATCCCAGAATCTTCTACTAAATTTATTTCAAGCTCTTGTTTGCAGGATTACCATACTTTTTTCTAGATTGTAACACTCTTCAAAGATTTTGGTCTGAGAACAAAACTAATTGCTAAGGCCTCTTTCACACTTCAGTCGCTTGACGTCAGTTAAAATCCGCCAAAGTGTGAAAATTGCAGATCCGCCAGAAAAAGTGAAAAACGGATGCAAACGGATCTGTTTTTTGACGGATCCGCCATGAACTTTTCAACCCGGAATATAACACGGAAAATGCAGGTACGCAGAGAGAGAGAGAGACCCCGGACAGTGTTCTGGGCATTTTGAATGGATTTTCTATGGAAGCAACCATTTTGTCAGGCAGAAAAACATTGCTTTGGACGTTTTTCAAAAACGGCGGACGCCAAATTTTTTGCGATCCGTCAAAAAACGGACCTAACGGACGACCATCCATCAAAATCCGTCACTAAAGCAAGTCAATGGGAAAAAAGCAGATCCGCCAAAAAAAAATGGCAGATCCGCTTTTTTCACACTTTGGCGGTTTTTGACTGACGTCGCACGACTGAAGTGAGAAAGAGGCCTAACTAGCTTAAAATATTTTTTTTCCCTACTTATTCTTGTGTACTTTCAGATGTATTCTTTGGGTCATACTTCTGCTGTAGGAGAGATTCTGTTTCATGTACTATTTTCAAGTTTTGGATCCCCAGGGACTGCAAAGAAGCTCCAGAACATTAAAGTTTCTCATCATAATTTTCTTTGTAGGCTTAATTTCATCAATATTAAATGTACAACTGCTATGCATTACCAAAGAGCTCCAGATTGGTTTCACCAATTCATAGAACATTTTATGCCTTTCTTTAAGTAGTGGGATGCTCCTTTACCTTGCCCGTACTGACTTGTTTTGCTCAGTGTTGCTGGTTGAAACCATTATTCTATATCTCTTATGCGCTCCCAAAAGATTTTTGAATAATGCATGTGATTTATTTTCCACATTACAAAGTTTCATAGGATTCTCTCACCAATGTTCTCCTTTCCACCATATCATAGAAGATTATTGACTGTACACATGAGTAGCAAGCTGTATAATAACATTTTGAACTGTTGAAGTTGGGACTCCAAAGTCCTTGGAGATATTCTTGAGTGAATCAGTTTGAGGTGAACAACATTTTCCAAAACATTTAGATTTTCCCTCATCTGAATTTTTTGTGTTTCACTCCATGCAAATCCAGCAAGATGGTTCTTTCGGCATCTTCACACTACACCATGGCTTCCTATGCAGAGTAGGCCTCTGTATGTCATATTGCATCCAATGCTGTACTGGGAGCTTGACTGAACATGTGTGCACTGGTTTACTTTTGTGGAATTCCACTCTGTACTTGAAAATATACTGTCTAGCTCCCCTTGTGATCGTCCTCTGCCTAATGAAAACTTTGCTGTCACTGTGGTGTATAGTTTGTATATGAGAAAGACTCATTATCACTCGAGTATCACAGTGCTCGGATGTGCTCAGTACTCAGCAAGTAATGGGCAGTGTTCGATGTATAACTCGAATCCTTGCCCCACATCTTTGGCGCCTGTTATGCGCCAAAAGCATGAGAGTATTGCCTTTGAATCACTGTAATGCCTTAGCCATCTCGGTTGTGGCATTACTGTGATTGGCTGGCCATCTGACATGAGGGATTCTATAAGGACAGGTGCCGCCAGACTCAGCACACTGAAACCATTGCACAGCTCTTGTCCACATCATATTGGAGCGAGAGATTGCTTGTTTTGACTATGTGTACACTTTAATTAATCAGAGGCCTGTAGTGTTGATTCTGGTGCTGAAGCTGAGCCATCATACTAACAGCCCTTCTAAGAGCTAAACTTTTGTATCATATGCAACCTGCATTTGGCCTAGGGAGGGAGAGAGAGTTGCAGGAGCAGAGAGATTGACAGAATCAAGTATGTACAGGAATTTTGCCTGTGAAGTCAGTTGACAAATATATAGCTGCAGTTTTTTGTGGGGGCTGAAAAAATTAAATATATTTTTTGATCCATCAAGTATTATGTGGTTTGAATTCTTTTTTTGTGTTATATAAAACATCCAAAAACCGTAGTGTGAAGTACATGTCTGTGATCTCTAAAATGTAGAAAAAGATTTTAAAAATTTTGCAGGCTTCCATTTCTCAGACATTGTTCCATGGTCTGTGAACATTTCTGTGATCTATAAAACTGCTAAAAAGCTTTTAAAAATGTTATATGCTTCCGTTTCTCTGACTTACAGTGCCACATGGTCTGTGAACATTTCTGTAATCTCTAAAAAGTGAACAAAAGCTTATAGAAATTTAGTATGCTTCTATTTCTCAGACAGACAGCGTTAATGTTACGTGGTCTGTAAACATTTCTGTAATCATTAAAAGTGAACAAAAGCTTTTAAAAAGTTTGTAGGCTTATATTTCTCAGACATACAATGCTAGTGTTACGTGGTCTGTGAACATTTCTGTGATGTCTAAAAATTGATAAAAAGCTTAAAATTTTTTTAGGATTTCATTTCTCAGCCATACAGTGTGACGTTGAGTGTGAACAATTCTGTGATCTCTAAAACTGAGAAAGTTTTTAAAAAACACTTTTTTTAAATTGGTTAGGCCTTCATTTCTCAACTATACAATGTTACGTGGTCTATGAACATGTCTGTGATCTCTAAAACTGAGAAAAGCATTGAAATATTTTTCTGGATTGAATTTGATTGTCATCCATACACTTTTGGATTTTTCAGTTACACTACAGTGGAGTAAACTCACAAAAAATGCTTTGATTACTACAGGTGACCAATTATTTATTTTATTAAAAATAAACTTGGTTTCAAGAGACAGAGCAATTACAAAATGCATAAAGCATGCGTTAAGGGACAGGGAAGTGGAAGTGTTGATGATGATGCACACAGATGTGACTATGCCTATTGCTGTAGCACAAGAAACACGCATATACATGATATATAGATTCCTGTCCCATGTTGCAAGGAGGCATGGTCCACCACTTCTGAAGCCAGAACAGTGAGAACAGGTGGTCGGTTGCAAAGCAGATAATGGCTCCAGCAAGCTTGGCAGCACCACACAGTCTTCCACAAGGTAAATTCTCACCAGTTTAAAGTCTGGATCACTTAATCCTCACCATTATCTGCCTTCCTCTGCCATGTTGAGCCCCAGGAGACTAGTGATCCCTCAGGAGGAGCTCTTTATAACATAATTTATTGATTGTGGCCTCTCAACCTGCATGTTCAAAGAGGAACAGTAGGACATGCTGTTTAGTGATGCAAAAACCGTAGATTTGTCATTACCACAAGTACATGATGGTAAGGAATGGCAAATCTGGGATATAGAGGAAGATGATGATGAGACACTGTTGCTGCCAAGTCTTGTTGTTGAGTCACAAAGTAAGGAGGACCAGAGTGCAGTGGTGGAAGATAAGGTGGTGGATGACAAAGTCACCGGCCCAACCTGAGAAGTTGGCATGCAGAACGAGGCCAGCAGCGCTGAGGGTGAGAGATCAGCAGCATCAAAGTAGATAGGAAGAGGCAATGGTGTGACTAGGGGGAGAGGGCGGGATATTCTTCTGCAGAGAACCAAGACTTCTGAATTTCTCAGTCAGTGCTAGGTGTTCCTTAGTCTGAGAATTTTTTAAAGACAGTTCTGCAAAGATCAGCAGAGGACTGACCACTAAGCATCTAACCAAAACCAGCAAGATCTGGCACATGTCATCTAAGTACCCAACTATGTGGGCCAAACGCCTGGGTCCAAGATTAGTGCCAGATGGTCACACTAGTGCCTCTTCCTCTGTGCTAGGTGCTTCCCAATCCCCTGTCCAATACACTAGTGCAGATGCCTTCTTCCCAGCACCAATCCTTGCACATTATGACTTACCATCATCAGGCTCTGTCAAATCATTGACCCAGCCCAGTGTTCAGCTGTCCCTACCCTAGGCAATGGAACAATAAAGAAAGTTCCCAGCCACCCACTCACAGGCACATATGCTAAATGGGTACATTTTTAGGCTGCTCTCCTTGTAAATGTTGTAATTTAGGTTGGCAGACAAGGAGTATGCCCATTGACTCATGGATGCAGCTGTCCCTCAGTACTTGGTCCCCCGCTACCACTTTTTGTCCCTGTGTGGCATCCCCACCTTGTATCAGAACGTTTCCAGGAACATCCCTTGTGCCCTTACCAATGCATTTACTAGCATTTTCCACTTAACATCCGACATGTGGACAAGCGCTTGTGGCCAGGGATGCTATATATCCCTGACGGCACACTGGGTGAACATTGTGGAGTCTGGGGCTGAGTCACACCCTGGCACAATTCATGTGTTCCCGACACCGAGGATTGCTGGCCTTACTTCCAAAAGGGTTTCCTCTACCTCCTACAGCAGTTTCTGCACCCTCTTCTGTTCCTTCTTATCCTCCATCTCCAATGTGGTATCTCAGAGCACGCTGTCCACATCAGCCGGAAGCTGGAAGCTCTCCAGCACTGCCTCAGCGAAGCGGCAACATGCTCTGATGAAGATAATTTTTATAGTAGACAATCCGCACACAAAAGCAAAGTTACTTAAAGGAATATCAGATCAGATAGATCTGTGATTTTTACCGCTGAACCTTCAACCCGGTATGGTCGTGAGTGGTAATGGGCGTAAAACGGTGGCAGCTGTGAAGCTTAGCAAGCTCACATATGTACCATGCTTGACACATGTGCTCAACTTTGTAGTTCAGCAGTTTCTGAAAACATGCTGTCGTCGCTGTTATCTCGTTAACCCTTTCCTCCTCGGAATGTGGTACCAGAGAGAATAAGACACAGACCAAAGGATGCGTCAATAAGCTCTGCGGTTTATTGCTAACAAAGGGATTTATATACACCCCTGAAGCAGGAAGTGGAATTACCATATATGGCAGTTAATACAACATAAACATAAAATGCTAGTTTCACTTTAAAAACTCCATTCTTGGCTTTTGGCCCTGTTTAGCTCCTAGCACAGAGCGTCTCTTCTCAGGCGGGGGGTGTATTGTACTGACTAAAATGAGGAACATCTTATCTTGTCTCCTGGTACACGTCGGTTAAAAAAGAAAACAAGGTCTCTGAACTTTAGAAAAATGCTAGCTCTAAGAAAAAATGCTGGTTCAGTGATCACATTTCCCTCCTTTTGTTCCTTCATTTGATCAATACACATCTTCATACCTCCTCTGTGTCCTAGTACATCGTTTAATACACATCAAACAAATTTTAAACACTAAATAGATGGCAAGACATATCAATAAAACCTGTAGGTCAGCTTGTATTATCCCAGTCAGCCATCCCCCTATACCTTTGAACCAATTTGCGGGGTTAAGAAAGGAGAAAGTATTTGCCCACCATGAATCTTGATTCTTCAGATTTGCCTCTTCATATAGTTTCCTTAACTTTATGACATCCTCTAGCTTATGTTTAAGGGTTAAAACACTAGAATTATCAATATAATGACAACATGCAGGTCCAATAATCTGGCACATCCCTCCTTGAGCTGCAGTCAGGTAATCTAACACGAGGGTATGTTGGTTAGTAACAATAATTAACTGGTTCTGTACTGCAAGGGACCCATTCATGATATCTAAAATATCCCATATTTGATCATCTAGGTAGTCTGTGGATTCTACCAACTTATCCCATGTCTGCGTTATCATAGGGTAGATAAATAATGCACTGAAAAATTTATTTGCTATCCTCATCTCCACTATATGTGGTCTCCCATTTGGGCGAGGTCTATTGTCTGCAGATCGTTTATGTAGTGTATGTTTTGGAATAGACAATGGATTTAATCTATCTGGAGTGATGAGATAGGTGGCTGGTGTCAATCTAGCTAGGGTGCATTTCCCGGTGACTCCTACTGGAAGCCACTTAAATGCCTTATCCCCACATACCCAATACATTGATGGTGGAAGGTTCCATATAGCTGAATGCTGTAATACTAATCGGTGTGCCAAATCTATAAACTTTGAAATATTACTCATCATACACCATCCGGGCTTTTGTCCTAGTGGGGAACAGTATCCTGCGGTAGGTTCTCCGCAGGTGGGAGTGTTCTTCTGCTACCCTTCATCTTTATTACACCTCAGGTTACCTGGTTTGTTAGCACAAGTTTCATCATTTCCATTCTCAAAGAAAACATTATTTTTCCATCTATCAGTGTGTAGGTATCGTTCTAATAGGGAAGGTTTGAAAGCATCTAAGCTTCCTGTAGTGACCCCAAAACTTATCTTTAACCCCTGTGTCGGTATTTCTCCCAAAGAGGTTATACTAGTTCTATTTCTGGGTACCCATGCCCCACCTTCAAAAAATAGATACTGTCTTGGAATTATCTGTCCTGTTAGATTTCCCTGCGACCATGGAAAATCAGTCCAACCCACTACCGGTATTCCTACCGTAGTGTTCCAAAGTTTTTGAGTGGCATTGTTGCTTAATGTATCTGAGCAGTTACCCCAAGAGTTAATCTCTTCCCACGAGACTGGGACTGCAAGAAATGGTAGACTGGTGGATGTCACTGGCGCGTGTGTACAAATCCAACAGTTTGCAACAGGTTGGTTTTGTTCTTTCAGTCCATCCACTAAAGCTAAGTGGTGTCTAATGAATCTGTTATCATCACCATCTACTCGGCTAAGTCTGTTCCAAGCATCCGTTACTGCAAGGATGCAAACAAATGTCATTAGTAGCATCATTCCTCTTCTGGAGGCTCTCCAAGGATCTTCTTACAATGCGATGCGTGGATCCAAGTTTCCTTGCCTTGTAGCTTGACTGCGGTACTTGTCGTCAGTAGAACTTGAAAAGGTCCATCAAATCTCGGATCCAGACTCTTTCTCACGTGTCTTTTAATGACTACCCAGTCTCCGGGCTGCAGGCTGTGACTCCCAGGATCCTGGTTCGGATCTGGAAGAGAACTGAAGACATTATCATGTACTTTCTTAAGTCTTTTATGCAAATCCCTTACATATGAGCTTAATACATGGTTACTCATTTCCAGTGCTTGGGGAAAGAAACATCCTAAGCTAGGCACTTTGCCAAATAGTACTTCATATGGAGAAAGTCCAGTTTTTCTATTTGGAGTGTACCTTACTGAGTATAGGGCTAATGGTAAACATTCAGGCCAAGATTTCCCTGTTTCAGCCATGGCCTTTTGAATTTTTAACTTCAATGTCCCATTTAGTCTTTCTACTTTCCCACTGCTTTGTGGGTGATATGGGGTGTGGAAAGCTTGTTGAATTCCCAGAGCTGTCAAGACTTCATTTATTATTTCACCTGTGAAATGTGTACCTCTGTCACTTTCGATCACCTCTGGTACTCCTTACCTGCACACCACCTCCGCAAGCAGCTTCTTTGCGGTTGCCGCAGCCGTAGCCTTGGCAATCGGAAAAGCCTCCGGCCAACCTGAGAATAAATCAAGACACACCAACACGTACTCCCATGACCCTAATTTTGGCAGCTGAATATAATCAATCTGCAGTCTCTGGAAAGGATAGAGGGGCCGAGGGGTGTGTTTGGGTGGAGTCTTGACTACCCTTCCCTGATTATGTGTAGCACTTACCATGCATCCCTGGATCAAACCTTCTATACAGATGGAAAAGCCTGGTGCTACCCAATGCTTCTGCATCACACTCATCACAGCAGTTTTGGACTGGTGGGTTGGCCCATGTAACATCTGGGTGACCGCAGGGTACAACGCCCTTGGAAGGCATCGACGCATCCCTCTTCCCCATACCCCATTTGCTTCATTCAGACATGCACCTTCTTTTTCCCACTTTTCTACTTTCTCCTGGCGCACCTGAGCCTGCATCTGGGATAAGGCATCCTCCGACACAAAGGGATTTTTGGGAGCGCTTACCTGGTGCATCGTTACCCCTTGGAGTGGTCTACTGGCTGCTGTTTTTGCTGCTGCATCGGCCATTGCGTTTCCTTTACTCACCTGATCAGTGCATCTGGTATGTGCTTTAACTTTTATGACAGCTACCTCTTTTGGTAATTGTAATGCATCAATTAACTGCTGGACTGCGTCAGCATTTTTAATGGGATGTCCTGCTGCCGTCAGGAATCCTCTAGATTTCCAAATTGGACCAAAATCATGAGCTATACCGAATGCGTATCTAGAATCTGTGTAGATGTTAACAATTCTACCTTCAGCTATCTTACAGGCCTCGGTCAGAGCCTTAAGTTCAGCCTCCTGGGCTGACTGATGTGGGAGCATTGGTTCTGCTTTGATTACTGCATTCAGGGAGACGATGGCATACCCGGTGTGGAAGGTACCTGAGTCATCTTGGTGGCGAGATCCATCTACAAAAAAATTCAAAATCAGCATTAAGTCTTTCAGTTTCAAACACTGTGGGTAGGCCTGCTGTTTCCTGTGCCATAAGCTGAACACAATCATGAGGAATCTCCTCTCTTGGATCTTCTTTGTACAATACCGTACCTGACCCCTCCTTTAGATCCGAGAGAGGTAACAATGTGGCAGGATTAAGTGTGGTACATCTCTGCAAAGAAACATTTGGAGGCATTAAAAGTGCACATTGCAATCGAAGGTGACGTGCAGCTGAAAGGTGTGCCGGTTGCACCTGGTTCAGTATGGTATATACATCATGAGGTGTAAGTACTGTCAATGGATGATCAAGAACGATGTCTGACGATTTGTGGAGCAATAGTCCTACAGCATGTAATGCCCGTACACAGGACGGGGTACCTCTAGCCACTGAAATAGGCTACAGGCCTTTGATTGTCACCATGTAACTGAGTCAATACTCCTGCTGCGTGTCCCTGCTGTTCATGGAGATACAGGGTGAATGGTAGTTCATAGTTGGGGGTTCCTAGCGCTGGAGCTGCCACAATCCTGTTTTTGAGAGAATAAAAACAGTCTATACCTTCAGGAGTTAGTTTAAAAGGCACAATGGTGATACAGTCATAGAGAGGCTGCATGAGGATTGACACAGCATGTATCCACTGTCTGCAGTAGGAAACCAGTCCAAGAAATGTCCTAAGAGCGGCAACATTAACAGGTATAGGAAAATTCTGTACAGCTTCTTTGCGAGCGCTGGTCAGATGTCGCGCCCCTGGTGTAATGCAATGTCCCAAAAAGATAACTGAAGATTTACAAAATTGCAGTTTATCCTTTGACGCTTTACATCCAGCTTGGTACAGAAACAACATGAGTGATATCGTTGCAGTGCGACACTGTTTCCTGGAGGGGGCACAAATCAGTAAGTCATCAACATATTATAAAAATAACATTGGCAAAATCGATAACTGTGAACCAAGCAGCATCCTGAGCTATCTGGAACAAAAGTGTATATATATATAACTTGTACCAGCCGATACATAGAGTTAAATCTCGTAGTTGAAGGGGGAAGCTGGAGTTTGAGTTTACTGTCAAGGCCACTAATAAGAAACCTAGCTGCAGAGATGCCAAAGGTGGGGGCTAGGTTTTAACTAAAACACCACTTGCTACCAGTTTCTGCAATCTCTCCTGAAATGTCCTGGTTTCTTGCATCCGTAGCACAACTTCTGTCCACCTCCTGGCACACGTCTCCCCTCCCTGCTGTTTGCAGGACGAGTACCTACAGCATGTAACCTTGCTCATCTCTTTGCTTGGGCTAAATCATGTTGTGCCCCCTGTGCTATTCTGGCTAGATCCTCTGCTTTTACTGATCTCCAATCCGGTCTACTTACTTTCACCTTATCTGTCACTTCCTTTTTCAACCCATTCATATATGCACTTGCTAGTATCCTCTCACTAGTCTTGTTTTCTGGGACAAAACCCATTTCTACCCAAGCTTTTCTTAGAGCCCAGAAATAATATTTTGGCTCTTCTTCCTTTCCCTGAACTAGTGTAACTTCCTTCTCTGCCTGTCTATCTTTACATGCTTTTTTCAACGCTTCTGTAAACATACCCCCTGCTTCTGCATCATTGACTTCTGCATTATCAGGTCCGTTCCTACCAACATAACACTTGTATGTCTCATCTATCAGTCTATCGTATCTAGCTTCATCTGCCAATTTCCCTTCTTCTAAGCGCTTGCAAATCCTGTCTAGTTGCTTTATTAGAGCCAACTGCTCTGTAGGGCTCCATGGTCTGTACATTTCTGCTGTCCGGGGGGTGCAGACAGGAGGGTAAATCAGTCATCCCTGTTTTTGTCAGTCTGTATTGTCCGTCTCCTAATTCTTTAGTATTTTCTTCTAAGTAATCACACGCACTCATCCACAGGTTCACTGTTTTCAACAGTCCTTTGTCTCTCAACCATCCATGATGTGAGTTAAAGAACCTTTTCCATTTATCACTGTTCAATTCTCCATTTTCATTCATGCCTGCTTTACACAAAACTTTGTCAATGCCTATCAAAGCTTGCTTTCACTCTCTGCGCACAACTAAATCTTTAGCAGTAACACCTTCCTTGGTGTTTTGGTTCCCCATTTTTGTATCTCCTCACCTAGAAGAGATTCTCTTGTCACTAAGACAATTTTGTCACCAAGACTCTGTCACCAAGACTCTGTCACTTAGACAATGGGCCACAAAGGTTTCTGAACCATTCCACTGCTCGCTTTCCAAGATTTGTACGCCAACCAAATAAACAATCCAATCACACCAACACCAAGACAAAACCACAACACAATCATTGGATCCATACTGTCATTTTTCAAAGGAGGAAAGGCAGGACTGACAATTAATCTGAAAGTCTACTGGTTCAAAGGGACCTGAGCCAGGAATACCTGTGATTTACCTGGAAAGCCGACCGCTCGGGGAAGAGGGAGTCCACTATACAGTGATATAGATTTTAGGTAGAATATAATAAGTATTCTTACCCCAGCGCTGTGTATATCACCAACAGAGAGCTCCGCTCATCCCACGTCTCCGGACCGGTCGGGCTTCCTCAGAATAGAATAACTCAGGTCCCTGTTCGGGCGCCAGCTGTCGTCGCTGTTATCTCGTTAACCCTTTCCTCCTCGGAATGTGGTACCAGAGAGAATAAGACACACACCAAAGGATGCGTCAATAAGCTCTGCGGTTTATTGCTAACAAAGGGATTTATATACACCCCTGAAGCAGGAAGCGGAAATACCATATATGGCAGTTAATACAACATAAACATAAAATGCTAGTTTCACTTTAAAAACTCCATTCTTGGCTTTTGGCCCTGTTTAGCTCCTAGCACAGAGCATCTCTTCTCAGGCGGGGGGGTGTATTGTACTGACTAAAATGAGGAACATCTTATCTTGTCTCCTGGTACACGTCAGCCTGTCGGTTAAAAAAGAAAACAAGGCCTCTGAACTTTAGAAAAATGCTAGCTCTAAGAAAAAATGCTGGTTCAGCGATCACAATACCCAGATTTGACAGAGCTTCTGATCAAAGTACGCCATGTCAGCACCTGTTGTGAACGCTCTCGATTGGACTTCTGAGTTGGGGCTCCCTCTGGTGGCTGCTGATAGTAATGAAGCTGCCTTGACTGACAGAGATCTTTCAGCTGGGGACGATTGGCAATCAAGGATTGAGGACTGGGGAGATTTAAGGGAGTAACCTTCCCATGATCCTTGCCAGTGATTAGTTTCTCTTCCTGGTCCCATTTGGAAGTCAGCTTGCTTCCTGCTTGTCCTGCAACTTTCAGATAAGTTTTTGCTGTTTATTTCTCTGTCATTTTTTTTGTCTATCTCAGTTTTCTGCCCTCCTGGAGTTCGTACAGTCGGGATCCCCCCACTGGGGCCTGTGCTGGCATCTATTTCTCATTTGCTATTGTTTTGTAAATTCAGTTCCCTGTTATATCAGTATCCGCTTATTTGCTACCAGTTACACCGGAGTTCTGATCTAGCGGGGGAGAGACCGTGTGGTCTCAGTGTTTTTGTATATCAGAACGTGTTAGAGTTTTTCTTAGAGTTTTTTCCGGTTTGCAGACAGTATTCTTTCCTGTCCTGTGCTATCTAGACAGATTGGGCCCCAGCATTTACTCACTCTATTTTCTGCCTGTGTTTGCATTTCATCTTGTCTCACCGCCAATATATGTTTGGGGGCTGCCTATTCCTTTGGGGGCTCTACTCCGGGGCAGTTAGCTTTCCCTTTCTGACTCTAGGCTTAGTTATCTCTCCAGCTGTGTCGAGGTGTCTAGGGCACCGTAGGCATGTCCCACGGCTGCTTCTAGTTGTGCGGTCAGTTTAGGGGTCTGCAATCCGTTAGTTACCAACTTCTCCAGTGTCTGGTTGTCTGTCTATTTTTGCTGCTGTCCTCCTCGGCTATCGAATCATAACAGAATCACCAGCCAGACTGTAAATTCTATAGTGCTCAAAAGAAGGAAAGAATAGTAAAAAAAAAATGAAAAATTTGTCAGAATTTTTTATATATTTTTTCCTCTTTTTCTCTGGGGGCTGTAGGAGGATTTTTTCTTCAATGGAAATTAAGAAGTTGTCTGATCATGTGGAGCAGCTCACAGCTGCAGTTCGGAAAATTTTCCATCTCGCTCAGTTGTCTACTGCAGAACCTAAGATCCCTATTCCTGATTTGTTTTTTGGGGATCGGTCTAAATTTTCGATGTTTTAGAATAATTGTAAATTGTTTTTTGCCTTGAAACCTAATTCCTCGGGGGACTCTGTACAGCAGGTTGAATCTCCCTGTTGCGCGGCGACCCTCAGGACTGAGCCTTTTCCCTGACACCTGAGGATCCTGTTTTGGCTAATGTGGATGCGTTTTTTCAGGCTCTGGGGTTATTGTATGATGAACCTAATGTGATTGATCAAGCTGAGAAAACCTTATTGGTGTTGAACCAGGGTCAGGAAGCGGCAGAATTATATTGTCAGAAATTCTGAAAGTGGGCAGTCCTTACTAAATTGAACGATGATGCCCTAGCGGCTCTTTTTCGGAGAGGGCTGGCAGAGACCATAAAAGATGTTATGGTGGGATTTCCTGTCCCTTCAGGGCTCAACGATTCTATGTCATTAGCCATTCAAATTGATAGACACTTGCGTGAACGTAAAACTATGCGAGAGGTGGTGTTGCCTTTCAAACAGGCCTCTGAACCCATGCAGTGTAATAGGGTTGTTTCTAGGGCTCAGCATCAAGAATTTCGGAGGAGTAATAAGTTGTGCTTCTCTTGTGGGTACGCTTCTCATACTATTTCAGTCTGCCCTAAGCGGGGAAAACATTTTGTGCTCTCATTTGTTTTGGGCAATGTACAGCCTAAATTTCTCTTGACTGTTACCTTGATCTGCTCCTTGTTCTCATTTTCTGCTCAGGCTTTTGTCGATTCAGGAGCAGCTTTGAACCTGATTGATTTCGACTTTGCCAAACGTTGTGGTTTTCTCATGGTACCCCTGCGGACTCCTATTCCTTTGTTGGGCATTGATTCTACCCCTTTGGCAGAGAATAAACCCAGTTTTAGACCCAGGTGATAATGCATGTAGCTCCGTGCCACCAAGAGAATTGTAAATTTTTGGTGTTGCATAATTTACATGACATTATTGTACTGGGTTTTCCTTGGTTGCAGACCCATAATCCTGTTATGGATTGGAAGTCGGTGTCTGTGGTCAGTTGTGGTTGTCAATGTGTTCGTGGTGACACTCCTGTTTTTGCTACCTCTCCCAGTCCCAGGATATCCCTGACTATTTGGCTGATTTTTCTGATGTGTTTAGTGAGAGTAAGTCTGCGCCCTTGCCTCCCCACAGGAGTTATGATTGCGCGATTGAGTTAGTGCCCGGTTGTAAATTTCCCAAAGGTCGGCTTTTCAATCTGTCTGTACCTGAGCATGAAGCTATGTGATCTTAAATCAAAGACTCATTGGAGAAAGGTCATATTAGGCCATCCTCTTCACCTTTAGGTGCCGGCTTTTTCTTTGTGGCCAAGAAGGATGGTTAATTGAGGCCATGCATTGACTATCGTCTCCTTAATAAGATCACTGTTAAATATCAGTATCCTTTACCCCTGATTTATTCTCCAGAGTGAAGGGTGCTAGTTGGTTTACCAAGCTTGACCTTAGGGGGCGTATAATCTTATTCGCATTAAAACACGGTGATGAATGGAAGACAGCTTTTAATTCCTCTGAGGGGCATTTTGAGTACCTAGTGATGCATTTTGGGCTCACTAATGCCCCTTCCATCTTCCAATCTTTCATGAATGATATTTTCCGGGATTTTGTGGATACGTTTCTGATTGTTTATTTGGACGATATTTTAATTTTTTCCAATGACTAGGATTCTCATGTGGAACATGTTCGGATGGTATTCCGGATTTTGAGAGAAAATGCTTTGTATGTTAAGGGATCAAAATGTCTCTTTGGCGTACAGAAAGTTTAGTTTTTGGGATTCATTTTGTCTCCGTATGCTATTGAGATAGACCCGGTCAAGGTTCAGGCCATTTGTGATTGGGTTCAAGCCCACTTCCTTGAAGGCTTTTCAGAGATTTTTGGGTTTTGCTAATTTTTACCGTAAATTTATAAGTAATTTCTTTGGTATTGTGAAACCTCTGACTGATTTGACCAAAAAAGGTTCCGATGTAGTGCATTGGTCTCCAGAGGCAGTTTCGGCGTTTCAGGAGCTTACGCGGAGATTCACTTCTGCTCCTGTTCTACGGCAACCTGTTGTCTCTCTACCATTCTAGGTGGAGATAGATGCTTCTGAGATTGGTGCAGGAGCTGTTTTGTCCCAAAGGGATCCTGTAACCTCTAAAAGTAACCCTTGTGCCTTCTCTTGAAAATTTTCCCCTGGTGAACGTCATTATGATGTGGGGAATCGGGAATTATTGGCTATGAAGTGGGCTTTTGAAGAGTAGAGACATTGGTTGGAGGGAGCCAAACATCAAGTTTTGGTCCTTACTGACCACAAGAACCTGACCTATCTCGAATCAGCCAAGCGACTGAATCCTACACAGGCCAGGTTGGCCTTGTTTTTCACGCGTTTTAATTTTGTGGTCTCCTTTCTCCCGGGCACTAAAAATGTTAAGGCGAATGCCCACTCTAGGAGTTTCTTTGCAGATTCTCCTGATGTGGCTGAGGCTGCTGCCATTCTGAAGGAGGGTGTGGTTCTTTCCGCTATCTCGCCAGATTTGAGACTGGCCCTGGAGGAATTTCAGGGAGATAAACCTGAACGTTGCCCTGCGGGAAAGTTGTATGTCCCTGACCAATGGAGGAAGAAAGTAATGTCTGAAATACATTGCTCCGCGTTGGCTGGTCATCCCGGTATTTTTGGTACCAGAGATTTGGTGAGTTGGTCCTTTTGGTGGCCTGCTCTATCTCGTGATGTCAGGAATTTTGTGCAGTCCTGTGGGACTTGTTCTCGGTCCAAACCTTGCTCTTGCTCTAGTGGAATGTTGGTGCCACTGCCTGTGCCCAGGAGGCCATGGACCCATATCTCTATGGATTTTATTTCTGACCTCCCTGTCTCTCAGAGAATGACTGTTATCTGGGTGATCTGTGATAGATTTTCCAAGATGGTCCATCTTGTGCCACTGACGAAGTTACCATCCTCTTCCGAGTTGGTGCCATTGTTTTCTTCAGCAGGTTGTTCGTTTGCATGGCATTCCGGAGAACATTGTGTCTGAGAGAGGAGTTCAATTTGTTTCCAGATTTTGAAGAGCCTTTTGTTCTAAACTGGGAATTCAGTTGTCTTTCTCCTCTGCGTTTCACCCTCAGACCAATGGGCAGACTGAGAGAGCAAACCAGACCTTGGAAACTTATTTGAGATGTTTTGTGTCTGCTGATCAAGATGACTGGGTCTCTTTTTTACCCTTGGCTGAGTTTGCTCTAAATAATAGGGCCATTTCTGCCACTTGATGTCCCCTTTTTTCTGCAATTTCGGGTTTCATCCTCGGTTTTCTTCGGGCAGGACCTTATAAGATCTTGGAGGTCCTTAATCCCATTTCTTTCCGTTTGGCTCTTCCAAGGTCGTTTAAGATTCACAACGTCTTCCTTAAGTCTTTACTGAAAAGGTTTGTTGATGGTTCCTATGGCTACGCCCCCAGAGCCTGTTTTGGTTCAGGGCAACCTGGAGTATGAGGTGTAGAAGGTATTGGATTCTCGTCTGTCTAGACGGAGACTCTAGTACTTGGTCAAGTGTAAAAGTTATGGTCAGGAGGACAATTCTTGGGTAATTGCTTCTGACATTCATGCTGAAAGATTGGTTCGCGCCTTTTACTGGGCTCATCCTGATCGGCCTGGTGGTGCAGGTGAGGGTTTGGTGACCCCTCCTCAAGGGGGGGTACTGTTGTGAACGCTCTCGATTGGACTTCTGAGTTGGGGCTCCCTCTGGTGGCTGCTGATAGTAATGAAGCTGCCTTGACTGACAGAGGTCTTTCTGCTGGGGATGATTGGCAATCAGGGATTGAGGACTGGGGAGATTTAAGGGAGTAACCTTCCCATAATCCTCGCCAAGGTTAGTTTCTCTTCCTGGTCCCATTTGGAAGTCAGCTTGCTTCCTGCTTGTCCTGCTACTTTCAGATAAGTTTTTGCTGTTTATTTCTTTGGCATTCATCTTTGTCTATCTCTGTTTTCTGCCCTCCTGGAGTTCGTACAGCCGGGTTCCCCCGCTGGGGCCTGTGCTGGCATCTGTTTCTCATTTGCTATTGTTTTGTATTTTCAGTTCCCTGTTATATCAGTATCCGCTTATTTGCTACCAGTTACACCGAAGTTCTGATCTAGCGGGGGAGAGACCGTGTGGTCTCAGTGTTTTTGTATATCAGAACGTGTTGGAGTTTTTCTTAGAGTTTTTTCCGGATTGCAGACAGTATTCTTTCCTGTCCTGTGCTATCTAGACAGATTGGGCCCCAGCATTTGCTCACTCTATTTTCTGCCTGTGTTTGTATTTCATCTTGTCTCACCGCCAATATATGTTTGGGGGCTGCCTATTCCTTTGGGGGCTCTACTCCGGGGCAGTTAGCTTTCCCCTTTATGACTCTAGGCTTAATTATCTCTCTGGCTGTGTCTAGGGCACCGTAGGCACGTCCCACGGCTGCTTCTAGTTGTGCGGTCAGTTTACGTGTCTCCAATCCGTCTAGGGCACGTCCCACGGCTGCTTCTAGTTGTGCGGTCAGTTTACGTGTCTCCAATCCGTTAGTTACCAACCTCTTCGGTGTCTGGTTGTCTGTCTGCTGCTGTCCTCCTCGGCTACCGAATCATAACAAGCACCCATTTCCGCAAGTCGGCTACATCTGCCGCTGCTCTGTCAGTGCTGCAGCAGTGCAAGTGCCAGCTCACCGACTGGTGTGCGACATCATCACACACTGGAACTCCACACTGCACATGTGGGCAAGGCTTTTTGAGCAGAAGAGGCAAGTGGTTGAGTACCAGCTCCAACATGCCTATCAGTAATCTGATCAGCATCTGCACATAGCAACTGAAGAGTGGGTATGAATGTCTGACATTTGTTTGGTTCTCCAAGACTTTGAGGAAAGAAGGTGAGCGTCAATGATTCCATAGTCAGCATAACTATCCTGCTTCTATGCATACTTAAACAGTCGCTGCTCACAATTAAACATGAAGCTTTGCATGTGGACCAGGTGGGGATGGAGGAAGAAATAACAAAGTGATTGTAGCCAGCCCAGCCTCAGCGAGGATTGGGTAATAATGAGGAGGTGGACGCTGAAGAGGAGGAACAGGAGCTGGTGGCTAGTGCAACAGAGGCTATAAGCTACACAACCTTCATCCCATCTCTACTATGTGGATGGGCTTGGGATGGGAACAAGGAGTCAGAGAGGGAGGAGATCGAGATTTGTCATCATGGTGGAGACAGCGAAGTGTTAGCTGTTTGGAGCTTGGCACATATGGCTGCCTTTATGTACCGCTGCCTTACCTGTGACCCTCGCATAACATTCATCTTGGCCAAAAAAGAGTACTGGCTGCTTACCCTGCTGGACCCACATTACAAGGAGAATTTTGCATCTCTTCTTCCTGAGGTGGAGAGGTCATCTAAAATGGTCCAATAGCATAAGAACATTGTGTAAAATATGTTGAAAAAATTTCCATCAGAAGAAGCTAGCAGCGGGTGGCAAGCAACCTTGCCCAACCAAGGAAGAGAAGCCAGTGAGACACACAGCAGAGGCAGGGGTACACTGTCAAAGGCATAGGCCAATTTCATGACAAAATACTAGCTTCCAGGGCCTGATAATCGGATATTTTTGACAAGGAGGGATGCAATAGAGATGCCAATCTCAAATTCGGCACGAACTTTGCACATGCGGATTCGAGTTCAGATTCTAGAACATTTTCCTCAAATTTGGCCAAACTTTGGTAAATTATTGCACTTCCACTTATGCTGTTGTTAGGACTTAGGCTAGGAGAGTGGTGTTGTATGATGAGCAGGGGGATTTGTGTGAGGAGAGATAAGAGCAGCATTGGACTGTTTTTCTTTTCTTTTTTTCCATATTGATCTAATGTGTGGATATTCCAGCTGCCAATCAGGGCGCAGAAACCATCCACAATGTCCAGACACAAGGGCTAGTGTCATTGGCTGCTGAGCTCACATGTCCCTCTCCATATAAAAGTGAACATGTGGCTTCAGCGCTATTTTATAAGTGTAACAGTGTTGTGAGGCTGCTGCTGCTGCAAGTAGTCAGATAGTTAGTCAAGCGGTTTATTCTCAGTTAGTTCAGATAGATTGTGTCCTGTGTCAAATTGACCTTCCAGAGTATAAATCCATAGTGCTGCTGATTCTGTGGTACAGCGACCAGTCCCCACTTCAGCATATAAATTAATAGTGCTACTGATTCTATGGTACAGCGACCAGTCGCCACTTCAGCATATGTCTTTTGTGCTAATTGCGTGATTCAGCTACCAATCCACATTTCAGCATATAAATACTTTGTGCTAATTATGTTGTCCAGCCACCAGGCCACATTTCAGCATATAAATCCTTTGTGTTAATTGTGTGGCCAAGCCACCAGTCCAGATATCAGCATCTAAATCCTTTGAGCTAATTCTGCAGTGCAGCCACATTGCTTCAGCAAATAAATGATTATTAATTTAGTGACAGGTGACTGAAAGGTCTGGTGCCTAATGTTGTGAAACAGCTGGTTAAAAGAGGGAAAGGGTACATACAACATGAGTGGGAAAAGCGGGGTCGTGGTGGAAGGGAGAATAGGGGGTATATATTACTGAAAGCTCCACTGAAAAAATACAAGCTCGCCCTATCTAAAGAAAGCAGACAACTTCTGTAACTGGACAGGCTACTCAACTACCTTTCTTTGACAGCTGCACAATGGTACACCTTAAAGATGAGGGCTAGAAAGAATGTGTGCTCCAGTGCCTGGTAAGCGCTTCATCAAGTGGCTTCTCCTCCTCTTCCTCCACCTTAACATCACACACAGTGTCCTCATAAGTGGCACCCCAATTATCCTTGTTTTGTCCCGCATCACAACTCTCTAACAGCTCAACTAACTGTGGGGTAACAAAGATGTGTGAGTCTATAGAGCTGTTCACACATTGGAGCAGACTTCTGATGTCCATGAAATACAAAGATTCACAAACTCAAGAGGAGGTGAGCATCTGAACCAATGCCCCAAATTTTTTCAGTTGGATAAAGGCCAGACAAAGTGGGTCTGCGCAGAATCCAGACCTTCGACACCAGATGTTAATCTGGGGGCAGAGGTGATCCTGATGAGTCTCAGATATCTGAGGTGCATGTGGACTGTGCTGTGCTGTCAGGGCAGGAAGAGGAGGAGGGTGACTCTCAGGGCTTGGAAAGGGAGAACAGAGAGGATGACTAAGGAGATTGTAGATCCCACTTGGTGTGAACCTAGAGGCATGCAGCTGGGTAGCTCAGCAGAGGAGGTGGAGGTGAAGGAAGACGAGGAGGTTACATTGCAGCTTCCTGCACAGACATGGAGTGATGCAACCACGACAAGCACTGAATGCTCAGCCACAACTCTGGATGGAGCAACCGGCGGTTGCGGGTTTGCAGGGGTGGCAAGTATAGCCAGCTTGGTCCTTTTAGAGATTGCAAAGGATGACCCAATTTGCATTATCTGCCAATTTTGTAAAACAAATGACTCAGTAAAGCCAAAAAATCCAATATTTGACTAATATAAGCATGAGCTGGCACATGCGAGTTCAACATGTGCTAGTCTGGGAATCTCACTGTGCTAAAATGTGGCCTTGTGGGTCTTGCCTCCCCATCAACTGCATCTACTCCTTATTCCTCCTCCGTCAACATGGCAAATGTTCTCACACAGGTCTCCGGCTGCAGAACCTCCACTTGTCTACCCTCTACAGTCGAGATGAGTGAGAGCCTTCAGCTGTTTGACTTGTCTCAGACACCGAGCACACCATATCCTTCTCAATCCACCTTAACATCTCTGTCTGCACCTCACTCAAAATTCATTAGTTTTTCATGTTCACCCTACTCCACCCTCTCTCAGCAAGGCAGCCATCCCTCCATCCCGCAGTTGTGGTGACTTAAATTTTTTTTCTCCTAAACATGTCAAAGCTAAGAGCTTGAACTTCACAATCTCCAATCTGTTGGTTGCTGAAATGCTGTCTTTCCACATGGTGGATGCATCCGCATACATCCGCATGGCCTGCATACACAATGTTAAAGATATGTACGCAGGACGCATGCAGACATAGGCGGAGCTGAATGAAAGAGGTGCGGCAGTGGGCGGGGCTTAACAGAGGAAGTATACAGCCCACCGCAGCTCTGCCCAAAGCAAATGTGAAACCAGCCTAAGTGGCAGAAACAATTTCTGTGAGTAGTTTCACACATTTTTTAGACCATCCGGCGCACCAGAGTACATGTCTGACATATAGTGAACGACTGGAGAGGATGGTTCAGAAGTTTCTCTAGCTCAATATTGATGGCATCAGTAGGGGTTTGAACCCTTTCACATTTTCATCTTCAAAAATGGAAGCGTGGTCTGAGATCACCAGTCATGCCTTGGAGGTTTTGTCTTGCTGGGCAGCCAGAACATGTCTTTTGAGCTGCTGTTTGTGTCCTGACAGATAAGCACATCCGGCTATCACCTAATAGTGTAGACTGCCTAACTGAACAAGTCAAGTGGCTCTCCAATGACTTTTGCACCCCAGTCACAGACTTGGCAGACTAGGCTATGGTGTAGCTTTCAGTGTGCTGCATTGATCTTGTGTTATTGAGGTCTGTGATTCCTTTTTCATGGCTTCTGTGGCTGCTGTTGCTACTACTACTAACAAGTGTCTTGCTGGCACAACAATTAAAAGGTGTGTCCACTGCTTTTACATTTTTTTTAAAGCATCTAATATTCCTCCTATTCCTCCTTCTTTTGCTTCCTTCTGAGTCATGACAAGCCAAATTTTTGGTAAATGGAGTGTGTTGTGTGTTGCCGGTATTCATTTTAAATTGATGCCATTTCAGTGTTGTATGCCAGTAGTTTTATGAAATGTGAAAACTGCAAGTTGGGTCTCCATCTTGTGCGTTGCCTGTAGTGGAAGAGGTTTCAGAGCACCATTGCACTATTTCTACTCTGGAAATATTGATGACAGTTTAGTGGTGTCTGTCAATAATGATTTTAAATGTGAAGATTTCAAGTTGAGTCCCTATCTGGTCAGTTGCCTGTAGAGGAAAGGGTTTCAGAGAACCAGGCTTACAGCTGTCACTCATCCACCTTTTATTGATAAATTTGTAAGCTAGAAATGCAGTGCCAGATCCTGCCTCATCCATCCATGCTGCGCCATTATAAAATTTCTACTGAGGTCAATCGATGCCACTTTTCCTGGTGTCTAACCCTAATTTTGGAAAAGTTTGGACTCCAAGTTTGGCCTCCTTCAGGTGTCTTGCCTGAATTATGGAGGGCTCTCAAAGCACCAGGCCTACACCTGTCACAGATCAATGTTTAAGAAATGCTGGTCCTAGTCCTGTCCCTGGCCATGTCCCATGCATCCATGCTGCTCAATTACACTATTTATACTCTGGGTCAATTGATGCCACTTTTCCTGGTGTCTGCCCCTAATTTGAGCTGTTTTGGCAGCTTTTGGACCCACCTGAAGGTGTTTTCTATCTGTCTGGTTTTGCCTCCCAGTGAATTTAATGGGGTTCGGATAAGTCCGTCAAACTGTTCGGAGAATATTGGGAAGTTCAAACCGAACCTTTTAAGGTCATCTCTAGTCTGAAGTACATTTCCTTGTCATATAACCCTCAAAATCTTGTTCAAAATATCAGTATTATATTGCTTATCCACAGGTTAATACATCTTCTTGGCTACATTTACTTGCTGTTTAAGCCTCCAAAAATTTGTTTCAAATTTATTGGTATTATATTGGTCACACATAGGGTATTACATTTTATTTGGTACATTTTGTTGCTATAAAAGCCTAAAAAAACTTGTTAAAAATGTACTGTTATTACAATGCTCACCTATTGACTATTCAGTGGTCTGGAGTATATTTTGATGATATATAAGCCTCAAAACCTTGTTCAAAAAGTATCAGTATTACATTGTTCACACATAGGTTATTACTAGGGATGAGCTTTCCGATATTGCAATATTGGAAATCGGCCCCATATTTGCTATATCGGAATTCCGATTTCCGATTCCGATATTTTTTTCACATCGGAAATCGGATATCCCATAATCCTTCAGCCTCTGAGCACTCCGTGGAGCCAATCAGGAGCTGAAGAATTCCTGACAACATTGCGTAACTCCCCTAAGCTTGGTAGGAGGCGTCCAAACTTGCTAGCTAGGGGCTGCGCTGCGATTGGCTGGCTGGATGGTGTGATCAGGCAGTATAAAAGGCTGCGCCTGCCATTTTAGCCTCACTCTACTGTGAAAGCAGATAGGGATAGGTTGCTGTTGGAGATAGGGAGAGATCTCAAATCTAATAGTGAAATTTCCGTTCTGAATCCATCAATAGAGATGAAGGCATGGAGTAAGGGACGTCCCCATGGCGGCCGCGGAAGAGGTGCATCAGCAGCTAGACATAGCGCACATCCAGAGCAAGCAGCAGGCCCAGCACCTATTTTCACCCTGCAGCAGTCATTTATACGCAGCTTTCTAGGAGCACAGGGCCATAGGCTGATAAGAGAGGACCAAGTAGAAACCGTTGTTGGTTTGATGGCAGCTGAGGCATCCACCTCAATGAGCGCAGCATCCTCACAGGACCTCTCCACCACATCGGGTCAGGTAACTGAAGAGCAGCACCCATCTGCTTCTTCATCGCCCACTAAATTGCCCAGACATTCAGAAGGCCAGGAGCCAACCTTAATCCTCTTCTCAGAATCTGTTGGCTTGGAATCTGTGTGCCAGTCAGACAGCATTCCTGCAGCTGAAGAAGAGGTAGTGTGCACAGATGCGCAACCACTGTGTGCGTCTGAGGAAGAAGTGGAGGGTGGGCCAGTGCCCACAGTGATCAGACCCCAGTCAGCAGATGATGATGAAACTCAGCTGCCAGTTTCTGCTGATGAAAGTGTATTGGATGACGAGGTCCTTGACCCATCATGGCATGTTGAGGGGCAGCAAGCAAGTAGGGATAGCTCAGAGAAAGAGCTTGCAGGTGTGGCGCAGGGTGGCCGTCCACGTGGGAGAGGAATAGGGAAAAATTTGTTGTCTGCTCCCTCAACTTCAGCACCCGTTAGGAGCAGGGCTCTTTTAAAGAGCACAAGAGGTGCGCCCAAGAGTTGTGGTGCATGGACCTTTTTCGACCAAGATGCAGATGACGTTAAAGTAGTCAGATGCAAGCTGTGTCGACAAACTGTGCGGAGAGGGAAGAACGTCAGCAACCTTAATTCCACCAATATGTTGATGCATGTCAGGAAGAGGCACCCTGTGGAGTGGCAGCATCACACCCAAGATGATTCACCACCTGCAGCTGGTCCCCCACCTTCCATCTTTTCAGCCACCTCTTCCTCCAGCTCGCAAACAGCTGCTCCCGCTTCCTCGCCAGAATACCAGGGTGCATCTGCAGGCAGTGTTGTACGGCGGCACACTGTCTGTGCTTCATCAGCATCAGCATCCCAATCGCTGGCATCCTCACACTTCCCATCCAGTGTGCAGCCATCTGTCACACAGGTGTGGGAGAAAAGGCGCCCGTACTCGGCAAACCACCCACGAGCACAGGGCATGAATTCTCGCATTGCCAAAATGCTTGCAGTGGAAATGCTACCATTCTGGTTGGTGAGCAAGCCAGCCTTTATCGATATGTTGGGGTTTGCAATCCCACAATACAGCATTCCCAGCTACTTCTACTTCAGCAGGCAAGCCGTCCCCGCACTGCAACAGTATGTGGAGCATAAAATTAAGCATGCGCTACAAAATGCAGTTAGTAGTAAGGTCCACCTGACCACCGACGCGTGGACCAGTCTGCATGGCCAGGGACGCTACATTTCCATCACCGCCCATTGGGTAAATGTAGTTGAGCCTGGAACTGAAGTAGACAGTGCAAGTGTGTGGGTCCTGCCAACTCCACGGATTGCAGGCCTCTCCTCCGTACAAATTGACTCCTCCTCATACTCCTCGTTAGACTCGCTTGCACCCAGACGTACCACAACAACCGATTTCAGCACTGCATCGGCCAAATATCAACAGGCCGTGTTGAAGTTGGTTTATCTGGGTAATGTTAGCCACACCGCAACCGAGCTGTGGAACATGCTCAAGGAGCAGAGCGACATGTGGCTTGCGCCGCTCAACCTCCAGCCAGGTATGGTGGTGTGTGTCAACGGCCGAAACCTGGTCGCGGCTCTGGGCCTAGGTGGTTTGACTCACATTCCATGCCTTTCCCATGTCCTAAACTTGGTGGTGCAGAGTTTCCTTAGGAACTATCCTGACCTTGAGGAGCTGCTGCACAAGTCAGATACGAGTGCTCTCATTTGTGGCGTACAAGCATGGCTGCATCGCGCCTTACAGCCATGCAGCGCAGATTGGGCCTGCACAAGCACCGCATCATTGTTGACCTCCCCACCAGGTGGAATTTGACTTTGCATATGCTGCGGAGGTTGTGTGAGCAGCAACCTGCAATTATGGAGTTGCAGCTGCAGCAGGCGCAAGTAGGCGACACACATCTCCCCCCTCCCACTTTACAACCACAGAGTGGGCAACCATGAAGGACATATGCACCATTTTGAAGTGCTTCGAGGACTCCACTCTAATGGTGAGCGCAGATGCTGCCCTACTCAGCCTGACTATTCCCCTTATATGCCTTATAGAATCATCACTTAAAGGACTGAGGGATGAGGTTTCTCAGGAGGAGTATGATGAGACACTTGCACCAACCAGGCAATCTTCATCGGCCCGGTAGGTACAAAGCTCTGTGAGTGCCTTACAAAGGTCCAGGCAGGAAACAGCAAGCAAGGAGGATGAGGAGGACTATGAGGATGAGCTAGAGGAGGTAAGTACACAGCACTCTACTAGTAGTCACCAGATAGAGCGTGGATGGGGTGATGCAGATCAGCCAGAGCACATTCCTCCAGTTGGTGACAGCGATGCATGGCCAGTTGGCAGCCTTCAGCACATGAGTGACTTCATGCTGCAGTGTCTGAGAAAAGACCCACGCATGGCTCGTATTCTCCACACAAATGACTACTGGGTGGACACCCTCTTAGATCCACGTTACTGGGACAGCCTTGAAAGCCTAATTACACTGTTGAACAGGGCGCCTAAAATGCAGGAGTACCAAGAAGCACTGGTTAATTCATTCATGTACTCTTTTCCACCGCATAGCAGTGATGCGCGTGCACTAGCAGGCACCTCAGTGCGTCCTCGGCCCAGCGGAATCCGTTCAGAAGCTGGTAGCAGAAGCAGTACATCTGCTACTGACAGGTTCAGTATACCCAACCTGTTCCAACAGTTTCTGAACCCGCAAACAGTTCGGGCACCATCAGCACAGACAGTGCAACGCACTAGAAAGCAACGTTACCGTGACATTGTGGCACAATACTTCAGTCAGTGGGCTTCAGGATGGATCTGCCCCCTTCAAGTTTTGGGTCTCCAAGTTGGATACTTGGCCCGAGATTAGCCAGTATGCCTTGGAGGTCCTGGCTTGTCCTGGTGCCAGTGTGATTTCTGAACGCGTCTTTAGTGCAGCTGGCAATGTACTAACAGACCTACGTACCAGACTATCCGCTGCAAATGTGGACCGGCTTACATTCCTAAAAATGAACCAGGCCTGGATTTCTGGTGACTTTTGCTGCCCTGGGCCACAGTACACAGGTTACATGCATGGTTGGTAGCAGTATGCATGCTCTGTCATGTGCCTATGTTGCACACAGCGTAATCTGTTATGCCCGTGCTCTGGCCTCTACTTGGTAGCACCTGATTCGGTGACTGACTCTTTCACCTCATACTGTTTTCCATTGGCTTTAGTACCGCCAGCTAGTGCCCTTTTCTGTGACTGCCACTTTCTCAGCATGCCGTGTTTCTGGGCTCTAGTACTGCCAGCTAGTGCCCATTTCCGTGACTGCCACTTTCACAGCATGCTGTGTTTCTGGGCAACAGTACCGCCAGCTGTACCTCGTTAGATAAAAGTGGAAATAAAGGACAACAGATGCCAAACACCGATAAGCAGAAGCACAAGAGGCGGGATCCAGCCACGCCGGCTGTTTCGTGGCAGTGAAGTGCGGACACAGGTGCCTCCCCCAAAGGTTAAACCGAGTTCCAGCATCGCCAGCATGTTCTCGGGAGTGCCCAAGGGCACGGGTACCTCCTGCTCCAAACCGTGTTTTGACAATGCTCGCTCTAACTCTAACCCTTACCCTACTAACCATAAACCCTAACCCTACTACAACTAATCCTAACCCAAAAAAAATACCGCTGTTAAGAAGATGGCGACCAGTTTTCCTGCTACAGTTTTGGCTCTGTGCATTTTTCAAGTGATTTTTTTGCTCCTCTGCCTCTGCATACTCCTTCCCCATTATCCTGAGGTGTTTCCCCTCCATTTTATCCATTATATAGCACTGTAGTGGTCATTTTGTAATTCCAATTTTTTTCTCCCATTGACTTGCATTGATATCGGAAATCAGAAATTCCGATATCCGATATTTTTCCAATATCGGAAATCGGAATTCCGATACGATTTCGGGCAATATCGCTCATCCCTAGTTATTACATCTTCTTGAGTACATTTCACTTCTATAAAAGCTTCAAAAGACTTGTTCAAAAATGTATTGCTATTATAATGCTCACATAAAGATTATTCCATGGTCTGAAGTACATTTCGTTGGTATATAGCCCTCAAAATATTTGTTCAAAATTTATCAGTATAATATATCAAATCCATAGGGTATCACATCTTCTAGGTTACATTTTGTTGCTATATAAGCCTCCAAAAACTTGCTCCAAAAATTTGTTCCAAATTTATCAGTATCATTTTTCTCACCCATAGGGTATTACATCTTCCTGGGTATATTTTGTTGCTATAAAAGCCACAAAAAACTTGTTAAAAATGTATAGTTAAGTTATTATATTGTGCATCCATAGGGTACTCATCTTTTCAGGTACATTTTATTGGTATATAAGCCTCACAAAAATTGTTCAAAATGTATCAGTATTATATTGCTCACCCATAGGTTTTTACATTTTCTTGGGTACATATAGTTGCAAACTTATCTGTATTATATTGCTCACACATAGGGTATTTCATCTTCTTGGGTATATTTTGTTGCTATAAAAACCTCAAAAAAATGTTCAAAATGTATTGGTATTATATTGCTCGCCCATAGGGTATTACATCTTCTTGGGGCCATTTCATTAGTATGTTGCTATAAAAGCCTCAAAAAACTTGTTCAAAAATGTAATGCTATTATGAGGCTCACCTATAGACCATTCTCTGATGTAGAGTAAATTTCATTTGTATATAACCCTCAAAAAAACTTGTTCAAAATTTTTCAGTTTCAAATCACTGACCCGTAGGATATTACATCGTCTTTGGTATATTTCATTGCTAGAAAAGCCTAAAAAAACTTGTTCAAATACTTAACGCTATTATGATGCTTACCTATGGACTATTTCGTGGTCTGGAGAATATTTCGCTAGTATGTAACCCTTAAAAATCTTGTTCAAAATTGATCGTTTTATGTTGCTCACCCATATGGTATTACATGTTCTTGGGCACATTTAGTTGCTATATAAGCCTCCAAAAACCTGTTCCAAATGTATCAGTATTATATTGCTCATGCATACGGTATTACATCTTGTTGTGATACATTTCGTTGGTATATAACCCTCAAAAAACTTGTTAAAAAATTTAGGCTGTGTGCACACATTGCAGATTTGGTACTTTTTTGTTGCGTTTTTTCTGGAAACCTGAAGCAAAACCTGATTCCAGAAACGTGAATGAGAAACCTGAAGTGTCAAGTAGACTTTGAGTATTTTTGACTTGCAGATTTGGTGCAGAATATAATTTGCAGGATGTCAATTCTCTGTGCATTTTTGCCCTGCGTTATTAACATTCACTTCACTCAAATCATTTAAAAACACAGGCAAAAAAGCACCAAAAAGTGCGTTTTTGCAGCTGCGTTTTTCCTGCCTAGAGGTACAGAAATGTGCATGAGGCCTTCCTTTATGTCTAATACAGGGTGTGTCTGAGTCCCTAATTTTTAGTAGTTCTAGCTTCATTCATAAATAACACTGAAATTTCCTATTTTTTAATAAAATAAATATTTTTGGTTTACTTAAAATATATATATTTTTTTTACATCCTTTTGATATTTTGCCTTATATACAAGTCAATATGCAGGAAAAATGTTTTTTTTAAATTTTTTTCCTGTTATAAGCAATTTCTCGTCGGTTTGGATTGTTTTATTGTCAGTCCTTAACCTGGAGTAAAAGTGTGACACCATTGTCAGCAGCGGTCCTGGAGTCAGAGATGCTTCCAGGGGTCTTCTCAATGATGTTGTTTTTCCATCCAGCACTTTTCCCATTCATTTGAACATTTTCACTAGACCCCAGACCTCTTTGTAGGGTCTGCAGTAAAAAAAAGCTCAGCTTTCCCATTGACTCCCATTTTACTCATTACTCGAAACGTAATTCGAGTGTTAGGAATTGCTTGGTTCAAGCAACGAGCACCAGAGCTTTTTAGTGCTCGCTCATCTCCAGTTACCACATATACAAATTTATATAAAAACAAGGTGATCTTCTCTATTGCAATGAACACCAAATTTTAATCTTGCAAAACGTGAGTGCAGTGCTATCTTCTCCATATCAATTTGAAGATGTACTGCATTGTGACATCACAATGTCCATTGCCAGAGATACTAAGCTGGTGATGCACACATACACAGAGGGAAATGCTAGAAGTGTTCTTCATGAGAGAATCTGAAAGCATCCCAATTTTTACAGAACCATGCCATGTTCTAGTTTCTTTTGCTACTTTGAGGAACATGCATGATCTATACATGTCACAAGGGTCTGTGAATCTTCCTGACTTCCTTCAGTTTGAGCACATCAAGGACGAATTAGATGATTTGAGTGCCCAAATGCATTCAGTGTGGCAGGATATTTCTCCTTGTTAGTATAAAAAGGCGTGTAAGTGCATGTATTTCTGCGTGCAGCACTCATACGCAATACTGAATAAATTGAGATGATTTTAATATTTTTTGGGCTGTTTTCTATGAAGCCTTGAATTGTATTGCCTTAAAAAATTCCTTTTTCAAGAGAAATCTAATATTCAGCAATGTTGTCTGCTTGTATATAAAATATTTCTTAATATTTAATAACTGGAATAAAGTCTTCGAGTGATTTGTACACTAACCTCCTTGTATGTAGTGAGTAGCTATGTGACTGGATTACATTATCAAGTCACACATTGACATTTCCAGTTCTTGAAATGTTTTCATGCATTGACTTAAAATAATAAATGTGTTGCATGAAATTTTGTGTAATATTGCTTACATCATTAACTGCATTCATTTTTTCAAGAACCATGAAGATTAGCTGCAAGATCTGCAAAATTAATGCTTCAGTACATTTACTATGCACTTATGGGTCTAGGATCTGAATTATTTTATATGATCAATCAGTTCTGTTTCAAAATGACAGCTGAAAGAGACGATAGGATTTTAGGATGACGTTCAAAGTACTCATCATCATAGGACTGAGGTCTAAGAGAGGAGACAAGTGGCGCCAGGCAGGATTCACCTGTCAGGGGAGAAGTAGCTTCACTAACAAGATATGAAATAAAAGAGACACTAGAGGAATACTGGCTGAATTGCTTAGTCACCAAAGTTCATTTTGTAAATACTATTAAGAATTTGGAGCAGTAAGGTCAGAAACGAATCCATGAAAGATGCAAACACATAGTTTCTTTGCAAATCACAAAATACAGCTGAAATGTTAAATCAATTAACATTGGGGTTATTTTACACTTAGACTAATGTGATTTCCTAATTTATTAAAATCTAATAAATAGCGAATCATGACTTAGAAATGTTTACTATTAAAATGGTTATCGGAAAAGATAAACTGCAGTGACACCATAAGAAATATTGCTTTAACAGAGGCAGCATGAACAGTTGGCAGAGTAGGCAGCTACCTATCGGATGATGTGCCTCAGTGAAATAATTCTGCAAACGTGGTATGATGATTAGGGTTGGCCGAACAAGTGCAATTTCAAGTTCTGGTACTTGACCCCAATTTTCGGTTTCGGTACCAAAACTTGAACCAGAACCCAAACCCCATTGAAAACAATGGAGACCTGAACTTTTGAGCTGGAAAATTCTCTCTTCCCCCCCCCCCGAACTCCGAACATTGCAATGGACAGCCGGGAGAAGTCTGTGTTCGGCATTTAGCACGGGACACTAATTGTCCAGTATGAACCCCGAACGGGTTGAAAAATTCAATTTAGTGCATTGTAGAATGAAAGATGGTCGTCACAGGATTAGGCTTTTAGATTTTATATACATTATTCAATCAACGCTTTTCTATAAAATAGTTAAGCTAATCAAAGATGTACCTCATCAGCCCTAGAATAAGAAATACATATAAGTAAGAGTCACCAACTTGATGGTTTATTTTTTCTGGACGGCTTATCAAAAAATCACGGACAGACATTATTTATTATGTAGACATTGAAAAACCATAATAAACCATTATGATTATGAGTGATACCTGTCTACAGCCCCTAATTCCGATACAAAGACATCAGCTGTTTTCACTGTAAACTGTAAAAGGATGATCATTGCAAATAAAATAATCTGTATAAATTTTATTTCATTTATGTCTAGCCTACACTGCTATACTATGTTTTTTGTCCTATTGTCATGGACAAGCAATTATCCACTGAATGTTAAAGAGGTTCTCCATTACAATTGTAGTATCTATCAAAATTCCACAAACATTTTTCTATTATTATTATTTATTTAAATAGCATCATTGATTCCATGGTGCTGTACATGAGAAGGGGTTACATACAAATTACAGGGATCACTTACAGTAAACAAACTAACAATGACAGACTGATACTGATACAGAGGGGAGAGGACCCTGCCCTTTCGGGCTTACATTCTACAGGATGGTGGGAAAGGAGACAGTAGGTTGGGGTTTGCAGCAGTTCCCGTGTTGGTTGAGGCGATATCTCTGGTAGTGGTGCGGAGGTAGCAGGGTCATTGCAGGCTGTAGGCTTCCTGAAGAGGTGGGTTTTCAGGTTCTGTCTGAAGGATCCAAATGTGGTTGATAGTTGGACGCGTTCGGGCAAAGAATTCCAGAGGATGGGGATATTCGGGAGAAGTCTTGGAGGCGGTTGGGTGAGGAGCGAATAAGTGTGGAGGAGAGAAGGAGGTCTTGGGAGGACCGGAGATTATGTGAGGGAAGATATCGGGAGATTAGTTCAGAGACATATCGGGGAGACAGGTTATAGATGGCCTTGTAGGTCAGTATTAGAAATTTGAACTGGATACGCTGAGGGAATGGGAGCCAGTGAAGAGATTTTCAGAGGGGAGAAGGGGAGGAGAGAGATGAATTAGTCGGGCAGCAGACTTAAGGATGGACTGGAGAGGTGCGAGGGTGTTAGCAGGGAGGCCACAGAAAAGAATGTTGCAGTAGTCTAGGCGGAAGATAATGAGGGCATGCACAATCATTTTAGTAGATTGAGGGTTGAAGAAAGGAAGTATTCTGGAAATATATTTGATCTGAAGGCAACAGGAGGTAGAAAGAGCTTGGATGTGCATTATTTCCATAAACCCTAAATATACAAGTATCTTGTTCAGTTTCACTTTTTTTTTTACAGCTTGTCATTTTTGGTCCACAGAGTTCCTGTTTTGATCCATCACTTCTGCTCCCACTGATTCGACTCCATACTGCCTATGATTCCTACTATTAGTTGAACAGGCATGCTATCCAGTAGAAAGAATTCCAACTGTAACTCCTCCATTGAAGTATTGTGACTTGTATGATATTCTACAAAGGAAAGTGCTGCAGCAAAGTTGCTGTCTGAGGCTTCATGAGTGCTCATCAAGTACTATTACACTAGATCTGTGGCTAAGGAGATGCTCTGAGTCTCCAGCACATATGCTCAGAAATGGGTACGGCAAGTAAGTGGATTGAGCCCTTCCTGCAAGGAAAGTCACAAGTGTGGGGCGATAGGTACACATCCAGCACCCAGAAATAGGGTGGTCATATTGTACTTCAAAGGAAGAAAAAAGCATTAAGAATGCAACATTTACTTATTAACCTCACTTATACAACAATTTACACACATTATCGGCACTGTTTCCATTGGGGCTCATAATCTAAATTCAGCATGTTTTTGGAGTGTGGAAAGAAATCGGAGAACTCGGGAAAAACCCACAAAAACATGGGAAGAACATATAAACTCCTTGCAGATGTTGTCCTTGATGGGCTTTGAATCCAGGTCTCCAGCACTGCAGTGCACTGCTAACCACTGAGCCACCGTGCTGCCCATGCACATGACATGCTGTGCATCTTGCATTCAAAGGTAGTTTTGGTAATAAAATCTGTTAGAAAAATATTTATTTGGTGGGGTTTGGAGGCATGGGAGCAAGTTAAAAAGTAGTTGACAACCCCTTTAACTCTTTTGGGGCCAGGTTATTTTTCTTTTTTTTTTTCTCCCTTTATTCCAAGACCCAAAGCTTTCCTTTTACATCAACACAGTTATAATCTGGGTTTGTAGTTTGCATTTAGTCCAATATGATAAAAATAAAAAGTTTTGATATAATTTTTTGTGGAGAAATGTGAAGACAAAAAATTCATTTTTTTAAAGTGGTTTACCTTAAGGTTATTAAATTTTAAATTTTCCTTCATCAGACTTTTATGAATGTTGCAATGCCAAATATGTTTGTTATTTTTTTAACTTTGAATTGGGAAAAGGGATGATTTAAATGTTTATATTCATTTTCATTTTTTTAACCTTTTAAAAAAAAAATTGTTATTGTTTTTCACTTACGGTAATTTTTTATTTCCCTAGATATTCACTTGTACTATATGCATTACTATGTTTATATGTTCTATATAATCAAATTGCTGATGGTCCTATGAATCCCATCATAGCTGTGCTACATAGGATGACCAAGATGGAAGTGACTTGGACCTTAAGAGACCTCAGGGCAACCTATCAGCACCCAGTTACATTATTGCAGGTGATTGGATGCTAGTGTATGGAATGTGTGCACACCGGCAATGGAACCATTTAATATATGTAGTCAATAGACACTGATACCCAGTCTTAAAGAATAATAAATCCAGTTAGGGTCTTTTTCTGTGTATCTATTTAAAAAAGAGCATCGCAATGGCTACATAGTGGGGAAAATAAGTACCGTATATACTCATGTATAAGCCGACCAGTGCATAAGCCGACCCCCCTAATTTTGCCACAAAAAAACTGGGAAAACTTATTGACTCGCGTATAAGCCTAGGGTGAAAAATGATTATGCCCCCATATGATGCTCCCCAGATTATGCACCCATATGCTGCACAGATTATGCCCAATATGCTTCACAGATTATGCCTCCATATGCTCCAGATTATGCCCAATATGCTTCAGAGATTATGCCCCCCTATGCTCCAGATTATGCCCTCATATATTCCACAAATTATACCCCATATGCTCCACAGATTATGCCCCCATATGATCCACAGATTATGCCCCTATATGCTCCAGATTATGCCCCCATATGTTCCACAGATTATGCCCCATGTGCTCCCATATACTCCAGATTATGCCCCATATGTTCCACAGATTATGTCCCCATATGCTCCATATTATGCCCCCATATGTTCCACAATTTATGCCCCATATGCTCCAGATTATGCCCCATATGTTCCACAGCTTATGCCCCCATATGCTCCAGATTATGCCCCCATATGCTCCAGATTATGCCCCCATATGCTGCACAATTATGCCCCATATGCCCCATAGTATAGGCCTCATATGCTGCTGCTGCTGCAAAAAAAAAAATGACATACTCACCTCTTGTCGCTGGGGGCCAGGTGCCGGAGTCCTGAGCAGGCGGTGACAGCGGCACACTATGGGGGACAGGTGCCGGTGTCACCGCTCGCTCAGGACCTCGGCACCTGAGATATTTACCTGTCCTCTCTCCACCACTGCGAACTGCTCCCTCGGTCTGACTCCTCTGGCTGTGAATGATCTGGCAGGGGGCGGGGCGTGCACTAACGACGTCATCGCGCCCTCTGCCTGATCATTCACAGCCAGAGGAGTCAGACCGAGGGAGCAGCGCAGCGATGGAACGGGACAGGTAAATATCGCTATACTCACCCCTCTGCCGGTGCGGTCCCTGCAGCCTCTCCTCTTCTCCCGGAGTTCTCCGCAGCGCTTCAATCCTGCAGCGGTCACGTGGTACCGCTCATTAAAGTCTTGAATATGTGCATATTCATGACTTTAATGAGCGGTGCCATTTGACCGCTGCAGGAAGGATCCGGAGATCATGGGAGAAGCAGGGGGGCTGCAGAGACCGTGCCGGCGCAGGGGTGAGTATGATCCGACACCCCCGCTCCCCCTCCCCCGCTGTCCCCCGTATATGACCCGCGTATAAGCCGAGAGGGGGACTTTCAGCCCTAAAAAATGGGCTTAAAATCTTGGCTTATACATGGGTATATACGGTACTTGATACTCTGCCGATTTTGTAAGTTTTCCCAACTACAAAGAATGGAGAGCTCTGTAATATTTATGGTAGGTGCACTTCAAGTGTGAGGGAAAGAATCTAACAATAAAAACCAGAGAATCACATTATATGATTTTTAAATAATTAAATTGCATTCTATTGCATGAAACAAGTATTTGATCACTTACCAACCAGCAAGAATTCTGGCTCTCACGGACCTGTTAATTTTTCTTTAAGAAGCCCTCCTACTCTGCACTCATTACCTGTAATAATTGCACATGTTTGAACTTCAAGCAGCTTGATGAGAAGGCAACAGCTTTTGGCACAATTAGGAAATTAAAGAAATGCAAGATGACTGTCAATCTTCCTCGGTCTGGGGTTCCATGCAAAATCTTGCCTCGTGGTGTAAAGATGCTTCTTAGAAAGGTCAGGAATCAGCCCAGAACTACACGGGATTAACTGGTCAATGACCTGAATAGAGCTAGGACCACAGTCTCAAACATTACCATTAGTAACACACTATGTCATCATGGAAGAAGCAAGGGAGAAGGTCATGTGATCAGAGGAGATCAAAATAGAGCTTTTTGGTATCAACTCTGCTCGTCATGTTTCGATGAAAAAAAAGGATGATACATCCCCAAGAACACTGTCCTATCTGTGAAGCATAGTGGCGGAAACATCATACTTTGGGGGCGCTATTCTGAAAAGGAGAAAAGACATCTGCACTTTATTGAAGGGAGAATGGATGCGGTCATATAGATTTTGGTCAAACAACTTCCTTCCCTCAGTAAGAGCATTGAAGATGGGTTGTGGCTGGTCCAGGGCAACTAAGGAATGGCTCCTTAATAAGCATTTCAAGATCCTGGAGTGGCCTAGCCAGTCTCCAGACATGAACCCAATAGAAAATCTTTGAAGGGAGCTGAAACTCAATTTTGCCCAGCAACAGTCCTGAAACTTGATAGATCTTGAGATCTATATGGAGGAGTGGACCAAAATCCCTGCTGCAGTGTGTGCAAACTTGGTCAAGAATTACTAGACACATCTAATCTTTGTAATTGCAAACAAAGTTTTCTGAACTAAATATTAAGTTCTATTTTTTTACTGTATCAAATACTTATTTCATGCAATAAAATGCAAATTAATCATGTAAAAATAATTTGATTTCCTAGATTTTTTTAAGATTCAGTCTCACTGTTGATTTTTACATATGATAAAAATTACAGACCTCTTTATCCTTTGTAGTTGGGAAAACTTGCAAAATCGGTAGTGCATCAAATACTTATTTCGCCCACTGTAACAACAGATTAAATGTTTTATAGCTACAGTATATGAGCAAGAACTGAACTTTTAGAAAGTATTCTACAGTCATTTTGCTTTGGGTTTTTAACCCCTTCCTGACATGCTCCGTACTAGTACTGCTCTGCGGGAACTGCTTTCCCGCAAACAGTGGTACAGGTTCGGTGCACTGATCATGTTGCCTCACACTGAGCACCGCGGCGATTGGATGTTGCTGTCAGCTGTATGTGACAGCTGACACCCCGCAGCAACCCCCACAATCAGTGCTAGTACCGATTGCAGGAATTTAACCCCTCTGATGCTGCTGTCAGTACTGACAGTGACATAGTGGGGCATCACGTTATCCTGATGGTCTCCATGGAGACCCCTGGCCCCAAGATGGCCACTTGGTCCTTCGGGTTCCTGCAAGGAAGGAGTCGTGTCAGTGCCTGCTCAGAGCTGAGACACCTCCTCCCTACCTGTCAAATCCTCGTCTAATGCCCTACAGTGCAGATGCATTGCCGAACATCAGATCAGTGATTTCATATTATACAGTAATGTCTCATACTGGGACAATATAAAAAAAATATTAAAAGAAAAATTTTTCCAATAAATACATTTATTTATGTAATTAAAAAAATAAACAATAAAAGTACATATATTTGGTATTGCTGCGTCTGTAATGACCCGCTCTATAAAACTGTCCCACTAGTTAACCCCTTCAGTGAACACCATAAAAAATAAATAAAAAACAAGGCAAAAAACAATGCTTTATCATACTGCCGAACAAAAAGTGCAATAAAGCACAATTAAAAAGACGAATGTTACAAAAAATGGTACAGCTGAAAATGTCATCTTGTCCTGCTTAAAACAAGCAGCCATATAGCTCTATCAGCAGAAAATTAAAAAAAGTTATAGCTCTCAGAATAAAGCAATGAAAAAATAATTATTTTTTCTATAAAATAGTTTTTGTGGAAAAGCATCAAAATATAAAAAAAGATATAAAGTTGGTATCGCTGTAATCGCACTGACCTGAAAAATAAAGCTGCCTTACCAAATTTATTACATGCAGAATGGTATTAAAAAAAACAAAAAGAAATTCATGAATTGCTTGCTTTTATTTATTCTGTCTCCCAAAAATCGGAATAGATAGCAATCAAAAAATGTCATGTGCCCGAAAATGCTGCCAATAATAACGTCAGCTCGTCCCGCAAAAATCAAGTCATGGCATGACTGTCAGATGAATTATGGAAAAATTATAGCTCTCAAAATATGGTGATGCAAAAACTAGTTTTCACAATAAAAAGCGTTTTTTAGTGTGTGACAGCAACCAAACATAATAACCCAATATAAATCTGGTATCGCTGTAATCGCACCAACCCAAAGAATAAAGTTGCCTAATCACTTATACCACATGAGGAATGGCTTAAAAAATAAAGCCAATTCTTCACATGCTGTTGATTTTTTCTTTCTGCCTCCCGAAGATTGCAGTAAGGCTTGGCGCACATTTATCCTGCGCTCTGCGCTGAGCGCTTACAGCAGGGTTTCTGTGTAAATCTCTGAAATACGTGATTCAGACAGAACCCCCATCGGAAGATTCCCTATAATGAGGCAGATGGAGGTACTGTGGATGGCGTGTGATCTGTGATCCGGTGGTGTCAGTCTTTTTAGGATTGCATAAAAGTGCCATCGGTCACAGTTTTGTGCACATCTGAAAAGAAGGACACCACTGAACAGAGGCAAGACGGAGTCCAGAGAAACTCTGCTGCCTCATTATAGTGAATGGATCCCTCAGTGGTTTCATCTGTCACGTCACTTGGAAATTTAGATGGAAACCCCGATGTAAGTGCTTAGCGTAGAACGTGTGATAAATGTGATCATAAATGCTTTGTAAAATGTTCCAATAAAAGCTTCAACTCAATCCACAAAAAAGCAAGTCCCCACTCAGGTCTGTCATCTGTTAACGGAAATATAGGGGCTTCGATTTTAATGGTAGCACAAAGGCTCTGGAAAAGCAAAATGGCTCCTTGTCCCCCCAGAAGAAATTCAGCAAATATTCCGCTTCCAAATCCCCTTCCTTCTAAGCTGCAGTGTGCCTAAACCACATTTAGTGCCGACATGTTTGGCTTTTCTGTAGTGATGAGAGCCCACCTCATTTACAGGTGCGTGTCTACAGAAGCATGAGCTCTGCATAATGTACTGGGTCACTACAACAGCAGTTTGCAATTTTCACTCAGCAAAATCCACTGCTGCCTGTTTCTGGACAACACCCATGTAGTCAAAATCGCCACTACATTTGTAGATAAATTCCCAAAGGGTTATAATTTTCAAAATGGGGTCACTTGAGGGGGATTCTGCTTTTCTAGCACTTAGGGGCTCTTTATATGGAATCCGCAAACTATTATAGGAAAATCTGCATTCAAGAAGACAAATAGCGATCCGTCCCTCCTGAGTCTTTCCGTATGGCTAAGTAGTACTGAACAGCCACATATGGGCTATTGCCACGTTAGGTAGAAATTGTGGGAAAAATGTTGGTGCCATTTTTACCCATTTCCCAGTGTCAAAATGTAAAACTTGGAGCTAACACACAATCTTGGTGGTAAAAATGTAAATTATTTTATCTTCACTGCTCAATGGTAAAAAAGCCGGTGACAGACCTGTGGTGTCAATGTAATCACTACACCCCTACATGAATTCATTGAGAGGTTTAGTTTGTAAAATGGGGTCACATTTGGGGGTTATGCTGTGTTGACACCTCAGGGGCTATTCAAATGTCACATGGCACCCTCAAACAAGTGCAGCAAAATCTTCACTGTAATATGGCTTTCTTCCCTTCTGAGCTTTGCACTGTGCCTCAAAAGTAGTTTTCGACGACATATGGGCTGTTGGTGAATGCAGGAGAAATTGTCCAACAAATTTTGGGGTCCGTTTTTTTCTTTTACCCTTGTGAAAATACAAAATTTGGAGCTAAAAAAGATTTTTTCGGGAAATATGTGATTTTTTTTATTTTCACGGCTTAACATTATATACTTCTGTGAAGCACCTGTGTTTTCAAGGTGCTCAATAAACATCTATATAAGTGCCTTAAGGGGTCTAGTTTCCAATATGGTGTCACTTGTGGGGGGTTTCCCTTGTTTAACCACATCAGGGGTTCGTCAAACACGACATGGCATCCTCTAATTCTTCCAGAAAATTTTACATTCAAAAAGTCAAATGGTGCTCCTTCCCTTCCAAGCCCTGCCATGCACCCAAACAGTAGAGTTCACCCACTTATGGGGTATTGTCATGCTCAGGAGAAATTGCACAACAAATTGAATGGTCCATTTTCTCTTGTTACCCTTGATAAAGTAAAAAAAATAGTTCTAAAGCAAAAATTTTGTGAAAGAAAAGTAAATATTTTTTTCCTTCCACATTCCAAAAATTTCTGTGAAGCACTTGAAGGGTTATTAAACTTCATGTATGTGATTTTGAGTACCTTGAGGGGTGCAGTTTTTAGAATGGTGTCACTTTTGGGTATTTTCTGTCATATAGGCCCCTCAAAGTAACTTCAAAGGTGAGGTGGTCCCTAAAAAAAAGGTTTTGCAAATTTTGTTGTAAAATGAGAAATCGCTTGACAACTTTTAACCCTTATAACTTCCTAACAAAAAAATTATGTTTCAAAAATTGTGCTGATGTAAAGTAGACATGTGGGAAATGTTATTTTCTTACTATTTTGTGTGATATGATTCCCTGATTTAATGGCATAAAGGTTAAATGTTTGAAAATTGCACAATTTTCAAAATTTTAGGCAAATTTCCATTTTTTTCATGCAAGTCATATCAAAGAAATTTTACCTCTGTCATGAAGTACAATATGTCATGAGAAAACAGTCTCAGAATCAGTGGGATTCATTGAAGTGTTCTAGAGTTATGACCTCATAAATTGACAGTGGTCAGAATTGTAAAAATTGGCCTGGTCAGGTAGATGAAAACAGGCTTTGGGGCTAAGGGGTTAATGTAAGTAAACCAGTGACAATGAAAACAGTCTCTTCAAACCATACTATGGATCTGCCTCTATTTTTTTTTTATCTTTGTGTTGTTTTTTCCTTTAACCCCTCTCTGACATTAGACGTACTATCCCGTCCATAAAACCCGTGCCATTCTGACCATGGACGGGATAGTACGTCATAGGCGATTAGCTGCGCTCCCTCCGGGAGCGCAGCTAATCGCCGCCGGGTGTCAGCTGATTATCACAGCTGACACCCGTGACTGTGTGTCAGGAGCGGTCACGGACCGCTCCCGGCACATTAACCCCTTGCACACCGCGATCAAACATGATCGCGGTGTACTGGGGGCACAGGGGAGGATCGCGCAGGGTGGGGGCTCCCTGCGCGCCCCCCTGAGACCCTCAGAGCAGCGCGATGTGATCGCGCTGCTCTGAGGGCTTCCTCCCTCCCAGGACCCGGATCCAAGATGGCGCTGGGGTCCTGGAGGGAGGCGGCTTCCTCAGTGCCTGCCGAGAGCAGGCATGAGGAAGCGTCCTGCACTGCCTGTCACATCGCTGGTGTGACAGAGTGCTGTGCACACTGTCACACCAGCGATCTGATGAAATACAGTGATGTCCCACCCTGGGACAAAGAAAAAGTAAAAAAAAGTAAAAATAAACATGTATAAAAAAAAATCCAAAAAAAAAAAAAAAAAAAAAAAAATATTCCCCAATAAATTCATTACTTATTGTAAATAAAAAAAATAAAACAATAAAAGTACACATATATGGTATCGCCACGTCCGTAACGACCCCCCTATGAAACTGTCCCACTAGTTAACCCCTTTTGTGAACCCCTTAAAAAATAAAAAATAAAAACGAAGCAAAAAATCAGTGCTTTATCATCATACCACTGAACAAAAAGTGGAATAACACGCGATCAAAAATACGGATATAAATAATCATGGTACCGCTGAAAACGTCATCTTGTCCCGCAAAAAACAAGCCATCACACAGCATCATCAGCAAAAAATAAAAAAGTTATAGCTCGCAGAATAAAGCGATGCAAAAATAATTATTTTTTATATAAAATTGTTTTTATTCTATAAAAGCGCCAAAACATAAAAAAATTATATAAGTGAGGTATCGCCATAATCGTACTGACCCGAAGAATAAAACTGCTTTATCGATTTTACCACAAGCGGAACAATAAAAACGCCTCACCCAAAAGAAATTCATGAATTGCTGATTTTTGTTCATTCTAACCCCAAAAATCGAAATAAAAAGCGATCAAAAAATGTCACGTGCTCAAAAATGGTACCAATAAAAGCGTAACCTCGTCCCGCAAAAATTAAGACCTCACATGACATTGTGGGCCAAAATATGCAAAAATTATAGCTCTCAAAATGTGGCGATGCAAAAAACTACTTTTTGCAATAAAAAGCGTCTTTTAGCGTGACAGCTGCCAATCATAAAAACTGCTATAAATAGTAAATCAAACCCCCTTTATCACCCCCTTAGTAAGGGAAAAATAATAAAATTAAAAAAATGTATTTATTTCCATTTTCCCATTAGGGTTAGGGTTAGGGTTTCGGCTAAAGTTAGGGTTAGGGTTGGCGCTAAAGTTAGGATTAGGGTTAGAGTTAGGATTAGGGTTAGGGTTGGGATTAGGGTTGGGACTAGGGTTAGGGTGTGTGTTGGGGTTAGGGTTGGAGTTAGAATTGGGGGGTTTCCGCTGTTTAGGCACATCAGGGGCTCTCCAAATGTGACATGGCGTCTGATCTCCATTCCAGCCAATTCTGCGTTGAAAAAGTCAAACGGTGTTCCTTCACTTCTGAGCTCTGCCATGCGTCCAAACAGTAGTTTATCCCCACATATGGGGTATCAGCGTACTCTGGACCCCAAGAGTTATTGTGAAATTTGTCCTATTTCTTCTGTTACCCTTGGGAAAATAAAAAACTGGGGGCGAAAATATTATTTTTGTAAAAAAAATAAGATTTTTTTGTTTTTACGGCTGTACATTATAAACTTCTGTGAAGCACTTGGGGCTTCATAGCGCTCACCACACATCTAAATAAGTTCCTTGTGGGGTCTATTTTCCAAAATGGGGTCACTTGTTGGGGATTTCCACTGTTTAGGCGCATCAGGGGCTCTCCAAATGCGACATGACGCCCCCAGACCATTCCATCAAAGTCTGCAATCCAAAACGTCACTACTTCCCTTTCCGAGCCCTGACATGCGCCCATACAGTAGTTTTCTCCCACATATTGGGTATCAGCGTACTCAGGACAAATTGGACAACAACTTTTGGGGTCCAATTTCTCCTGTTACCCTTGTGAAAATAAAATATTGGGGGCGAAAAAATCATTTTTGTAAAAAAAAAAAGGATTTTTTATTTTTACGGCTGTGCGTTATAAACTTCTGTGAAGCACTTCGGGGTTCAAAGTGCTCACCACACATCTAGGTAAGTTCCTTGTGGGGTCTATTTTCCAAAATGGGGTCACTTGTGGGGGGTTTCCACTGTTTAGGCGCATCAGGGGCTCTCCAAATGCGACATGACGCCCCCAGACCATTCCATCAAAGTCTGCAATCCAAAACGTCACTACTTCCCTTTCCGAGCCCTGACATGCGCCCATACAGTAGTTTTCTCCCACATATTGGGTATCAGCGTACTCAGGACAAATTGGACAACAACTTTTGGGGTCCAATTTCTCCTGTTACCCTTGTGAAAATAAAATATTGGGGGCGAAAAAATCATTTTTGTAAAAAAAAAAAGGATTTTTTATTTTTACGGCTGTGCGTTATAAACTTCTGTGAAGCACTTCGGGGTTCAAAGTGCTCACCACACATCTAGATAAGTTCCTTGTGGGGTCTATTTTCCAAAATGGGGTCACTTGTGGGGGGTTTCCACTGTTTAGGCGTATCAGGGGCTCTCCAAATGCGACATGACGCCCCCAGACCATTCCATCAAAGTCTGCAATCCAAAACGTCACTACTTCCCTTCCGAGCCCTGACGTGCACCCATACAGTAGTTTTCTCCTACATATTGGGTATCAGCGTACTCAGGACAAATTGGACAACAACTTTTGGGTTCCAATTTCTTCTGTTACCCTTGTGAAAATAAAACATTGGGGGCGAAAAAATCATTTTTGTAAAAAAAAAAAAAGGATTTTTTATTTTAAGGCTGTACGTTATAAATTTTAGTGAAACACCTGGGGGTTCAAAGTTCTCACCACACATCTAGATAAGTTCCTTGAGGGGTCTAGTTTCCAAAATGGTGTCATTTGTGGGGGGTTTCCACTGTTTAGGCAGATCAGGAGCTCTCCAAACACGACATGGCGTCCAGCCAATTCTGCGTTGAAAAAGTGAGACGGCGCTCCTTCCCTTCCAAACTCTGCCATGCACCCAAACAGTGGTATACCCCCACATATGGGGTATCAGTGTACTCAGGACAAATTGCACAAGAACTTTTGGAGTCTTGTTACCCTTGGAAAAATAAAAATTCGGGTGAAAAGATCATTTTTGTGGAAAAAATATGATTTTTAAATTTTACGGCTCTACGTTATAAACTTGTGTGAAGCACTTGAGGGTTCAAATTGCTCACCAAAGATCTAAATAAGTTCCTTAGGGGGTCTAGTTTCCCAAATGGGGTCATTTGTGGGGGGTTTCCACTGTTTAGGCACATCAGGGGCTCTCCAAATGCAACATGGCATCCAATCTCAATTCCAGCCAATTTTGGTTGGAAAAAGTCAAATGGTGCTCCTTCCCTTCCGAGCTCTGCCGTGCGCCCAAACAGTGGTTCCCCCCCACATATGGGGCATCAGCGTACTCAGGACAAATTGGACAACAACTTATGTGGTCCAATTTCTCCTGATACCCTTGGGAAAATAAAAAATTAGTGACTAAAAGATAATTTTTGTGGGAAAAAAATAGGATTTTTTATTTTCATGCCCGGGCATTATAAACTTGTGTGAAGCACTTGGGGGTTCAAAGTGCTCACCAAAGATCTAGATAAGTTCCTTAGGGGTCTAGTTTCCAAAATGGGGTCACTTGTGGGGGATTTCCACTGTTTAGGCTCATCTGGGGCACTGCAAACGGAACATGACCCCCATCAACGTCTGCATTCCAAAACGTTACTACTTCCTTTCCAAGCCCTGCCGTGCGCCCAAACAGTTTTCCACCCCACATATGGGGTATCAGCATACTCAGGACAAATTGGACAACAACTTTTAGGGTCCAATTTCCTTGGGAAAATTCAAAAATTTAGGACTAAAAAATCATTTTTGTGGAATTTTTTTTTTTTTTTTTTTCACACCCAGGCATCATAAACTTTTGTGAAACACTTGGGGGTTCAAAAGTGCTCACAACAGATCTAGATAAGTACCTTAGGGGGTCTAGTTTCCAAAATGGTGTCACTTGTGGGGGGTTTCCACTGTTTAGGCGCATCAGAGGTTCTCCAAGCGCGACATGGCGTCCAATCTCAACTCCAGCCAATTTTAGTTTGAAAAAGTCAAACGGCGCTCCTTCCCTTACGAGCTCTGCCGTGTGCCCAAACAGTGGTTTTCCCCCACATATGGGGTATTGGCGTACTCAGGAGAAATTGCATAACAACCTTATCTGTCCATTTTCTCCTTTTACCCTTGTGAAAATAAAAAAAAAGTTTGTGAAAGATCATTTTTGTGGCTAAAAAGTTAAATATTCATTTTTTCCTTCCACGTTGCTTTAGTTCCTGTGAAGCACCTGAAGGGTTAATAAACTTCTTGAATGTGGTTTTGAGAACCTTGAGGGGTGCAGTTTTTAGAATGGTGTTACTTTTGGGTATTTTCTGTCATGTAGACCCCTCAAAGTGACTTCAAATGTGAGGTGGTCCCTAAAAAAAATGGCTTTGTAAATTTTGTTGTAAAAATGAGAAATCGCTGGTCAACTTTTAACCCTTATAACTTCCTAACAAAAAAAAATTTTGATTCCAAAATTGTGCTGATGTAAAGTAGACATGTGGGAAATGTTATTTCTTAACTATTTTGTGTTACATATTTCTCTGTTTTAAGGGAATAAAAATTCAAAGTTTGAAAATTGCTAGATTTTCAAAATTTTCGCCATATTTGCGTTTTTTTCAAAAATAAACGCAAGTTATATGGAAGAAATTTTACCACTAACATGAAGTACAATATGTCACGAGAAAACATCTCAGAATCGCGAAGATCCGTTGAAGCGTTCCAGAGTTATAACCTCATAAAGAGACAGTGGTCAGAATTGTAAAAATTGGCCCGGTCATTAACGTGCAAACCACCCTTGGGGGTGAAGGGGTTAAAGGTTTAAAAAAATTGTTTTTTTTTCCCCATTTTCGGCAGTCATATTTAAATCTATGGAGCTGTGAGGGGGATTTTTTTCTTTTTGCATGGCATATTGTATTTTCTTATATAATGCTTTGCTGTTAACTCCAGAAATTCCATCATTACACTCTGACAGCAGCATTAACATGCACAGTCAAAGGGAGGTGCTATTTTGTGTACAAATCACTTCCCTCCCTCACCACCCCGCTGTGAAGCAGTTGGCGGGTGCTGATGAATTTCCATGTAACTGGGGACCCGCTGAAGGCCTATGACTGTCATCTCAGTACTCTTGTGAAGCCTAGGCTGGGCTTTATAAAAGATTATCAGTTTCACTAATACCACTACTGTGATATTGCAGAATAAAGAAGTGAACAAATGATTGCAGGTAAATTTATGCTACTCTCTTAAACAGTCATTAATTGAAAAATGCTTCATAAACAACATTACTACTGTCCCCTTTGAGGCTCACAAGTTGAAATCCCTATCAGTATGTCTTTGGAATGCGAGGGAAAATGGAGTACTTGTAGTAAACCAGTGCCATTATCGGGAGAACATACAAAGTCCTTGCAGATGTTGTCTTTGGTGGGATTTGAACCCAGGATGCCAGTGTTTTAAGACTACTGTGCTAACCAATAAGTCACCCTGCCTCCAACAGGACTGAAAAACAGAAATGTAAACGGGTGTTCCCGTACCCCTAGTGCAGGGCATTGCAGTAGCTTAGGTATCCATGATTACGACCACTAATAGCTATCTAACTGTCACTACATGAGTGGTTATAACCAAGAATACATAAGCTATTGCAATGCCCTGCACATGACATAGCGAATCAGAAGAACTATGATATATTTCTAATTGGAGATGTTAGCTATTATTATTATTCCACCTACTACATATTGGGATAGGATCTTGGAGATGTTAATACCCTTTTAAAAATGTTTTTAAAAAAATAAACTGAAATAAAAAAAATATAAAAATTTACATCAGTTACACATTTCCCCCTTTAGGAAAACAAAATAAAATAATAAACATAGATGTGGCAATGCCTAATGTTGAATAATATATCAAAATAGAAAATCATTAAACTCATACTGTAAACATCATAGAAAAAAAAGTGAAAAAAAATGAAAATTCAGGAAACAGATTTTTAGGAGCCATGCCTTCCTCAAAAATGCAACAAAAAACAATAAAAACATCTGATGTAATTTAATCTTATTATCAGAAACATCAACTTCCACTCACAAAGCAAGTCATAAATGAGCTGTATCAAAACAAAAAAGGAAGCTCAAAATGCCTTTTCTGTTTTTGATTTCTGAATTTTTTTCACTCATCAAAAAATGTACAATTTTAGCATTACAGTAATCTCACTAACATGAAGAATTATGTTGACAGCTCATTTCTACTGCTCAACAAATACCACAAAAACAAGACAAAAAAACTATTCTTTTCTTATTTTCCCAGTACATTGAATGATAAAATTAATGATGTCATTCAAAACTACAACCTGACTGACAAAAAAAGCCCTTATTTGAGAAAATTTGGAAGAGAGGAATGAAAAAATGAAATTGCAAGTATGGAAAATCTCCAGATAAAGAATGAGTAATATAGCAATTTTAAAATGGCAATAACATTAAAAACTTATTGCATTATTGGAAATATTTTTAACAAGATAACATTAAGACTATAGATACATTTTCCAATAAGAATAAATTGCTGAATTGTGGTTGACTTGTCAAAACTGACTATGTGAAGCTATAGGGTCACCAGATTAATTTAATTGCTGGGCTGCATAGTAGGAGGCTTCTCTAAACATACCTTCCTGGCCTAAAGTTGATTTTTTATTACTGAAAAAATTGACATCAAATACATATGAAAATGGGGCTGCAATCACGTCATAGGTAGGACGATTCCTGGCTAACATATGGGACCCTGACTTGGTGCATGCCTAGCTTCATTTATATAATGATTGATAGTGAATTTTCTCAAGGATGGAAAATTAATATATAGATAAGAAATATTTTTCAACTGTTCTTTTACAATGTCCACTACTTTTATAATGATGACCTATCCTTACGATAGGTCATCAATGTCTGATCGTCCAAGATCCAATGCCAGGCACCCCCACCAATCAGCTATTATTGGAGTTGGCAGGGGCAGAAGCCAACTGGAATTAATGACATGCCAACCTGCTCCATCTACTTATAGTGGCCGCCACCGGGTGCTACACATCCGCCATCTATTGATTCGAATAGGAGGCAGATGTGTACAACCCAGGGCCGTATTTAGAGTTTATGCTGCCCTAGACACTTTTCGTTCTGCCTCCCCATTGGTGAGTATGACTAATGCAGACACTGTCGTCAGTGACTTAGGCTACTTGCACATCAGCGATTTTTGCCATTCACGGCAGATCCGGCAGTAGTTCCGCATCTGCCACGTAACGGATCACTTATGGCAACACAATCTAAACATCCTATTTGTATGTCTTTTGAGTGTGGTAGGAAACTACTGTCTTTGAAAGAGCTACATGGGCATACACATAGATCCGGCCTCATTCATTCCCTATGCGACTTGCAGACATGTGCGACACTTGCGGTTTTGACGCGATCCCGCAAATACGATACTTGCAACGGAAAAAAAAAGCGCTACTAGCAGTGTTTTTTTGTCTCACCGCAAGTGCCGCACATGTTTGCAAGTCCCATAGGGAATGAATGAGGCCGAATCTATGTGTGTGCCCATGTAGCTCTTTCAAAGACAGTGGTTTCCTACCACACTCAAAAGACATACAAATAGGATGTTTAGATTGTGAGCCCCAATGGGGACAGTGTTGATGATGTATGTAAAGTGCTGTGGAGTTAATAGCACAATATCAGTGAAAAATATTTCTTAAAATTAAAGGGCAATCCCGGGGTCTGAGGACTTTTTTGTTTGAGGGCAAGAGTCTCTGAGTGTTGTTGCTGCCCGTTCCGTCTTTCCCCTTTTTACACTGCAGTGTGGAAGAAACATTTAATGGTTAAAAGCAAAAAGCTGGTGCGTGTACAAAATAACAGAAAAATTCCCCCCATGTCCAGAACATTGGGCTTACAGATTCCCGCGGGAAGATATCTTTGGGGACGTTTTTCCAAGTTCAGGAAAAGCTGCGGGTTTTGGGGGCCCCGAGAAAAAGCCCAGAGTCCAAATGCAAGTCCCGATGTTCAGAATAGTGGGGGGGATGCTATGAAACCCATATCCACTATGCGTACAAAGATCAGGTGGAGACCTGGTAAATGCTCATGTGGGGTCTTTCTAGACCGCAGCAGTCATTTTTTCGTGGGAGTCATTCGACCAAGAAAAAAACACCGTCCTATGTAAGGATCGGGGATTCAACCGGTTTCAAAGAACACATGTGGAAACACGGCATGCAAAAACCCGGGAAAGCTTTGGACGGAGCTGTGTCTTTGCAGCTTTCCCCGAACGTGGAAGCTAGCCTTGGGTATTTGGGACAGGCTGCAGATTCGTTGCAGAAGTTTCCGTAAAATCCACATCTTTGGCAGAAAA
>JARQOD010000001.1:203518580-203652382 GCA_033576555.1 Oophaga sylvatica | reverse complement strand
TTCAGTGTTTTGGAAGAATGCCCAATTTAGTTCAATGTGGGGATTCAATGATCCTTTTGTACAACATTACCAAAGCTGAATAGATTAAAGTAAGAGCTCAGTGATTTGGCAGAATTCCCAGTCTCAAATAAGTGGGGCTAAATAGAATGCAAAGCAACAAATCTTTGGTCTAAATTATTTTCAGGCTTTTTATACAATATTAGAGACATGTCAAGATCTTTGAATGAAACTGTGTGTTCTGCCTAATAGTATCATTCTGTATGGCTCTTATGCTTCCTATAGCATCCCTTAACGACAGTATTAGAGTAAAAAAGAATCATGGTGGCCTTTGTTGTAGATATTATAGAAACTACATATATCTTATTCAAAAGTAGACTTGAGCTGATATTATTGAACTGAGAAAAATCAAGCAATTGATAAATAAGTAATAACTAGCTGAAGTTAAGAAATAAATGTGTTTATGACAGTTCAAAAGAAATTCTGCAGTGTACATATTACAGAATATCTAGACTATTAATTTGAGTGGAATATTATTCCCTTGAATTTTACAAAACTTGAGATAAACTAAAATATGAATTTTTGGTAATTCTCTATTTGTGAATACAGCACAATGATGGCCAGCTGCATGGCAAAGCTCCGGCCATAGGTTAAAAAAAGAAAATAAAGCTGGCGTCTTGTACTCTCTTCCTCCTCTTTTTGCCTTTACCCATTGTATGCATCCTCTACAGGCCTTCTTCACTCTATGCCAGGGCTTCTAATGTAGGCCAATAAAGTCACTGTGCTATTGTAAAGCATGCTGTCATATCATGTGCAACGCCGACCCTGCATGCTTCCTTGCCTTCCTCCCAGTTGGGAAGCCTTTAAACTCACCGTTCCGACCACCCAATCACATCACCTGCTTCATATGCCGTGTCACAGGACCTGTGCATGCCACGCAGGTCTTCTGGAAGCACACTTAGGGTGCACTGTTGTGAACGTTTTGGAGACGACTTCGGAGCTGAAGCTCCCTCTGGTGGTTCCTGAGGGTATTGAACCTATGTTGAATACCAAGAGTCTTACACCTGCAGATAACGAGTGGTTGTCAGGTGGTACTGACTGGCCTGATATAAGTGAGCTGACCTCCCATGATCCTCGCCAGTGATCAATTGTGCTTCCTGGTCTAGGTTGGAATTCAGCTTGCTTTCCTGTTGTCTCCTGCTTGCTTTCAGATAAGTTTCTTTCAGTTTTTTTTTACTGTGGTTTGAATTCCTTGCTTTTTGCTGCACTGCTTTTTGTCTTCAGCCGGGTCCCCTTTGGGGGCTTTGGCTGGTCTCCGTTCGTTTTTTGTATTTGTTCATTTGCTCAGTTCTTGTGATATTTTACTGCTGGGTAGCTACGTGTCCACACCAGAGATCTGATATAGGTGGTCGAGACCGTGTGGTCTCAGAGTTTTTTGGATTCAGAAGTGTTGGAGTTTTTCCTAGGGTTTTTCTGGGTTGCAGACAGTATTCTCTCCTGTGCTGTCCTATCTAGACAGTTTTGGGCCCCAGCGTTTGCTCAATCTATTTTCTGTCTGTGTTCGTATTTTCATCTTGTCTAACCGCCATTACATGTTTGGGGGCTTCCTACTCTTTTGGGGTCTACTTCGGGGCAGTTAGCTTTCCTCTTTCCATCTTCAGGGACAGCTATCTCTCCGGCTGTGCCGAGGCGTCTAGGACCACTGTAGGTACGCTCCACCGCTGCTTCTAGTTGTGCGGTTAGTTTAGGGGTCTGCAACCTATTAGTTTCCAACCTCTCTGGTGTTAGACTGCCTATGCGGTTTTTTGCTCCTGCCTCCTCAGCTACCAAAACATAACAGCGCACGCGTTCATGCTCCCTGACTCTTGAAGTGACAGTGCGCTTGCACCTGATGTGTCCCCAGCCAATAGATCACTTAGTACTTAAAGCACCTTCACCTGTTGTAAGATGCCTGAGCAACTTTAGTACATTGTCAGTTTGCACTTTCTTCCTTGTTTTTAGGTTTCTGAGTCCGTCCTGCCTGAACCTTATCCTGTACCATCCTGTCTGAACATGTTCATGTATCTGACCTGCCAGTACTTAGTCTCAAACCTGGAATTGCCTTCTAAGGTCCTGTCTTATATCCAGAAGCTACACAGTCTGAACCTGTACCAGTGGCCATCATATCTTCTATACTGAAGCCACACCGTCTGAACTCATACCAATGACTGTCTTGTCTTCTATCCAAAAGCAGGGTGATTCACTCTCTACTTTACCTGGAAAAATTGCTGTAACTTCTAAAAGAGGCAATGTATTGTACTAAAATTTGGACTGTACATACCTTGATTCATGAGAACTGATGTTTTAAAGCAGGTGTTGAAAATGTTCACTGTTCGCATCCAAACATGCACTGAAGTTGATTCAGCCTGTAATTTGATTTTCCATTTTTATTTTGAGTATCATTCCAAATTTTGATATTAATTTTGATATACAATGATAATTTACCATATATTCGGACTATAAGATGCATCGGATGATAAGATGCAACTAGGTTTTAGAGGAGGAAATTAGAAAAACAATTGAAGCAAAAAATATGGTCAATTCTGGACTAATATCCACTATCCTGGCATATCTGGTCCCCTCATCCCCATCCTGGTATGCATGGCCTCCTCATCTCTATCCTGATACGCATTGCCCCTTCATCCCTATCCTGGTGTGCATGGTCCCCTCATCCCTATCCTGGTGTGCATGGCCCCCTCATCCCTTCCATGGGATGCATGGCATCTTCATCCCTATCCTGGTAAGCATAGCCTCAACATCCCTATCCTGGAATGCATGGCCTCCTCATCCCTATTCTGCAGGGCCCCCATCTCCATCCTGGCATACATGGCCCCATCCTTATCCTTGTATGATTGACCACATCCCCATCATGGTATGTATGGCACCCATCAGAAAAACATAAAAAACCATAAACCATTATACTTGCCTTCCTGCACTCCCTCGCAACATCTTGTTCTGAGGGAGTGCAGGAACTATGTGCGTGGAGAGCAGTGAGAATTTATTGCTCTTTAATAGCGGACAGGCTGCTAGCCGCAGCATCTTCCCTCAGCTGCCGGCTTTCGCATCTCCCTGCTAATAAAGGGAATGAATGTTCACTGCATTCCATGCCATAGGAGTGGCGAGCAGTGAATATTCATTCCCTTAAGTAGCGGGGACATACAAAAGCCTGGCAGCTGCAGGAAGCCGGTTACTGCAGCTAACAGCGTGTCCGCTATTAAACAGAAATGAATATTCACTGCTTTCCACTCCCATAGATGAGGAATACATTGAATATTCATTTCTCTTTAGCATCGGGGAGAGGAGTTAGCCGCAGCCACCGGCTCCTGCCTCCCGTGACCCACTCATCCACCACTGTCACTCCCCCACCTCCAAATCCACAACCGGGGCAGGTACATCAGGACTATAAGACACACCCCCCATTTTCCTCCACATTTCTGGAGGAAAAAAGCGCTTCTTATAGTCCGGAAAATATGGTATGTTTTATTGTTCTCAACTAGCGATGAGCGAGTATACTCGTTGCTCGGGGTTTATCGAGCATGCTCTGGTATCCTCCAAGTATTTTGGCATCCTCGGAGACTTAGTTTCTGTCAACGCAGCTGCATGATTTGTGGCTGCTGGACAGCCTGAACACATGTGAGGAATGCCTGTTTGTTAGGGAATCCCCATATGTATTCAGGCTGTCTAGCAGTAGCAAATTATGTAGCTGCGTCGACAGAAACTAAATCTCTAAGCACGCCAAAATACTCGGAGGACACGCGAGCATGCTCGGGAAAACCCAAGCCACAAGTATACTTGCTCATCACTATTCTCAAAGCATCCTTCCACTATTTAATGAATAAAGATTTGCAACTGGAATATTTTGTTCACTGATATCTAGGATGTGGCATTTAAGTGTTCCCTTTATTGCTTGAGCAGTGTGTGTATATATACAGTACAGACCAAAAGTTTGGACACACCTTCTCATTCAAAGATTTTTCTGTATTTTCATGGCTATGAAAATTGTAGGATCACACTGAAGGCATCAAAACTATGAATTAACACATGTGGAATTATACATTACACTTTACAAAAAAGTGTGATACAGCTATAATAATAATAATCTTTATTTTTATATAGCGCTAACATATTCCGCAGCGCTTTACAGTTTGCACACATTATCGTCGCTATCCCCAATGGGGCTCACAATCTAGATTCCCTATCAGTATGTTTTTGGAGTGTGGGAGGAAACCGGAGTACCCGGAGGAAACCCACGCAAACACGGGGAGAACATACAAACTCCTTGCAGATGTTGTCCTTGGTGGGATTCGAACCCAGAACTCCAGTGCTGCAAGGCTGCTGTGCTATCCACTGAGCCACCGTGCCTGAAAATATGTCTTATATTCTAGGTTCTTGAAAGTAGCCACCTTTTGCTTTGATTACTGCTTTGCATGCAGAAAAGGTGAACGGATGGATTCTACATGCCTGGTTCCCACCGTGAAGCATGGAGGAGGAGGTGTGATGGTGTGGTGGTGATTTGCTGGTGACACTGTTGGGGATTTATTCAAAATTAAAGGCATAGTGAACCAGAATGGCTACTACAGCATCTTGCAGCAGCATGCTATTCCATTCGGTTTGCGTTTAGTTGGACCATCATTTATTTTTCAACAGGACAATGACCCCAAACACACCTGCAGACTGTGTAAGGGCTATTTGACCAAGAAGGAGAGTGTTGGGGTGCTACGCCAGATGACCTGGCCTCCACAGTCACCAGACCTGAACCCAATCGAAATTGTTTGGGGTGAGCTGGACCGCTCACCGCTTCAATTTTGAATAAATCCCCAACAGTGTCACCAGCAAAGCACCCCCACACCATCACACCACCTTCTCCATGCTTCAGAGTGGGAACTAGGCATGTAGAGTCCAGCGATTCACCTTTTCTGTGTGAAAAGCAGTAATCAAAGCAAAAGGTGGCTACTTTGAAGAACCTAGAATATAAGACATATTTTCAGTTGTTTCACACTTTTTTTTAAAGTGTAATGTATAATTCCACATGTGTTAATTTATAGTTTTGATGCCTTCAGTGTGATTCTACAATTTTCATAGTCATGAAAATACAGAAAAATATTTTAATGAGAAGATGTGTCCAAACTTTTGGTCCGTACTGTATATATAAATATATATATATACATACAGCTCTGGCAAAAATTAAGAGACCACTGCACAGTTTTATAAAAATCAGCTTATGATTCCATTCCATTCTAGTGTCAGTTGAATTCCAACCAGAGTGCACCTTATTCTACTTAATGTGCTTCTGATTAGGTGATCACCTGAACCAAATCTTATTTAACGAAGGAAAGTATAAAAAACACTGCTGTGGTGTTCACAATTTTCTTGCAATAGGACAAGCTGGATGGCAAAACAAGTGCTAGTAATATCCCAAAACTAATACTAATGAAAAAATAAATTTTAACCATGCCAAAGGAGTTGAAAAGAAAAGTCTTGAGTGAGGAAAAGAAGGGCTCAATTCTGGCTTTACCAGCAAAGGGAACAGTGAGCATCATGTTGCCTCCATCCTTAAAATTTCTAAGACGGTAGTCCATTACAACAGGGTCAAGCAGCAGACATTGGGGACAACAAAGCTACAGACCGGCAGAGGGCAAAAACAACTCTCCACTGAACGGGATGACCGTCATCTTATTTGAATGTCACTCAGCAAACACAGGATGACATCAAGTGACCTACAAAAGGAATGGCAAATGAGAGCTAGCGTGATTTGCACGGCAAGAACAGTTCGTAACAGGCTCCTAGAGGCAGGGCTCAAGTCATGTAAACCTAGAAAAAAGCCTTTCGTCAATGAGAAACAAAGGAGAGCAAGGCTGAAGTTTGCCAAAGACCATAAGGATTGGACCATAGAGGACTGGAGTAAGGTAATCTTCTTTGATGAGCCGAATTTTCAGCTTTGCCCAACTAATGGTTAGACGGAGACCTGGAGAGGCATACAAGCCACTGTGTCTTTCACCCACTGTGAAATTTAGTGGAGGATCGGTGATGATCTGGATATGCTTCAGCAAGGCTGGAATTGGGCAGGTTAATCTTTGCAAAGAACATATGAACCAAGCCGCATACAAAGTTATCCTGGAAAACAGTTGATTCCTTCTGCTCAGGCAATGTTCCCCAACTCTGAGGACTGTTTTTTCCAGCAGGACAATGCACCATGCCACACAGCTAGGTCAATCAATGTGTGGATGAAGGACCAGCACATCAAATCGCTGTCATGGCCAGCCCATTCTCAAGACCTGAACCCCATTGACAACCTCTGGAATGTAATCAAGGGGAAGATGGATAGTCACAAAACATCAAACAAAGAAGAACTGCTTAAAGGGAACCTGTCAGCTCGTTTTTCCGCATTTAGCTGTGGCCACTGTCTTTTGTGCTTATCTGCAGCATCTACAGCATTCTATAACACTGTAAATAAGCCCCCAATCCGACCTGAAAGTGTGGAAAAACAAGTTATATTATACTCAATAGGGGCCGTTCCTGTCCGATGGGCGTCCGATGGGCGTCGCAGGTCCGGGTCCGACGCCTCCCATCTTCATGTGTTGACGTCCTCCTTCTTACTTCGTGTTGCGGCTCCTGCGCAGGCGTTCTGATCTGCCCTGTTGAGTGCCTGACCTTTGCCGGTGACTGCACACTACAGTACTTTACTCTGCCTCAACAGGGCAGATCAGTACGCCTGCGCAGGAGCCGCGACATGAAGCGACGAGGACGTCATCGCATGAAGATGGGATGCACCAGACCCGGACCTGCGACGCCCATTAGACCGGACCACCCCCAGATGAGTATAATAAAACTTGTTTTTCTTCTCTTTCAGGTTAGATCGGGTGCTTATCTACAGCATTATGGAATGCTGTAGATAAGCCCCGAAAGGCGGTAGGCACAGTTTTTTGCGAAAAAACTAGAAATACTAGAATTCATGCCATGACCCTGGAAACCGAGTGGGCTGACTGGTCCTTCATCACATAATATAAACAACACATTGTAGGAGGGGGGACCAATTACATTGGAGTGCAGAAGCATGTAATTAAACCTATATCTACATTATTATTATTATTTATTTTTAGAGTACCATTGATTCCATCGTGCTGTACATGGGAAAGATATTTACACAAAAAACAACTAGAGTTACAAAGAACAAAATAACAGTGACAGACTGGTACAGAGTGGGAGAGCACCCTGACCTTAAGTATTAAAGTCTACAGGGTAATGGGGAAGGAGAGAGTAGGATGGAGGGTTGCAGTAGCTCTAGTGGAGGTGAGGTAACAGCTCATCATTTCAAGTGGTAAGCTTTCTTGAGATGAATTTTCAAGTTCTGCCTGAAGGTTCATAATTTTGGAGATAATTGGACATGTTGTGGCATGTAAGTCAGGAGGATGGAGGTTGCTTGGGAGAAATATTGAAGGTGATTGGGTGAGAAATATACAAGAGTAGAGGAGAGAAAATATCTTGTGGGGATCGGAGATTATGTGTGGGGAAATAGTTTGAAGATATATGAAGGAGATAGATTAATGACGGCTTTGTTGGACAGTGTTAGTGCTACATACAATCTAGTAAAAAATTCACAGTTTTACTGGTTGATAGTTTGAGACTTGTTTTCTCATCTCAGCTGCTCTAATGTGATGGGTTATTAATTTGACCATACATTTTAGATTTCTATCTATGTAAATTGATCTCATTTGGCTAGATGAGAGGCTCTGGACTGGACAAGGAAAAACATTATCCCTTAGTAGTGTTGAGCGATACTGCTCGATATCTAAAAATATCGGATCGGAATGGTATCGCCGATATCACTAAATATCGGCGATATCTGATTCCGATACCGGAAGTCCCATGTAAGTCTATGGGAACAAAATATCGCAACTAAAAAAAACCTTTATTTCCTTGTAAACACTAAATATACACACATAGAATACATATATATATATATATATACATGTCATTGTGACATATATATATTCATATATGTATAGTTTATACACTTCTACATAGTAAAATATCCTCTGATTCAATTGCCGGGTAAAGCCGGCTTCTGTGAAAAGCCAGAAGCACCCGACATGAAATGACACTTGGTGTACATAGGGTTAACCATGTCTTTTCATGTCGTTTGCAATCTGATTTGCACAAACAATTACATCAGTCTATGTGTGCAAAATTTCACATCTGTAGGGGTTAATTAAAGGTGTAAATTCGTTGTAAAAAAAACTGACTTTTTTGCTACAAATTTACACCTTTAATTAACCCCTACAGGTGTGAAATTTTGCACACATAGACTGATGTAATTGTTTGTGCAAATCAGATAGCAAAGGACATGAAAAGACATGGTTAACCCTATGTACACCAAGTGTCATTTCATGTCGGGTTCTGCATTTTCACAAAAGCCGTCAATTGAATTAGCGGCTATTATACTATGTAGAAGTGTATGAACTATAAATATAAATATATATATATGTGTCACAAATTCAATGACATGTATATATATATATATATATATATATAATATATGAGGTGTAAAATTGTTTAAAAAAAATGCGTGGGCTCCCGCCCTATTTTCGCAACCAGACAGACAAAGCCAGCGAATGGGGGCAGATAATAATAGCCCAGTGAGGGACCATTATTTTTGGCCCTCCCTGGCTACTAACATCTGCCCCCAGACACCCCAGAAAAGACAAATCTATAATTAGATTCGCCCTTTCTGGCACTTTGCCCGTCTATTCCCATTGCCCTGTAGCGGTGGCGAATGGGTTAATATGGGGTTAAAGCCACACTGCAATTGAAAGGTGACCTTAAGCCAGGTTAATAATTGAGAGCTGTCAATTAGACAACTATCAATTATTAATCCTATTGCATGAAATAAAAATAAAACACACACACTTTAATTAAAAATCATTTTAATGAAATAAAGACACATGTTTTTGATCATCTTTTATTTGACTGCAAAAACCATTTCCTGTAATAAAAATAAAATAAAAAAGCAAAATTATTCTTACCTATGCCATGCACAGTCAGGTCCCACGGTGTAATCCTTCAGAAAGGGTTAATGTTTACTGCAGGGACCGCAGCTAATGCTGCAGCCTCACAGTAAACCCCCAAATGAATGAGTTCCTCTCCTGGCTGACAGGAGAGGAAGTGGAAAGCTTAATTGATTGCTTTCCACTTTCACTTCAGGTCAGCCAGGGACACAATCAGTGACGTCAGAGGGAACTGATTAACAAAAATAGGGGTTCCCTTCGAATAAAAAATGGCGTCGGGTCCCCCCTATTTTTGTTAACCAGCCTGATGAAGCAGACTGCTGAGCAGTGGCGTACCGTGAATGAAGCAGACCAAGCAGCTGCTATGGGGCCCGGACAGGTGAGGGGGCCCTCGACGGTCGGGTAGCTGTGCTGACACAGTACTACCAGGGGGTCGGCGGGGGAGGGGGAGCGCAGCTCTTCTATATACTCACCCCTCCTGGTGCGGTCTCTGCAGCCCCTGCTCTTCTCCCACGGTCTCCGACGCCTATGTTCAGCGGTCAGGTGGTACCGCTCATTACAGTCATGAATACGCACATATTCATGACTTTAATGAGCTGTCCCGCGTGACCGCTGAACACTGGCGGCGGAGACCGTGGGAGAAGAGCAGGGGCTGCACAGACCGCGCCGGCAGAAGGGTGAGTATAAGGGATATTTACCTGTCCCGTTCCACCGTTGCTCGCGTCCTCTTGCTGCAATGTTCAGGTCAGAGGGCGCGATGACGTCGTTAGTGCGCGCCGCGCCCTCTGCCTCATCATTCACTGCTGGAGGACCCCGAAGACAGCGGCACTTAGCAGTGGATAGAGGACAGGTAAATATCTCAGGTGCCGGGGCCCTGAGCGAGCGGTGATATCGGCACCTGGTGTCAACCCCTGCTCAGGACACCGGCACCTGGCCCCCAGCGACGAAAGGTGAGTATGTCTTTTTTTTTTTTTGGTTGCAGCAGCTGCAGGCAGCATAAGGGCCTATACTATGGAGCATCTATGGGGGCACAATCTATGGGGGCATAATACATTTTTTTGTTTAATGTGTCCCCTCACTGTGCTGGCACTTTACATTTACAATGGCTCTGGGTTTTTTTTGGGGGGGGCCCCATTCAGACTTTTGCTATGGGGCCCCATGATTTCTATGTACACCCCTGCTGCTGAGGCATGGTATTTAAGGCTGTTAAGGAGCCAAGATCCATGGACCTTGCCAGCCTGATAATACCAGGCCACAGCAGTCTGCATATCTTGGCTGATTAACAAAAATAGGGGATCCCCTCGAAAAAAATTGGCGTGGGGTCCCCCCTATTTTTGTTAACCAGCCAGATGAAGCAGACCGCTGAGGCCTGGATTTTCAGGCTGTTAAGCAGCCAAGATCCATGGACCTTGCCAGCCTGATAATACCAGGCCACAGCAGTCTGCATATCTTGGCTGATTAACAAAAATAGGGGATCCCCTCGAAAAAAATTGGCATGGGGTCCCCCCTATTTTTGTTAACCAGCCAGATGAAGCAGACCGCTGAGGCCTGGTTTTTCAGGCTGGTAAGGATCCAATATCCATGGACCTTGCAAGCCTGATAATACCAGGCCATAGCAGTCTGCTTAGCTTGGCTGGTTAACAAAAATAGGGGATCCCCTCGAAAAAAAAACGGCGTAGGGGTCCCCCTATTTTTGTTAACCAGCCAAGTAAAATGCAGACTGCTGCAGCCTGGTATTAAAAGACTGTCAAGGCCCATGGATTTTGTCCCTCAACAGCCTGATAATACCAGGCTACAGCAGCCCCACATTTGGCGCATCAAAAGATGTGCCACTTGTGGCACTTTACCCGGCTCTTCCCACTGCCCTGTAGCGGTGGCAAGTGGGGTAATAAGGGGTTAATGTCACCGTTGATTGCACGGTGACAATAAGCCCGGTTAATAATGGAGAGGTGTCAATAAGACACCGATCCATTATTAATCCCAAAGTTATTAAATGTATAAAAAAAAGACAAAGCAAGAAAAAAGTCTTTTAATGAAATAAAAGAGACAACACAGTTTTCATTAATTTTATTATACACTCATTCCTGCGACGCCATCGATCTCCTGTAAAAAAAGAAAAAAAACAAACCAACAGTATACCACCTGTCCGACGCAGTCCATAGTAACGACTGTCCTACGGCGATCCAGCTCTGCTACATCGCAATGACAGGCAGAGCCTGTCATCGCGACGCAGCACAGCTGATTACCTACTTCCCCGGAGGTGACGTCATCGGACTGACTGCTTTACGGCCGGGATTACCCAGCAGTCACTGCAGTTATCGCGAGAAACTGCATGTGACCGCCGGGGAAAGATGATGGCGGCCATGAAGCAGTCCAGCCCGTGACCGCCGGAGATCTTCTGCCGGGTAAGTGCCGCTGACTCCTGACAGACCCGACCGACGGACACTGACAGTGACAGTGACAATCCCGATTCCGGTATCCGATAAGACAAAAATATCGGAACTAAGTATCGAAAGGCCGATAGAGCTAATATCGGCCGATACCCGATACTTGCGGTATCGTATCGCTCAACACTATCCCTTAGACCACAGTAGGGAGCCTCTCACCAAATCAGAGTTCAAAAATTGCATTGATGAAGGACAAAACCCTGAAACACTGTGTCTTGAGATTCTGCGTTGGCTTTTATGCTAAGTCATATTGTAAGGCTTGATAAAGAGTGCATATTGACTTTTTAAGATCGCTACTTCCAATAGATTGTGCTTGATTTCTTAAGGGTATGCCACACTAAACGAGATCGCAAACGAGATCACTAAAACGTCACTATTTTGCGATCTCGTTTGCAACCTCGTTGTGTGTGGCATGTAGCAACGATGTGGCCCCTGCTGTGATGTCGCTGATCGTTCACTAGAGTTCTGGACCGTTTTTTGATCATTGGCGTCCCGCTGGTGAGCCTGAATCGCTGTGTCTGGCACCTTTTGCAAACGACGAGCGACCTCGTTTGTGACGCATGACTGTTTTGCGTCACGGAGTGGATCGCAATATCTGTAAGTTCTCTTTTGCGTCACAGAGAGGATCGCAGAAGTTGCAAAGCAGGCTAGCAGGACGCAGAGAGCAGGAGCAATGCTGGAAATTCCTATGAATCAGAAGCGCTCAGTACATGCTAATGATCCTAACGACCGCCAAAGTCATTAAAGGGATCGCTGACCGCTGATGAGTTGTTTATGAGATCTCCTGTTTGGCAGCTACTAGCGACCTAAAAGAGATCACACCAATGATCTCATTAGCTTGCGTCGTTATTGAGATCGCTAACCAGATCGCTAAGTGTGGCAGTACCTTAATCCTCTTCCTCCTTGAAGAGACAATTTGCATATTTAATTTGCATAGGACATGTATGGCTTATAAGTCTTCTCAATCTGAAATGCCAGGCTTGGCATGTTACTCTCCACAAAGAGAAATGTTACCCCTTTGCATTTTGTCTAGAAACCAAAATATTATCAACAGGTCTTGGTGACAATCCATGAACATAAGAGAAGCTCAACTATCCCTTAATAGTAGAAGACAGGAAAAACAAAAAAACAGATTTTTATTAGCTAAATGTATTGCTTCCCTACAGATAGGCAGTAGAGTTGAGCGCAACAGGTCGGTCAGATTCAAAAGTCGCCGACTTTCGCTAAAGTCGGATTTCGTTGGCCGAAACCGGACCACAGCGTACAGTCGGCCATGCGGTTGTCGACCAAGCGCCCAAGTCTGTTTTCCCATAATGCTTGCAGGCACCTTTTTTCAGCCAATGAGAAGGATGTACACTGTGGGCAACGAGATGACATAGGCAGCGTCCACCACCATCTTAGAGAAGGGCATTGCAGTGATTGGCTTGCTTTGGAGGCCGTCATAGTGTCTATAAAAGCCCTCAACGCCGACCTCCATTTTACTTCTGCCGATATTAACAGTAGGGAGAGGTTGCTGACGCTGTTTATCAGTAGGGAGAGTTTAAGGGCTGGAAAGAGAAGTTCTTCTGTGCTTGTGCTGATAGCAATTGTGCTGTACAGTTAGTGTGCAGTGACAGGGGAGGATTTTCTTGTGTGCAACAGCGCTGGTTATTAGGCTGCCTGATAGCTGTATTGCTGTGTGTACACTGCTGTGCAGACTGCTTTTTACACAGCACTAATACTTTGATTCTTTTTTTTCTGCACATTTACCGACCGTTCATTTTTTCCCACACCATATAGAGCTGTACAAATACATGCTGACTATCTGTGTGTGACTCCGGAAATATATATGGGGATTGCAATTTTCCCCTACACTGTATACAGCTGTACTCTTCTGAGACTGTACCGTATATCTTCTCTTTGTATTATGGTGAAATCCATACTGAGTGAGCGTCTGTGTGTGACTATGGAAATATATACGGAGATTGCAATTTTCCCCTACACCGTATACAGATGTACGCTTCTGAGACTGTACCATATATCTGCTCTTTGTATTACGGTCAAATCAATACTGAGTAAGCGTCTGTGTGTGACTCTGGAAATATATACGGTGTAAGGATGTGGTCTCGCTGGTGTGCGACCGGAGGTAAGCAGGAGGGCGACTCTTCCAGGTTCTTTAAGCAAGTTTATTAGAACTTCATAAACTTGCTGTAAAACAGAAAACAAAACAGCCTTCTCTGGCACAAAGTAACAAAACAGATATAAAGTCCTGGTACTCTAACTGAGCACTCTTTCAGCAACCAGACTGGAGGTCTCCTCAGAACTCCCACACTGGAGGTTTCCACACCTCCAGCCACTCACACCTGTGGTCAGCAGCAGGCTCACTTATATACACCAGCCATTCAGCTAACACAGAGCACATGACAGGTCACATGGCAGTGACCTCATCACAGGTCCTCAAACCACACACAAAGGTATTCAGCTCACACAGAGCACATGACAGGTCACATGGCAGTGACCTCATCACAGGTCCTCAAACCACATACAAAGGTATAGTGAAGTCTTACTATCACTACATACCTCCCCCCTCTGCCTAAAGCCGTGGGCTTGGCACATTTCATTCACCGACTAGAAACTCCTTTCAGTCATCTCCACAATCAGCCGGTCTGTCACCGTTTGCCTTAGGTCACTGAGTCCTGATCTAATTGAGGTGTCACTGCCTCTAGCTCTCATTTCAGGCCATCTATGTTCTGTCTTAGTTTCACTTTGATGACCTTCATTCTGCAGCGAACCTCTGCGCCTCTCTATATTGTGGGTTGAAGGTGACTGCCTTTTTTTCTCAACTCTTGCAGCTGTCTGTTGGTCTGCTTCTTCTAAAGTTTTAGCTGCTCTATTCTTCCTTGGTTCACCTCCAAGAGCATCCGGATCTTCCCAAGGCTTTCCACCAACGCCCTCAGACTTGGAGGTTTTCTTGTTGGCTCCCGACATCTCTGCTTCTCGTTCACCTCCAAGAGCATCCGGATCTTCCCAAGGCTTTCCACCAACGCCCCAGACTTGGAGGTTTTCTTGTTGGCTCCCGACATCTCTGCTTCTCGTTAACACAGAGCACATGACAGGTCACATGGCAGTGACCTCATCACAGGTCCTCAAACCACACACAAAGGTATTCAGCTCACACAGAGCACATGACAGGTCACATGGCAGTGACCTCATCACAGGTCCTCAAACCACATACAAAGGTATAGTGAAGTCTTACTATCACTACAACGGAGATTGCAATTTTACCCTACTCCGTATACAGCTGTCTGCTTCTGATACAGTACTGAGTATCTGCTCTTTGTATTACGGTCAAATCCATACTGAGTGAGCGTCTATGTGTGACTCCAGAAATATATATGGATATTCAAATTTTCCCTTATGCCATATACAGCTGTACGCTCCTCATACAGTACCATATATCTGCTGGTATTTTTGGTACACTTTCCCAAACATGAGGAATTATGGTGGAAGAGGCCGCGGACTTGGGCGGGGCGGGGGGGGTGACTGGGAATGATGGTGGTGGTGGTAGTGCATCTGCTGGTAGTGCCAAAACCCCAATAGCACCTGAGGCAGTAGGTGTTGAGCCTGCATCATCGTCTGGCTCCAGAAGGCCTGGAAGGCTTCCTTTTCCGGGAGTAGGTTAACCGCTTTTAAAGCAGGAGCATCAGGAACAGGTTTCGGCTTACATTGCCGAAACAGCCTCCAGCTCTATCGCCTCCTCTTCTGAAGTTTCAAATAATGCAAGCACTGAGTCGTCAGTGCAGGCTCCTGGTCAGGAACAACACCTTTCTTTGTGTCCTTCATCCCCACCAAAAGTAAAGGATGTGGCAGGCCACACTTCAGATTACTCTATGGAGCTCTTTTCACATACCATGCCTGGGTTATCAAGTCAAATCCTGATTTCCACAGTCCAAGATGAATATGACATGGAGTGCAGTGATGCACAGCCACTGCTATATGATTCTGCTGCTACATTCACCCAGAGCACTGCATTGCCCTCACAGTCTACTGAGCCAAAATCTGACCCTGATGAAACTCAGGTGCCCCTTCCCTCATACTATACCACCTTACACGGTGACACAGAGGAAGGTGCAGATGAAATTGAAGAGGAGATGATGGATGACCCAGTTGTTGACCCGGATTGGCATCCATTGGGGGAAGAGGGTGCCGCTGGAAATAGCTTAGAAGAGGAGGAGGATCCGCAGGAAAGGCATCGACATCGCAGCTGCGGTTATCTAGCAGGCCCGTAGCAGCACAAAAACGTGTTAAAAAAACAAAAAGAGTTGCAGGACAGCTTGGCCAGATGGTCCAATTAGCACAGCGTGCAAGCCCTGAAAATTTATCCCATAGTAGGAAGAGTGCAGTGTGGCACTTTTTTGACCATTTCCTATTGATGAGGCAAAGATTATCTGTAAGAAGTGCTAAAGGACCTTTAGCCGAGGAAAAAATCTCTGAAAATTGAATACCAGTTGCATGCTTAGACATTTAAACACCATGCACTTGCAAGCGTGGACGGACTACAAAACCTCACTGGCTTTGAACGCCTACATTGCCAAACTGATCTCATTAGAGATGATGCCCTTCCATTTGGTTGAAAGCGCAGCGTTCCGAGAGCTCATGGTCTACGCTGTCTCACACTATGACTTACCCAGTCGGCACTTCTTTTCTAGAAAAGCCATCCTTGCCCTCCACCTGCATGTGAAAGACCACATTGTCCATGCACTCAAACAATCAGTGAGTGGAAAAGTGCACCTCACAACAGATGCACGGGCCAGTAGGCATGGCCAGGGCCATTATGTGTCCATCACTGCGCACTGGGTTAATGTGGTGGATGCAGGGTCCACAGGGGACAGCGGCGGTGGGACAGTGCTGCCTAGCCCACGGTATAGGCAACAGTTGGCTGTAGGCTTTAGACACTCCTCCTCCAGAAGAAGAAAAAGTTCGTCGACAGAGCGCAGTAGCATGAGCACCACTCCATCCGCAGCTGCCAGTGTTGCAAACGAGGTGTCTCACTATCGATCAGCTAGTGGTAAGCGTCAGCAGGCTGTTTTAAAGATGATGTCTTTGGGCGACAACAGACACACAGTGGAGGTACTGGCCAACTACTTGCAGCGAGAAACTGAGTCATGGCTGGGCAGTCTACATCTTGAGCCAGGCAAGGTAGTTAGTGATAACGGCCGTAATTTTGTGGCAGCCATAGCCCTGGCAAAACTTAGACACATACTTTGCCTGACTCACACCTTGAACCTTGTGGTGCAGTGCTTCATAAATAATTATCCGGAGTTACCAGCCCTGCTCCATAAGGTGCGAAGACTGTGCTTGCACATCCTTCGCTCGCTCGTAGACTCCAGTCGTATGCAGAGTCTGCAGCGATCGCTCCACCTCCCCAAGCACCGCCTAATCATAGACATTGCAACAAGGTGGAACTCCACCGTGCACATGGTTGAGAGGCTGTGCAAACAGAGGCAGGCTGTAATGCATTTGTGGGAGGATCCACGGGCAGGCAGTTTGAGGGTGGACATGGAGTTATCGGGTATGCAGTGGTCAATGCTGAAAGACATCTGTAAAGTCCTTCCGTGTTTTGAGGAATGCACGCGGCTGGTAAGCGCAGACAACGCCATCATAAGCATGAGCATCCCACTTATGCATCTGCTCATGCAAACTTTGACGCACATTAAGGATCAGGCATCTGCTGTGGAGGAGAAGGAGGAGGAGGGAAGCCTTCAGTACAGTCAGTCATTGTCTGCTCAGGGAACAGTCCTGGACGAAGTGGAGGAAGAAGAGGAACAGGAGGAGTGTTATGTTTTGGTAGCTGAGGAGAGCAGGCAAAAACGGCAATACACTAGAGAGGTTGGAATCTACTGGATTGCAGTACCCTGACTAACCACCACAACTAAAGGCAGCCGTGGAGCGTTCCTACGTTGGTCCTAGACGCCTCGTCACAGCCTGAGAGGATAACTACACCTAAAGATAGAAAGAGGAAAGCTATCTGCCCCGGAGCAGATCCCCAAAGAACATAGGAAGCCCCCAAACATGTAATGGCGGTTAGACAAGAGAAAGTACAGACACAGACAGAAAATAGTATGAGCAAACGCTGGGGCCCAATCTGCCTAGACAGAAAAAGTATAGGAAGGATACTTACTGCAATCCAAAAAAACCCTAAAAAAAACAACGCTACTAATTGCAAAAACACCTGAGATCACACCCGGACAGACAGAAGCCTCCGTCTGTCCTGAAGAAAATCGAGGGTGAAACCCTAAATTGCAGAAAAATGGAGACATCAAAGTGGCAGAGCTTGCCCTATTATTAAGAGCAAACTCAGCCAAAGGCAAAAAAGATACCCAGTCATCTTGATCAGCAGACACAAAACATCTCAGATAAGTCTCCAATGTCTGGTTTGTTCTCTCAGTTTGTCCATTGGTCTGAGGATGAAAAGCAGAGGAGAAAGACAAGTTTAGAACAAAAAGTCCTCCAAAATCTGGAAACAAACTGGACTCCTCTGTCAGACACAATGTTCTCAGGAATGCCGTGTAACCGAACCACGTGCTGAAAGAACAAAGGCACCAATTCGGAGGAGGAAGGCAACTTAGGTAATGGCACAAGATGTATCATCTTGGAAAACCTATCACAAATCACCCAGATAACGGTCATTCTCTGAGAAACAGGGAGGTCGGAAATAAAATCCATAGAGATATGGGTCCATGGTCTCTTGGGCACAGGCAATGGCATCAGCAAACCACTAGAGCGAGAGCAAGGCTTGGAGCGAGAGCAAGTCCCACAGGACTGCACAAACTCCCTGACGTCACGAGACAAAGTAGGCCACCAAAAGGACCAACTCACCAAGTCTCTGGTACCAAAAATTCCGGGATGACCGGCCAACACGGAACAATGAATCTCAGACATCACACTCTTCTTCCACTGGTCTGGGACAAACAATTTCCCAACAGGGCAGCGCTCGGGTTTATCCTCCTGACACCCTTCCAGAGCCAGTCTCAAATTGGGCGAGTTGACGAAAGAACTACACCCTCTTTCAAAATAACAGCAGGATCAGATAACTCAGGAGAGTCCGCAAGGAAACATCTCGAAAGGGCATCCGCCTAACATTCTTAGTGCCAGGAAGAAAGGAAACCACAAAATTAAAACGTGTGAAAAACAAGGCCCACCTGGCCTGTCTAGGATTAAGTCGCTTGGCTGATTCCAGATAAATCAGATTCTTATGGTCCGTGAGGACCACCACCTGATGTTTGGCTCCCTCCAGCCAATGTCTCCACTCTTCAAAAGCCCACTTCATGGCCAATAACTCCCGATTACCCACGTCATAATTACGCTCAGTTGGAGAAAATTTTCGAGAGAAAAAAGCACAAGGGTTACTTTTAGAGGTCTCAGAATCTCTTTGGGACAAAACGGCACCTGCCCCAATTTCAGAGGCATCAACCTCCACCTGAAATGGCAGAGAAACATCAGGCTGCCATAGAACAGGAGCAGAAGTGAATCTCTGTTTAAGTTCCTGAAACGCAGAGACTGCCTCAGGAGGCCAATTCACCACATCAGAACCCTTTTTGGTCAAATCAGTCAATGGTTTAACAATAACAGAGAAATTACCAATAAATTTACAATAAAAATTGGCAAAACCCAAGAATCTCTGAAGAGCCTTTAATGAAGTAGGTTGGACCCAATCACAGATGGCCTGAACCTTGACCGGGTCCATTTCAATAACAGATGGAGACAAAATGAATCCCAGAAATGAGATCCTCTGTACGCCAAAAAGACACTTTGATCCCTTCACATACAGAGCATTCTCTTTCAAAATCTGGAACACAGTCCGAACATGTTTCACATGAGAGTCCCAGTCATTGGAAAAAATCAAGATATCATCCAAATAAACAATCAGAAATTTATCCACAAAATCCCTGAAAATGTCATTCATGAAGGACTGGAAGATGGAAGGAGCATTAGTGATCCCAAAGGGCATCACTAGGTACTCAAAATGCCCCTCTGGGGTATTAAACGCCGTCTTCCATTCATCCCCGTGCTTAATGAGAATAAGGTTATACGCCCCCCTGAGGTCAAGCTTGGTAAACCAAGTAGCACGTTTCACCCTGGAAAACAGGTCAGAAATCAAGGGTAACGGATATTGATATTTCACAGTGATATTGTTCAAGAGACGATAATCAATACACGGCCTTAATGAACCATATTTTTTGGCCACAAAGAAAAAACCGGCACCCAAGGGTGAAGAGGATGGTCTGATATGACCCTTCTCCAATGACTCCTTGATATAAAACCGCATAGCGTCATGTTCAGGTACAGACAAATTAAAAATGCGACCTTTAGAAAATTTACTACCAGGCACTAATTCAATAGCACAGTCATAGCTCCTATGGGGGGCAAGGATGCAGATTTACTTTTGCTAAACACATCAGAAAAATCAGTCAAAAAGTCAGGAACATCTTGAGCCTGGGGAGAGGCAGAAAAAATCAGGAGTGTTGGCATTAACACATTGGCAGCCCCAACTGGTTACAGACACAGATTTCCAATCCAAAACAGGATTATGAGACTGTAACCAAGGTAAACCTAGTACAATATCCAACCAGTGTGTGATTCCTGATTGCCAATCCTCATTGAATGGTTCAGTACTGTTTGTAACCACCAGAGGGAGCTTCTGCTCAGACTTCATTTCTAAAACATTCACAACAGTAAAAAAAACAACGCTACTAATTGCAAAAACACCTGAGATCACACGACCTCAACCACCTAAATTAGTTCTCTGGTGTAACAAAACTAAGCCGCAGCCACTGAAAAAACTGGAAAAGGCAAAAGAACAAACAACAGTGGCTCCAGAGGAACGGAAAGGAGCCTAAGCCCCCCAGGGAGGGGAACCTGGCCAACCTCACAGAAATGCAGAGAAAAATGCAAATGGCAAGCACAAAAACATAAAACAGAAAATATCTTATCTGAGAGCAGGAGAAGAGGCAAGACTCAGCAAGCTTCCAAGTGAACCAGGAAACAACGTTGACACAAGAAAAATTGATAAACGGCAACCATGATGGGGGGAAACCTCCCTTATATCCAGCAAGTCTGTGATTCCTGATTGCCAATCCTCATTGAATGGTTCAGTAGTGTTTGTAACCACCAGAGGGAGCTTCTGCTCAGAATTAATTTCTAAAACATTCACAACAGAGGAGGATGAAGATGAGAGGGATGATTATTTTGGAGAGGATGATGCTTCTCAGGGGGCAAGAGAAAATGTTGGCTTGCCAAGGTCAGTTACAGGGTTTGTGCGTGAATGGAGGGATGTGGATTTGGCAGAAAGTGCTCCTCCACCCACCACTGGCACTGCATCATTGACACCTAGAACATTGACCCACATGTTTGATTATGTATTGCGGATCCTAAAAAGGGACCCCTGCATTGCCAAAATTATGAAGGATGACGACTACTGGTTGGCCAGCTTTCTCGATCCACGCTATAAAGGCAAATTACAGAAAATCATGCAGCAGGAGAACCTAGAGCTAATATTGGCGAACAAGCAAGCAACTCTGGTAAACCGTTTGTTAGAGGCATTCCCAGCACACAGCAGCGGTGCAGGTTCTACCACGAGCCGTACTGGGCCAAATTGAAGAGTTGTTCGTGGTGCACACAGCCGAAGTGGCGTTGGAGACAGGGGTTTCATGACCATGTTGTGGTCTGATTTCTCGAGTAACGCTCACAAGACTGGTAATACTGAATCGATTGCTACAGACAGGAGACAACAGTTGTCAACTATGGTCCAAAATTACCTTTCCTCCACTATCGATGTTCTCCCTCACAGTTCATTCCCCTTTGACTACTGGGCCTGTAAACTTTACACCTGGCCTGAATTGGCACAATATGCCTTACAGGAGCTCGCTTGCCCTGCTGGTAGTGTGCCATCAGATAGAGCCTTCAGTGCTGCTGCTCGATCAATCCTGACAGAAAAAGGACCTGGCTGTCGACCCAAAATATAGATGATCTCACCTTCATTAAAATGAACCATGCCTGGGTTTCAAAGCATTTTGTACCACCTTCCCCTGATGACACATAGGTTGCCAGCAAAATGGCTCGCTTTGTCCTCCTCTTCCTCCGACTTCTCCAATTCCTCCATTTGCAGCTGCTGAACGTCCAGCCTACACCTCAACATATGCCACTTTTTCCACCTCCCTAACTGGGCTGTCCCCCCCACGGCCGGCGTCAGCACGTGGCGCACCAGGGCAAGTGCCGGGGCCCTGAGCAGGTGGGGGGGCCCACTCGCCATCAGAGACAGCGGCGTACTATGAGGGACCCTGTGCCAGTTCCCGGCGCCCATGAATGTGCCCAACCTGCTTGCTCAGGGCCCCAGCACTTGCAATACTTACCTCTCCCTGCTCCACTGCTGTGACGTCTTCCACATTCCCTGACAGTGACTTTCATTTCAGAGAGTGCGATGATGTCACGTCTGAGTGCCCTCTGCCTGAACAGTCACAGTGCAGAGAGCTGGAAGATGGCAACGCTGAGGAGTCCAGAGTAGAGCAGTGCCCAGCGAGGAGAGGTATTTCATTTTTTTTAATGGTTGGAGCAATATATGGGGAGCATTATACACTGGAGAATTATATATGGGGCCCATCATACACTTGAGCATTATAGATAGGGCCCATTATACACTGGAGCATCATCCATGGGGCACATCATATACTGGAGCATCATATGGGGCCCATTATATATGGCGCATCATATGGGGCAAATTATATATGGAGCATCACATGGAAACCATTATATATGGAGCATTATATATGGGGACCATTATATTTGGAGCATTATATGGGGCTCATCACACACTGGAGCATCATTTTTGGGGCCCATCATATACTAGAGCATCATATGGGGTTCATTATTTATGGGGCATCATATAGGGCCCTTTATATATCAAGCATCATATGGAGCACATATGGGGTCTATTCTGTATGGAGCATTATATGGAGTCCATTCTGTATGGAGCAATATATGGGGCTTATTATCCTGTATAGAGCAAAAATATGGGGTTCATTATTCTGCATGGCGCACTATATGGTGCCCATAATACTGTATGGAGGACTATACTGTCCGTTTTTTGAGCTATTGTAGAATTTAAAATAGATATCAGTCGTGTAATGTAAGAAGTGACGTATTTGGCATTATACTATACCTATATTTCTCTGCCCTATCGGAGCATCATGAATTGTGGTATGTGTTAAAGGGGCCCACTGAGACTCTTTGGCCCGGGGCCCATGAAAACCTGGAGCCAGCCCTGCCTCTCCCCCACAACTTTAGCCAAATAACCCCCAGTTTTCAATGCGTTACTATTATTATAAAGTAAATTAAGGTTGACAAGCTTAAGTAATAAGAATTGATGTCGTTGGCATTGAAATGGGCACTGTATGTGTGTTTACTGTCCTCCACTCCCTGCCGACTTTTGTTCCCCATTGATTTGCATTGGGGTCGGATTTTCGACTCCGACTCGACCTTTTCCGTTAGTCGGCCGACTTCGTTCAACTCGACTTTTGAGAAAGTCGCGTCGACCCTAAAAAAGGCAAAGTCACTCATCTCTAATAGGCAGTGTTGCAGTTATCTTGCGCTCTATCTCGAAATAACATGCAATATCCATCAGCTCGATTATCAATAGAACAATAGCATCTTTATGGCCTCCATGCATATTTTATTGAAGTCATGCAAACTTGCTGATTTCAGTGAAAACCGTCTGGCATGGTGATGTATATGGTGAGCCCTTGACTCTTTTTTGACAGAAAGCACAAGTATTATTATTATTATTTATTATTATAGCGCCATTTATTCCATGGCGCTTTACATGTGAGGTGGGGTATACATGATAAATACAAGTACAGTAGTCTTAAACAATACAAGTCACGACAGATAAAGGATGAGAGAGGACCCTGCCCACGAGGGCTCACAATCTTCAAGGGATTGGTGTGGATACAGTAGGCGAGCGTAGAGCTGGTCGTGCAGCGGTTTGGTGGATCGGTGGTTACTGCAGGTTGTAGGCTTGTCGGAAGAGGTAGGTCTTCAGGTTCTTTTTGAAGGTTTCCATGGTAGGCGAGAGTCTGATATGTTGTGGTAGAGTTTAAGAGTAGGGGAGATGCGCGGGAGAAATCTTGTATGTGATTGTGGGAAGAGGAGATAAAAAGGGAGTAGAGAAGGAGATCTTGTGAGGATCGGAGGTTGCGTGTGGGTAAGTACCGGGAGACGAGGTCACAGACGTATGGAGGACTCAGGTTGTGGATGGCTCTGTATGTCATGATTAGAGTTTTGAACTGGAGTCTTTGGGTAATGGGGAGTCAGTGCAAAGATTGACAGAGGGGAGAGGCCGCGGAATAGCCGGGGACAGGTGTATTAGTTGGGCAGCAGAGTTTAGAATAGATTGGAGGGGTGCGAGAGTGTTAGAGGTGAGGCCACAGAGCAGGAGGTTGCAGTAGTCAAGGCAGGAGATGATGAGGGCATGGACTAGGGTTTTTGCAGATTCTTGGTTGAGGAATGTACGGATCCTTGAAATATTTTTGAGTTGAAGTCGGCAGTAAGTGGAAAGAGCTTGGATATGTGGTTTAAAAGAGAGATCAGTGTCAAGGATAACCTCGAGGCAGCGAGCTTGTGGGACTGGAGAAAGTGGGCAGTCTTTTACTTTAATGTATAGGTCCACTGTGTCAAAGGCAGAGGACAGGTCCAGGAGGAGGAGGACAGAGTAGTGTCGCTTGGTCTTGGCGGTTAATAGGTCTTTGGTGACCTTAGTTATGGCAGTTTCAGTGGAGTGGTGTGGCCGGAAGCCAGATTGTAAGTAGTCAAGGAGGGAGAAAGAAGAGAGGTGGGAGGACAGTTCAAGATGGGCGCGTTGTTCCTGTAGTTTTGAGGCATAGGGAAGAAGTGATATAGGACGATAGCTAGATACAGAGGATGGGTCAAGAGAGGGCTTTTTGAGGATAGATGTGATTGAGGCATGTTTAAAGCTTAAGGAGAAAACACCAGTTGTTAGTGATAGGTTGAAGAGATAGGTTAGGGTTGGGATGAAAACTGTGGTGAGGTTTGGGATGAAGAGGGATGGGATCGGGTCAAAGTGCACAGGTAGTGAGATGTGATCTTGAGAGTAGAGTGGAGAGTCGATCATCTGTAATGGTGGAGAAGTTGGTTTTGTTATCAATCTTCTCCTTGAAAAATGAGGCAAAGTCTTCAGTTGAGATGAGGGGGGAGGGAGGAGGTGCTGGGGGGCAGAGGAGAGAATTGAAGGTGTTGAATAACTGTTTAGGGTTGTGAGACAGGGAGGATATGAGAGATGAGAAGTAGGTTTGTTTTGCTGCAGTGAGTGTGGCCTTGAAAGTAGTGAGGGACTGTTTGAATGTGATGGAGGAGTCGAAAGACAGCTGTATGTCGAACGAGCTGTTTGTCTTTCGGCTGACACCTACTTCATGTGTATAGGTTGTTTTCCAGTAATCTGTATTAGTTTTGAATTTCCAGTATATAGAATTTTTAAAGAATGTGCAATTTGCATGTCAAACTATCTAGGAAAGATTATTTCAGCTCTGAAGACAACAAAATTGTGAATGCAGCTTTGGGTTATGATCTAGGCTATTCTTTAGGATTAGTGCAAGATAAGTATTGCAATGCATTTAGAAAGTTTTCCATATATGAGGATTATTTTTTATGTAAATAGTATGATGGAATTCATTTAATAGGGCTATATGATATTAAGAAAACATAGCTGGTTACTTGGGTGATTACTTGGGTTCCTGTGGTCTATTACATTCATAAACCTGAATCAGAACTAGTGAGAAATATTGATGACATCCTGAAGGAACAAATATTTGTCAGAGTTGTGAGTAGTCAGATTTGCTATTCAGGCATCTGTGTAAACTGAAAGAAGACAGGAGAGGGAAACGTTCCTTAAAGGCTAGTCAGGCTGTAAATGCCTGCTGTCTACACAAACAGTAAAATTATATACAATCTATCACTGACTTAACCTGCCTGAAACAATATGCATGCCTTCAAATATATAAACATTCAGCAAATCCCATCCAAGGTCATTGCCTACTAGTCTATGCAAAATGTTATTATATAGTGAATTAAGTTGCCAAAAGTGACAGAAATCAATATACAAATATAACTGTAGAACTAGATCAATTTCAGTCCCATAATCTAGATATGATTGCAACCATACTTCCGTGTTTAGTAATTCATTTCTGTTCATAATTCATTTTCCCTTATTTAATTTTAAAGATAGGATGAATTACTGCATACCAGACTGTGGAAAGGAAATGCATGCGACTTCCATGAGACTTGGCTACTGTCCTATTTAATTCTAAACTGTGGAACAATTAGACACTGAGTTTCTTCTTCTCATATCCAAGTCATTTCATTGCCCTCAGGGTTTAGTTTAACGGAAGGTCAATAACTAATTTCATAAACCTAAAAGATTGTATTCAGGCTAATGTTATAATCCCTGAAGAAACTACTTTAAGAAAATCAAACTACGGTAATGGTTAAACAAAATAACTTCAAAAACTATAAATTCACTAAAATATTTAACATTAGGGATGAGCAATCCCGAACTGGAAAGTTTGTGGTCCATACTGGACACCTACTGTCCATTACTAAACACCGAACACTGACTTTTTACTGCATGTCAATTTTCAGCAGTCTAATAAGGTTTGTTGAAAGGCTGCTTTTAGACTGTGGGCACTTCCGGAGCCATCACAGCCATGCCAAGTTTAAAGGCCAGATCACGAATGCCTCCGCCATTATGCTCTCATTAGTGTACAGAAAGCACGCAGCTGCAGTAAGAGACAGATTCTCAAAAGCACTCTGCAAAAAAACGCTCTGTGTACTCTGCGACCCATCTGTGGTAGTACTGTGCTAAAATCCGCTGTGTGTAATCTGCACCCCCTGCCTGTGGGAGTACTGTCCTTGAAGCTGCTGTATGTACTCTGCACCCCACCCCCCATATTCCCGCCTGTGAGAGCTCTGTGCTTTCTAGTTGTTTTGCAAAAAAATATATTGCATCAGCCATCTCGCTGCCATTTCTAGGCCAAAAAATTTTTTTTGCTGGTCTGGTATGTGTTTTTTAGTTGTATATGAAATAAAAAAAATTGCATCAGCCTTGTAGTTGCCATTTCTAGGCCTAATAATAATTTTTCTAGACTAGTGTGTGTTTTACTAGTCTGTGAAATAAATAATTTTCATCAACCGTCTAGTTGCAATTTCTAGGCCCTAAAAACATTTTGCGGGACCGCTGTGTATTTTCTAGTACTGTTGCAAATAAATAAATCTACTCTTCCGCCAACTCTTTAGTAATAGTGTTTAGGAAAAACACTTCCAAAAATGAGAACATCAAATAAGGGACGTGGATGTCTCTATTGGTGGTGCTGGTGTAGATGCTGATGGTGTTGGTGGTGTAGATGATGCAGGAAGAGGATGTGGTCATTCTGTACCTGCTATGTGCCCAAATACAACACCTTCCTCTGGTGCACGCATACAACAGGATGTTATGTTTCATTTTATATGCTGAAATACTGCTGCACGAATGGTGAGGTCACAAGATGTTGAAAAGGTGTTAGACTGGATGGCTGAGAGTGGCTCCAGTTCCTTTGCATTATCTTTCACACAGTTCACTGCAGAAAGTGCACAGTTGGCATCAGAGGATCATGCTCATCTGGCTTCCACCTCACATCCTTGCAAATAAGCCAAGCAGAGCCAAGGAGGAGCAGAGCCAATTCACAATGTTGTCAGGCCTGTCAAACACTCACGTCTGTCATCCACATCCCAACATTGGCCAGGAACCCAACTGTACAGCCAGGGAACAGTTTGGGAGAATGATGATGGGGAAGAGGTGGGGAGGAGGAACACTCATGTTCAGAGCAGACTAGCGTTCATATCAGCTCACAGACATCACTGGAGCATGGCTATGGGGATACAGAGTACCCAACGATATACCTCCCATATGAGCCAATACATGCTGCAGTGCCTGCGCAATGACAGACAAGTTGCCCGTATTTGTTATCTGTGCAGATTACTTGGTGATCACCCTTTTGGGTTCCGCTAAAAGGACAATTTACATTCAATACTTCCATCATTGGAGAGGGATCACAAAATTCGTGAGTACGGCACAAGAGGCTAGAAAAACTACTAATGGCTTTCCCACCTGACATCAGGGGCTCTGTGGAACAACAAGGCAGAGGCAGAGGAGGAGGAAGAAGTCACCAAGGCGGTTGGGGCACCACCAGCACCTATGAAGGCAGGGTTAGTATGTCAAAAATGTCGCAAAATTTTATGAGCATGCCACAACATCTGGCACCACCAGAATTGGTCTGTATAAGCATAAGCCAGCATTACAACAACATGGTGGAAGAGTACGCAGCCACACATCTCCAGATGGGTCTGCCTTGGAGGTGCTACCCTGCCCTCCAAAAAGTGTACTGTTGGAAAGTTTGTTTAATATGGCAGAGCGTGTCATTACAGACAGACACATCCACCTGTCCAAGTCTAACGTGGGTAAGCTAACATTCCTTAAAATAAACAAGGTGTGGATCCCACAGGATTTGTCCATACATTTGGATGACTAGACAATTATAACAGCGGCACCCTGCCAGTCTTCATCTCTATTTGGCAACTCCTTTCATTTGGTTGCCTCCTTCACTAATAAAAAAAACTGTGTTGGCTACCTCCTTTTCCGTCGCTTACGCCAACACTGCCATGTCCACCTCCTCTGTCACTTGGACCTCCGCTCCTTAGTTGTTGCTTGTTAGTTTATTTTGGGTTCCTTCTATAATCTTTGAAGTTATTTCCTTAAAAAAAAAGCAACAGTGTTGGATTACTCCTCCCTTTTCTCCACACATACCACCACATCCACCTCTTCTTCAATTTAGAAGTACGCCTCGCTTTTCTAGACAGCTAGGTTTAGTTCCATAACAAAAAAATGAAAAACTCTGAAAACACATAATAAAAAGTGTTTGATCACTCCTTTCTTGCTTCTTCCACCCATACGACACATCCACCTCTACCTCCAGTTGGAGCTACACTTCTCAATTCGAGATAGCTTGTTTCATTTTGTAAACTGTAGGTTGCTGTAAGTCAGTTCCATAAGAAAAATAAAACAAAGAAAAAAAGTCTGAAAAAAAGATAAGAATAGTACCGGGTAGTCTTTAGCATCCCCGTGGATACAGCGTATGCACACGTTTCCCTGGGATCAAGTGTGGCCCTTATCAAGGTCACCAAACTCCTGGTGTCTAAGAGTCCTAATACCAGTACTCGGCTTATGGTCACGGGGCATGACTCTCCGGGTTGATAGTCCACACTGCAGGCTGGGTAAGCATAATACGAGCAGCGCCTGCCTAGGCTATAATCCATCTGCTCAGCAGACATAGGACAATTGGCCACTATGTGTCCAGGACCGTGATACCGCCAGCAGATCAGGTCTTTACCAGCAGCCTTTAGTAGCCCCTCAGTGGCTCCTTGGGACTTCGGACTCCCCCCAGTGATGGCTCTGTTACCCCTCTTTTGGGAATCAGGCTCCCTCTGGGTATCCCAGTATGGAGATGTACCACCCCTTGGCTTCCTCAGGGACCTCTCAACCAGCTGGTAACTTTTTAAGAGACCCACCAGGTCATACACATTCAGGAGGTCTCCTTGGGCATCCCAGGTCTTCACCAGCCTGGGGAGAGAGTGAATAAATCTTTCCATGACGACCCGTTCAACCATCTGGGCTGAAGTGGATGACTCCGGCTGCAACCATTTCTGGACCAAATACAACAAGTCAAACATTGGTGAGCAGGGAGGTTTTTCACCACAATACGCCAATTGATGAACACTTTGGGCTCTGACAGAAATAGTGACTCCTGAGCGTGCCAATATCTCCATTTTCAACTTGTCATATTCCGGGCATCCTGCAAGGCCAAGTCAAAATAGGCTTTCTGGGGTTCACATGTCAGATAGGGGGCCAGCACCTCAGCCCACTGCTCCTGGGGCAGCCTCTCCCGCTCTGCAACCCGCTCAAAAACAGTCAAAAATGCCTCTATATCAAACCCTGGGGTCATCTTTTGCACGGCTCATCTTGCCACTTTCCAGATGCAGGAGCCATCACCTGGATGTGGGGGAGAGGTGATTTATATGCTGCTGACCTCGCCCATCAGGAGTACCATCTCTGTTTGCTGTTGATGCAGCTGTTGCATTAGGAGTTTACTAGTTTCCTGCTGTACCTGGTGCTATTGCTGCTGGCTCAGGATCAGGTGTTTGAGTAGCTCGTTCATTTTGTTCCATCTCCATAGCTGCCTTAACCCAAGACATACGATTTGTCCACTGCTGCTACTCATGTTCCTGGAACGTTCCCACATCCAAAACACCATTTGTGGAAGGTAGGCTCACTTAGCTTCTCCTCGATGTAGACACAGAAACACGTGGGGTTAAAGTCTGTGGGTGGTTAATTGCATCATAAACCAAAAACTTAAAATGGTAACAGAAAAAAACAGCCTTTCTGGCTCAAAAGAAAATAAACAGTTCATACACAGTCCTGCCTAGCACTTCTTGGACATTACATTTGGCAGCTTTCACAGGAGCGTCAGACTGGAGGCTTCTTGGCTCTACACAACCCAGACTGAGTAAAAACAGCTGTCTGGACATTTATTTCCCCAGCCACACCCTTGAGATGGAGATATGGTGAGTAGGCGTCCCTCCCATCTCTTACCTACACACCTAAAACCTGCCCATAACATGGCCGTTAAACTCCTTCAGCACAGTTCATGCTGAAAAGAAACTTATGGGTTTCTAGATCATGGAGGAAAGCAATCTCCATGACACATATCTCCCCTCACATACAGTGCCAGTGTCCCTGTCACAATACATACAGCTCTGGCAAAAATTAAGAGACCAGCGCAACATTTTCAGTTTGCCACATTTTTCTCTTTACAGGTATATTTTTCAGTAAAATGTAAATTGCTCTTTTATTCTATAAACTACTGACAACTTGTCCCTGAATTTCCAAGCAATAAATTTTGTATTTATTTTCAGAAAATGAGAAATGGTCAAAATATAAAAAAATGCAGTGCTTGCAGAACTCAAATAATGCAAAAAAAAAACCAAGTTCATAATCATTTAGAAGCAACAATACTAATGTTTTAACTCAGGAAGAGATCAGAAATCAATATTTTGTGGAATTTTTATCACAGCTTTCATGCGTCTTGGCATGCTTTCCACCAGTCTTTCACACTGCTTTTGGGTGACCTTATGCCACTCCTGGTACAAAAATTTAAGCAGTCCTTCTTTGTTTGATAGCTTGTGACTATCCATCTTCCTCTTAATTATATTCCAGAGGTTTTCAATGGGGTCCAGGTCTGGAGATTGGGCTGGCCATGATAGGGATTTGATGTGGTGGTTCTTCATCCACACATTGATTGACCTAGCTGTGTGGCATGGTGCATTGTCCTGCTGGAATAATCAGTCCTCAGAGTTGGGGAACATTGCCTGAGCAGAAGGAATCAACTGTTATTCCAGGATAACCTTGTATGTGGCTTGATTCATGTGTTCTTCGCAAAGAGCAACCTGCCCAATTCCAGCCTTGCTGAAGCATCTCCAGATCATCAATGATCCTCCACCAAATTTCACAGTGGGTGCAAGGCACTGAGGCTTGTGCGCCTCTCCAGGTCTCCGTCTAACCATTAGATGAACAGGTGTTGAGCAAAGCTGAAAATTAGACTCATCACAGAAGATTACCTTACTCCAGTCCTCTATGGTCCAATCCTCATGGTCTTTGGCAAGCTTCAGCCTTGCTCTCCTTTGCTTCTCATTTATGAAAGGCTTCTTTCTAGCTTCACATGACTTGGGCCCTGCCTCTAGGAACCTGTTACTGACTGTTCTGGCCATACACTTCACCCCAGCTGCCATTTGCCATACCTTTTGTAGGTCACTTGATATCATCCTATGGTTACTGAATGACATACGAATAAGATGGCTGTCATCCTGGTCAGTGGAGAGTCGTTTTCGCCCTCTGCCAGTCTGTAGCTTTGTTGTTCCCAATGTCTGCTGCTTGACCTTGTTGTAATGGACTGCTGTCTTAGAAATTTTAAAGATGGAGGCAACATGACGCTCACTGTATCTCTCTGCTAGTTAAGCCAGAATTGGGCCCTTCTTTTCCTCACTGAAGACTTTTCTTTTCAACTCCTTTGGCATAGTTAAAAATTATTTTTTCTATTTTTTCATTTCTTTTACTTTTGGGATATTACTAGCACTTGTTTTGCCATTCATTTTGTCCTATTGCAAGAGTATTTTGAACACCACAGCAGTGTTTTTTATACTTTACTTTGTTAAGTGATATTTGGTTCATGTGACCACCTAATCAGAAGCACATTAATTAGAATGAGGTGTGCTCTGGTTGGAATTCAACTGACACTGGAATGGAATGGCTGTCAGACATGTAGAGAATAGAGAAGCTGATTTTTATAAAACGGTGCAGTGGTCTTTCAATTTTTGCCAGAGCGAGCTGTATATACACAGCTCTGGCAAAAATTAAGAGACCACTTTCAAATGTTCATTTTGTCTGATTTTTTTCTTTATAGGTATATTTTTGAGTAAAATGTAAATTGTTCCTTTAGTCTATAAACTTCTGACAACATATCTCCGAATTTCCAAGCACTAAATTTTGTATTTCTTTTCTGACAAAGAAAAATTGTTAAAATTTAAAAAAAACAGTGCTTTCAGACATCAAATAATGCAAAGAAAACAAGTTCATAATCATTTAGAAACAACAATACTAATGTTTTAACTCAGAAAGAGTTCTGAAATCTATATTTTTTGGAATTACCATGATTTTTAAAAACAGCTTTCATGCGTCTTGGCATGCTTTCCACCAGTCTTTCCCATTGCTTCTGGTGCAAAAATTTAAGCAGTTCTTCTTTGTTTGTTGGCTTGTGACTATCCATCATCCTCTTGATTACATTCCAGAGGTTTTCAACAGGGTTCAGCTCTGGAGAATTGGCTGCCCAATGACAGGGTTTTGATGTGGTGGTCTCTTAATTTTTGCCAGAGCTGTATACAGTAATGGCCAAAAGTGTTGGCACCCTTGAAAATTGTTCCAGTAAGTGAAGTATTTCTCCCAGAAAATTATTGCAATTACACGCTTTGCTATGCACATGTTTATTTCCTTTGTATGTACTGTAACAGCACAAAAATACAGAGAAAAAGGTAAATTTTACATTATTTCACACAAAACCCCAAAAATGGGCAGCACAAAATTGTTGGCACTCTCAACCTAATATTTGCTTGCTCACCCTTTGGAATAAATAACTTCAATCAATTGCTTCCTATAACCATCAACAAACTTCTTACACCTCTCGTCTGTAATTTTGGACCACTCTTCTTCGGCAAATTGCTCCAGGTCTTTCATATATGAAGGGTGCTCTATCTCAACATCAATTTTAAGCTCTCTCCACAGATGTTCAATGAGATTTAAATCTGGACTCATTGCTGACCACTTCAGAACTCTCCAGCACTTTGTTTCCATCCATTTCTGAGTGCTTCTTGAAGTAAGTGTGCGGTCATTGTCCTATTGGAAGACAAATGTCCTAGGGCGCAAACCCAGCTTTCTGACACTAGTCTCTACATTGCAACCAAAATCCTTTTGTAATCTTCAGATTTCATGATGCCTTGCATACAGTCAAGGCACCCAGTGCAAGAGGCAGCAAAATAACCCCAAAACATCTTTGAACCTCCACCATATTTGACTGTAGGTACTCTGCTCTTTCTTTTGTTGGCCTCATTCCATTTTTGGTAAATAGTAGAATTGTGTTTTACCAGAAAGCTCTATCTTGGTTTCATCTGTCCACAAGACTGTCTTCCAGAAAGACTTTGGTTTACTCGCGTACATTTTGGCAAACTGCAGTCTAGCTTTTTTATGTCTCTGTGTCAGCAGTCGGGTCCTCCTGGGTTTCCAGTTATAGCATTTCAGTTCATTCAACTGTCAACAGATAGTTAGATTTGACACTGATGCACCCTTAGCCTGCAGTACAGGTTCAATTTTTTTGGGATCTTGATTGGAGCTGCTTAACCACCATCCAGGCTATCCTGCATTTGAAACTTTCATTCATTTTTCTCTACCATTCACATCCAGGGAGATTAGCTACAGTGCCATGGGTTGTAAGCTTCTTGAATATGTTGCACACCTTGGACACAGAATCTCTGAAGATGGGTTCTTACCCTGGAGATTGTTGACATTTTTCAACAAATTTTGTTCTCAAGTTCTCAAGCTTAGTGTGGTACAGACATATACTGCAAATATTGAGTCAACTTCTCCCCTTTTTATATTGTTTCAGGTGTGATTTTCATATTGCCTATGTAGTGACACGAGGACAGTGTCACAGAGATTAAGCCTGGAGGGGCTAACAGGGGAGGTGCGCCAATATCAGGCTGTGCAAAAACCGAGGGATGCAGAGCACAAAGGACCTGAGCTAATCCGGTCATTTGATCATAGGGGTGAAGTTAAGCTGGTCACGTGATCATATGGGCTGAGCTAAGCCGGTCACGTGATCACATGGGGCGGAGCAAAGCCAAACGAGCATGGGAAACTAGCCGAGGTAAAGTGTACAAAGGACAAAACTGAAAATGTAGTCAAAGAGCGAAGTCAAGGGTCAAAAAGCCAGATGGGAACAGGATAACCAGGGGCAAGACAAACGATGAAACAGGGGCAAGCCAAAAGGTCAGAATACCAGGAAAGACGAATCAGTACTGAGCAGAAAGACAGAGTCAATAGTCAAGGGGCAAACCAAGTCATTCACATCAAAGCTCACTGTAAGGTTCTATGTATATATTCCTGAAACTCAGTTTGTTCGTCAGCCATTTTACTTTCTGTCTTGCTGCAGCTATCTTGCCCTCAGTCAAAATGGAGTTTCCAGCTTGCATGTTCCCGCCCTGATTCTCTCCTTTGCTTCTTAAGCAGCCACAGCTGAGCAATCAGTGCTTCAGAATCTAGCCTGCAGTGAACCTGTGACTTGACTCCTGTAAGCCTTGGACCTTGTACTCCAACTATTCCTACTGAGGAACTCTGAAGCACTTGTGGACTCTGAACCCTGCTCTTTGAAAGACCCACATTTGCATGGACTTACGGTAACAGAGAAGAAGATCCTGAATCTGTATTGGAGAGTGATTGCTGAGCTTGGATTACTCTGGCCTGCTGTGTCTCCTGTTTCTGTGTCTGCAAACTGTGTGACTATTTCTGCCAACTTGTATGAAGTAATACAGGACTTTTCTATATCAAACCTGTGACTCCTGTGTTTTCATCGCACCCAAGCACAAGACGCTATATGAACTGTACTACATACATTACAAGATTCTGAAGCCAAAACGTTAGTGTCTGCTGGGTCTGGAAGGCTGTGTCTGCTGTACTGTGGATATCAGACGTCCGGTTGTACTTTCTGTGATGACAGTGGTTGTGACTTCTCACAACCATTCCAGGTGAGCAATTCCCTTAAGTTTTTTCTTTTTGCAGTGTTACCACAGGTAAACACTATTGTTTTTTTTTTTTTTCCTTTCTTTTCTCTTTTTTGTCTGCTGTAACTCTGGATATAAGATGTCTGGTTGAAACTTTCTGTGATGATAGTGGTTGTGACTTCTCACAACCATTCCAGGTGAGCAGTTCCCTTAATTTTTTTTTCTCTCTGCAGTGTTGCCACAGGTGAACACTATTGTTTTTTTTCTCTCCTCTTCTTCCAGTAATCCTGTCTTAAAAGATCTGGAGAATGGAGGCCCGCATAAAGGAACTTTGCTGAGTGACTGATAATATCCTTGCAGATTTGCAGAATATAAAGACCCGTTTTACAAATCTACAGGACCTCAATAATCACAATTTGCAAGTGGTTGGACAGACTACCCAGGATTTGCGAGCCAGGATTGAGGTTCTAGAGGGGCGAGTCCAGGCTCCTGCCGTAGCCCCGAGTGCTGGGATTCCCAAGTTGCCCCCTTTTCATTTTGGCGGTGAACGTGAGAAATTCAGGGGATTTATTAATCAATGCAATCTTTTTTTTTCTGCACATGCTTCACAATTTCCCACTGAACGATCTAAGGTGCTTACTATAATTATGTTGCTTACCAACAAGGCTTTAATGTGGGCAAACCCTCTGATTGAGACTGAGGATGATTGTTTGAATCACCTTGATGATTTTATTTCAGCCATGGGGCAGGTGTTTGATGACCCCAATCGAGGTGCAACAGCTGAAGCAGCCATGTTAGCTTTGCGCCAAGGTAAGCACTCGGTAGCTGAATATGCCTTGGATTTCAGGAGATGGGCCCTTGATACCACCTGGGACAGTTCCGCCAAAAAATCTATTTTTCGAAAGGGGTTATCTCCACTGATTAAGGATGAACTTGCTCGTGCCGACCCTCCCACTGCGTTAGGTGACTTTATTAACTACTGCATCCGTATTGATACTCGTCTGACTGAACGCAGGCAAGAGAGATGGTTCGAGGCAATCGCACTAACCTTTTCCTACCTTCCTCTCCAGCTAAGGAACCTTTGAGTAGGATTACACGGGAACCTGAACCCATGCAGGAAGACTCTTTACAACGACGGGTTAGTGATGCACGCAAGGAACATCGTTTTAAGGAGAATCTATGTTTCTATTGTGGTAAGTCAGGGCACTTCATTATAAACTGCCCCAGCCGTTCTCGTAAGACTACTGCAGCACTCATTCATTGTGAGTGTTGCGAGAGGGGATCTGTCAGGTCCGAGCCTCAGGCTCCAGAGAGATCTGCAGCAACAGATCTTGATTTCTCGGACTTAAACTCCGTTACCTCTGAGGACGTTGACTGTGTAAACGCTGCCATTTTTCAAGTTTCCTCAGCGGTGTCCCAGCTGAGTTGTAAGAAAAACAATTCTCATTGCTTTCTTTCCATCAAACTCTGGGTTGACTCAGCTTGGGTGTCTAGCTCTGCTATGATCGACTCAGGGGCAAGTGGAAATTTTATGGATGTCTCCTTTGCTCTGAAACAGGGAATATGTTCAGTGAAGAAGGCTACTCCAGTACAGATGGAAACTGTGGATGGCTCCCTGCTGACCTCTGGACCAGTGGATCAGGAAACAGAGCCTTTGAGGGTTCTTATGGGTAAAGATCATCAAGAGAAACTGTCCTTTATGCTTATCTCTTCTCCCCACTTTCCCATTATTCTAGGGCTACCATGGCTGCAGGCTCAGAATCCTACCATTAACTGGGAGACCAAGGAATTACACTTTCCAGAGAAACAGATGAGTCCAAAAGTTTCAGCTTGCTCTGTTCCTAAAGGAATCATGTCAGTCCCTGAACTACCAGCTGTATACCAGGACTATGTGGATTTATGTGACAAGAAGAACGCTGACCAGCTTCCTCCTCACCGTCCATATGATTGTCCAATTGAATTATTGCCTGGAGCAGAGATACCTTTTGGTAAGATCTACCCCTGGGGGGCCCGAGCTAAAGGCTTTAAAGGATTACATAGATGAAAATCTAGCCAAGGGCTTCATACGCCCTCTTCATCTCCTACAGGTGCACCCATCTTCTTTGTAAAGAAGAAAGATGGATCTCTGAGACCATGCGTAGACTATAGGGAACTCAATAAGGTTACTATTAGAAACCGTTATCCATTGCCTTTAATCCCTAAGTTATTGGAGAGAGTGCGACATGCCAAAATTTTTTCTAAACTAGATCTTCGTGGGGCCTATAACTTAGTCCGTATTAGACCTGGGGATGAATGGAAGACTGCATTCAGGTCACGCTATGGACACTTTGAATATCTAGTTATGCCTTTTGGTCTGAGTACCGCCTCAGCCACTTTCCAACACTTGGTGAATGACATCTTCAGGGATCTCCTAGATACATTCGTGGTAATTTATTTGGATGATATTCTAATTTTTTCTAACTCCACAGAGGAACATCATGGACATGTGAGAATGGTCTTGGAACGTCTAAGACAAAATCATCTTTACATCAAACTTGAAAAGTGTGAATTCCATAGGACCGAAATTCAATTTCTGGGGTATGTACTGTCTACACAAGGAATTAGTATGGATGGAAGCAAAACCCAAGCCATCAAGGATTGGCCAAGTCCTAGAAATGTGAAGGAGGTACAGCGCTTCATCGGGTTTGCCAACTTCTATAGACGTTTCATTAGAAATTTCTCTGAGGTAGTGTCACCTATCACTCAACTTACCCGGAAAGAGTCTAGGTTTTCCTGGACTCCCCAAGCCCAGGAGGCATTTTCCCGTCTAAAAGATAAATTTACCACTGCACCTATCCTAGTACATCCCAACCCCGAGCTTGCCTTCATAATAGAGGTGGATGCTTCAGACTGTGCAGTTGGAGCTATACTCTCTCAGAGAACAGGTGAGAAGAATGTCTTGCATCCCTGTGCCTTCTTTTCCCAGCAGTTGTCTTCGGCTGAGAGGAACTACGATGTGGGCAATAGAGAGTTGTTGGCCATTATTGCCGCCTTCAAAGAATGGAGACACCTTCTTCAGGGAGCTGCACAGCAAATAGTCGTCCTGACAGACCATCGTAACCTTGAATTTATCAGGTCGGCTAAGTGCCTGACTCCTCGCCAGGCTCGCTGGAATCTTTTCTTAAACCAATTTAATTTTATCATCTCTTATAGACCAGGATCGCGCAATGGAAAGGCTGATGCACTCTCTAGGATTTACTCAGCAGAGACACGTCCAATTACTCCTCCTAAGACTATTCTTCCTGACTCTAGATTCCTAGGAGTAATTCATAATCAAGACCTACTTAAGGACATCAAGGAAGCATACCATGCGGATTCCTTTTTGGCACAACCCCCAAGGGACGTAAGTCTTGTCTTTAAGAATGGTGTGTGGATTCAGGGACAACGTCTGTATATTCCTGAAACAGTCAGATTAAGAGTATTGCAACTCATTCACGATTCCAAGATAGCTGGGCATAGAGGAATTCTAAAGACACAGGAATTTCTTTCTCGTTTCTTTTGGTGGCCCACTTGCAGGAAGGATGTTTTGAATTATGTCACTTCATGTGAGGTCTGTGCAAGATGCAAACACCTCGCTCCTCACCAACTGGTCTGTTACAGCCTCTTCCCACCCCGTCCCGCCCGTGGGGATCCATTTCTATGGACTTCATTGTGGAGTTACCAACCTCTCAGGGGAAGAACACCATTCTAGTGGTGGTTGACCGTCTAACAAAGGCAGCTCATTTTATCCCTTGTGTCGGCTTACCCACTGCAAAACAGACATCAGATTTGATGATTAAAGATGTGTTTCGCTTACATGGAGTACCGGATGAGGTTATTTCGGATCGAGGGGTGCAATTCACTTCTAGGTTTTGGCAAAATTTCTGTGCAGCATTGGACATTAAAGTAAACCTTTCTTCTGCTTTTCATCCCCAGACTAATGGACAGACCGAACGAACCAATCAAACCCTGGAGCAGTATCTCCGCTGCTTTATCTGCCACCTACAGGATGATTGGGTGGATCTACTTCCATTAGCTGAGTTCTCGTATAACAACTCTCAGAGTGCCTCCACTAAACAGTCTCCTTTTTACTCTAATCTAGGTTATCATCCTAACATTCTACCACGATTTCCCATAGAAAACGCCTTTACCAGCAGTGGCTGAAAGAATCACGTCTTTACAGAAGAATATGGATCTTCTAAAGGAAAATCTGGAATCGGCTCAAGAAAGGTACAAGAAAGCAGCAGATAAATTTCGTAAACCTGCACCAGCTTTCAAGGTAGGAGACTTGGTCTGGCTGTCAACCAGAAATCTTAAGTTAAGGATTCCATCGTCTAAGTTGGGACATAAGTACATTGGACCCTATAAAATCAGTAAAATTATAAGTGCCGTTGCTTGTCGTCTTCAACTGCCCAGAACTATGAGAATCCACCCTGTCTTTCATGTATCCCTACTAAAGGCTGCGACACCCAATACGTTTCCTGGACGTTCCTCTCCTTGCCCTGACCCAGTGCTAGTCGATGGTCAGGAAGAATTTGTGGTGGAAAGGATTTTAGATTCCAGGTTGTATAGAAATCAGTTACAATATCTGATTAAATGGCAGGGCTACCCAGTGGAGGACAACTCATGGGAACCGGTCAATAACGTTAATGCTCCTCGCTTGCTCCGTCAGTTTCATCAGAGGTACCCACACAAGCCTGGTCTGAGGTCATCCGGAGGTTGTCCTTAAGGGGGGAGTAATGTAAGGTTCTATGTATATATTCCTGAAACTCAGTTTGTTCGTCAGCCATTTTACTTTCTGTCTTGCTGCAGCTATCTTGCCCTCAGTCAAAATGGAGTTTCCAGCTTGCATGTTCCCGCCCTGATTCTCTCCTTTGCTTCTTAAGCAGCCACAGCTGAGCAATCAGTGCTTCAGAATCTAGCCTGCAGTGAACCTGTGACTTGACTCCTGTAAGCCTTGGACCTTGTACTCCAGCTATTCCTACTGAGGAACTCTGAAGCACTTGTGGACTCTGAACCCTGCTCTTTGAAAGACCCACGTTTGCATGGACTTACGGTAACAGAGAAGAAGATCCTGAATCTGTATTGGAGAGTGATTGCTGAGCTTGGATTACTCTGGCCTGCTGTGTCTCCTGTTTCTGTGTCTGCAAACTGTGTGACTATTTCTGCCAACTTGTATGAAGTAATACAGGACTTTTCTATATCAAACCTGTGACTCCTGTGTTTTCATCGCACCCAAGCACAAGACGCTATATGAACTGTACTACATACATTACACTCACACACGCAGAGGAACAGCGAATACGAATGCACAACCCGGGTCAGCGACCTCTAACCGAGTAGACGGAAGTATCACCGACACTGAACCCAGGAACTACCAGCATTAAATAGCCGCCCCAGAAACAAAGAGAGGTGGACAGACTTAACTCTGACCTGACGAGGATGGAGTCAGAACTACCCCATCCTGAGTCATAACAGCTTACACCTATTACTTGCAACAGGTGAATTTGAATGAGCATCACTTGCTTCAAACAAAGTTGTTTGCCCACAATTATGGAAAGGTGCCAACAATTTTGTCTGTCCCATTTTTGGGGATTTGTGTGAAAGGATGTTTAATTTGCCTTTATTTCTCTGTTTTTTGTGATGTTCCAATACACATAAAGGAAATAAACATGTGTATAACAAAATATATGTAATTGCAATAATTTTCTGGGTGAAATACTTCATTTTCAGGAACAATTTCAAGGATGCCAACACTTTCAGCTATAACTGTATATAAAGTGTAAACAAAAAATAACTTGGCACTCAATCGAGAAAAACGGAACAATGTAATTTTTGTGCTTTCTAAAGTTTATTTGCATCCGTGTGAGATCAAAGTAAATACATAAATGAACGTTTTCGGCCTTTCACTAATGGCCTTCATCAGATTGTATGTATAAAGCTGAAACATAACAACAAAACAGCACAGTCAAAATTTTTTGACATAAATGCAAACAAAAAAACACAATAACTAGATGGAAACAAAATAAAATAGTGATAATAAAACATAAACATAGTATGGAAGAGACATGTATCAGATGTAAGATAAATATCGATCAAACAGCAAGAAATATGTCAAAATAGCGAAAATAGCTAGAAGTATAAGGAAGTATATTAAGGAAATTAATTCAATGAAATTAATTCAATATGTTGTATACATATCCACATAAAAAAAATTTTCAATGAGTATAGAATAGACAATACACCATAGAGAGTGCCTACTAAATGCCTGGTACAGAAAGGATATAGTGATCCAGTGTTGGTGATGGACCGACCTTGGTCACAGACATAGGTATAGCCTAATATATGAATAAGACACCTGGAAATAAAGCAATATGATATAATAAACATGTGGAATGGTATAATAAATAGTGTACCCAGTGTAAAGTATTATTGAAAAAAGGAAGGAGAGAGATAGAAGAAAAGGAAAAAAAGAAAAAAAGAAGAAAGAAACAAGAAGAAAAGAAAAAAGAAAACAAGCTAGGGTAATGGAGTAGAATAGCCTACCGTACCTCATCAAAACGGATGTGAGTAAACACTGAATGTTGGTTACAAGAAGGTAACATGAGGTAACATGCTACCTGGTTAAGGTGTAGCAGCGGAAGCACAAATGTACTGGACTGGGAAAACAAGAAATAAAATAAGGGAGGACTATATATATAAAGTACACAAAATATACACGCCTCCGTGGTGTCTCTTATACACCGTTGGGTGGCGCATGCACAGTCTCTCCGTCTCTCCTGCTTGCTGGGAGCGCGTCATCATGACGCAGCACCTAGTGCCCTCTTAAACCCGGAAGTGGAAGCGCTACTGGCGTTCCACTACTAGCTGGTCCTCACATGCGGCTGCATGTCCCCTCAGGTAACGCAGGAATCTCTGCACTTGGCTCCCTTTTTACCCCACGTCTACCGCTGGTCCTCATTTCTGTTATTTTATTTTTCAGCGCTCCCACTTGGCTATGTTAGCTCACAGCGCTCATAAGATTTGTTACTGAGGCCATTCCACAGGTATTCTTCTTAGTTTACCTCCCGTGGGCTCCATTCTCTCTATTGTGGAGTTTCCTTCCTTTTGTAACCTAGGTCCGCTTTTTCCACAGCAAACTTTGCTTATTCCTTTGTATTACAGCATTTTGGAACTTAGGTAATTCTTTCTTTTTCATGGCATATCTTTTTGTATATTATATATATATAATAATCCCCCTTCATTTTATTTCTTATTTATTTCCCCAGTTCAGTACATTGTGCTTAAACCAGATAGCATTTAACCTCATATTCCACTATTAGCTGGTCCTCACATGCGGCTGCATGTTCCTTCAGGTAACGCAGGAATCTTTACACTTGGCCCCCTATTTACCCCATGTCGACCGCTGGTCCTCATTGCTTGTAATTTTATTTTTCAGCGCTCCCACTCTGCTATGTTAGCTCACAGCGCTTATAAGATTTGTTACTGAGGCCATTCCACAGATATTCTCATTATAATTTTTTCTTTGTATTACAGCATTGTGGACTTAGGATATTCTTTTTTCTTTCCTATTCATGGCATAATTTTTGTATATTTTGTGTACTTTATATATATAGTCCCCCCTTATTTTATTTCTTGTTTTCCCAGTCCAGTACATTTGTGCTTCCGCTGCTACACCTTAACCAGGTAGCATGTTACCTCATGTTACCTTCTTGTAACCAACATTCAGTGTTTACTCACATCCGTTTTGATGAGGTACGGTAGGCTATTCTACTCCATTACCCTAGCTTGTTTTCTTTTTTCTTTTCTTCTTGTTTCTTTCTTCTTTTTTTCTTTTTTTCCTTTTCTTCTATCTCTCTCCTTCCTTTTTTCAATAATACTTTACACTGGGTACACTATTTATTATACCATTCCACATGTTTATTATATCATATTGCTTTATTTCCAGGTGTCTTATTCATATATTAGGCTATACCTATGTCTGTGACCAAGGTCGGTCCATCACCAACACTGGATCACTATATCCTTTCAGTACCAGGCATTTAGTAGGCACTCTCTATGGTGTATTGTCTATTCTATACTCATTGAAAATTTTTTTATGTGGATATGTATACAACATATTGAATTAATTTCATTGAATTAATTTCCTTAATATACTTCCTTATACTTCTAGCTATTTTCGCTATTTTGATATATTTCTTGCTGTTTGATCGATATTTATCTTACATCTGATACATGTCTCTTCCATACTATGTTTATGTTTTATTATCACTATTTTATTTTGTTTCCATCTAGTTATTGTGTTTTTTTGTTTGCATTTATGTCTAAATTTTGACTGTGCTGTTTTGTTGTTATGTTTCAGCTTTATACATACAATCTGATGAAGGCCATTAGTGAAAGGCCGAAAACGTTCATTTATGTATTTACTTTGATCTCACACGGATGCAAATAAACTTTAGAAAGCACAAAAATTACATTGTTCCGTTTTTCTCGATTGAGTGCCAAGTTATTTTTTGTTTATATTTTGGGCTGGAGACCCTACTTGTGCACCATTCATTCCTATTATTGTCTTTGAGTGCCGTGTTTATTATCCTTGTATATAAAGTGTATGCACATATGTTTTGTGTGCATATGTGTAGTGGGTAAGAATATGTACATCATCTGGGTCTATGGGAAGTATTAAGACTTGGTACCTAGGACAGCATGAACTGTAGAGACAGTCCTCTAGTCAAGGCTGTATTATAGATCTGTGTTGTATGAATCCACAAGTCTTCCATTTTCATATGGATACTGAAACTTAGGGTGAATTGATTAAGACTTGCATTTTCCATGCCAGTCAGGATTCTTGGAATAATGCACACCTCCTAAGTTTCAAAGAGCAAAATGAGGGATAAATAATGGTAAATAATTTTGACCATGCCCCTAGTCCTTTTCCAAGCTGTCAATGAGGTGACAGGGAAGGCCATTCCAGCAGAAGGCCAAGACTGCAGAGCATAGACCCAAATCTGGGACTGTCCAGCTATATCTGAGATGGTTGGGACTAAAGATGATTGAATAAAAGTACAGGATCTGTGCAGTGTCCAGGTCAGTGGTACCGGGCGGCTGAATAGCAGAGTCTAGAATCTTTTGCCTTCCGTCACCTTTGACGCGGATTTTGATCGTATCATCTCTAGATGGTATCTTTGAATTTATTTTTTGTTCATTCATTCATAGTCATAGCAGCCATAATGTTTTATTTTTTATGTAAGCTTCACTATATAACATCTGGCTTTTTTGCTCCTAAAAAGCTGTGTTCACACTTTCCATAAATACTGTGTTTTTTGTTTTTTCCAGGTGTTCGCATCAAACTACATGATAACAATGTTCTCTGATTATTACATTTGAGCTGCTTTTTTATGCCTTTTCTCCATTATTGATGCAGATGTGAAGCCTCATTTTTATTGTGATTTTTTATAGTACAGAAAAGTTTTGATTGTGCACTTAATAAAGTAACTGCAGAGAAAAAATGCGTCAAAACTGCACAGTTCAGCTGCATCTTTAGAAACACAGTGGTCTCAGTTTTCATGAAATCACATTCACTTTGCTTGGAAAGTTAAACACATCAGAATTTACGCTACATGTGAACAAGCCCTAAATATCCAAGCACGTAGATTTGATTTCATGAGAATGCCTGCCCTAGGGGTATATTTCCACGATCAGTAAACGTCCAACCTGCAGCGACCAGATGTTACAGCATAGTGGATGGAATTTTAAGAAATCCCATGCCCACTATGCGTGCACAGACACCCGCAGATCACTCGCGGAGACGGACATGCGGCGCAGATCGCAGCATGTCATCGCAGCATGTCAATTTATCTTGCGGAGACGCGAGTCTCCACAAGATAAATGTCACCCGTACAAAGTATGGGACATGGTGATTCTGCATGGTTCAATGAACACATGCGGAATCACCTGCGTTCAAAAACCGGCAGCGCTTTGGACGCAGCGGACATGTCCAAAGCACTGCCGATTACTGACCATGGGAACGTAGCCTAGGTGTCTTTAAAAATGCCTTCGTACTTTGCAGTATTGATGTGTTTTTTCTCTATAGGCTTCTTTGTCAATCTTGAAAAAAATGCATGTAATAAAATAAACAATGTTGCATTTTTAAGAGCAGAATCAAAGCTTCTCTATGTGATCAAAAAAGCATTAAAAACACAGCTTCACATCTCACTAAAACCATATCAAATAAGGGGTGAAAACTCATTAAAAAATGCAGCAAACACAAAATAATCACAGAACATTGTCATTGCGTTATGTACAGCGGACACATGCAGAAAACATACTGAAAAAACGCAGCATTTACACTAAGTGTGAACACGGCCTCAGCGTTACATTTTTATTACATTTTTTATAGGTTAGATAGAGAAAAAAATGTTTATACCATTTACCAATCACCATAAATAATCTATTCACTGTGCTGTGCCTGTTGTTACGACTACTTTGACACCAAATAAGTCTGTTATTTGCTAAGTTGTAATGTACGGTATATTATTTTTAAAAAAGCACATAAAAAATTACATTTTTGCAATTGTTTTTCATTATTTTTAATAGTCTTATAGGAACAAAAAAATCTGACTTTTATTTTCCCTGTAAAACATAGGGAAATAGAAATGCACTACTATGTACAGATGTATCTCTATGTATCAGTATAATCTCCGTGGGGTCAGAAACTGCTCTGCAGCTTCAAGTATGGTATATCAAATTCTCCTATCTTCGCTAGATAGGAGAATTTTATAGCCTTCTCCTGCTTTGTGGGCCTCCACTATTTTAATTTTCAGCGTGATAGCAGCTGCTTAGAAGAACCCATGGCTGCTGTTTTTTGGCACAAGGTTAGAGAAGGCTGGGTTTTTATAAAGCTGGGAAATTTGCATCACCTGGCCTTTACTAATGATGATAATGAACAAGCAATAACCCTAACAGGCTAATTAAGGTTTGAAACCTTGGTCAAAGTTATCTGAGCACACATTTCCAAGGATGCCCAAACTTTTGTATCGACCCATTTTCCTTTTTGTAATTTTTGAAATATAAAAGATGAAAAAAATATATATATTGTTGCCTAAAATACAAACGAAATGTGTCATCCTTAACTTTAGCACTTTTAGAGATCATTTCATCTTCAACTTGATTAACTGTTCACAATAACTGTAAATTTGACAAGGGGTGCCCAAACTTTTATATGTCACTGCATTGCATTACAAAGACACCAACAATCCAAAAGTAATAATAAAAATTCATGTTATATTCAGCTACTTTATATATTACGAGTGATGTTTCAGCTGATAAGGGTATGTTTCCACGGGCAGAAACCGGCAGCGCTTTGGACGCAGTACATGTCCGCTCCGTCCAAAGCGATGCCGTCTTTTGAACGCAGGTGATTCCACATGTGTTCATTGAACCATGTGGAATCACCGATCCAATACATTGTATGAGACACTTATCTTGCGGAGACGGAGCATTTCCGCAAGATAAATTGACATGCTGCGGTCTAGAAAGACGCGGCATGAAATCCCATTCACTATGCTGTAACATTTGGCCCCTGCGGGTTTGACGCTGAGGATGTCCGACCCGCAGCGTTTACTAACCGTGGAAACATACCCTAAAAGGACAGATAAAAGAAAAATATGAATATAGGAACAGTGTATGTATTTTATGTAAACATTGCTTGAAAATACGTGCTAAATATAAATGTATTAATAATTTAATTCATCATCAACATTGTCTGTTGAAGAGAAGACATGTTATTGTACGATGTTACAGAAATTAAAATAAAAAGAACCCATGGCTAACATGATACTTTCTGAAATGTTTTACCTGTTTAATTCTTCCTATTTGGTTTTGTTGTTTAATTTGTACATAATGTATTAGACACATCGGGTGTATGAAATTCTAAGGATCAGGTAAGAATTTCTTTCTTTTCATCACATCTTATAACGAAAACTATTTAATGCTTTAAGCAAACACTCAAAGAACCTGTCTGTTATGCTGTCAGCTCCCGTCCTGCACTGTGCAACCATTCATCTGTCATGTTGCTCTCTGTGGACACCAGGTTGGTGTCTGGAGTTTGTAGATGTTTTCCCAACTAGAAAGCCCCAGTGCAGACTGCCATTCCTTCCTTGACAGGCTGTGTAGGTGATTACATCAAGAGATTGCATTGTGTTTTACCACTGGGGCCAGGTGTCATTCTTTAGGGAAGAGCGTTAAAGCTTTTGTCAATGCCTATTCCTCTTGTTTCATTTAACATCAACTCACCTTTTGGTATTAAAAAGAAAAATACAAAACTGATAAGAATATCCCCAGGCAGAGTTTTCATCCAACCTAAGGCAGCCATTGCGGTTAGAAAGATCCTTCAATAACCTGTCAAAAACTGACATCAGTGGTAAAAAACTGCTCATTTCTATATCTCGTTGTGGATTGATGTACATGCCACTTTTATATCCTTTAGCTCGATATAACATTTGCCCTTTCATGTTCTCAGTTTAAGCCATTGGGAATTCAAAGCTATTTCAAAGCATAATTATACCAATCTGCATATAAAAAGCGCTATGTCCTAGAGAGGGTTCAATAGAAAAAGAAAACTCTTCTAAGGATGGAAATGAGAAATAAATCCCACAACTAAGATGCAGTAACATTAATACATTTTTCATCTGATGTGAAAAGTTGGAAGGTTTGTGAAGTTGCTGGAAATTTGCCAAAGCCAAAGGACAATTCTAAAACAATATAAAGAAATACTGGATGCAGACATCAAAAAGAAACTGTTGTGGGGAACAAAAGTCTAAGGCTCATTCACTGCAAAAACGATTGATAAATCTGTCATATATAGACTTAACTAGCTGCTCTCCTCAACATTAAAATTGCAACACCATGAAGGACAAGCCATGAGATTGTACATATCAAGAAAGTAGAAAGCGACTGTAAGATCTGCAAATGATCACATTTTAATGCACCTAACTGCAATCTGTGGTATGTGGGAGGGTTAAAAGAGCAAGAGTGAAAGTCATTTTTTTAGCCATATGAACCCTCAAGTCTTGTGGGAAGATTGTGCGATGACTTCTGTTCGTTAATGTGTCAGCTATTGCCACTTGCCACAAACTGAGAGAGATAGAATCCTTAGGCCGGAGTCACACACACTGTATAAAAATCGGACCATATTATATGGCTGTAATACGCAGAAAAGCCCCTGAACAGTGATCCATATGTCATCCGTGTGCAATGCGAGGATGCGATTTCCTCACATCAAAATATCCGTGTGTCTTCCGTATGGCATCCGTATGGCGAGATTTTCTCGCCGGCTTGCAAAACCGACATTTAATGGATCCAAATGGCAGTTTTTAAATCACAGTACAGGCCAAAAGTTTGGACACACCTTCTCATTCAAAGATTCTTCTGTATTTTCATGACTATGAAAATTGTAGAATCACACTGAAGGCATCAAAACTATGAATTAACACATGTGGAATTATACATTACACTTCACAAAAAAGTGTGAAACAACTGAAAATATGTCTTATATTCTATGTTCTACAAAGTAGCCACCTTTTGCTTTGATTACTGCTTTGCACGCAGAAAAGGTGAACGGATGGACTCTACATGCCTGGTTCCCACCGTGAAGCATGGAGGTGGTGGTGTGATGGTGTGGGGGTGCTTTGCTGGTGACACTGATGAGGATTATTCAAAATTGAAGCGATGAGCGGTCCAGCTCACCCCAAACCATCTCGATTGGGTTCAGGTCTGGTGACTGTGGAGGCCAGGTCATCTGGCGTAGCACCCCATCACTCTCCTTCTTGGTCAAATAGCCCTTACACAGCATGGAGATGTGTTTGGGGTCATTGCCCTATTGAAAAATAAATGGTCCAACTAAATGCAAACCGGATGGAATAGCATGCTGCTGCAAGATGCTATGGCAGCCATGCTGGTTCAGTATGCCTTCAATTTTGAATAAATCCCCAACAGTGTCACCAGCAAAGCACCCCCACACCATCACACCTCCTCCTCCATGCTTCACGGTGGGAACCAGGCATGTAGAGTCCATCCGTTCACCTTTTCTGTGTGCAAAGCAGTAATCAAAGCAAAAGATGGCTACTTTGAAGAACCTAGAATATAAGACTTATTTTCAGTTGTTTCACACTTTTAAGTAAAGTGTAATGTATAATTCCACATGTGTTACTTCACAATTTTCACAGTCATGAAAATACAGAAAAATAGTTGAATGAGAAGGTGTGTCCAAACTTTGGTCTGTACTATATATATATATATAAATATATACACATGTCATTGTGACATATATATAATTATAGTTCATACACGTCTACATAGCATATTAGCTGCTAATTCAATTGCCAGCTTCTGTAAAAACGTTACAGAACCCGACATGAAATAACACATGGTTGCATACAGTAAACCATTTCATTTCATGTAGTTTGATATATGGTTTTCATCAACAATTACATGAGTGTATGTGTGCAAAATTTCATACATGTAGGTGGTAATTAAATGTTTAACCCCTTCATCCCCAAGGGTGGTTTGCACGTTAATGACCGGGCCAATTTTTACAATTCTGACCACTGTCTCTTTATGAGGTTATAACTCTGGAACGCTTCAACGGATCTGGGCGATTCTGAGAATGTTTTCTCGTGACATATTGTACTTCACGTTATTGGTAAAATTTCTTCGATATAACTTGCGTTTATTTTTGAAAAAATTGCAAATATGGCGAAAATTTTGAACATTTTGCAATTTTCAAACTTTGAATTTTTATTCCCTTAAAACAGAGAAATAGGTCACACAAAATAGTTAAGAAATAACATTTCCCACATGTCTACTTTACATCAGCACAATTTTGGAATCAAATTTTTTTTTTCTTAGGAAATTATAAGGGTTAAAGTTGACCAGCGATTTCTCATTTTTACAACAAAATTTACAAAGCCATTTTTTTAGGGACCACCTCATATTTGAAGTCACTTTGAGGGGTCTATATAGCAGAAAATACCCAAAAGTGACACTATTCTAAAAACTGCACCCCTCAAGGTACTCAAAACCACATTCAAGAAGTTTATTAACCCTTCAGGTGCTTCACAGGAGCTGAAGCAACATGGAAGGAAAAAATGAATATTTTACTTTTTAGCCACAAAAATGATCTTTTACAAACTTTTTTTTATTTTCACAAGGATAAAAGGAGAAAATGGACAGATAAAGTTGTTGTGCAATTTCTCCTGAGTACGCCAATACCCCATAAGTGGGGAAAACCACTGTCTGTGCGCACAGCAGAGCTCGTAAGGGAAGTAGCGCCGTTTGACTTTTTCAAACTAAAATTGGCTGGAATTGAGATTGGATGCCATGTCGCGTTTGGAGAGCCCCTGATGCGCCTAAACAGTGGAAACCCCCCACAAGTGACACCATTTTGGAAACTAGACCCCTAAGGAACTTATCTAGATCTGTTGTGAGCATTTTGAACCCCAAGTGTTTCACAAAAGTTTATAGTGCCTGGGTGTGAAAAAAAAAGAAACAATTTTCCACAAAAATGATTTTTTAGTCCCAAATTTTTGATTTTTCCCAAGGAAATTGGACCCCAAAAGTTGTTGTCCAATTTGTCCTGAGTACGCTGATACCCAATATGTGGGGGGGGGGAAACTGTTTGGGCGCACGGCAGGGCTTGGAAAGGAAGTAGTAACGTTTTGGAATGCAGACGTTGATGGGGGTCATGTTCCGTTTGCAGTGCCCTAGATGAGTCTTAACAGTAGAAACCCCCCACAAGTGACCACATTTTGGAAACTATACCCCCTAAGGAACTTATCTAGAGCTTTGGTGAGCACTTTGAACCCCCAAGTGCTTCACAGAAGTTTATAATGCCCGGGCATGAAAATAAAAAATCCTATTTTTTTCCCACAAAAATTATTTTTAGTCACTATTTTTTTTATTTTCCCAAGGATAACAGGAGAAATTGGACCACAAAAGTTGTTGTCCAATTTGTCCTGAGTACGCTGATACCCGATATGTGGGGGGGAACCACTGTTTGGGCGCACGGCAGAGCTCGGAATGGAAGGAGCACCATTTGACTTTTTCCAACCAAAATTGGCTGGAATTGAGATTGAACGCCATGTTGCATTTGGAGAGCCCCTGATGTGCCTAAACAGTGGAAACCCCCCACAAGTGACCCCATTTGAGAAACTAGACCCCCTAAGGAACTTATCTAGATCTTTGGTGAGCAATTTGAACCCCCAAGTGCTTCACACAAGTTTATAACGTAGAGCCGTAAAATTTAAAAATCATATTTTTTTCCACAAAAATGATCTTTTCACCCCAATTTTTATTTTCCCAAGGGTAACAAGACTCCAAAAGTTATTGTGCAATTTGTCCTGAGTACGCTGATACCCCATATGTGGGGGTAAACCACTGTTTGGGTGCATGGCAGAGTTTGGAAGGGAAGGAGTGCCGTTTGACTTTTTCAACACAGAATTGGCTGGATGCATGTCGTGTTTGGAGAGCTCCTGATCTGCCTAAACAGTGGAAACCCCCCACAAATGACACCATTTTGGAAACTAGACCCCTCAAGGAACTTATTTAGATGTGTGGTGAGCACCTTGAACCCCCAAGTGCTTCACAGAAGTTTATAACGTACAGCCGTAAAATAAATATATATTTTTTTTTTTACAAAAATGATTTTTTTCGTCCCGAATATTTTATTTTCACAAGAGTAACAGGAGAAATTGGACCCCAAAAGTTGTTGTCCAATTTGTCCTGAGTACGCTGATACCCAATATGTGGGAGAAAACTACTGTATGGGTACACACGTTGGGGCTCGGAAGGGAAGTAGTGACGTTTTGGATTGCAGACTTTGATGGAATGCTCTGGGGGCGTCATGTCGCATTTGGAGAACCCCTGATGCACCTAAACAGTGGAAACCCCCCACAAGTGACCCCATTTTGGAAAATAGACCCCACATGGAACTTATCTAGGTGTGTGGTGAGTACTTTGAACCCCGAAATGCTTCACAGAAGTTTATACTGTATAGCCGTAAAAATAAAAAATATTTTTTTTTACAAAAATTTTTTTTTCGCCCCCAATATTTTATTTTCACAAGGGTAACAGGAGAAATTGGACCCCAAAAGTTGTTGTCCAATTTGTCCTAAGTACGCGGATACCCAATATGTGGGAGAAAGCTACTGTATGGGTACACGTTGGGGCTCGGAAGGGAAGGAGTGCCGTTTGACTTTTTCAACGCAGAATTGGCTGGATGCCATGTCGTTTTGGAGAGCTCCTGATCTGCCTAAACAGTGGAAACCCCCCACAATGACACCATTTTGGAAATAGACCCCTCAAGGAACTTATTTAGATGTGTGGTGAGCACTTGAACCCCCAAGTGCTTCACAGAAGTTTATAACGTTACAGCCGTAAAATAAATATATATTTTTTTTTTTTACAAAAATGATTTTTTTTCGTCCCCAATATTTTATTTTCACAAGAGTAACAGGAGAAATTGGACCCCAGAAGTTGTTGTCCAATTTGTCCTGAGTACGCTGATACCCAATATGTGGGAGAAAACTACTGTATGGGTACACGTTGGGGCTCGGAAGGGAAGTAGTGACGTTTTGGATTGCAGACTTTGATGGAATGCTCTGGGGGCGTCATGTCGCATTTGGAGAACCCCTGATGCACCTAAACAGTGGAAACCCCCCACAGTGACCCCATTTGGAAAATAGACCCCACAAGGAACTTATCTAGATGTGTGGTGAGTACTTTGAACCCCGAAGTGCTTCACAGAAGTTTATAACTTTATAGCCGTAAAAAAAAAAAATATTTTTTTTTTACAAAAAATTTTTTTTCGCCCCCAATATTTTATTTTCACAAGGGTAACAGGAGAAATTGGACCCCAAAGTTGTTGTCCAATTTGTCCTAAGTACGCGGATACCCAATATGTGGGAGAAAGCTACTGTATGGGTACACATTGGGGCTCGGAAGGGAAGTAGTGACGTTTTGGATTGCAGACTTTGATGGAATGCTCTGGGGGCGTCATGTCGCATTTGGAGAGCCCCTGATGCACCTAAACAGTGGAAACCCCCCACAAGTGACCCCATTTTGGAAAATAGACCACATAAGGAATCTATCTAGATGTGTGGTGAGCGCTATGAAGCCCCAAGTGCTTCACAGAAGTTTATAACATACAGCCGTAAAAACAAAAAAAATCATTTTTTTTAAAAAATGATACTTTTGCCCCAGTTTTTTATTTTCCCAAGGGTAACAGAAGAAATAGGACAAATTGCACAATAACTCTTAGGGTCCACAGTACGCTGATACCCCATGTGGGAGTAAACTACTGTTTGGGCGCATGGCAGAGGTCAGAAGGGAAGGAGCACCGTTTGACTTTTTCAATGCAGAATTGGCTGAATTGAGATCAGACGTCATGTCACATTTGGAGAGCCCCTGATGTGCCTAAACAGCGGAAAACCCCCAATTCTAACTCCAACCCTAACCCCAACACACCCCTAACCCTAGTCCCAACCCTAACCACAAACCTAACCCTAAAACACCCCTATCCCTAATCCCAACCATAACCCTAATACTAACTTTAGCGCCAACCCTAACCCTAACTTTAGCCGCAACCCTAACCTTCACCATAACCCTAATGGGAAAATGGAAATAAATACATTATTTTAATTTTATTATTTTTCCCTAACTAAGGGGGTGATAAAGGGGGGTTTGATTTACTATTTATAGCGGGTTTTTATGATTGGCAGCTGTCACGCTAAAAGACGCTTTTTATTGCAAAAAATAGTTTTTTGCATCGCCACATTTTGAGAGCTATAATTTTTGCATATTTTGGCCCACAGAGTCAGGTGAGGTCTTATTTTTTGCGGTACAAGTTGACGTTTTTATTGGTACCATTTTTGAGCATGTGACATTTTTTGATCGCTTTTTATTTCGATTTTTGGGAGGTTAGAATGAACAAAAATCAGCAATTCATGAAATTCTTTTGGGGAGGCGTTTATACCGTTCCGCATGTGGTAAAATTGATAAAGCAGTTTTATTCTTCGGGTCAGTACGATTACAGCGATACCTCATTTATATCATTTTTTTATGTTTTGGCGCTTTTATAGAATAAAAACTATTTTATATAAAAAATAATTATTTTTGCATCGCTTTATTCTGCGAGCTATAACTTTTTATTTTTTTGCTGATGATGCTGTATGATGGCTCGTTTTTTGCGGGACAAGATGACGTTTTCAGCGATACCATGATTATTTAAATCGGTCTTTTTGATCGCGTGTTATTCCACTTTTTGTTCAGCAATATGATGATAAAGCACAGATTTTTTTTTTTTTTTTTTTAAGGGGTTCACAAAAGGGGTTAACTAGTGGGACAGTTTTATAGGGGGGGTCGATACGGATGTGGTGATACCAAATATGTGTACTTTTATTGTTTTATTTTTTTTATTTACAGGAAGAAATGAATATATTGGGGAATATTTTATTTTTTTGTATTTATTTTGGAATTTTTTTTTTTACATGTTTATTTTTATTTTTTTTACTTTTTTACATTGTCCCAGGGTGGGACATCACTGTAAAATGTCAGATCGCTGGTCTCACAGTATGCACAGCACTCTGTGAGACCAGCGATCTCACAGGCAGTGCTGCAGGCTTCTCAGTGCCTGCTCTCGGCAGGCACTGAGGAAGCCGCCTCCCTCCAGGACCCCGGCGCCATCTTGGATCCGGGTCCTGGGAGGGAGGAAGCCCTCAGAACAGCGCGATCACATCGCGCTGTTCTGAGGGTCTCAGGGGGGCGCTCTTGGAGCCCCCTCCCTGCGCGATGCTCCCCTGTGCCCCAGTACACCGCGATCATGTTTGATCGCGGTGTGCAAGGGGTTAATGTGCGGGAGCGGTCCGTGACCGCTCCTGGCACTCAGTCCCGTGGTTGTCAGCTGTGATTTAATCAGCCCCACGGAGCGCAGCTAATCGCCTATGATGTACTATCCCGTCCATGGTCAGATTGTCACGGGTTTTATGGACGGGATAGTATGTCATATGTCAGAGAGGGGTTAAATTCGTTGAAAAAAAATGCATGGGCTCCCACTGTATTTTCTCCACCAGACAGGTATAGCCTGTGACGAAGAACAGATATTAGTAGCCTTGAGAGGGACTATTGTTTTTGGGCCCCCCTGGCTGCTAACATCTGCCCCCAGCCACCCCTGAAAAGGCACATCTATTATTAGATGCTCCTTTTCTGGCACTTAGCCCGTGTATTCCCATTGCCCTGTAGCGGTGGCTAATGGGTTAATAATGGGTTAAGGCCACCTTGCTATTGGAAGGTGACATTAATCGAGGTTAATAATGGAGAGTTGTCTCCATTATTATTCCTATTGTATTAAATGGTTAAAAAAAACACACTTTAATTAAAAATTATTGTAATGAAATAAATACACATAGTTTTTGACCATATTTTATTGTACTGGTAATCCTTCTGAATCCCTTGTTCTCCTGTAATAAAAATAAAATAATAAAACAACAATATTCTTACCTCTCCGGCGCTCAGTCAGGTCCCACGCTGCAATCCTTCTGAAAGGGTTAACAGGTTTACAGCCCCCGAATGAATGAGTTCATCTCCCCGGCTCACAGGAGATGAGCTGATTAGCTGGGAAGCTTAATTGATTGTTTCCCACGCTATTCAGTTCACTTGAGGTCAGCCGGGGATTCACTCTGATGTCACTGAGGCTGTGCGGAGTCCCGGCTGACCTGAAGTGAACTGGATAGCATGGGAAACAATCAATTAAGCTTCCATTTTCATGGTGACCTGATATCATCATGATGACATCTGGGTCAACCACTCTAGTAAAGTTGCTAGATCATGCTCAGAGCATGATCAGCAACTTTGTCTGTCAGTGCAGAGCTGACAGTTTGCATAGTATAGGGATGCTGCTCCATCCCCTTGCTATACAATCGATCAGCCTGCAAAAAATGATAGTCACATAGGGGTACAAAGCAAAAAAGTGAAAGAAAAATGTTTTAAATAATTGTTAAAATATAAAAAAAAATCAAAAAATAATAATAAAAAAATCAAAATATATTGTACCCTTAAATAAATATGTATATGAAAAAAATATAAACAATAGAAGTAGGCATATTTGGTATCGCTGCATCTGAAACGACCCAACCTATAAAATGTTCCACTAGTTAACCCCTTTAGTGAACACCATAAAAAAATTTAAAAACAAGGCAAACAGCATTGCTTTATCATCATACCGCTGAACAAAAAGTGGAATAAAATACGACCAAAAAGACGGATATAAATTAAATTGGAACAGCTGAAAAAGTCATATTGTCTTGCAAAAAACAAGCCATGACACAGCTCCGTCAGTGGAAAAATAAAAAAGTTATAGCTCTCAGAATAAAATGATGTAAAAATGTTTTTTCTATTATTTTTTTTGTAAAAGTGCAAAAACATAAAAAAAGATATTAATGAGATGACTCAAAGAATTAGATTGCCTTATCATTTTTACCACACGCGGAATGACATAAACCCCCGCAAAAAAGTTCCTGAATGCTGATTTTTGTTCATTTTGCCTCCCAAAATCAAAATAGAAAGAGATCAAAAAACGTCATATGTCTGAAAATGGTTCCGATAAAAACATCAACTCGTCCCACGAAAAACAAGTCATCACATGACTCTGTGGACCAAAATTTGAAAAATGATAGCTCTCAAAATATGGTGATGCAAAAAAACTAGTTTTTGCATAAAAAAGCGTCTTTTAGGCCTGTTTCACACGTCCAGATATTTCAGGTACCGGAAAAATCGGTACCGGAGATATCCGTGTCAGTGTGTCCACGTGGTAAATTCATGTGGCACACGTGTGGCAACCGTGTGTCGCATCAGAATCACACGGACAGCCGCAGGGGAAGAAGTGCTACAGTAAGCTCTGTTCCCCTGCCTGTGGTGCTGAAGTTGCCTGTCATTATGCTCTCCTGCTCTGCTGGCAACAGCGCGAGCAGTAGAGAATGAATGAAAAACAAACCGTCGTGGGAGAAAATGATGGTGCTGAGGTCACAGGAGTTCAGCTGTCATTGAGCACAGACTCAGTGAGCTCACCGCTTGTCACTGAGCCTGTGTGCGCTGCTTCCATTCATTCCCAGTAGTTTACAGTCGGAGCGGCTGCATTAGCAGCGATCCAGCTGTAAGCTGATTAACCCCTTGAGATGGATTGTGCCGTGTGATTTGACTGTACAGCAGACAGGTACGGGTATATTGTTGTTTTTTTATTTTGTATTTTTTTCCAGAAGAACAATGGCTTCCATATGGGATTAGGAGTATAATAAAGATTTTACAAGTGTGTAGTGTATTATTTCATTAAAATACTTTCTACTTATTTTGTATGTGTTTATTTAACCCTTTAAGGGTATGCCACACTAAACAACATCGCTAACGGATCGCTAAAAACGTCACTATTTAGCGATCCCGTTAGCGATGTTGTTGTGTGCGGCAGCTGCCAGCGACGAGCTTCCTGCTGTGATCTCGCTCGTCGCTGGAATCGTTCCAGACCCTATTTCGTGCGGCGCCCGCTGGGTAAGTATATATCGCTAAGTGTGGCACCTTTTTTAGCGATTTAGCGGTACTTTTGTACCGCTAAAGTCGTTAAGGAGATCGCTAACCGCGATAGCGTCCTTAAGATATCGCTAAAATAGTAGCTACTAGCGATATAGAAACAATCCCGCTAGCGATCTCATTAGTATGCGAGCTAACGAGATCGCTACGGGATTGTGTAGTGTGGCAGTACCTTTACTTACTATAGGATTAGTATTGAATAGATGTCTTTATTGACACCTCTTCATTAACAAGCCGGGCTTAATATCAACTTACAATAGAAAGGTGACATTAACCCTTATTAACCCCACTTGCCGCCACTACAGGGCAAGTAGGAAGAACCCAATAAAGCTCCAGAATAGGCGCATCTAATAGATGCGCCTTTTCTGGGCAGCTGGGGGCTGCTGTTCTTAGGCTGGGGAGGCCCACATTCATGGCCCCTTTCCAGCCCGAGAATAGCACCTGTATAGTTTTGCCGGGTTGGATCAAAATTAAAGAGGGACCCCATGTCAGTTTGTTTTTCATCATTCTCTCCTGCTTGCGCTGTTTCTGGCAGAGCCGGAGAGAATAATGACAGCCGCGTTCAGCAGCACAGGCAGGAGAACAGCCGGAGCCACTGACGTGTGAAGGAGGCCTTAATGTATGACAGCAGCCAAACACAAAAACCCAATACAAATCTGATATAGCTGTAATCACACCGACCCAAAGAATAAAGTAACCTAATCATTTATATCGCATGAGGAATGGCGTAAAAAATAAATAAAAACAATTTTCACCTGCTGTGGATTTTTCTTTCTGCCTCCCAAAGATCGCAGTAAGGCTTGGTGCATATTTTTCCTGCGCTCTGCGCTGAGCACTTGCACTGGAGTTTCCATGTAAATCTCTGAAATACGTGATTTAGACAGAACCCTGTGATAAGGCAGATGGAGGCACTGTGAACACCGTCTAACATGTGATCTGGCAGTGTCCGTCTTTTTAGGATTGTATAAAAGTGATTGTATAAAAGAGGTATAATTTCCAAAATGGGGTCAGTTGAAGGGGGAGTCTGCTCTTCTAGCAATTTTGGGCTCAGTATATGGAGTCCACAAACTGTTCTAGAAAAATCTGCGATCCAGGAGGCAAATAGAGCGCCCTTCCTCCTGAGTCTCTCCGTATAGCTAAGTAGTACTGTACAGCCACATATGGGGTAATATGTTAATAATTTGTGGGACAAATTATGGTGTCATTTTTACCCACTTGTGTGAAAATGTTAAATTTTGGTGGTAAAAATGTAGTTATTTTTTCTTCACTGTCCAATGGTCTAAAATTCTGTAACACACCTGTGGTGTCAATATGATCACTGCACCTCTAGATGAATTCATTGAGAGGTTTAGTTTGAAAAATGGGGTCATTTATGAGGGGTTCTGCTGGCACACCATGGGCTATCCCAGTGGGTCATTGCATCTGCAAACCATAACAGTAAAATCTAGCGCTTCTTGCATTCTGAGCTTTGCACTGTGCTTGAAAAATATTTCCTGATTACATCTAGGGTATTGGCGCACTCAGGGAAACATGGACCTCAATTTGTTGGAAAAAAAATTCCTATTAGCCCTTAGAAAAATTAAAAACTTGGGGCTAAACAACATTTTAGTGATAAAAATGTAATTTATTCTTTCTTCACTGCTCAATTGCATAAAATTCTGTGAGTCGCATGTAGTATCAATAAGAACACTGCACTCCTATATGAATTTATTGGGGAGTGTAGTTTGTAAAATGAGTTCATACATAGGGGGATTCTGTTGTTCTGACACCTCAGGGGTCCACATTTAGATCAGTTCCCTTATATCTTCCTAACAAAAAAAAATGTTGGTTTCAAAATTGTGCTGATGTAAAGTAGCCCTGTGGGAAATGTTATTTATTAACTATTTTGTGTGACATATCTCTGTGATTTAAGGGCATGACCTCGTAAAGTGACAGTGGTCAGAATTGTAAAAATTGGCCTGTCATTAACATGCAAACAACTTTCGGGGTAAAGGAATTAAACAATGTCTACACAAACCATCACAAGGCATTTGTACAAAATTGTGCCACGAGTCAGATGTCCAGCTACAGATGTTTCATTGACCCCACACCACCGCTTTTGCATTGGAAACAGTGATAGACAGAAACTGGTCTGGTAACCACATGGGCAATGCAATGAAAAGGCCTTCACAAGGAAATGACACATCAGTTTTAATCCCAAAATCAGGTTTTGGGTTGTAATAATGCACAGTAGCTAGAACCCTCTAGTCTTCATTCCAGGTACACTAACAACTCAGCACTACATTGGTTTGGTCATAGAATCAGTGGTATGGCCATTTCAAAATGTTCCATGACCCATTTTTCAACATGACATCAGTTACAGTAAAGGGTATGCCACACTAAGCGAGATCGCTAGCGAGATCGCTAATGAGATCGCACCTGCGTCACCATTTATGACGCAGTAGCGATCTCGTTAGCGACTTAGCTGTGTGTGACATGTAGCAGCGATGTGGCCCCTGCTGAGATGTCGTTGATCGCTTATGAACGTTCTGAGCTGTTTTTTGGTCGTTGGTGTCCCGCTGGTAAGCCTGAATCGCTGAGTGTGACACCCTTTATGAGCGACTTCACCAGCGTCGCAGGTGGGACTAGATTTTCCCAACGACCGCAGAGGTCGTTATACAGATCGCTGATGAGATGTGTTTGGAATCACAGATCGCTGATGAGATGTGTTTGGAATCACACAGCTAAGTCGCTAACGAGATCGCTATTAGCTCTTGCTAATGTGAGCATCCTACTGGCCTAACTACTATCTAGACTTGTCTCTCATTGAGCAAATCTGAGACATCATTGGTTGGTAATGAAGTTACAAGCAGTGGATATTGATGATATATGTTCCCAAGAGCATTAAGTGTGGCAGATCATGCCTCAAATAACCATTAATAACCTCATTGATAGCATTCCAATGCATGTAATTGTGTGTATTTCCGCATGTGGCACTCATACTCAATACTGTATAAATCAAAATGTTTTAATTTTTTTTTCATTTTTTTACCATTTGCATATTATCTTACATGTCTATTAGTGATGAACGAATAGTGAAATATTCGAATTTGTGAAAATCGACACAAGTACTTTCTAATATCAGTGTATTTGTACCAAATAAAGGACCCAATGCAAATCAATGGGAAAGCCAAATCTTTTTCTGCTGGACCCAACAAACAGGTCTGGAGGCCTGAGAAAAAAGCTGAAAGGGATGGGATAGATAGATAGATAGATAGATAGATAGATAGATAGATAGATAGATAGATAGATAGATAGATAGATAGATAGATAGATAGATAGATAGATAGATAGATAGATAGATATGGAAAGCTGGCAATTCATCTGCCGCGTACAGTAAAATCACAGAGCGACAAGTTAAAATAGAAGACATATACACATAGAAAATTGTAGACTTGCAGCCCAGGAGAGACAGGATTGTCCATTATTGTAGGCTTTTTAGCCCTAAAGTCGCATGTACAGTAGGATAGGGAAGGGTTATTATAGGACCCATCAGAGAAGTGTCACTTTGCCGTGGTTGATGGGCACACATGAACTGGCTAATTTATGCGCTAAGAACCTTCACTTTTTTTGTAAGTACATCTTGCTGAGGGACAATTCAGTTGGAAGTTGCTATTTCCATTGACACTATATGTCTTGGCATTCACAGAGTGCTGCTGTGCCATTTTTATACATACACAAAGAAAAGATAGATATATAGATGTCCGTGACACACACATATATATTTGTATATATATTACATCTATCTATCTATCTATCTATCTATCTATCTATCTATCTATCTATCTATCTATCTATCTATCTATCTATCTATCTAAGAAAAGCTGGCAATTCAGCAGCAGTGTACTGTAAAATCACAGCAGAAGCCGACAGCATAGAATAGATGAATTACATACAGTATATACACATAGAAAATATAGATATATAGATCTCAGTGACACACACACCCATATATATACAGCTCTGGCAAAAATTAAAGACCACTACATCAAAACCCTGTCATGGGCAGCCCATTCTCCAGACCTGAACCCTATTGAAAACCTCTGGAATGTAATCAAGGGGATGATGAATTGTCACAAGCCATGAAACAAAGAAGAACTGCTTAAATTTTTGCGCCAGGAGCAGTGTGAAAGACTGGTGGAAAGCATGCTAAGACGCATGAAAGCTGTGATTAAAAATCATGATTATTCCACAAAATATTGATTTCTGAACTCTTCCTCAGTTAAAACATTAGTATTGTTGCTTCTAAATGATTATGAATTTGTTTTCTTTGCATTATTTTTTGGTCTGAAAGCACTGCATTTTTTTTCTAATTTTGGTCATTTCTCATTTTCTAAAAATAAACACAAAATTTATTGCTTAGAATTTCAGAGACATGTTGTCAGTAGTTTATAGACTAAAAGAATGATTTGCATTTTACTCAAAAATAAACCTATATAGAGAAAAATCAGACAAAATGAACATTTGAGCAAAGGGAAAGCCAACAGCTGCGGGCAGAAGTTTATGGCCTGGGAAGGGGGTAATATCCATGGAGCTTCCCATGCTGTTAATATCAGCTCACAGCTGTATACTTAGCCTTTACTGGCTATTAAAATGGGAGACCCCACAAAAAATGTTGCAGGATCCTCCTATAATTAATAACCAGAAAAGTCTATGCAGACAGCTGTGGACTGATGTTAATAGCCTAGGAAGGGGCCATGGATACTGCCTCCCAGGTTAAAAACATCAGCTCTCAGCTGCCCCTGAAAAGGTGTATCTATAAGATGTACCGATTCTGGCACTTAGCCTCGCTCTTCCCACTTGCCCTGTAGTGGTGGCAAGTGGGGTGATAGCTGAGGGGGTTAATGTCACCTTTGTATTATCAGGTGACATCAAGCCCCAAGGTTAGTAATGAAGAAACGTCAATAAGGCGCCCCCTTTAATAACCCCATAATCATATTGTATAGAAACAGACACCCAGAAAAAAGTCCTTTAATTGAAAGAATGACACAGACTCATTTAATCAATCTTAATTAACCCCTTCACCCCCAAGGGTGGTTTGCACGTTAATGACCGGGCCAATTTTTACAATTCTGACCACTGTCTCTTTATGAGGTTATAACTCTGGAACGCTTCAACGGATCTTCGCGATTCTGAGATTGTTTTCTCGTGACATATTGTACTTCATGTTAGTGGTAAAATTTCTTCGATATAACTTGCGTTTATTTTTGAAAAAAACGCAAATATGGCGAAAATTTTGAAAATTTTGCAATTTTCAAACTTTGAATTTTTATTCCCTTAAAACAGAGAAATATATCACACAAAATAGTTAAGAAATAACATTTCCCACATGTCTACTTTACATCAGCACAATTTTGGAACCAAATTTTTTTTTTGTTAGGAAGTTATAAGGGTTAAAAGTTGACCAGCGATTTCTCATTTTTACAACAAAATTTACAAAGCCATTTTTTTTAGGGACCACCTCACATTTGAAGTCACTTTGAGGGATCTATATGGCAGAAAATACCCAAAAGTGACACCATTCTAAAAACTGCACCCTCAAGGTACTCAAAACCACATTCAAGAAGTTTATTAACCCTTCAGGTGCTTCACAGTAACTAAAGCAACGTGGAAGGAAAAAATGAATATTTTACTTTTTAGCCACAAAAATGATCTTTTACAAACTTTTTTTTTATTTTCACAAGGGTAAAAGGAGAAAATGGACAGATAAGGTTGTTATGCAATTTCTCCTGAGTACGCCAATACCCCATATGTGGGGGAAAACCACTGTTTGGGCACACGGCAGAGCTCGTAAGAGAAGGAGCGACGTTTGACTTTTTCAAACTAAAATTGGCTGGAATTTAGATTGGATGCCATGTCGCGTTTGGAGAGCCCCTGATGCGCCTAAACAGTGGAAACCCCCCACAAGTGACACCATTTTGGAAACTAGACCCCCTAAGGTACTTATCTAGATCTGTTGTGAGCACTTTGAACCCTCAAGTGTTTCACAAAAGTTTATAATGCCTGGGTGTGAAAAAAAAAAAAATCAATTTTCCACAAAAATGATTTTTTAGTCCCAAATTTTTGAATTTTCCCAAGGAAATTGGACCGCAAAAGTTGTTGTCCAATTTGTCCTGAGTACGCTGATACCCCATATGTGGGGGAGGGAAACTGTTTGGGCGCACGGCAGGGCTTGGAAAGGAAGTAGTAACGTTTTGGAATGCAGACGTTAATGGGGGTCATGTTCCGTTTGCAGTGCCCCAGATGAGCCTAAACAGTGGAAACCCCATACAAGTGACCCCATTTTGGAAACTAGACCCCCTAAGGAACTTATGTAGATCTTTGGTGAGCACTTTGAACCCCCAAGTGCTTCACACAAGTTTATAATGCCCGGGCATGAAAATAAAAAATCCTATTTTTTTCCACAAAAATTATCTTTTAGTCACCAATTTTTTATTTTCCCAAGGTTAACAGGAGAAATTGGACCACATAAGTTGTTGTACAATTTGTCCTGAGTACGCTGATACCCCATATGTGGGGGGGAACCACTGTTTGGGCGCACGGCAGAGCTCGGAATGGAAGGAGCACCATTTGACTTTTTCCAACCAAAATTGGCTGGAATTGAGTTTGGATGCCATGTTGCATTTGGAGAGCCCCTGATGTGCCTAAACAGTGGAAACCCCCCACAAATGACCCCATTTGGGAAACTAGACCCCCTAAGGAACTTATCAAGATTTTTGATGAGCAATTTGAACCCCCAAGTGCTTCACACAAGTTTATAACGTAGAGCCGTAAAATTTAAAAATCATATTTTTTCCACAAAAATGATCTTTTCACCCCAATTTTTATTTTTCCAAGGGTAACAAGACTCCAAAAGTTATTGTGCAATTTGTCCTGAGTGCGCTGATACCCCATATGTGGGGGTAAACCACTGTTTGGGTGCATGGCAGAGTTTGGAAGGGAAGGAGCGCCGTCTGACTTTTTCAACGCAGAATTGGCTGGACGCCATGTCGTGTTTGGAGAGCTCCTGATCTGCCTAAACAGTGGAAACCCCCATAAATGACACCATTTTGGAAACTAGACCCCTCAAGGAACTTATCTAGATGTGTGGTGAGAACTTTGAACCCCCAGGTGTTTCACTAAAGTTTATAACGTACAGCCGTAAAATAAAAAATCTTTTTTTTTTTTTTACAAAAATGATTTTTTCGCCCCCAATATTTTATTTTCACAAGGGTAACAGAAGAAATTGGAACGCAAAAGTTGTTGTCCAATTTGTCCTGAGTACACTGATACCCAATATGTGGGCGAAAACTACTGTATGGGCACACGTCGGGGCTCGGAAGGGAAGTAGTGACGTTTTGGATTGCAGACTTTGATGGAATGGTCTGGGGGCGTCATGTCACATTTGGAGAGCCCCTGATGCACCTAAACAGTGGAAACCCCCCACAAGTGACCCCATTTTGGCAAATAGACCCCACAAGGAACTTATCTAGATGTGTGGTGAGCACTTTGAACCCCGAAGTGCTTCACAGAAGTTTATAACGCACAGCCGTAAAAATAAAAAATCTTTTTTTTTTTTTACAAAAATGATTTTTTCACCCCTAATATTTTATTTTCACAAGGGTAACAGGAGAAATTGGAACGCAAAAGTTGTTGTCCAATTTGTCCTGAGTACGCTGATACCCAATATGTGGGAGAAAACTACTGTATGGGCGCACGTCAGGGCTCGGAAGGGAAGTAGTGACGTTTTGGATTGCAGACTTTGATGGAATGGTCTGGGTGCGTCATGTCGCATTTGGAGAGCCCCTGATGCGCCTAAACAGTGGAAACCCCCCACATGTGACCCCATTTTGGAAAATAGACCCCACAAGTAACTTATCTAGATGTGTGGTGAGCACTTTGAACCCCGAAGTGCTTCACAGAAGTTTATAACGCACAGCCGTAAAAATAAAAAAATCTTTTTTTTTTTTTTAGCAAAAATGATTTTTTCGCCCCAATATTTTATTTTTACAAGGGTAACAGGAGAAATTGGACCCCAAAAGTTGTTGCCCAATTTGTCCTGAGTACGCTGATACCCAATATGTGGGAGAAAACTACTGTATGGGTACACGTTGGGGCTCGGAAGGGAAGTAGTGACGTTTTGGATTGCAGACTTTGATGGAATGGTCTGGGGGCGTCATGTCGCATTTGGAGAGCCCCTGATGCGCCTAAACAGTGGAAATTCCCAACAAGTGACCCCATTTTGGAAAATAGACCCCACAAGGAACTTATCTAGGTGTGTGGTGAGCGCTATGAAGCCGCAAGTGCTTCACAGAAGTTTATAATGTACAGCCGTAAAAACAAAAAAATATTTTTTTTTGTACAAAAATGATAATTTCGCCCCCAGTTTTTTATTTTCCCAAGGGTAACAGAAGAAATAGGACAAATTGCACAATAACTCTTGGGGTCCAGAGTACGCTGATACCCCATATGTGGGGATAAACTACTGTTTGGACGCATGGCAGAGCTCAGAAGTGAAGGAGCACCGTTTGACTTTTTCAACGCAGAATTGGCTGGAATTGAGATCAGACGCCATGTCACATTTGGAGAGCCCCTGATGTGCCTAAACAGCGGAAACCCCCCAATTCTAACTCCAACCCTAACCCCAACACACCCCTAACCCTAGTCCCAACCCTAACCACAAACCTAACCCTAACACACCCCTAATCCCAACCCTAACCCTAATCCTAACTTTAGCGCCAACCCTAACCCTGACTTTAGCCGCAACCCTAACCCTAACCCTAATGGGAAAATGGAAATAAATACATTTTTTTAATTTTATTATTTTTCCCTAACTAAGGGGATGATAAAGGGGGGTTTGATTTACTATTTATAGCGGGTTTTTATGATTGGCAGCTGTCACGCTAAAAGACGCTTTTTATTGCAAAAATAGTTTTTTGCATCGCCACATTTTGAGAGCTATAATTTTACATATTTTGGCCCACAGAGTCATGTGAGGTCTTATTTTTTGCGGTACGAGGTGACGTTTTTATTGGTACCATTTTTGAGCAGGTGACATTTTTTGATCGCTTTTTATTTCGATTTTTGGGAGGTTAGAATGAACAAAAATCAGCAATTCATGAATTTCTTTTGGGGGAGGCGTTTTTATTGTTCCGCGTGTGGTAAAATTGATAAAGCAGTTTATTCTTCGGTTCAGTACGATTATGGCAATACCTCATTTATATCATTTTTTTATGTTTTGGCGCTTTTATAGAATAAAAACAATTTTATATAAAAAATAATTATTTTTTGCATCGCTTTATTCTGCGAGCTATAACTTTTTTATTTTTTCGCTGATGATGCTGTATGGCAGCTCATTTTTTGCAGGACAAGATGACGTTTTCAGCGGTACCATGATTATTTATATCGGTCTTTTTGATCGCGCGTTATTCCACTTTTTGTTCGGCAGTATGATGATAAAGCATTGAATTTTTGCTTCGTTTTTTTTTTTTTTTTTTAAGGGGTTCACTAAAGGGGTTTACTAGTGGGACAGTTTTATAGGGGGGGTCGTTACGGACGCGGCGATACCAAATATGTGTACTTTTATTGTTTTGTTTTTTTTATTTACAGGAAGAAATGAATTTATTGGGGAATATTTTTTTTTTTTTTTAATTATTTTGGATTTTTTTTTTACACATGTTTATTTTTACTTTTTTAACTTTTTTACTTTGTCCCAGGGTGGGACATCACAGTATTTTATCAGATCGCTGGTGTGACAGTGTGCACAGCACTCTGTCACACCAGCGATCGCACAGGCATAGCTGCAGGCTTCTCAGTGCCTGCTCTCGGCAGGCACTGAGGAAGCCGCCTACCTGCAGGACCCCGGCGCCATCTTGGATCCGGGTCCTGGGAGGGAGGAAGCCCTCAGAACAGCGCGATCACATCGCGCTGGTCTGAGGGTCTCAGGGGGGCGCGCAGGGAGCCCCACCCTGCGCGATCCTCCCCTGTGCCCCCAGTACACCGCGATCATGTTTGATCGCGGTGTGCTAGGGGTTAATGTGCCGGGAGCGGTCCGTGACCGCTCCTGACACACAGTCACGGGTGTCAGCTGTGATAATCAGCTGACACCCGGCGGCGATTAGCTGCGCTCCCCTCAGGAGCGCAGCTGATCGCCTATGACGTACTATCCCGTCCATGGGCAGAATGGCACGGGTTTTATGGACGGGATAGTACGTCTAATGTCAGAGAGGGGTTAAATCATACTTATGACATCGCCCATTCTACAGGCGGCATTGTCTCCTGCAAAAGAGTTAAAATAACAAACAACAATATCCCTCACCTTTCTGCATAGAAGATAACACTAGTCAACAGCAAAATTGGTTCAGACATGAAAACAGTTCAACTTAACTAATTTTGGGGTGCTGAAAATGAAAATTATGCTTAAATTTTGAAAGTGGCTCTAGTTTTTATGATACAGGGGTGTGTCGATGTTTATCACAGCCTTTGATACAACGCTAGGCAAGGAATACATCATCAGCCTTGCGTCATCAGTTTTGCACCATCCAACTGACTTATGGATTGCTTCATCAATATTGCATCATCTCCAAATGACTAATGAATTGAGTAATCAGTATTTCATCATCTGTAAATGACCAATGATAGATGCTAAAGAAAGATTATGCAATCCTAATTAAACTTGCATCACACAACGCAAAAAAAGGAGCATGTTCTCCCTCTATCAGTCACACAGCATATCATCATTCAGCTATTCAGTGATGCCTCGGACTTGCATTAATAAAGCAGATAATTTCTGCTATATCTATGGTGAGGTGACTTTTGAGTCACAAAAGCGAAACTTGACTCATATGGTTAAGAAAGCCTACAACCTGTATTTTGGCTGCAAATAGGAGATCAGGACAAGAGTTGGGCTCCACATACTGTACATGCTGTAATCAATGTTCATCACACCACACATAGTGGTTGAATGAGAAAAGATAATCAATGCCTTTTGCAGAGCCAATGGTATGGAGAGAGCCAACTGACCATACTACCAATTGTTACTTCTACATGGTGCCTCCAATTGGGAAAGGAATTTCTAAGAAAAAGAAGTGGACTATACATCCAGCACTTGTTGAACCACAGACAATTCTGTTACCTCCATTGCATATCAAGTTGGGTCTCATGAAGAACTTTGTAAAGGCAATGGACAAAAATGCAGAAGCATTCAAGATTCTCATTTGTAAATTTCCAAGGTTGAGTGAAGCAAAGATAAAGGAAGGAATCTTCATTGGTCCTCTGATTGGTTCTGCAAGATGAGAAGTTTCACCGTTTACTGCGTGGCAAGGAAAAGGCTGCATGGGTAGCATTCCAGTTAGTGGTAACAAATTTTCTTGGAAACACCAAGTCAGACAACTATAAAGAGCTGATGGAAAATCTTCAGATGTATCATAATCTTGGCTGCAACATGTCATTAAAGATTCATCTCTTGCATTCGCATCCAGACTTCTTTGCACCAAACTGCGGAGCAGTGAGTGACGAGCACGGTGAACGATTTCACCAGGAAATTGCGACTATGGAAAAAAGATATCAGGGTAATTGGAATCCTTTGATACTTGCAGACTACTGTTGGATAATCACCAGAGATAATCAGAACATGAGAAAGGATTACCAGCTCCAAATAATATTTCATAAATATACCGACTCAAAAATACATAATGAAAAAGGAGAACCTGTGTCACCATATACTATGAAACTTCAAAATTTATTGTTACAAAAGGTAATTCGCAAATAGTAAAATGTACAATAAAAAGACTTATCTTTCATATGAATACGTATGGATATAGATATAATGACCCACAAGTAGAGTTGAGCGATACTTTCCGATATCCAAAAGTATCGGAATCGGAATGGTATCGCCGATACCCAAAAAATATCGGCGATACCCGATACCGATACCGGAAATCCAATGTAAGTCTATGGGAACAAAATATCGGAATTAAAAAAACCCATTCTTGCCTTGTTGGTTAATTGTACATGAAGGAAAACAACAAAGAGTAATGTAGAATGTATTGGGGAAGGTTGAGGAGACATTAAAGGCATAGATGTTTAACCCAATCAAATGGAATAGCATAATTTTTTTTTTTTTAAAGATGTTCGGATTGACGAATTTGCAATGTGTTCAAGGCGCTGTTGTGTCCCTCTTGTTGGCAGACATGTCACCCATCGACCACAGAGTGTTTGAAAGCAGTACGAGCAGTGCTCTTCGGAAGGCGCATTATGGATTGCAACATTGTCTTGGTACTCCCTTTACGCTCCCGTTCAAGTGAGATGGGCTTTTAAGTTCGCCCGTACGAGGGTCAAGGTGTCACCCAATAATCAACGTGGTGAAAGTGGGCATGCGCGGTCGTTTTTAGGCACTGCGCATGAAATAACCGTGCTGCAGATCCCAACTGGCCAAGAAACGCTTCCCCTGCAAGAGGCGTCATCTCTGCTCCTGCATCACCCACCCTCGCTCACATACTGACTAAGCGTTGTGTACCTCCCTCTGGAGCGATGTCTTCCTCCTCCATTGATCCTCCTCATCCTCCTCACAAAGTGAGCCCTGCCCAGCCTTTGTGAGGAACCACGTTGCGCTGACTGTCCAGAAGGTGATGGAATTAGTGACTCCTCATCCTCCACCTCTTCCAAAACCTCATCCATTAGTGTTTGAATTTTTTTTTGAAACAGGCAGATAAGGGGACAGTCAGGCTGACTAGTGCATCATCTGCACTCGCCATCCGCGTTGACTCATCAAAGGACGCAAAATTGGCAGATGTCCTTCATAGAGGCCCATCAGTAGTGGTGAAGTGTGAACGGCGCAAATTGCGAGTTGATTGCCCTGATGCAGCTGATACTCCATTACTGCTGTGCTGCTCACACAACCGCTCCAACATATGTAACGTGGAATTCCACCTGGTGGGTACGTCACATATGATGCGATGTTCAGGAAGGCGAAATCTGCTTGCAGAGCTGCAATGCGCGATCTGGCCATGCTGGAACGTTGCAAGTGAGCGCACTCTAGGCGGACCTTGTGCAGCAGTGCATCAAGATCCGGATAGTCCCTCAAAAACTCTGCACGACCAAGTTGAGCACATGTGCCAGACATGGTATGTGAGTGAGGTTGAAAAGGCCCAGAGCTGCCACCAGATTTCGGCCATTGTCACACACTACCAAGCCTGGCTGGAGATTCGCTGGCAAAAACCACACGTCGCTCTCCTGCATGATGGCATTCCAGACCTCCTGTGCTGTGTGGCTTCGATTCCCATGGAAATTAATTTCAGGACGGCCTGTTGACGTTTGGCCACGGCTGTGCTCATATCGGTCGCATCAGGTAAGCGCTCACGGTCCATGTGGAGGTAGACCGTGACGGCTCCTGCGCGATGATTCTGAGGAACTGGAGTAGGAGGAGGAGTCAATGTGGACAGACTTGATTCCTGCAATCCTTGGAGTTGGCAGAACACGTACAGCGCCACTGGCAAGATCTGTACCCGCCTCCACAACATTGACCCAATGGGCAGTGAGGGAAAGGTATCGTCCCTGGCCATGGGTACTGGTCCACGCATCGGTGGTCAGGTGGACCTTGCTACTGACGGCGTTTAGTAGCGCATGTTTAATTTTTCCCTCAACATGCTTTTGCAGAGCAGGGACGGCTTGCCTGCTGAAATAAAATCGGCTGGGCACATTGTATTGTGGGACTGCCAATGCCATTAAGTCACGGAAACTGTCAGTCTCCACCAGCCTGAATGACAGCATTTCAAGGGACAGGAGTTTTGCAATGCCAGCATTCAGAGCCTGTGCTCGTGGATGGTTTGCCGAGTATGGCCGTCTTTTATCCCATGCCTGTGCTACCGATGGCTGTTTTGTGGCCTGGGAGTGTGAGGATGACAGGGAACTTGCAGCTGTGGGTGGAATAATACTGGGTCTCTGGACAACAGTGACAGAGGTTCTTCCATGGCGATCCTGTGAGGAAGCAGAACCAGCTGTGTGTGAGCTGAGGAAGAGGCTCCAACACGAGCTGAAGATGTAGGTGCTGCTGTAGGTTGGCCTACATCTCCAGTGTGTCTTTGGAACTCAACCACGTGCTTTGACCGCACATGTTTCCACATATTTGTGGTATTAAGGTTACTGACATTTTTACCTCTTTTTACTTTTTGATTACACAGCTTGCATTTGACATAGCAAATATAATCTGCAAGTGTGTCAAAAAAGGACCACGCAGTGCAAGTCCGGGAGCGCCCGTTTTTGCTGTTGGAAGAGAACTGCTGCGAACGGGTGCCAAACTGGAGGCTACAGGCAACCGAGTCTGCAGCCTAACTCTCCCTACTGTTTGGACCGTTGGGGCAATCTCTTCCTCAGAGCTGCTACCACCACCTTCCTGTTCCTCACGTCATGTTGGGTCTTGGACCTCATCATCTCCACTACCCTCTTCCAACACCTGCTGCTGTTGGGTGGTCTGGCCAGCACCATGCTCAACAGAAAATGGCACCTGAGTCTCATCATCATCAGATGCGTTCTGCGGTGTGCTGACCATCCGCACTGGCTCACCCGCCTCTTCACATTCAGAGAGACACAGCTGTTGCGCATCACTGCATACTGCCTCTTCTTCACATTCCAGAATGCTGCTTGGCTGGGCCCCTGTTTGCAAGCCAACAGATTCTGAGAACAGAAGCAGAGACTCAGCTGGCTCCAGTTCATAACTCTCTGACTGCCTGGGCAATTTGGCAGGCGGTGAAGAGACAGATGGTTGTTCAACAGTGCTGTGGTCCTGAGAGGAGGTGGAAGGAATTGAAGTCGATGCATTGGCTGCCATCCAACCAACAACGGCTTCAATTTGTTCTTCCCGCAGCAGGGGGGTACGCTGAGCTCCTACAAAAGTGCGCATAAAGGAACGCTCACGGGGAAAACTGGTGGATGCTGTGTCACTGGGTGCGGCAGCAACCACAGAATCCCCACGTCCTCTCCCTGCTGAAACTCCACGGCCACGACCACGTGCCTTACTCCCTGCCTTCTTCATCTTGGTAGATTGATAAAGAAAGTCAGAAAAGTTATAAGGCCTAAGTGTGGTTATTCCTCAGAGACTGCAGTGAACACTGAAACACAACTGTTCACAATCTGGGAAAGGCTACTCCTTTCTGTACTTCTATAGTGTTTGCAACCAATGTATTGTATACGGATGGAAGCGCGTCACACTAATAGATTAGATTTTAAATGGAATGGAGCAGAACCAATTGGAGATAAATGAAAAGGATGAGCCACTGAGACACGCTCAGCAGAGTACAAGCAGCAGTGCTTGAACAAGTAACTGGAGCGTGATGTGCACTCAAAAAATAAAAAACACAGACTGAAGTGAACACTGAAACACAACTGTCCACAATCTGTGAAAGGCTACTCCTTTGTCTACTTCTATAGTGTTTGCAACCAATGTATTGTATACGGATGGAAGCGCGTCACACTAATAGATTAGATTTTAAATGGAATGGAGCAGAACCAATTGGAGATAAATGAAAAGGATGAGCCACTGAGACACGCTCAGCAGAGTACAAGCAGCAGTGCTTGAACAAGTAACTGGAGCGTGATGTGCACTCAAAAAATAAAAAACACAGACTTAAGTGAACACTGAAACACAACTGTCCACAATCTGTGAAAGGCTACTCCTTTGTCTACTTCTATAGTGTTTGCAACCAATGTTTGTATACGGATGGAAGCGTGTCACACTAATAGATTAGATTTTTTTCAAATATAATGGAGAAGCACCAATTGGAGAAAAATGAAAAGGATGAGGCACTGAGACACGCTCAGCAGAGTACAAGCAGCAGTGCTTGAACAAGTAACTGGAGCGTGATATGCACTCAAAAAATAAAAAACACAGACTGAAGTGAACACTGAAACACAACTGTCCACAATCTGTGAAAGGCTACTCCTTTGTCTACTTCTATAGTGTTTGCAACCAATGTATTGTATACGGATGGAAGCGCGTCACACTAATAGTTAAATTGCATGTAGCAGCAAGAATTACACTGAAGAAAAAAAAAATAGAGTCTGTGAGTGACACGTGCAGATGCCTACAGACAGCGTTGCATGCAGAGCAAACTGCAGCGTCACCTGCACTCACACACACCTTGCACAGAGCTGTTAAAACAACACTGGCAAAAGGAAGCTTTACACAGCGGTTGGTAAACTAGCCTGCCTAAAGCACAGTACACTAAATCGCAATCTCTAACTGTCCCTCAGAGTCAGCAGAGCAGCGTTCTGTCCCTAACTGAGTTCACAGCACAGTGACGCTAAAATGGAGGCGGCGCCTTTTATAGTGCATTCTGACATCATTTCAGCAGCCGATCACAGCCATGCCATTAGTTAAGATGACCGCAGCATTACAGGATGTGCCCACACTTCATAAGATTCCTCATTGGCTGACTAAAATCACATTGCCTCTCAAAGAATTATGGGAACTTCCGATTCCGGTATACGATATAGGAAAAATATCGGAACTAAGTATCGGAATTCCGATAACGCGAATATCGGCCGATACCCGATACTTGCGGTATCGGAATGCTCAACACTACCCACAAGAATAGTGGCCGCAGTCTAGGGCAAATAACATAACAGAGCATGTGAACAGTGCATGTGGTATGATAATAAAACAATGGCAGCCAAATAGTAACAAAATAGAAATCCAGACAGCTATCCTGTAAAAAAGACAGATTGGCTGGGTATGCCAAAATAACAATCACACCATTGAAGTGACGATAATAATCACACACATAGTGCCTGATATGTTAAATATAACACACAGTAAAAAGGTTAATTACCCATTTTGCAATAGTGACTGCCCGTGCTGTGGCCACGTACAAAGACCCCGACCGTCGATTCTTGCAGACTACTGTTGGACAACCACCAGAGATAATCCAATGTGTTATGATTTGGTAACTGAGGAGGACAGGAGCAAAACAGCAAGGCAACTGAACACCTGAGAGGTTGGAAACTAATGGGTTGCAGATCCCTCAACTAACTGCACAACTAGAAGCAGCCGTGGAGCGTACCTACGGTGGTCCTAGATGCCTCGGCACAGCTGGAGAGCTAGCTACACCTAAAGATAGAAACAGGAAAGCTAACTGCCCCGGAGTAGAGCCCCAAAGGAATAGGCAGCCCCCAAACATATAATGGCGGTTAGACAAGACGAAGCACAAACGCAGGCAGAAAATAGAGTGAGCAAACGCTGAGGCCAAACACTGCCTAAATAGGAAAGGACAGGACAGAATACTATCTGCAACCCAGAAAACCCTAGCAAAATTTCCAACACTTCTGATTACAAAAATACTGAGATCACATGATCTCGCCACCCACTAAATCAGATCTCAGTGTGAACAAGACTAACCCGCAGCCACTCAAAAAGCAGGGAAAGAGCAATTGAACAAATAACAGTGGCTACTGAAAAACCGAGAGTAGCACAGGCCCCAGGAGGGGACCCGGCTAACCTCCACAAAGGTGCAGACAAAAATGGAAATAGCAAACACAAAAGAAACAAGCAGAAAATATCTTATCTGAAAGTAGCAGACGAAGGCAAGACACCAGCAGACTTCCAAATGAACCAGGAAACAACAATTGATCACCGGCGAGGATCATGGGAAGGCAGCTCCCTTATATCAGCCCAGTCAGTGACTCCTGATTGCCAGTCGTCGCTGGCAGGTTAGGAGGCCCTGTCATTTGATACAGCTTCAGTACCATCAGCAACCACCAGAGGGAGCCTCAGCTCAGAAATTGTCTCCAACATTTTCACAACACAATGCTTGAATACAAGAGACAAGTAAAATGGAGCCGAGTATCCAGTGACAAAGGACATACTTTGTACTGTACAAAGACGTATATTAATAGTTAAAATTAAAATTGTTCAAAGTGCTTAGACATGTGAATTAATTAATTGTATAGTAGATTTAAATACACTTGAGTTTCCTCTGAATACATCTAATAAAATTTGTTTGACAATACATGTGCAGTTTTAAATTTGTGGAATTAATAACTACATGTTATAATTATTTCTTAATTTACATGACAGTAAAACGCAAACTCTTCGATTTCATGTAAACTAGAGCCAAGTAACAGTTTTACTTGTTGTACTTGAATTCAGCACATCAAAATCATTAAGAAATGTCTAATTTGATTTCTCAACCAGACAACGTTTGAAATTTTGTTGCCTAGTGTAATCAATCTGTCCCACGATGGGACATGGTTACATGATGCGACCATACAGCCTGCCATCCAGGAGAGACACTAAGCAGCATCTGCTATCACTGCCCAGTGTCTCGCGGTGAACTGGTTGGACCTGTCTGATGTCACGAAGAACGTGAGAAAGTTCTCACGCTCCCGATGCCATCAGAAAGGTCCTGGTAGTTCACAGCCAAGAACTCACTTCACCTATCTGACGTAGAAATTTTGCCACGGTGCTCGTGCTAATATCAGATCGTATTGGAGATATTATTGTTCGTGTGTGTAATACGTGTGGCATACGTGTGGCAACCATGTGCCGCCCATGAGCTGCATCTGTACCAAACGGCAGGTGTCAGGGAAGCAGCGGTACAGTAAGAGCTGTTCCCCAGGGCTTGGTGCTGAAGACAACTCTCATCATTCTCCCCTGCTCTGCTGGAAATTACCATGAGCAGGGCAGAATTATGAGAGTTGTATTTAAGTGAGAACAATGACAGCAGGCTGTGGATTTTGAGACTATTACTAACATCAGCCTACATCTGCTGCTAATAAAAGTGACAGCAGGAGTGGCTCATGAGAGTACTCCTCACCCACAACCGGCACTATAAATAAATAAATAAATAAATAAATGAAAAAAACGGCATGGGTTCCCCTGTATTTCCTATAACCAGCCAGGCAAAATTGACAGCTGGGGGCTGAAACCCTCACCTGTCTGCTTCAGCAAGGCTGGTTATTAAGAATAGAGGGCTCCACACACCATTTTTTTAATAAAATAAATTTTAAAAAAACGGCGTGGATTCCACCTCATTTTTGACAACCTGCCCTGCTAAAACAAAGAGCTGGGGGCTGGTAATCTCAAACTGGTAAGGGGCCATGGATATTGACCATCCTCATCCTAAAAATAGCAGCCCACTGCTGCCCAGAAAAGGCACATCTATTAGATGCACCAATTCTGGCACTTTGCCTGACTCTTCCCACTTGCCCTGTAGGTTTGGCAAGTGGGAGTCACATTTGTGGGGTTGATGTCACCTTTGTATTGTCAGGTGACATCAAGCCCATGGTTTAGTAATGGAGAGGTGTCTATAAGACACCTTTACTTTACTAATCCTATTGTTATTTGGTAAATAAAGACACAGCCATAATAACGTCCTTTATTAGAAATAAAACCCACTTTTCCATTTGTATTTAAAAATAACAAATAGTTATACTCACCTAGCACCTAATTCCGCTGAATCACTCGTCTCCTGTAATAAAAATAAATTTGAAAAAACAACAATATCCCTCACATCTTCATTGTTCTGTCCCATACCGTAATTCATGTCTAGGTAATTAATAGTTTTCAACCTGGAAGGTGCCAAGATGCAACCCTCCAGGCTGAGAACCACTGGTGACTGAGCTGCTGCGAGTGCAGCATTAGTGACCAGCGGTGATGTCATTGAGGTTACCTCCAGTCACAGGTGTCAGCTGATGAGACTTCCATCAGCTGACTCCTGCTGCCGCTAATAACAGTGAGAGCAGGAGTGGCAGATGAGAGTATTCATCAGCAATTCCTGCTCTGAAAATAAATAATAATAGCCACTAGTGACTGAACTGTGGTGACCTCTGCACTGTGAGAAAAAGTCAGTGAGTTCGCTGTTCAAGCTCAATGACTTCACCGCAGATCGTGGTGAGAAATTTTAACGGTGATAAGTGGTGAAGTCACTGAACTTGAACTGCGGTGACCTCATCACTGGCTTTTTCCCACATGGATGAGGTCACAGCAGTTTCAGCCCAGTGGGAAACACAGCCTCAGTGACTGGAGGTAACCTCGATGACTTCACTGCTTGTCACTGAGGCTGCACTCGCAGCAGCTCATTCACTAGCTCATTCACCATTCTAATAGATGTGCCGTTTCTGGGCGGTTGTGGGCTGCTACTTTTAGGCTGTGGGGGTCAATATCCATATTTATTTAAATAATTAAAAATACGTCATGGGGACCCCTCTATTCTTGATAACTAGACTTGCTGAAGCTGATAGCTGAGGGTTTCAGTCCCCAGCTGTGAGTTTTGCCTGGCTGGTTATCAAAAATACAGGGGAACCCACTCTGGGTTTTTTTTTAATTATTTATTTACCGCACAGAAGCTGGCTGATTAATACTCCAATCAGTCACTCCTGCTCTCACTGTTATTAGCTGCAGGAGGCAAAGATGGTGCCGGCATTACTGTGATTGGCAAACAAGCACAGCATGTTCATTGGCTGCAAATAAAGCACTAAACATGCTGAACGGGTCACACAAATATACCGAAGCGAATAGCAAATTACTCACTGAGTAACGAATAGACCGAAAACCGTACTATCGTGCGAGTAACAAATAGTGCCGAATATATTCGCTCATCGCTAATGTCTAAAAGATCCTGGGATTTCCATAATCCCATGACTTTTCCTTCTTGTCTTTCCATTTTAAATGTGTAATTATGTATAAATACTGACAGTCCATGCAGACAAGCCAATAATCATCAAACGAGTGTTCACAAGATCACTCATGTCCAATTATCAGCATGCTAGAGCTTGCCCGAACAAAGAGCAAAATGCAGAATATGTTAGCGCTATATAAAAAAAATAAAGATATACAGAGTACATTATATTAGTATCAGCTGAACTATTTGATTACCATTTAATGTTTATCCGGGGTCTCATGACATAGGAGAAATAAGGACTGAGCTTTTGAATTTTAACAATGAATCATATTGTTCATAAGGAATATAAGCTAAGCTGCTACCAGCTGTCAACAGTTAGCTGAAATATCACATGTAACATAGGCATGAATGAAAGGATTGACTGTTTTGCAGTTATACAAACATCTACAACACTTCAAATTCATAATATAGTCATATGCAAGAGCCATATATGTATGAATATAGTTTACCTTACTGACAAAAACAAACATACATACATGATCAAACACGATACAAACACAAAATCATCTCAAATATGTATAAAAGTATATAAAATGTAAAAGAATTCATCCAAAGACGTAGGAGAGCTCAGTTCCCAGAGGCTGTAGCACATCACTTGGAGGACATAGTGTATATTATTACAGTGCTACATGACTTACACAATGTTTTACAGGCTCTATTAGGCTCTGTATGTACAGAAACATACTGCTTCACAAGTTCTGAATTCCGGAAAAAAACCTACTCTCAAACAATGAAGCATATCTGCTGGTGTATTGTTTGGTGCAACAACTCCATTCCTATCAGTGAGTGTTTAGTGGCTAGATTTGTGTGCTGTTAATAAAGTAAAAAAAAAAATTACCAGTGGCTCACACAGGGATAGCATGTGACTGTATTTCCTGTTTTCCTGAGTCTATGTATGACAGAAGCAGCCTGCTGTAGATGCTGCACAGATAGAGACACACAAATTATTTAGTCATGGTCTATTAAGCTTATCATATATTGTTCCTGCTTGTTCCTGAATAAAGAAGCTCTGTTGTCACATGCTTGGAGAGTATCCAGAATAATATGCTGCCAACAATATCCCAAAGGAAAGCTGACTTTCACACTTTAACACCTTCCATGGGACCTGGATTTACAACAGGGTCTTCTGGGTTGCGTACACAGAATAGCTACTGATGGAGGAGAAAGCCAAAGGCAAGAATGGTCAAACAAAGCCTGTTCAGAATTAAGAAAGACAAAACAATGTGCAAAAAGACTAGATAAATCAAAAGTCAGGGAGAAAGTTATGGTCAGGGGGCACGAGGTAGGTCAAAAGTAGAGTCAGACAATCTTTGGACAGATTCAAGAGGGTTTACACAACAATAATGGTTAGAGGCACTAGACAGGTGAGAATCAGGAACAAAGCACACAAATAGGACAAGAGAAATCAAAAATATCTGCCATTTCAAATAGTATGCTGTAAGTTTAAGAGGGTTGTGGTGCTGGCACATTGACCACTGCAGGAAGTTGATTGCACCTGCTGAGCTGTTGGAAAGCAAAGCACTCATTCTGCCTGACTACAGTCATGGCCAAAAGTTTTGAGAATGACACAAATATTATATTTTCTCATGATCTGCTGCCCTCTGGTTTTTATGTGTGTTTGACAGATGTTTTTATCACAGACAGAAATATAATAATTGCAAACATATGAGTAACAAAAGCTTATATTGACAGTTAGAATGAGTTAATGCAGCAAGTCAATATTTGCAGTGTTGACCCTTCTTCTTCAGGACCTTTGCAATTCTCCCTGGCATGCTCTCAATCAACTTCTGGACCAAATCCTGACTGATAGCAGTCCATTCTTGCACAATCAATGCTTTCATTTTGTCAGAATTTTTAGGTTTTTGTTTGTCCACCCGTCTCTTGATGATTGACCACAAGTTCTCAATGGGATTAAGATCTGGGAGTTTCCAGGCCATGGACCCAAAATCTCTGTTTTGCTCCCTGAGCCATTTAGGTATCACCTTTGCTTTATGACAAGGTGCTCCATCATGCTGGAAAAGGCATTGTTGATCGCCAAACTGCTCTTGGAGGGTTGGGAGAAGTTGCTCTTGGAGGACATTCTGGTACCATTCTTTATTCATGGCTGTGTTTTTAGGCAAGACTGTGAGAGAGCCGATTCCCTTGGCTGAGAAGCAACCCCACACATGAATGGTTTCAGGATGCTTAAGAGTTGGCATGAGACAAGACTGGTGGTAGCGCTCACCTTGTCTTCTCCGAATGAGGCGTTTTCCTGATGTCCCAAACAATCGAAAAGGGGATTCATCAGAGAAATAACTTTACCCCAGTCCTCAGCAGTCCACTGCCTGTACCTTTTGCAGAATATCAGTCTGTCCATGATGTTTTTTCTGGAGAGAAGTGGCTTCTTTGCTGCCCTCCTTGAGACCAGGCCTTGCTCCAAGAGTCTCCGCCTCACAGTGCGTGCAGATGCACTCACACCTGCCTGCTGCCATTCCTGAGCAAGCTCAGCACTGCTGGTAGCACGATCCCGCAGCTGAAACACTTTTAAGAGATGGTCCTGGCGCTTGCTGGTCTTTCTTGGGCGCCTTGAAGCCTTTTTGGCAACAATGGAACCTCTCTCCTTGAACTTCTTGATGATGCGATAGATTGTTGACTGAGGTGCCATCTTTCTAGCTGCGATACTCTTCCCTGTTAGGCCATTTTTGTGCATTGCAATGATGACTGGACGTGTTTCTTTAGAGATAACCATGTTAACAGAAGAGAAACAATGATGCCAAGCACCAGCCTCCTTTTAAAGTGTCCAGTGGTGTCATTCTTACTTAATCATGACAGATTGATCTCCGCCATGTCCTCATCAACACCCACACCTGTGTTAATGGAGCAATCACTGAAAAGAGGTTAGCTGGTCCTTTTAAGGCAGGGCTGCAATGAGTTGAATGTGTTTGGCGAAATTATTTTCTAGCAAATATTGACTTGCAAGTAATTGCTGTTAAGCTGATCACTCTTTATAACATTCTGGAGTATATGCAAATTGCCATTAGAAAAAGTGAAGCAGTAGACTTTGTAAAAATTAATATTTGTGTCATTCTCAAAACTTTTGGCCATGACTGTAGGTAGTAACACAAGTTTTACCCATGCCACTATACCTGGCTGGACCAAGACTAAGCCGCCCAGCGATATTGGCCAAAATGTATGACAGCACCTTGGAAAAGATGCAGATGTTGCTGGGGAGGTCCAGGTAAAGATGATTCATTCAATATGCTTTTTTATTTTTTTTTCTTCATTTTTTTTACCTTTAAAATATGTTTTTTCTTGATTAATTAGGGGGCCTCTGATATTTATTTACTTTCAATGGTTGGAATATCTCTTTAAATTGTTTTTGTCATCTTCTTTTTACAGTCTCCAAACTTTCCTATTGTTGAGGTAGGCAGTTTTTGTTGATTGACAGTTCAGGTAAAAAGCATTGCTGTACTCTGCAGCACCTGAAGTGTAACGGGTGGAGATGAGCGACTTTGCCTCCGGAGGGTCGAGTCGGGTTTCGGACCATGCGACTTTACCAAAAGTTGAGTCGAACGAAATTGGCCGACTATCGGGAAAAGTCGAAGGTCCGACTGAAACGAAACCCGACCCAATGCAAGTCAATGGGGAATAATAGTCGCCAGTGAGTAGAGGACTGTAAACACACCTACAGTGCCCATTTCAATGCCAACGACATCAATTCTTATTACTTAAGCTTGTCAACCTAAATTTACTTTATAATAATAGTAACGCATTGAAAACTGGGGGTTATTTGGCTAAAGTTGTGGGGGGGGGCAGGCTGGCTCCAGGTTTTCATGGGCCCCGGGCGAAAGAGTCTCAGTGGGCCCCTTTAACACATACCACAATTCATGATGCTCCGATACGGCAGAGAAATATAGGTATAGTCAATGCCAAATACTTCACTTCTTACATTACATGAGTGATATCTATTATAAATTCTACAATAGCTCAAAAACCAGACAGTATAGTCCTCCATACACTATTATGGGCACCACATAGTGAGCCATACAGAATAATGAGCCCCATATATTGCTCCATACAAAATGGGCTCCATATAATGCTCCATACAGAATAGGCCCCATATGTGCTCCATATGATGCTCCATATATATAGGGCTCTATATGATGCCCCATAAATAATGAACCCCATATGATGCTCTAGTATATTATGGGCCCCATATATGATGCTCCAGTGTATGATGAGCTCCATATAATGCTCCAAATATAATGGTCCCCATATATAATGCTACATATATAATGGGCTCCATGTGATGCTCCAGTATATAATGGGCCCATATATAATGTTATAGTGTATAATGGGCCCCATATATGATGCTCCAGTGTATAATGGGCCCCATATGATGCTCCAGTGTATGATGGGCCCCATTTATAATGCTCCGTGTATGATGGGCCCCATATATAATGCTCCAGTGTATAATGGGCCCTATCTATGATGCTCAAGTGTATGATGGGCTCCATATATAATTCTCCAGTGTATAATGCTCCCCATATATTGCTCGAAACATTAAAAAAAATGAAATACCTCTACTCACTGGGCAATGATCTACTCTGGACTCCTCAGCGTCACCATCTTCCAGCTCTCTGCAATATGACTGCTCAGGCAGAGGGCGCACAGACGTGACGTCATCACGCTCTCTGACCTGAATGTCACTGTCAGGAAACGCGGAAGATGTCACTGTGGTGGAGCAGGGAGAGGTAAGTATTGCAAGTGCTGGGGCCTGAGCAAGCAGGGGGGCCCACTCGTGGGTGCCGGCACTGGCACAGGGCCCCTCATAGTACGCCGGTGTCTCTGACGGAGAGTGGGCCCCCACCTGCTAGGGCCCCGGGTACAGCACAGTTACGTAGGTGGAAAAACTGACATGTGTTGAGGTGTTGGCTGGACGTTCAGCAGCTGCAAATGGAGGAATTGGACAAGTCGGAGGAAGAGGAGGACAAAGTGAGCCAATTTGCTGGCAAACTATGTGTCATCAGGGGAAGGTGATACAAAAAACCTTTGAAACCCAGGCATGGTTAATTTTAATGAAGGTGAGATCACCTACATTTTGGTCGACAGCCGGGTCCTTTTTCTGTCAGGATTGATCCAGTAGCACTGAAGACTCTTTGTGATAGCACACTACCAGCAGAGCAAGCGAGCTCCTGTAAGGCATATTGTGCCAATTCAGGCCAGGTGTACAGTTTACTGGCCCAGTAGTCAAAGGGGAATGAACTGTGAGGGAGAACATCAATATGGGAGGAGAGGTAATTTTGAACCATAGTTGACAACTGCTGTCTCCTGTCTGTTGCAATCGATTCAGTATTACCAGTCGTGTGAGCATTCCTCGAGAAGTCAGAACACAACATGGTCATGAAACCCCTGTCTCCAACGCCACTTTGGCTGTGTGCACCACGAACACCTCTTCCATGTTGACCAGTACGGCTCGTGGTAGAATCTGCACCTCTGCTGTGTGCTGGGAATGCCTCTAACAAACGGTTTATCAGAGTTGCTTGTTTGTTCACCAATATTAGCTCTAGGTTCTCCTGTGGCATGATGTTTTGTAATTTACCTTTATAGCGTGGATCGAGGATGCTGGCCAACCAGTAGTCGTCATCCTTCATGATTTTGGCAATGCGGGGGTCCCTTTTTAGGATCCGCAAGACATAATCACACATTTGGGCCAATGTTCCAAGTGTCAATGATGCACTGCCAGTGATGGGTTGAGGAGCACTTTCTGCCAAATCCACATACCTCCAGTCACGCACAAACCCTGTACATGACCTTGGCAAGCCAACATTTTCTCTTGCCCCTTAAGAAGCATCCTCCTCCCCAAAACAATCATCCCCATCATCCTCCTCTTCCTTCTCTTCCTCTTCTTCCTCCAACTCGTCCAGGACAGTTCCCTGAGCAGACAATGCCTGACTGTCATCAAGGCTTCCCTCCTCCTCCTCCTCTGCTGCAGATCCCTGATCCTTAATGTGCATCAAAGTTTGCATGAGCAGATGCATAAGTGGGATGCTAATGCTTATGATGGCGTTGTCTGCGCTTACCAGCCGTGTGCATTCCTCAAAACACTGAAGGACTTTACAGAGGTATTTCAGCTTTGACCACTGCACACCCGACAACTCGATGTTTGCCCTCAAACTGCTTGTCCGTGTATCCTCCCACAAATGCATTACAGCCTGCCTCTGTTCGCACAGCCTCTCAACCATGTGCATGGTGGAGTTCCACCTTGTTGCAACGTCTATGATTAGGCGGTGCTTGGGGAGGTGGAGCGATTGCTGCAGCCTCTGCATCGACTGGAATCTACGGGCAAGCGACGGATGTGCAAGCACAGTCTTGGCACCTTACGGAGCAGGGCTGGTAACTTCGGATAATTATTTATGGAGCACTGCACCACCAGGTTCAAGGTGTGAGCCTGGCAAGGTATGTGTCTGATTTTTGCCTGGGCTTTGGCTGCCACAAAATTACGTCCGTTATCACTGACTACCTTGCCTGGCTCAAGATGTAGACTGTCCAGCCTTGACTCAGTTTCTTTGTGCAAGTAGTCGGGCAGTTTCTCCTGGTGTGTCTGTTTTGCCCAAAGACATCATCTTTAAAACAGAATGCTGACGCTTACCACTAGCTGTTCGATAGTGGGTCAACTCGTGTGCAACACTGGCAGCTGCGGATGGAGTGCTCGTGCGACTGCGCTCTGTCGACGAGCTTTTGCTTCTGGAGGAGGATGAGGAGGAGGGTCGAACCCCTATAGCCAACTGTTGCCTATACCGTTGGTAGGCAGCACTGTCCCACCGCCGCTGTCCCCTGTGGACCCTGCATCCACCACATTAACCCAGTGCGCAGTGATGGACACGTAACGGCTCTTGCCATGCCTACTGGCCCATGCATCTGTTGTGAGGTCACCTTTCCACTCACTGATTGTTTGAGTGCCTGGACAATGCGTCTTTCACATGCAGGTGGAGGGCAGGGATGGCTTTTCTAGAAAAGAAGTGCCGACTGAGTAGGTCATAGCGTGGGACAGCGTAGGCCATGAGCTCTCGGAACGCTGAGCTTTCAAACAAACGGAAGGGCCATCATCTCTAATGAGATCAGTTTGGCAATGTAGGCGTTCAAAGCCAGTGTACGTGGATGAGAGGATGAGTACTTTCTTGTCCTACTCAGAGTGTCTGCTAGGGTGAGCTGGACTTGAGAGCTACATATGGTGGAACTAGAGGTGGACATGGCGGACTGAGAGGGGGTTAGTGATGGTGGTGGTTATGGCCTAGATTCAGTCTTTCATTAGAAAAACATTGTGATTCCCTGACTGCTGTGGCCTTGCGACGACACCTCAAAATTTCTTGCTGGTGGTGTGCTAACTGGTGGGCTTATAGTGGGTGAAGAGATTTAGCGTTGCTGGCTACCTTCAGTCGGAGCAGGTGCACGTGTGCTACCTGAGGTTTTGTAGTCCGTTCACGCTTGCAAGTGCATGGTGTTTAAATGTCTAAGCATGCAACTGTCATTCAAATTTCAGAGATTTTTCCCAAGGCTAAAGGTCCTTCCGAACATCTTACAGATAACCTTTGCCTCATCAATAGGATTTTGGTCAAAAAAGTGTCACACTGCACTCTTCCTACTATGGGATAAATTTTCAGGGCTTGCATGCTGTGCTAATTTGACCGTCTGGCCAAGCTGTCCTGCAACTCTTTGTTTTTTTAACATGTTTTTGGACTGCTACGGGCCTGCCAGATAACCACAGCTGCTACGTCGATGCCTGCTGCGAATCCTCCTCCTCTTCTGAGCTATTGCCAGTGGCACCCTCTTCCCCCAATGGATGCCAATCCGGGTCAATAACTGGGTCATCCATCACCTCCTCTTCAATTTCATCTGTACCTTCCTCTGTGTCACCGTGTAAGGTGGTATAGTATGCGGGAAGGGGCACCTGAGCTTCATCAGGGTCAGAATCTGTCTCAGTAGACTGCAAGGGTAATGCAGTGCTCTGGGTGAACGTACCAGCAGAATCATATAGCAGTGGCTGTGCATCAGTGCACTCCATGTCATATTCATCTTGGACTTGGGAATTCATGATTTCACTTGATAACCCAGGCATGGTATGTGAAAAGAGCTCCATGGAGTAATCTGAAGTGTGGCCTGCCACATCCTTCACTTTTGTTGGCGATGAAGCACACACAAGGAAAGGTGTTGTTCCTGACTGGGAGCCTGCACTGATGACTCAGTGCTTGCATTTTTTGAAACTTCAGAAGAGGAGGCGAAAGAGCTGGAAGCTGTTTCGGCAATGTAAGCCAAAACCTGTTCCTGATGCTCCGGCTTTAAAAGCGGTTTTGCCTACTCCCAGAAAAGTGAGCCTTCCAGGCCTTCTGGAGCCAGACGATGACGCAGGCTCAACACCTCCTGCCTAAGGTGCTATTGGGCTTTTGGCACTACCAGCAGATGCACCACCACCACCATCAGTACCCGCTGGCCCCCCGCCCTCGTCCATGGCCTCTTCCACCATACTTTGTCATGTTTGGGAAAATGTACCAAAAATACAAGGAGATATATGGCACTGTATGAGGAGCGTACAGCTGTATACGGTGTAGGGAAAAATTTAAATCTCCGTATATATTTCCAGAGTCACACACAGACGCTCTCTCAGTATGGATTTGACCATAATACAAACAGCAGAAACACGGTACTGTATCAGAAGCGTACAGCTGTATATGGTGTAGGGGAAAATTTAAATCTCCGTATATATATTTCCGGAGTCACACACAGACGCTCTCTCAGTATAGATTTGACCGTATTACACACAGCAGAAATACGGTACTGTATCAGAAGAGGACCGCTGTACAGTATACGGTGTAGGGAAAAATTTAAATCTCAGTATATATTTCTGAAGTCACACACAGACGCTCTCTCAGTATGGAATTGACCGTAATACAAACAACAGAAATACAGTACTGTGTTATGAATGTGCTAGAGATGGTTTCTGAGCGGAGGCTCCCTCTGGTGGTTACAGACAGTACTGAACCTTTCAGCGAGGAGTGGCAATCTGGAATCACGGACTGGTCTGATATAAGGGAGGTTCCCTCCCATGATGATTGCCGGTGATCAATTGTTCTTGTCTCAATTGTGGTTCCTGGTTCATTTGGAAGTTTGCTGGAGTCCTGCCTGCATCTCCTGCTTTCAGATAAGATATTTTTTGCTTTTCTTTTTGTGCTTGCTTTTTGCATTGTTTTCTGCACTTTTGTGGAGCTCAGCCAGGTCCCCTCCTGGGGCCTGAGCGCCTCACAGTTTTTCTGCAGCCACTGTTATTTGCTCATTTGCTTTTTCCTGTTTTTTCAGCGGCTGCGGCTTGGTTTTTGTTCGCACTGAGATCTGATTTAGTGGGAGGCGAGATCGTGTGATCTCAGTATTTTTGTAATCAGAATTGTTGGATTTTTGTAGGGTTTTCTGGGTTGCAGAAAGTAATCTCTCCTGTCCTATCCTATTTAGTCAGCTTGTGGCCCCAGAGTTTGCTCAGTCTATTTTCTGCCTATGCTTGTATTTTCATCTTGTCTAAGGCTACTTTCACACTTGCGTTTTTTTTGCGCTGCGTTTCGAGCGCACATGAAGCGCATTAAAAAACGCATGAAAACGCTTGTAAACGCTGCAATATTTAGTCGCATCAGCATGCACATTTCGACAAAAAAACGCAGCGTTTGTCTGAGATTTCATGCGTTTTTGCATGCGTTTGCGTTTTTTTGGCGCATGCGTTTTCTATTTGTCACATTATCATCTCTGCCTCCATCATCTCTGGCTCTATCATCTCTGTCTCCATCATCTCTGGCTCCATCATCTCTGGCTCCATCATCTCTGCCTCCATCATCTCTGGCTCCATCATCTCTGGCTCCATCATCTGTCTCCATCATCTCTGCCTCCATCATCTCTGGCTCCATCATCTCTGGCTCCATCATCTCTGCCTCCATCATCTCTGGCTCCATCATCTCTGGCTCCATCATCTGTCTCCATCATCTGTCTCCATCATCTCTGCCTCCATCATCTCTGCCTCCATCATCTTGGCTCCATCATCTCTGGCTCCATCATCTCTGCCTCCATCATCTCTGGCTCCATCATCTCTGGCTCCATCATCTGTCTCCATCATCTCTGCCTTCATCATCTCTGGCTCTATCATCTCTGCCTCCATCATCTCTGCCTCCATCATCTCTGGCTCATCATCTCTGGCTCCATCAACTGTCTCCATCATCTCTGCCTCCATCATCTCTGGCTCTATCATCTCTGGCTCCATCATCTGTCTCCATCATCTCTGTCTCCATCATCTCTGCTCCATCATCTCTGGCTCCATCATCTGTCTCCATCATCTCTGCCTCCTCATCTCTGGCACCATTATTTACAGAAAAATTGCGTGCGTGCAAAAGCGCTGACGAGCGCAAAGCCATGCGCACGCCAGGCCCCCATAGACTGCAATGTTATTTTTTGCGCATAGCATTCGCACACGTGCGCACGCATTTTTTTAAAGCGGTTGGGCGGAAAAAAAAATGCAACATGTAGCGTCTGGCGCGTATGGGCGCACACCGGGAAAATGCGCAGCGCACGACAAACGCACATGAACGCGTGCAAGCGCTAGACCCTGCGCCCGCCATGTTAAAGATAGGGGAACATTGCGCATGCGTCCGATAGCGCAAGATGCGCTGCGCAAAAAAACGCAAGTGTGAAAGTAGCCTAACCGCCATTATATGTTTGGGGGCTTCCTATTTTCTTTGGGGATCTGCTCCAGGGCAGATAGCTTTCATCTTTCTGCCTTTAGGTGTAGTTATCTCTCAGGCTGTGACGAGGCGTCTAGGATCAACGTAGGAATGCTCCACGGCTACCTCTAGTTGTGTCGTTAGTTTGGGAATCTGCAACCCATCAGTTACCAACATCTCAGGTGTTTGGCTGCCCTGCTGTTGTTCCTGTACTCCTCAGCTACCGAAACATAACAGTATCACCGGCCATAACTGAAAATTATATGGTACTCACAGAAGGGAAAAATAGTGTGGAAAGAAAAAAGTTGTCAGAGTTGTCAGAGATTTTTTTTTCTTTTTTCTGTCTGTTGCATTTTTTCCCTCTTTTTCTCTTGGTGTTGAGGAGGATTTTTTTTTTCTCAATGGAGTTTGCACAGTTGTCTGGCCGTGTGGATCAGCTTGCCACTGAGGTTCGGAGTATTGCTACCTATCTTGCTGAGTTGCCGGTTGTGGAACCTAGGATTCCCATGCCAGATTTGTTTTTGGGGGATCGGGCTAAATTTCTGAATTTCAAAAATAACTGTAAGTTGTTTTTTGCCTTAAAGCCTAAGTCTTCAGGTAACGCAGCACAGCAGGTTCAAATTGTTATCTCTCTCCTGCGCGGTGATCCTCAGGATTAGGCTTTTTCCCTGACACCTGGGGATCCTGTTTTGAATAATATTGATGCATTTTTTCTGGCTCTGGGGTTATTGTACGATGAACCTAATGTAACTGATCAAGCTGAAAAAACCTTGTTGGCATTAAATCAGGGTCTTGAAGATGCTGAGTTGTACTGTCAGAAATTACGAAAGTGGGCAGTCCTGACCAAATGGAATGATGATGCTTTCGCAGCCCTTTTTCGGAAGGGGCTTTCAGAGAATGTAAAGGATGTTATGGTGGGATTCCAAGCTACCTCTGGTCTCAATGATTCTATGTCATTGGCTATTCAAATTGACAGACGTTTGCGTGAGCGCAGAGGTATGCGTGAGATAGTGTTGCCTTGTGAGCCAGCTTCTGAGCCCATGCAGTGTGATAGAGTGACTTTTGGGGCTCAGAGTCATGAGTTTCGAAAGCGCAATGGGTCATGTTTCTACTGTGGTGATGCCTCTCATGCTATTTCAGTCTGCCCTAAGCGGGGAAGACGTTTTGCATGCTCAGTTGTCTTGGGTAGTGTTCAGACTAAATTTCTGTTGACTGTTACCCTGATTTGCTCCCTGTCCACATTTTCTGCTCAGCTTTTGTTGATTCAGGAGCAGCTATTAACCTGATGGATTTTGACTTTGCTAAACGTTGTGGGTTTCCCATGATACCCCTACGGAAGTCTATTCCCCTACTGGGCATTGATTCTACCCCTTTGGCGGAGAATAAACCCCAGTTTTCTACTCAGGTGATAATGAGGGTTGAACCTGATCATCAGGAGAGTTGCAAATTTCTGGTGCTGTATAATCTGCATGACATTATTATACTAGGTTTCCCTTGGTTACAGTCTCATAATCCTGTTTTGGATTGGAAATCTGTGTCTGTGACCAGTTGGGGCTGCCAATGTGTTAATGCCGACACTCCTGATTTTTCTGCCTCTCCCAAGTCTCAGGATGTTCCTAACTTTTTGACTGATTTTTCGGATGTATTTAGTGAAAGTAAATCTGCATCTTTGCCGCCTCACAGGAGCTACGATTGCGCTATTGAATTAGTGCCTGGTGGTAAATTTCCTAAAGGTCGCCTTTTTAACTTGTCTGTACCTGAACACGATGCTATGCAATCTTATATCAAGGAGTCATTGGAGAAGGGTCATATCAGACCATCCTCTTCACCTATGGGTGCCGGTTTTTTCTTTGTGGCCAAAAAGGATGGTTCATTGAGGCCGTGTATTGATTATCGTCTCTTGAATAAGATCACTGTGAACTATCAATATCCGTTAACCTTGATTTCTGACCTGTTTTCCAGGGTGAAAAGTGCTAGTTGGTTTACCAAGCTTGACCTCAGGGGGGCGTATAACCTTATTCGCATTAAGCACGGGGATGAATGGAAGATGGCGTTTAATACCCCAGAGGGGCATTTTGAGTACCTAGTGATGCCCTTTGGGCTCACTAATACTCCTTCCGTCTTCCAATCATTCATGAATGATATTTTCAGGGATTTTGTGGATACATTTCTGATTGTTTATTTGGATGATATCTTGATTTTTTCCAATGACTGGGACTCTCATGTGAAACATGTTCGGACTGTGTTTCAGATTTTGAGAGAGAATGCACTGTATGTGAAGGGATCAAAGTGTCTTTTTGGCGTACAGAAGGTCTCATTTCTGGGATTCATTTTGTCTCCGTCTGTTATTGAAATGGACCCGGTCAAGGTTCAAGCCATCTGTGATTGGGTCCAACCTACTTCATTAAAGGCTCTTCAGAGATTTTTGGGTTTTGCCAATTTTTGTGGTAAATTTATTGGTAATTTCTCCGGTATTGTTAAACCATTGACTGATTTGACCAAAAAGGTTCTGATGTGGTAAATTGGCCTCCTGAGGCAGTCTCTGCGTTTCAGGAACTTAAGCAGAGATTCACTTCTGCTCCTGTTCTACGGCAGCCTGATGTTTCTCTACTGTTTCAGGCGGAGGTTGATGCCTCTGAAATTGGGGCAGGTGCCGTTTTGTCCCAAAGAGATCCAGAGACCTCTAAGAGTAACCCTTGTGCCTTTTTCTCTCGAAAATTTTCTCCAACTGAACGTAATTATGACGTGGGTAATCAGGAGTTATTGGCCATGAAGTGGGCCTTTGAAGAGTGGAGACATTGGCTGGAAGGAGCCAAACATCAGGTGGTGGTCCTCACGGACCATAAGAATCTGGTTTATCTCGAATCAGCCAAGCGACTTAATCCTAGATAGGCCAGGTGGGCCTTGTTTTTCACACGTTTTAATTTTGTGGTTTCTTTTCTTCCTGGCACTAAGAATGTTAAGGCGGATGCCCTCTCGAGGAGTTTCTTTGCGGACTCTCCTGAGTTATCTGATCCTACTGTTATTTTGAAAGATGGTGTTGTTCTTTCCACCATCTCGCCCAATTTGAGGCTGGCCTTGGAAGGGTGTCAGGAGGATAAACCTGAGCGCTGCCCTATTGGGAAATTGTTTGTCCCAGACCAGTGGAAGAAGAGTGTGATGTCTGAGATTCATTGCTCCGCGTTGGCTGGTCATCCCGGGATTTTTGGTACCAGAGAATTGGTGAGTCGGTCCTTTTGGTGGCCTATTTTGTCTCGTGACGTCAGGGAATTTGTGCAGTCCTTTTTGACTTGCTCTCACTCCAAGCCTTGCTCTCGCTCTAGTGGTTTGTTAATGCCATTACCTGTGCCCAAGAGGCCATGGACCCATATCTCTATGGATTTTATTTCCGACCTCCCTGTTTCTCAGAGAATGACCGTTATCTGGGTAATCTGTGATAGGTTTTCCAAGATGATACATCTTGTGCCATTACCTAAGTTACTTCCTCCTCCGAATTGGTGCCTTTGTTCCTTCAGCACGTGGTTTGGTTACATGACATTCCGGAGAACATTGTGTCTGACAGAGGAGTCCAGTTTGTTTCCAGATTTTGGAGGACATTTTGTTCTAAACTTGATGTTCAATTATCTTTCTCCTCTGCTTTTCATCCTCAGACCAATGGACAAACCGAGAGAACAAACCAGACCTTGGAGACTTATTTGAGATGTTTTGTTTCTGCTGATAAGATGTGTGTGTCTCTCTTTTTTCCTTTGGCTGAGTTTGCTCTTAATAATAGGGCTAGCTCTGCCACCTTGATGTCTCCATTTTTCTGCAATTTTGGGTTTCACCCTCGATTTTCTTCGGGATAGGCGGAGGCTTCTGTCTGTCCGGGTGTTGACTCTGTTGTGGAGCGAATGCAGCAGATTTGGGACCAGGTAGTGGAGAGGTTGTCTCTCTCTCAGGAGAAGGCCCAACGGTTTGCCAACCGGCATAGGACTGATGGTCCTCGGTTTAAAGTGGGGGACTTGGTTTGGTTGTCCTCAAGAAATATCCCTATGAGGGTTGCATCTCCAAAGTTTAAGCCCAGGTTCATTGGACCTTATAAGATCATGGAGATTCTTAATCCTGTTTCCTTCCGTTTGCTTCTTCCAGGGACATTTAAGATCCATAACGTGTTCCACAAGTCCTTATTGAAGCGGTTTGTCGAGCCAGTGGTTCCTACGGCTGCGCCTTCTGACCCTGTTTTGGTTGAGGGCAATCTGGAGTATGTAGTTGAGAAAATATTGGAGTCTCGTTTTTCTAGACAGAAACTCCAGTATTTGGTTAAGTGGAGAGGTTATGGTCAGGAGGACAATTCTTGGGTGTTTGCTTCGGACATCCATGCTCGGAGACTGATCTGTGCCTATCACCGAGCTCATCCTGATCAGCCTGGTTGCACAAGTGAGGGTTCAGTGACCCCTCCTCAAGGGGGGGTACTGTTATGAATGTGCTAGAGATGGTTTCTGAGCGGAGACTCCCTCTGGTGGTTACAGACAGTACTGAACCTTTCAGCGAGGAGTGGCAATCTGGAATCACGGACTGGTCTGATATAAGGGAGGTTCCCTCCCATGATGGTTGCCGGTGATCGATTGTTTGTCTCATTTGTGGTTCCTGGTTCATTTGGAAGTTTGCTGGAGTCCTGCCTGCATCTCCTGCTTTCAGATAAGATATTTTTTGCTTTTCTTTTTGTGCTTGCTTTTTGCATTTTTTTCTGCACTTTTGTGGAGCTCAGCCAGGTCCCCTCCTGGGGCCTGAGTCCTCACAGTTTTTCTGCAGCCACTGTTATTTGCTCATTTGTTTTTTCCTGTTTTTTCAGCGGCTGCGGCTTGGTTTTTGTTCACACTGAGATCTGATTTAGTGGGAGGCGAGATCGTGTGATCTCAATATTTTTGTAATCAGAATTGTTGGATTTTGTAGGGTTTTCTGGGTTGCAGAAAGTAATCTCTCCTGTCCTATCCTATTTAGTCAGCTTGTGACCCCAGCATTTGCTCAGTCTATTTTCTGCCAATGTTTGTATTTTCATCTTGTCTAACCGCCATTATATATTTGGGGCTTCCTATTTTCTTTGGGGATCTGCTCCGGAGCAGATAGCTTTCATCTTTCTGCCTTTAGGTGTAGTTATCTCTCAGGCTGTGACGAGGCGTCTAGGATCAACGTAGGAACGCTCCACGGCTACCTCTAGTTGTGTCGTTAGTTTAGGAATCTGCAACCCATGAGTTACCAACATCTCAGGTGTTCGGCTGCCCTGCTGTTGTTCCTGTCCTCCTCAGCTACCGAAACATAACAGTACTGTATCAGAAGCGTACAGCTGTATACGATATAGAGAAAAATTTAAATCTCCGAATATAATATTTCCGGAGTCACACACAGATAGTCAGCATGTATTTGTCCGCGATACCAGCCGGTACACGGTAGTGTGTGAGGAGCGTACAGCTCTATATGGTGTGGGAAAAAATGAACAGTCGGTAACTGTGCAGAAAAAAAGAATAAAAGTATTAGTGCTGTGTAAAAAGCAGCCTGCACAGCAGTGTACACACAGCAATACAGCTATCAGGCAGCCTAATTACCAGCGCTGCTGCACACAATAAAATCCTCCCCGTCACTGCACACTAACTTTACTGCACAATTGCTATCAGCACAAGCACAGAAGAACTTCTCTTTACAGTCCTTACTCTCTCCCTACCGATAAACAGCAACCTCTCCCTATTGTTAAGATCAGCAGAAGTAAAATGGAAGTCGGCTATCAGGGCTTTTATAGACACTATGATGCCCCCCAATGCAAGCCAATCACTGCAGTGCCCTTCTCTAAGATGGTGGTGGACGCTGCACATGTCATCTCATTGCCCACAGTGTACGTACTTGCTCATTGGCTGAAAAAAGGCGCCTGCAAGCATTCTGGGAAACCCGACTTTGGTGCTCGTTTTGCCGACCGTAAGGCCGACCTCACGCTATGGTCGGGTTTCGGCCTGCGAAACTCGACTTCGGCAAAAGTCTGCGACTTATGAATCTGACCGACCTGTTTCGCTCAACTCTAGTAACATCTGTCAAGTGTGAACATCTCCCCTTCATATTACAAAATTTAATGTTTTGTATATATTAATTGTGCTTGTGCCTGTTTGTAAATGTTCAAAGTGTTCTCAATTCTTTCATGTTCTATGGTGTTCTCTGTCCAACATGGGTGTTTGTTTATCTTTCATCTTATTGCCAGCTCCAGTCGCATGTTAGTTGATTAACTCTTTAACGACCTTGGACGTATCCATACATCCAGGTTAGTAGTTACTTACCGACCTTCGAAGTATTAATACGCACACAGCTACTATGCATGCATGAATGCTTATGTATTGCAATGCTTTATAAGCAATCAGAGAGAAAAATAGTGAAAATCGCATAGAGTGACTAAATAAAAAAGTAAAAAAAAAGTAAAAATAACAAAATATTAAATATACTGTATATACATTGTACCCATAAATTTGTATTTTTCTGAAAAAAAAACTAAACAAAACAAAGTACGCATGTTTGGTATTGGTGGAATTTGAACAAGCCAACCTATAAACCTGTCCTACTAGTTACCCGTTCAGTGAACACTAAAAAAAAAAAAGCAAAGATCGATGCTTTATCATCATACCACCAAACATAAAGTGGAATAAAATGCGATGAAATGGACAAATGTACATAAAAATGATATATCAGAAAGCGTCATCTTGTCCCACAAAAAACAAGGTGCCGCACAGCTCCATTAGCGGAGAAATGAAAAACGTATAGCTCCAGAATAAAGCGATGCAAAAATAATAATTTTTTCTCTAAAATGGATTTTCTTGTTAAAAGCGCCAAAGCATAAACAAATTATATAAATGTGGTATCGATATAATCGCACTGATCCAAATAATATAACTGCTTTATCAATTTTACCACATGTGTAACGGCATAAAAAAGAAATCTGTTTTTTGTTCCTTTTGCCTCCCAAAAATTTAAATAAAAAACGATCCAAAAATGTCATATGCCTGAAAATGGTACCAATAAAGACGTAAATTTGTTCCCCAAAAAACAAGCCTTCACATGACACTTTTGGACGAAATATTGAATAATTATAGTTATAAAAATGTAGCAATGCAAAATCTTGTTTTTGCAATGAAAAGCGTCTTTCAGTAGGTGACATGAGCTAAACAGAAAAAAATTATGTAAATTTAGTATCACTGTAATCGGACCGACCCAAAGAATAAAGTCGTCTAATTACTTATACAGCACCAGGAATGGCGTAAAAAATCAAATAAATAAAACAAATACTTCACATACTGTTAATTTTTTCATTTTGCCTCCCATAGGTTACAGTAAGGCTCGGCTCACATTTATCCTGCGCTCAATGCTGAGCACTTACATCAGGGTTTCCTTGTAAGTCTCTGAAATATGTGATGCAGAGTATGAGAGGAGACAAGGTGGAGGTCTGCTCCTTTCATGACAATGTGCTTTCCAGTTTATGCCCCCAATCCCCTCTCTTATGTTCCCCACCTTTGAATTCCACTCCATTAAGGGTATGCCACACTGAACAATATCGCTAACGGATCGCTAAAAACATCCTATTTAGCGATCCGTTAGCGATGTTGTTCAGTGCGGCATTGCAGCGACGAGCTTCCTGCTGTGATCTCGCTCGTCGCTGGAATCGTTCCGGACCCTATTTTATCGCCGCGCTCCGCTGGTAAGTATATATCCTAGTGTGGCACCTTTTCTTAGCGATTTAGCGGTACTTTTGTACCGCTAAAGTCGTTAAGAAGATCGCTAACGGCGATAGCGCGTTAACTATATCGCTAATGTGGCCGCACTTAGCGATATAGAAACAATCCCACTAGCGATCGCATTAGTATGCGTCGTTATCGTGATCGCTAGCGGGATGTTTAGTGTGGCAGTACTTTAGACTCTTCAACCCTTCTCCTATGAATGGTGCTTGTTTATTGCCCTGCAGGCAAAACCAACTTGTTCCCGGATTGCTTTGCTGCTCACTTTCTATTCTGTGACATTCCCACTCTTATCATGGGGTCTTTAATATTTCCATTGATCATACACTCTCACCATCTGTCACTCGTATTTTTTTTTTAATCTCCTCCTTCGGCCTTTCACAGCTTGCTTACTCTAACACATGAGAAAGGGGTGCTCTGTACCTGATGTTCTCCCGGCTCTACTTAGTTTATGACTTTACTAACTACCCTCTCCTGCTCTCTAACCACAATCTTCTTTCCTTCTCTATCAAGAACTGTCTCCGTGCTCAGTATACCCCTACTTACCACACATACAGAAATCTACATGTTGTCAATACACAGCAGCTAAATAACAATATGCAATCATTTCTCTCCAATCGCCTCCCTCTCCTGTCCAGATTTAGCATTGTCACAATATATCCAATGCACTGCAGATTCCCCTCGAAGAAACAGCATCAGTTACCTGCAGAATGACCCCACAGATATGACAGAAACCCTGGCACATGCTGGAAACTTGTTTTCTCCAGCGTTGCTTAAGGTGCTCTAAACCTCTTTGGGGAAAATCCCTTTAAGCAAATGACTTCATCCACTCTACATTCATGCTCAAACTATATAACTCTGCTCTCCATCTGACCAAACAAATCTACTTCACCTCCTTCATCACGTCACTAACCAACAATCCAATCAAGTCTTCAAAACTTTTCACTCTTTTCTTTATCCCTAATTATAGGCCCTATCACCAACCTCAGCGCTGATGATCTGTCTCTAATTTCCAATAAAAATCAACCATATCCATCAGGACACTTTTTTACAATTCCCTCAATGCCTGGATTGCTTTGCCTCCTGCACCTCAAGCTCACTTTCCACCTTTGAACCTGTTATGGGAGAAGAAGTTACCAGGTTCCCCACTTCTTCTCGCCCTGCAACCTGTACCTGTGACCCTTTTCCCTCACATCTCCTTCAGATCCCTCTCCCAGCTGTTACCACCAACATAACAAAAATATTTAACCTTTCTCTGTTTTTCGATATCTTTCCCTCTTTATTCAAACAAGCCATCATAACCACTTTACTAAAAAAAATTCCTCAAACAGAACTGCACTGCTAACTAAAGACTTGTCTCTAAACTCCGGGAATGATTGTCCACTCTGTTTTCATCCACTATCTCTCTGATAAATCTCTTCTTGATCCTTTATAATCTGGTTTACGCTATTTACATTCTGCAGAAACTGCCATTACTAAAGTCTCTAATAATCTACCAACAGCTAAATCTAATGGTTGCTACTCCCATCTGATTTGTCTGGATCTCTGCAGCTTTTGACATTGTGGATCACCAGCTCCTCCTTACTATGCACCACTCTATTGGCCTCAGGGACAGCATTCTCTCCTGGTTCACTTCCTAGCTCTCTAACAGATCCTTCACTGTATCTTTGTTGGCTTATTTCTTTAATCTTCCTCTTAAAGTCGGGGTTCCTCAAGACTCAATACTTGGCCCTCTGATCTTCTTTCTATACACTGCCCTTATTGAACAAACCATCAGCAGATTTGGTTTCCAGCATCATCTCTATTCTGGTGACATCCAATTGTACTCATCTTCCCCTGATATTACTTCTATCTTAATACAAAATAATTGCCTGTCCGCTTTCTCTAACAACATGCCTTCCCTCTATCTGAAACTGAATCTTTGCAAAACTGAATTTCATGTTTCCTCCATCTACTAATCAATCTATATCTGATATAGCAATTTCCTTGTGTGGTTCAGCCATAACTCCCAAGCAGCATGCTTGCTACCTTGGGATCACATTTGACACAGAACTTTCCTTCACTCCCTATATCCAATCACTCACTCACTCATGTAATCTGCATCTTAAAAACAACTCCAGAAACTGTCCTTTTCTCACCTTTGAAACTGCAAAATCTCTTTCTGTTGCTCTTAGTCATTCTTGTCTGGACTACTGCAACTCTCTACTGATCTGTCTCAACGTAATCAAACTTTCTCTTTTCCAATCTGTCCTGAATGCGGCAGCCAGGTTTGTATTTCTATCCAGCCACTACTCTGATGCCTTCACCTTGTGCCAGTCATTTTACTGGTTGCCCATTCGCTACAGAATACAATACAAACCTATTTCTCTCATTCACAAAGCTCTCTACATTTGTGCACCACCCTATTTCCCCTCCCTTATGTCTCCATGCTCTCCATTCTGCAACTGATCTAAGAGTAGCATCCTCCAAAATCTGAATATCGCATCTCGGTCTTCAAGACATATTTCATGCTGCTCCAGTTTTCTAGAATGCACATCCCCAGACAATCCAATGAATACCTATCCCTCAGGTTTATAGCGTGCTTTAACCCTTTACGATCTATGATGTATAGGTACATAAACAAGAAAGGCAGCCTCACCGTGTCCTCTTGGTATAACTCAGTCCGTCTTGCAATGTTATAGGTCTCCAACCAATAGCCAACCTGTATGATCTTTTAATATTTTTTCAATAAATTTGAGGATTTTATTATTCTTGGGACTCACCATTACTAATTTTCGTATAGGTATATAATAGGTCGCTTCCCCCTCAGCTCTGATGCTGAGCCTGCATGTTTTCAAGTACATGACAGCTGATCTGATCCATTGTCATGTGCCTCTAATAACTGTGGGTGGAATCACGATCCACCCACAACTGTTAACATGTTGAATGCCGCTGTGAATCTCTGACAGTGGCATTTAACATGCCTGTGCTGAAAGCGCTTCACTAGCTCTGCTCAATGGCACCCCTGTCACATGATCACTGGGCGCTGATGAGTTGGCATGACAGCCAGGTCTGCATGAGACCCCTGTGGTTGTTATTGTCAATCTGCTATGAGGCGCTTCCCAGTGGCCAGCGTTTATAGCAGATGAGCATTTCTGCTACACATAGCAGTGCTGAAGGTGTGCTATGCGTAGCACAAAGCGATCAGAAGAGCGCAGCTCTTCAAGTCTCCTAAGGACAATATTAAAGCAAGTGAAAAGTGAAAAAAATGTTTTTTTAAAAAATAAAAAAAGTATATATAACAGTTCAAATCACCACCTATTGCTCCATTCAAAATAAAACAATAAAAATACACATATTTTTTTCATTCAGAATTGCTTGATCTATCAAACAATAAAAAAATAATTAATCCGTAATTGATAAACGGCGTGACGAGATAAAATCTAAACACCAGAATTAAGTTTTTTTTGGTCGTCGCAACATTGCAATAAAATACAATAACAAGCGATCAAAACATTGTCTCTACACCAAATGGTATCAATAAAAACGTCAATTTGACACACAAAAAAATAAGCCCTCACCCAGCCCCAGAACCTGACAAATGGAGACACTACCGGTCTTAAAAACGGATGCTGTTTTAAAAATATTTTTTTTACATATGTCAAATTTTTTTCCACTAATTAAATAAAAAAGAATCTATACATATTTAGTATGTATAGATTTTTTTTATGTAAGTAAAATATGAAGAAGTAAGCTCATCATGTTGTAGGAATACAGATGAGAAGTCCCGCATGGATAATCCGAAACCAGGCAAGTCTACAATGGGAAAAAATAGATGGCAAACCAGTGAGACAAATGTAGTAATATCCGGTAAATTTTATTATCAAAAAATAAAATGCAAGGGTGGGCTCAACAGCGGCATGCCAACACGTTTCAGTTAAGATGCCTTAATCATGGTTGAGGCTTGATTACGCCTCCTTAGCTGAAACGCGCTGGTCAGTGTCTCCTGGTGATCCCACCCTTGCATTTTATTTTTTGATAATAAAGTTTTTTTCAGAATTTTACTACATTTGTCTTGTTGCATTCTCATCTCCTTTGTCCCATTTCATTTAAGTAGTGAAAAAAAATCAAACATTCGTTTGGTATCTAAGAACTCGTAATGACCTGTAGACTTGTAATGGCAGGTCAGTTTAAGAATTTACTGAACATGGCAAAAAAAACAACAATTGTAGAATTGTACATTTTTGCAATTTCACAGCACTTGCAATTTTTTCCTGTTTTCCAGTACACTATATGGTGAAATCAATAGCTTTGTTCAAAAGTACAACTCATTCTGCAAAAAAAACAAGAGCTCACAAGGCCATATTGACAGAAAAACAAAAAACTTATGGCTCTGAGAAAAAGGGGAGCAAAAACGAAAACGGAAAAATGGAAACTATGAAGGTGGTAAAACGTTTAAAAACACATCTCTTTAGACAAGCTGATCATCCCACTTCACTAATCTAACTCTTCCCTGTTCCCCCTTTCTACATTTTTTTCAGTATCTGGTCCCTCCTACTAATCCTTCTACACATTCCTCATGCACCCAATAGAACTTTGTAACTGTACATAGATACTGGCTGATGACCGCATCATGTACCTTAATTTAAATGTCCTGTTTATTATAATGATGACATGACCATACAAGACAAGCACTTTTTACCCATTGTGTCCTGCCTATTTCCTTATAGATTGTAAGCTCCTCCTGTTTCTGTTGAATTGTTTTACCTTGTATTGATTGTACATGTCCACGCTTAAAAAAGAACCTGTCAGCAGCAGTTTACTAAGTAAAGTACAGACATGGCCACATTGGCGCTGTCATAATAATTAAAATGATTCCTCATGTGAAGAAATCCATCTTGTAGATTTTCTTTAATCCGCGTTTGAAGTTTCCTTGTTTTCATATATTCTCGCATCGAGGTGGGCCTGTGGGTAGGGTCATCAGCTTTGTTCCCTCACCTCTGCTTATTTAAAATTTTGCATTGGTGCCATCCATGCTGTGGGCGGCGCTTGCGCAGGTTGACCTCTTGGAAGTCTTCATAAAAATGGTGCTGGCTGCTTCGCATAGTTCAACGCAACCAGTGCCGTATTACTGAAGCTACCCTTTAGTATTAGCCGCAGGCTGCGGTTGCGCAGATTGATCTAATGGTTGGCTTCAGTAAAATGGCGCTGGTTGCATGGAGCAATCTGATGCCATTTTCCTGGAGATTTCCAAGATCTAAATCTGCATAAGCGCCGCCCTCAGCTTCAATAGGTGTGAGACCTTACAGAAAGTGATATGTAAGAAAAGTTTCAGATGTGTTATTAATAGTATTATTTCAGTGGGATTAGATCAAGCTCGGATGTCATAAATATGAAAAAGCAGTTAGGTAACACAGAAAGTTATTCCAAATATATTTTACATCTATCTGTAGTAAGAACAACTAAGAAAGTATTATATTTATTATTAAAATCTTCTTAAAGAAAAATAAATGGTATCTGCTTGCCATAATCTTGTATAGTGTTGTATATAGTGTAAAGTGTTAGATCACATCGCAAGTCTATGCTAGTTCACTAAAAGTTTAAAGGACTACCCTGATAATACATTTCTAAATATGTTTCAGACATTATAAGGGAAAGGTGACTGCAAATGCATGGTCATTATTTTACAGAAATCAATAGTGGTGAGAAAAATTGGCAAAAACATAAGTATCCAGCTCCAATTAAAAAAATTATTTGTTTGGTGATTTAGGTTAAAATGATCTTTCCATCACAAAAAGGATCATGCATGTAAAAGAGAAGAAGTAATGCGCTTCAGATGAACTCCGGTGTCCTTTGTCAATCCTAGCCGCGGGCTGCGCTTGCGCAGATTGATCTAATGGTGAGCTTCCTGAAAACTTCCAAGAGCTTAATCTGAGCTAGTGCTGCCCGCAACTTGGGTGGCACTGGCACAAAATTTAAAATAAAGAAGAAGAGACACCCAAACACAGCGAAGACATTACTCACTGTCCTGCCCTAAAGTTCACCCCAATGCACAAAGATATGAATCCAAGGAAAGTTCAAACAGGGATTAAAAAAGGGTCTAAAAAATGGATTTCTTCACCTGAGTTATCATTTTAAACTGTATGACAGCACCAATATGACCCTGTCTGTATTTTACCTAGTAAAATGGTGCTGACAGGTTATCTTTAATTGTAAAGTACTACAGAGTACGTTGGCGCTATAGAAATAAAATAACAATTATTATTATTATAACACCGTGCTACAGAATTAGCAGCCAGCATCAGTACAGTGCTTACAAGCTCACTATAAAAAAGCATTTAAGTGCTGAATATATTCTAGACTGCTAGACAGCAAACCTTTTTAGTCATCTTGACAACTCATAGCAAACAATAAAATAAGAGCTGAAAGATTGAGAAAACAGAGTAAAATGTTAATACTCAGTACTTCGCTTAGTTGCTTGTTTTTATAAGCACTTTGGAAATTTACATATTTGAGAAGATCGTAATCACCCTTTAAGTACAGATTTCAGTGATACAGAAACTAAGGAGGTCGTTTGTTCATGTGCTGTGCAAGGATTCGCAAAGAGCACAACAGGGAGAGCTGGAGATTCTTCTAGCTGCAATAAGAATGGGAGGGCGACAAATTGATTAAGGACATGGCAGATTTTCATCAGGAAGCAACGTGTTTCCCATTCTACATTTAAAGTAAAACTGGAGGTGCATTTTTTAAATCAAACACCAAAAGGCTAAATTTACACAGCTGTATCGCTGCACCTATAATATTTCACCTGTCTGCACTTTTTCAGTATTCTTTTCGTTAGGGATGATTTTGCTTGTGTGAAAACACATAGAGGACTTGACCTAGTTTTTATGATGATACTGGTAAGTCGGCTTGCAGAGCTTGCATTTTAGTACACTCCATTATTTACTTTCTAATGGGTGTGTGACCTTACAGAAAGTGATATGTAGGAAAAGTTTCAGATGTGTTGTTAATATTATTGTTTCAGTGGGATTAGATCAAGCCAGGATAAATTAGGTACCTCAAAAGAATATTTCAAATTTAGTTTACATTTATCTGTAGTAAGCACAAGTAAGAAAGTATTACATATAATGTTAACATTTTCTAAAAGAACAGTAAACAATATAGTAATCTTGTTTAATGTCCTATATAGTGTTCTAGATCAATGTGTTATATTGAAAATGACGTGTTAGATCACATCACAAGTCTATGCTAGTTCACTGGAATGGTAAAGGAGTACCCGGATAATACTTTTTCAAATATGTTTAAAGCATTATAAAGGAAAGGTAATGGCAAATATAAGGCCAATATTTAACAAAAATGAATAGTAGTGATGTGAGGTGGTCAGGGTGGTAGTCATGGCAAAGGGCTACAGTTCCAGCACACCCTGGCACCCCGAAAAGAAAATATAATGTCCTGTCTGTCATGATGTTTGTGTAAAGTGCATATCACTCACTTTTGGGATGGAGATCTCATCGCACATTTCTGGCTCCAGATGTTGCCACACACTGACTGACAGACTCTGGGACCATTTTTAACATTTTATCTTTACTGAAGAAGTTCAGTTCAGTCACAAGCACCGCACAAAAATCCTCACTGATCAGTTTCCTCCTGCTGTGCTGTTCCTTGCTCTCCTGGCAATCTAAGTCTCTGACACGTACCATCCGGTATCGCAGCTTCCCGACTTCCCGAGCTAGTTCGTGTTTGGGGATCCTCCCCAGTTATCCCCTCCAAGGGAAAAATAAAGGATGGCTCTTCCAAACCTTTTCCAGACCATAGGATTCCGACATTCCGGGATATCCCACTGAACCTAGTAACTGCCATTCTCATGCTTCTCCTTTTTTCTCGTACCTGTGTGACTTCCAGCCCTAAGGCCCTGGACTATTGGTTCTTTATTAAACTTGTTTCTGGAACAACCTCACAGATCTCCATCCAACTTTCTAACTGCACTAAACTAGGACGTGTCCTAACTACACTTACTAGTATGCTTCTCAACTCGGAAATCCCCTATTTCCTCAACTACTTCTGTCCTGAACTTATCTAACTTCCTAATCTGTGCCCCCCACTGTGCTAAACCCAATTCTAACCATTCTTACTACTCTAACTAAATCCTACAGTTGTGCTATAATTCCCTAACTAGTCTTATAAAGATACACAAATATACATTACACGTATGTCATCACATAATAATCCACGTTACACTTTAATGGTACCCGTTTTATTAGGAGGGATGCAGGGTATGACATGACCCCAACACTCCCTTACAGTGAGAAAAATTGGCATCCTAGCACTGCTTTTAGGCTAGCATTTGTTAAGCCATTAGAACAGGTCCATATTAACCTATATTTGACTAAAGTCTACAGTGAACTTCTAAAGTGATATATACATACAAGTGATCATTAGTTGTGGCTTCCTCCTGCCTAAAGGTTTATTCACAATTTGCTGTCATCACATTACTACAAAGTGTGAATAAATCCTTCTGATAAGGGTGTCCATGTGTTACATGTGATTTAAATTCTAAACAACATAGACAGCTCAGGAAATTAAAAACACTAGTCCTTTCAGGATAATCCTTCTTAGCTCACCATATCAGGACTTGTGGCTATCATGATACACTATTATATCCCTCTAGACTAGATCAGAGATCCACTTGATGAGAAGTTCCCAATCTTAGCTATATTTCCTCCACGGTGGACAGTGTAGGAAGGAAGATTAACCACATACTTTAGATGTACATGAAAGCATGTACTTTGAATTAAATCTCATTAGGACAGTTCAAATTGGCAAAGACTCGATGATAGATTCACTAAAAAGGTTCCCTGGTATTCAACTCTTCACTGCAGCACAGGGATTTGACCTTCATTACAGGAGCGCTTATAACATAGTTATTAAGGTTGAAGGAAGACTTTAAGTCCATCTAGTTCAACCCATATCCTATCCTAACCTGCCCTAACATGTTGATCCAGAGGAAGGCAAAAAAAACCCAAGTGGCAAATAGTAAGCTTCACATTGGGGAAAAAAATTCCTTCCCGACTCCTCATACGGCAATCAGACTAGCTCCCTGGATCAACGCTGTATCTAGGAAACTAGTGAATATAGCCTGTAATATTATACTTTTCAAGAAAGGTGTCCAGTCCCTTCTTAAATTTTAGTAAGGATTCACTGTCATTACAACATTAGACGGCAGAGAGTTCCATAGTCTCACTGCTCTTACAGTAAAGAATCTGCGTCTGTGATTATGGCTAAACCTTCTTTCCTCCAGACGTAGAGGATGCCCCTTGTCCCCTTCACAGGTCTAATTATGTTAGAGTGGCTGCTGTCTCGTGTACTGAGCTGAGGGGCAAAGAAGCAGAGTCAGAATCAGAGAGAGAGCAATGATAAAATTATAAACAATAGCAAAGCCACAGGATAGCCATGTTCAAGGGTAGGTGATCAGAAAGGCACAACAGGCTGAGTGAGAATACAAACGATCCAAGAGTCAAATAAAGAAGGATATCCAAGAGTTAAACAGGAACAAGGAGGGAGCAAAACTAGATAACATGCAATATATCCAATAATAAGCACATCATAGTAGTGTAGCAACAAATTACACTAACAGTGTGGTCTAATGTGGTGACCCTACAGGCTGTCAAAGATGTTTTACTATTAAATAATATCTGACAGCATTGGGGGCAAGCAAAGGAGCAGGGTCATGACAGTATATATCAAAACCTTTCTGAAAAATAAATGTTTCACACATTATTTTTCCTCTTAGGTTATGTACGCAAGCCAAAAGTACCAATATGCGGTTTAAAAACAACAGTATCACTGTGCTTGATTGGCCTGCAACCTCGCCTGACCTTAACCACATATAGAATCTATGGGTACTGTCAAGAGGAAGATGAGACACTAGACACAACAATGCAGAACAGCTGTAGGCTGCTATCAAAGCAACCTGGGTTTCCATAACACCTAAGCAGTGCTACAGGCTGATCGCCTCCATGCCACGCCGCATTGATGCAGTAATTGATGGCAAAGGAGCCCCAACCAAGTATTGAGTGCATTTACTCAACATACATTTCAGTAAGACAACATTTTGGATTTTAAAATCATTTTTCATGCTGGTGTTATAAAGTATTCTAAATTACTGAGATAATGACTTTTGGGTTTTCATTGGCTGTAAGCCATAATCATCAATCATCATCAACATCAATAGAAGTAAAAACTTGAAGTAGATGACTCTGTTTGTAATGAATCTACTAGAGTTGAGCGAAACAGGTTGGTCAGATTCATATGTCACAACTTTCGCCAAAGCCAGGTTTTGCCGAGCGAAACCCGACCATAGCGTGAAGTCGGCCATGCGGTCGTCGACCCGAGCGCCAAAGTCAGCTTTCCCAGAATGGTATCTTCTGATACAGTACCCTTTTTCTGCTTTTTATATTCTGGTCTAATCGATACTGAGCCTGAGAACATCTGTGTGTGACTCCGGAAATATATACAGAGATTTACAATTACCCACACACTGTATACAGCTGTACACTTCTGATACAGTACCCTTTTTCTGCTTTTTATATTTTGATCTAATCCATACTGAGCCTGAGAGCGTCTGTGTGTGACTCCGGAAATAAAAACGGAGATTGAAATTTTCCCCTATACTATATACACCTGGTATCTTTACAATTACCCACACACTGTATACAGCTGTACACTTCTGATACAGTACCCTTTTTCTGCTTTTTATATTCTGGTCTAATCGATACTGAGCCTGAGAACATCTGTGTGTGACTCCAGAAATATATACAGAGATTTACCATTTTCCTCTATACTATATACACCTGGCATCTTCTGATACAGTACCCTTTTTCTGCTTTTTATATTCTGGTCTAATCCATACTGAGCCTGTGAACGTTTGTGTGTGACTGCGGAAATATATACGGAGATTTAAAATAACCCCTACACTGTACACAGCTGTATGCTTCCGATACAGTACCATTTTTCTGCTTTTTATATTCTGGTCTAATCCATACTGAGTGAGCGTCTGTGTGACTCCAGAAATACATACGGAGATTTAAATTTTCCCCTTCACCGTATACAGCTGTACGCTTCTGATATAATACCATATATCTGCTGGTATTTTTGGTACATTTTCCCAAACATCAGGAAGTATGGTGGAAGAGGCCGTGGACGTGGGCGGGGGGGCAGCTGGTACTGATGGTGGTGGTGGTGCATCTTCTGGTAGTGCCAAAAGCACAATAGCACCTAAGGCAGGAGGTGTTGAGCCTGCGTCATCATCTGGCTCCAGAAGGCCTGGAAGGCTCCCTTTTCTGGGAGAAGGTAAACTATTTTTAAAGCCGGAGCATTAGGAACAGGTTTTGGCTTACATTGCCGAAACAGCCTCCAGCTCTATCGCCTCCTCTTCTGAAGTTTCAAAAAATGCAAGCACTGAGTTGTCAGTGCAGGCTCCTGGTCAGGAACAACACCTTTCCTTGTGTCCTTCACCCCCACCAAAAGTGAAGGATGCGGCAGCCCACACTTCAGATTACTCCATGGAGCTCTTTTCACATACCATGCCTGGGTTATCAAGTCAAATCCTGAATTCCCCGGTCCAAGATGAATCTGACATGGAGTGCACTGATGCACAGCCACTGCTATATGATTCTGCTGGTACATTCACCAGAGCACTGCATTGCCCTCGCAGTCTACTGAGCCAGAATCTGACACTGAAGAAGCTCAGTTGCCCCTTCCTGCACACTATACCACCTTACACGGTGACACAGAGGTGCAGATGAAATTGAAGAGGAGGTGATGGATGACCCAGTTGTTGACCCGGATTGGCATCCATTGGGGGAAGAGGGTGCCGCTGGCAATAGGTCAGAAGAGGAGGAGGATCAGCAGCAGGCATCGCAGTCCAAAAACGAGTTAAAAAAACAAAGAGTTGCCAGACAGCTTGGACAGACGGTCAAATTAGCACAGCGTGCAAGCCCTGAAAATTTATCCCATAGTAGGAAGAGTGCAGTGTGGCACTTTTTTGACCAAAATCCTATTGATGAGGTAAAGGTTATTTGTAAGAAATGAGAAAGGACCTTTAGCTGAGGGAAAAATCTCCGAAATTTGAATACCAGTTGCAGGCTTAGACATTTAAACACCATGCACTTGCAAGCATGGACGGAACACAAAACCTCAGGTAGCACATGTGCACCTGCTCCGACTGAACGTAGCCAGCAACGCTACATCGCTTCCCCCACTGTAAGCCCACCAGTTAGCAAACCACCAGCAAGAAAAGTTGAGGTGTCGTCGCAAGGCCAAAGCAGTCAGGGAATCACAATGTTTTTGCAACGAAAGACTGAATCTAGGCCATTACCACCACTACCATCACCATCACCAACCCCCTCTCAGTCCGCCATGTCCACCGCTAGCTCCCCCATATGCAGCTCTCAAGTTCAGCTCACTCTAGCAGACACTCTGAGTAGGACAAGAAAGTACTCATCCTCTCCTCCGCGTACACTGGCTTTGAACGCCTACATTGCCAAACTCATCTCATTAGAGATGATGCCCTTCCATTTGGTTGAAAGCGCAGCGTTCCGAGAGCTCATGGCCTACGCTGTCCCACGCTATGACCTACCCAGTTGGCACTTCTTTTCTAGAAAAGCCATCCCTGCCCTCCACCTGCATGTGAAAGACCGCATTGTCCATGCACTCAAACAATCAGTGAGTGCAAAGGTGCACCTCACAACAGATGCATGGGCCAGTAGGCATTGCCAGGGCCATTACGTGTCCATCACTGCGCACTGGGTTAATGTGGTGGATGCAGGGTCCACATGGGGACAGCGGTAGTGGAACAGTGCTGCCTAGCCCACGGTATAGGCAACAGTTGGCTTTAGGCGTTTGACTCTCCTCCTCCTCCAGAAGCGAAAGCTCGTCGACAGAGTGCAGTCGCACAAGCACTCCATCCGCAGCTGCCAGTGTTGCACACGAGGTGTCCCACTATCGAACAGCGTCAGCAGGCTGTTTTAAAGATGATGTCTTTGGGTGACAACAGACACACCGCAGAGGTACTGGCCGACTACTTGCAGCAAGAAACTGAGTCATGGCTGGGCAGTCTACATATTGAGCCAGGCAAGGTAGTCAGTGATAACGGACGTAATTTTGTGGAGGCCATAGCCCGGCAAAACTCAGACACATACCTTGCCTGGCTCACACCTTGAACCTGGTGGTGCAGTGCTTCATAAATAATTATCCAGAGTTACCAGCCCTGCTCCATAAGGTGCGAAGAATGTTCTCGCACATCCGTCGCTCGCCCGTAGAGTCCAGCTGTATGCAGAGGCTGCAGCGATCGCTCCACCTGAGGGCAGGTATCGAGTTGTCGGGTGTGCAGTTGTCAAAACTGAAAGACCTCTGTAAAGTCCTTCAGTGTTTAGAGAAATGCACATGGGTGGTTAGCGCTGACGATGCCATCATAAGCATGAGCATCCCACTTATGCGTCTGCTCATGCAAACTTTGACGCACATTAAGGATCAGGAGTCTGCAGCGGAGGAGGAAGAGGAGGAGTAGGAGGGAAGCCTTGATGACAGTCAGCCATTGTCTGCTCAGGGAACTGTCCTGGAAAAGGTGGAGGAAGAAGAGGAAGAGGAGGAGGATGAGGGGGATGATTATTTTGGGGAGGAGGATGCTTCTCAGGGGCAAGAGAAAATGTTGGCTTGCCTAGGACAGGTACAGGGTTTGTGCAAGATTGGAGGGATGTGGATTTGGCAGAAACTGCTATTCCACCCACCACTGGCAGTCCATCATTGACACCTGGAACATTGGCCCACATGTGTGATTATGTCTTGCAGATCCTAAAAAGGGACCGCCGCATTGCCAAAATTATGAAGGATGACGACTACTAGTTGGCCAGCATCCTCGATCCATGCTATAAAGGCAAATTACAGAACATCATGCCACAGGAGAACCTAGAGCTAACATTGGTGAACAAACAAGCCACTCTGGTAAACTGTTTGTTAGAGGCATTCCCAGCACACAGCAGCGGTGCAGGTTCTACCACGAGCCGTACTGGGCAACATGGAAGAGGTGTTCATGGTGCACACAGCCAAATTGGCGTTGGAGACAGGGGTTTCATGACCATGTTGTGGACTGATTTCTTGAGTACCTCTCACACGACTGTTAATACTGAATTGATTGCAACAGACAGGAGACAGCAGTTGTCAACTATGGTTCAAAATTACCTCTCCTCCCCTATCGATGTTCTCATTAACAGTTCATTCCCCTTTGACTACTGGGCCTCTAAACTGGACACCTGGCCTGAATTGGTACAATATGCCTTACAGGAGCTCGCTTGCCCTGCTGGTAGTGTGCAATCAGAAAGAGTCTTCAGTGCTGCTGGATCACTCCTGACAGAAAGAAGGACTCGGCTGTCGACCAAAAATGTTGGTGATCTCACCTTCATTAAAATGAACCATGCCTGGGTTTCAAAGGATTTTGTACCATCTTCCCCTGATGACACATAGGTTGCCAGCAGAATGGCTCGCTTTGTCCTCCTCTTCCTCCGATTTCTCCAATTCCTCCATTTTCAGCTCCTGAATGTCCAGCCTACACCTCAACATATGCCAGTTTTTCCACCTCCCTAACTGGGCTGTATCCCCCTGGGCCAACGTCAGCACCTGGCGCACCCGAGCAAGTGCCCGGGCCCTGAGCAGGTGGGGGAGCCCTTTCGCCGTCAGAGACACCGGCGTACTATGATTGGCCTTGTGCCAGTGCCGTCGCCCACGAGTGTGCCCCCCCTGCTTGCTCAGGGCCCCAGCACTTGCAATACTTACCTTTCCCTGCTCCACCGCTGTGACGTCTTCCGCATTTCCTGACAGTGATATTCAGGTCAGAGAGCGCAATGTCGTCACGTCTGTACGCCCTCTGCCTGAACAGTCCAATCCAATGGGATGAAACTGAATGGGAGGAGACACAGATTAGATATTAGAAAAAACTTTTTGACAGTTAGGGTGATCAATGAGTGGAACAGGCTGCCACGAGAGGTGGTGAGTTCTCCTTCAATGGAAGTCTTCAAACAGAGGCTGGACAGACATCTGTCTGGGATGATTTAGAGAATCCTGCTTTGAGCAGGGAGTTGGACCAGAAGGCCCAGGAGGTCCCTTCCAACTCTACCATTCTATGATTCTAAGTCATTATTGCCCTCTACTTCTCTTTGGTCAGACCTCATCTGGAATACTGTGTCCAGTTTTGGGCACCACATTTTAAAAAAGACATCAACAAACTAGAGCAAGTTCAGAGAACAGCGACCAGAATGGTGTCCGGTCTGCAAACCATGTCCTATGAGGAACGGTTACAGGATTTGGGAATGTTTAGCTTGCAAAAAAGAAGACTGAGAGGAGACTTAATAGCTGTCTACAAATATCTCAAGGGCTGTCATATTGTAGAAGGATTATCTTTATTCTCATTTGCACAAGGAAAGACTAGAAGCAATGGGATGAAACTGAATGGGAGGAGACACAGATTAGATATTAGAAAAAACTTTTTGACAGTTAGAGTGATCAATGAGTGGAGCAGGCTGCCACGAGAAGTGGTGAGTTCTCCTTCAATGGCATTCTTCAAACAGAGGCTGGACAGATATCTGTCTTGGATGGTTTTGTGAATCCTGCTTTGAGCAGGGGGTTGGAACAGATGACCCAGGAGGTCCCTTCCAACTCTACCATTCTATGATTCTATGATCATATATGGGGCCCATCATATACTAGAGCATCATATGGGGTTCATTATTTATGGGGCATCATATAGGGTCTTTTATATATGGAGCATCATATGGAGCATATATGGGGCCTATTCTGTATGGAGCATTATATGGAGCCTATTCTGTATGGTGCACTATATGGTGCCCATAATACTGTATGGAGGTCTATGCTGTCCGTTTTTTGAGCTATTGTAGAATTTACAATAGATATCACTCATGTAATTAAGAAGTGAAGTATTTGGCATTGTACTATACCTATATTTCTCTGCCGTATCAGAGCATCATGAATTGTGGTATGTGTTAAAGGGGCCCACTGAGACTCTTTCACCCAGGGCTCACGAAAACCTGGAGCCATCCCTGCCCCCCCCAACAACTTTAGCCAAATAACCCCCAGTTTTCAATTCGTTACTAATATTATAAAGTAAATTAAGCTTGACAAGCTTAAGTTATAAGAATTGATGTCGTTGGCATTGAAATGGGCACTGTAGGTGTGTTTACTGTCCTCCACTGACTGTCGATTTTTCTTCCCCATTGACTTGCATTGGGGTCGCTTCGAGTTTCAGTCGGACCTTCGACTTTTCCCGATAGTCGGCCGATTTCGTTCGACTCGACTTTTGCAAAAGTCGAGTGGTCCGAAACCCGACTCGACCCTCTCGGAGGCAAAGTCGCTCATTTCTAGACTCTACATAATATATGAGTTTCACTTTTTGTATTAAAAACTGAAATAATTAAACTTTTTGATGATATTCTAATTTTGTGAGAAGCACCTGTATATCTAAAACTATATATACAGTACAGACCAAAAGTTTGGCCACACCTTCTCATTTAAAGATTTTTCAGTATTTTCATGACTATGAAAATTGTACATTCACACTGAAGGCATCAAAACTATGAATTTATATGTGAAATTATATACTTAACAAAACAGTGTGTAACTACTGAAATTATCTCATATATTCTAGGTTCTTCAAAGTTGCCACCTTTTGCTTTAATGACTGCTTTGCACACTCTTGGCATTCTCTTGATGAGGTTCAAGAGGTAGTCACTGGAAATGGTTTTCACTTTACAGGTGTGCCCTGTCAGGTTTAATAAGTGGGATTTCTGCCCTTATAAATGGGGTTGGGACCATCAGTCGTGTTGTGCAGAAGTCTGGTGGATACACAGCTGATAGTCCTACTGAATAGACTATTAGAATTTGTATTATGGCAATAAAAAAGCAGCTAAGTAAAGAAACATGAGTGGCCATCATTACTTTAAGAAATGAAGGTCAGTCAGTCTGAAAAATTGGGAAAACTTTGAAAGTGTCCCCAAGTGCAGTTGCAAAAACCATCATGTGCTACAAAGAAACTAACTCACATGAGGACCGCCCCAGGAAAGGAAGACCAAGAGTCACCTCTGCTTCTGAGGATAAGTTTATCCCAGTCACCAGCCTCAGAAATCGCAGGTTTACAGCAGCTCAGATTAGAGACAAGGTCAATGCCACACAGAGTTCTAGCAGCAGACACATCTCTACAACAACTGTTAAGAGGAGACTTTGTGCAGCAGGCCTTCATGGTAAAATAGCTGTTAGGAAACCACTACTAAGGACAGGCAAAAAGCAGAAGAGACTTGTTTGGGCTAAAGAACACAAGGGATGGACATTAGACCAGTGGAAATCTGCTTTGGTCTGATGAGTCCAAATTTAACCCCTTCACCCCCAAGGGTGGTTTGCACGTTAATGATCGGGCCAATTTTTACAATTCTGACCACTGTCTCTTTATGAGGTTATAACTCTGGAACGCTTCAACGGATCTTCGCGATTCTGAGAACGTTTTCTCGTGACATATTGTACTTCATGTTAGAAGTATAATTTCTTCAATATAACTTGCGTTTATTTTTGAAAAAAACACAAATATGGCGAAAAATTTTGAAAATTTTGCAATTTTCAAACTTTGATTTTTTTTTCCCTTAAAACAGAGAAATATGTCACACAAAATAGTTAAGAAATAACATTTCCCACATGTCTACTTTACATCAGCACAATTTTGGAACAAATTTTATTTTTGTTAGGAAATTATAAGGGTTAAAAGTTGACCAGTGATTTCTCATTTTTACAACAAAATTTACAAAGCCATTTTTTTAGGGACCACCTCACATTTGAAGTCACTTTGACTTTGGAAACCCCCCACAAGTGACACCATTTTGGAAACTAGACCCCCTAGGAACTTATCTAGATCTGTTGTGAGCACTTTGAACCCCAAAGTGTTTCACAAAAGTTTATAATGCCTGGGTGTGAAAAAAAAAAAAAACAATTTTCCACAAAAATGATTTTTTAGTCCCAAATTTTTGATTTTTCCCAAGGAAATTGGACCCCAAAAGTTGTTGTCCAATTTGTCCTGAGTACGCTGATACCCCATATGTGGGGAGGAACCACTGTTTGGGCGCATGGCAGAGCTTGGAAAGGAAGCAGTAACGTTTTGGAATGCAAACATTGATGGGGGTCATGTTATGTTTGTAGTGCCCCAGATGAGCCTAAACAGTGGAAACCCCCCACAAGTGACCCCATTTTGGAAGCTAGACCCCTAAGGAACTTATCTAGATCTTTGGTGAGCACTTTGAACCCCAAGTGCTTCACACAAGTTTATAATGCCCGGGCATGAAAATAAAAAATCCTATTTTTTTCCCACAAAAATTATCTCTTAGTCACTAATTTTTTATTTTCCCATAGGTAACAGCAGAAATTGGACCTCAAATGTTGTTTTCCAATTTGTCCTGAATACGCTGATACCCCATATGTGGGGAGGAACCACTGTTTGGGCGCATGGCAGAGCTCGGAATGGAAGGAGCACCATTTGACTTTTTCCAACCAAAATTGGCTGGAATTGAGATTGGACGCCATGTTGCATTTGGAGAGTCCCTGATGTGCCTAAACAGTGGAAACCCCCCACAAGTGACCCCATTTGGGAAACTAGACCCCCTAAGGAATTTATCTAGATCTTTGGTGAGCAATTTGTACCCCCAAGTGCTTCACACAAGTTTATAAAGTAGAGCCGTAAAATTAAAAAATCATATTTTTTCCACAAAATTGATCTTTTCACCCCAATTTTTAATTTCCCAAGGGTAACAAGACTCCAAAAGTTATTGTACAATTTGTCCTGAGTACGCTGATACCCCATATGTGGGGGTAAACCACTGTTTGGGTGCATGGCAGAGTTTGGAAGGGAAGGAGCGCCGTTTGATTTTTTCAACGCAGAATTGGCTGGATGCCATGTTGTGTTTGGAGAGCTCCTGATCTGCCTAAACAGTGGAAACCCCCCACAAATGACACCATTTTGGAAACTAGACCCCTCAAGGAACTTATCTAGATGTGTGGTGAGCACTTTGAACCCCAAAGTGCTTCACAGAAGTTTATAACGTACAGCCGTAAAATAAAAAATATTTTACAAAAATGATTTTTTCGCCCCCAATATTTTATTTTCACAAGGGTAACAGGAGAAATTGGACCCCAAAAGTTGTTGTCCAATTTGTCCTGAGTACGGTGATACCCAATATGTGGGAGTAAACTACTGTATGGGCGCACGTCGGGGCTCGGAAGGGAAGTAGTGACGTTTTGGATTGCAGACTTTGATGGAATGGTCTAGGGGCGTCATGTCGCATTTGGAGATCCCCTGATGCGCCTAAACAGTGGAAACCCCCCACAAGTGACCCCATTTTGGAAAATAGACCCCACAAGGAACTTATCTAGAAGTATGTTGAGCACTTTGAACCCCGAAGTGCTTCACAGAAGTTTATAACGTACAGCTGTAAAAATAAAAAATCCTTTTTTTTTTTACAAAAATGATTTTTTCGCCCCCAATATTTTATTTTCACAAGGGTAACAGGAGAAATTGGACCCCAAAAGTTGTTGTCCAATTTGTCCTGAGTACGCTGATACCCAACATGTGTGAGAAAACGACTGTATGGGTGCACGTCTGGGCTTGGAAGGGAAGTAGTGACGTTTTGGATTGCAGACTTTGATGGAATGGTCTGGTTGCGTCATGTCGCATTTGGAGAGCCCCTGATGCGCCTAAACAGTGGAAACCCCCCAAAGTGACCCCATTTTGGAAAATAGACCCCACAAGGAACTTATCTAGAAGTGATGTGAGAGCTATGAAGCCCCAAGTGCTTCACAGAAAATGTATAACATACAGCCGTAAAAACAAAAAAATCATTTTTTTTTTTACAAAAATGATTTTGTCGCCCCCAGTTTTTTATTTTCCCAAAGGTAACAGAAGAAATAGGACAAATTGCACAATAACTCTTGTGGTCCAGAGTACGCTGATACCCGATATGCGGGGGTAAACTACTTTTTGGGCGCATGGCAGAGCTCAGAAGTGAAGGAGCACCGTTTGACTTTTTCAACGCAGAATTGGCTGGAATTGAGATCAGACGCCTTGTCACATTTGGAGAGCCCCTGATGTGCCTAAACAGCAGAAACCCCCAAATTCTAACTCCAACCCAAACCCCAATACACCCTTAACCCTAGTCCCAACCCTAACCACAAACCTAACCCTAACACACCCTTAACCCTAATCCCAACCCTAACCCTAATCCTAACGTTAGCGCCAACCCTAACCCTAACTTTAGCCGCAACCCTAACCCTAATGGGAAAATGGAAATAAATACATTTTTTTAATTTTATTATTTTTCCCTAACTAAGGGGGTGATAAAGGGGGGTTTGATTTACTATTTATAGCGGGTTTTTGTGATTGGCAGCTGTCACGCTAAAAAAACGCTTTTTATTGCAAAAAGTAGTTTTTTGCAACACCACATTTTGAGAGCTATAATTTTTGCATATTTTGGCCCACAGAGTCATGTGAGGTCTTATTTTTTGCGGGACGAGGTGACGTTTTTATTGGTACCATTTTTGAGCACGTGACATATTTTGATCGCTTTTTATTTGATTTTTGGGAGGTTAGAATGAACAAAAATCAGCAATTCATGAATTTCTTTTGGGGGAGGCGTTTATACCGTTCCGCATGTGGTAAAATTGATAAAGCAGTTTTATTCTTCGGGTCAGTACGATTATGGCGATACCTCATTTATATCATTTTTTTTTTATGTTTTGGCGCTTTTATAGAATAAAAACAATTTTATATAATTAATCATTATTTTTGCATCGCTTTATTCTGCGAGCTATAACTTTTTTATTTTTTCGCTGATGATGCTGTATCACGGCTCGTTTTTTGCGGGACAAGATGACGTTTTCAGCGGTACCATGGTTATTTATATCGGTCTTTTTGATCGCGTGTTATTCCACTTTTTGTTCAGCGGTATGATGATAAAGCACTGATATTTTGCTTTGTTTTTTTTTTTTTTTTTTAAGGGGTTCACTAAAGGGGTTAACTAGTGGGACAGTTTTATAGGGGGGGTCATTACGGACGCGGCGATACCAAATATGTGTACTTTTATTGTTTTGTTTTTTTTATTTACAGGAAGAAATGAATTTATTGGGGAATATTTTTTTTTTTTTTATGATTTTTTTTACCACTTTTTATTTTTATTTTTTTTTACTTTTTTACTTTGTCCCAGGGTGGGACATCACTGTATATTAGCAGATCGCTGGTGTGACAGTGTGCACAGCACTCTGTCACACCAGCGATCGCTCTGGCATCGCTGCAGGCTTCCTCAGCGCCTGCTCTCAGCAGGCACTGAGGAAGCCGCCTCCCTGCAGGACCCCGGCGCCATCTTGGATCCGGGGACCTGGAGGGAGGACGGACCCTCGGAACAGTGCGACACATCGCGCTGCTCTGAGGGTCACAGGGGAGCACGCCGGGAGCCCCACCCTGCGCGATCCTCCCTGTGCCCCGGGGACACCGCGATCAAGTTTGATCGCCGTGTGCCAGGGGTTAATGTGCCGAGAGCGGTCCGTGACCACTCCTGACAAATAGTGCTGGGTGTCAGCTGTGATATACAGCTGACACCCGGCCGCGGTCAGCTACGCTCCCCCCGAGAGCGCTGCTGATCGCATATGACGTACTATTCCGTCCATGGAAATTAGGTCCAGGGTCACATGGACGGAATACTACGTCTGATGGCAGAGAGGGGTTAAGATCTTTGGTTTCAACCACCGTGTCTTTGTGCGACGCAGAAAAGGTGAACGGATAGACTCTACATGCCTGGTTCCCACCGTGAAGCATGGAGGAGGAGGTGTGATGGTGTGAGGGTGCTTTGCTGGTGACACTGTTGGGGATTTATTCAAAATTGAAGGCATACTGAACCAGCATGGCTACAATAGCATCTTGCAGCGGCATGCTATTCCATCTGGATTGCGTTTAGTTGGACCATCATTTATTTTTCAACAGGACAATGACCCCAAACACACCTCCAGGCTGTGTAAGGGCTATTTGACCAAGAAGGAGAGTGATGGGGTGCTACGCCAGATGACTTGAGCTCCACAGTCACCAGACCTGAACCCAATCGAGATGGTTTGAGGTGAGGTGGACCGCAGAGTGAAGGCAAAAGGGCCAACAAGTGCTAAGCATCTCTGGGAACTCCTTCAAGATTGTTGGTAGACCATTTCCGGTGACTACCTCTTGAAGCTCATCAAGAGAATGACGAGAATGTGTAAAGCAGTTATCAAAGCAAAAGGTGGCTACTTTGAAGAACCAAGAATATAAGACATATTTTCAGTTGTTACACACTTTTTTGTTAAGTATATAATTCCACATGTGTTAATTCATAGTTTTGATGCCTTCAGTGTGAATGTACAATTTTCATAGTCATGAAAATACAGAAAAATCTTTAAATGAGAAGGTGTATCCAAACTTTTGGTCTGTACTGTATACATACAGATATATATATTATATATATATAATATATATATCTGTATGTATATATCTATATGGAGATGATAGATAGATAGATAGATAGATAGATAGATAGATAGATAGATAGATAGATAGATAGATAGATAGATACAAACACAAGAATGTTTTCTCTGAACTAAAGCAGTAATCAGCTACATCCTCAAGTTGGAAAAAATAATACTTACTTCCAGATTAGATGTGTAGAAACCGTGCGGCAGAAAATAACATTCAATCTCTTTTTTCCTTTTTCTCTCTATTGGTGACAAAAAAAGGTTTGATGACAACTTTAAATATGATGTGCAGACAGTGAAAAATGCTTTCCACAAAGTGTGCAGGCCATAATGAATAGATGAAAGTATTTGATGGGGGCTGACTTTATTAGAAGTATTGCTTTCTTGGAGAAGTGAATCAGAGGAAACACAATCCTGTGAAAAGAAAATGAACAAAAAAGCAGAGGTTCCAGCTGAAGACTGATGAGCAGTGACAAGGAAGGATGTTCCTAGGGAGGTGCTAAAAGATGGAGCAGGTGGGAATCAGCCCAGTTGATAGGTGTTTTGACCATAAATGAGCAAGTTTTAACACCCTTTGTCTGGAGAGAAGACATGGAATGCTTTTCACAACATGCAGAGGAAGATTAACCCCATATACTTTGAGCACAAGCTGCCGCTGTAGGAAACAAAGCAGCCTCACAACCGATAAGTAGCAATTGGCCCTAAACCAAATCTAAAGCGGAAGCTTGAGCATATTTTTTTTAGTTTATATATAGCCCATGTTTTATTTTTTTATGCTTTTTGCATGAAAACCTTCTGTAAAATCATAGTGAATGTCAACTTAAGAATAGTTTGTTAATAAATATGTTTTCTTATACCTGGGAAGGTAAAGTTTACAGTGTAATTTCTGTGACTTAGGACATGATCAGTATTTGGTCAGTTTTTTACATCAGAATTTGTAGCTAAAACCAGGAAGGGTGAACAATGCCGAAGTGGTGACGTGTTTCTACTATACTTTTTCACTCTGATTGTTCCACTCCTGGTTTTGGCTTACAAATACTGATGTAAAATACTGACCAAATACTGACCGTGTGATGGTGGCTTTAGAAGAAGTGCTAATCTTATTCCTTATAACCTATAACCTTTTTCTGCCTGCCCAAGTTCTATTTTAGCGCTTTAGGTTTTTTACTCCCATCTCTTCCAAGATCCACAACTTTTTAGATAATCTAGTGGACACGGCCATACGAGAGCTTGTTTTCTAACGTTTGTAAGACACCTTCCATTCTGCTATACAATATACCGAATAATAGAACAAAAATTCCAAATGGGGTGAAATTTTGAAATATTCTGTTATTGTTTTTTATGGCAGTCACTCTTACTGCGTTCAATGTTTGGAAAAAATTACCTAGGAACCTGATTCTGCACGTCCATACTGTTACAGCTCTTACCAGTTTGTTCATTTTTTTAATTTAAATGATGAAAAAAAAATCTAAACTTTTGTGAAATAAAATTTTGGTTTGTTTCACTATTTTTTGAGATTCATAGCGTTTTTATTTTTCCTTCGATGGAGCTGTGTTTATTACAAGAATTACACCAGCGTCCTATTGGTACAGGAAGAGGAGATGGAAAGAAAGTGATTAAGCTGCCGACAGAAGCACAGATCCTGTGTGAAAAGCCGTAAAGAGTAGTTTCAACAAATATCAAACACTCATATTCCATTGCGCTTTCACTATGCATAAGATAATAAATACTAAATGCCTAGACATACCAATTGCCAGGGGAATAACAACTTAAATGAGAAGTTAAACAATATAGTATATATTAAAATATCAAGACAAAGAGGTATGCAGTAACCAGCCGTAAAGATTAGTCCTATGTTATTGATGTTGCATACATATATCAATAAATGGTATTGCTGCACTTCAGACCCCAGCTGGTTAAAAAGAAACGAGTGACCCATTGGAGATAGTGCAATTATCGCTCTAAGTCCCTAGAGTTGCTAGATGCCACATGCCATGCGGTTACTGGCTCCATGAACTGGTTACTCACAAGACTTGATTTGATGATTTTTGCTGCTGTCTGTGTCTGGCACATAATTGAGACCAGGAACTATGTCAGTGACTCCAGCGATCGTGGGACGAGAAAGGCTGCGTACATAGAGGCGTGTGACCAAGTGCGGTGTCTCTGATGGACCAAAAAAGCAACCAATGTGTAACGAATGGAAGCGGAGGCAGAGGTGGTGAAGTTCACATTCGTTTTTATTTTTTAATGTGGAACCTCGAGACCGCGGTCCGGGGGGCTCCGAAGGGGGCATAACTAGTGAGCCCCGGGTACCCGTAGTAAGGCCCCTCGAACAGGACCAGAATGGAATACCCGGAGGACACAGGTGCTACCTCCAGTTAGACCCCGGACACGTGGCAGCTGTCCCAGAGGGACCAAAAGGGTAACAGGTATTTACAGAGTCCGTGGAGGGTTCTTGACGGAGAAGAGTAAGGTCCTGGTCCAGAACGGATGGTAGTAGGCTGGCTCCAGTGACCTTGTCACGGTCCACGGGTACGGATGGCTGATGGCGGAACGGGATGACACTTGCGCCAGTAATAGCCGAGACTGTCCAGGTTAGCCAGATACGGGTTAGCAATGATCTGAGGAGACAAACAGTATCAGCGAAGCACAGAGACTGCAGACGCAGCGCAGACAGATCAGAACAGAACCGGATGTAGCAATGATAGAACACGTTGCTCCGGCACTCCCCTAATAGTGGAGTGACCAGATATAGTACTGCGTGCGCAGCCATTGGTTAATTAGCTATTTCAAAAAATGCACGCTGCCCCTTTAAGAGAGACGGTGGGCGCGGCCTCGCGTCCTAAGCAGACTATCTGGAGGCCTGCCAGCAGCGTGCCAGGAAGTGGAGGAGGGCACAGGACGCCGAGGAGCAGATGGGACAGGTGAGTGAGCAGAACGGAGTGCAGAGCCAGCGCTGGGACCGAGTGTAACACAATGCATGTGTTAGGATTTGTTTTTTGTAAGACAAGCTGTTTGTACTCCAAAATGGTAACCATAAGTGTTCATACTCGTTTGCGAGAAAAACGGATGAGTGCAATCCGATAAAAAATTGGATTGCACTCGGACCAATGTTATTCAATGGGTTACATCTCATCTGTGATTTTTTTCTCAGCTGTAATTGGACTGAGAAAAAAATCGCAGCATGCTGTGATTTGCTGCGTATCTTGGACGAGACTCTCCAATGCAAGTCAATGGATGCGAGAAAAAAATTGCACAGCACTCGCACGACGCGAGTGCTGTCCGATTTTTATGTACCAGTGTCCTTTGAAAAGTCGGCAATTCATGGGTGGTGTAGAGTAAAATCACACTGACAGGTTAGAAAAGAATACATATATACACATACAGTAGAATACATATGCTGTATATATATACAGTATAGAAAGAGAAAGATGTCAGTGACACACACACATATATGTATTTATATTGCATAGAGAGATAGATAGAAGAAAAGCTGGTATTACGTCTGCTGGGTTCTGTAAAATCTCTGCAGTAGCCGACAGGATATAAGAGATGGATTACATACAATAAATCCATATAGAGTAGGTAGATATATACTGTATGTATCCAAACAACAGGCCTAGACTACTGGCACTTCCCACCATAGAAAATATCAAAAAAGAACTGGAAGTATATAGCCAAAAATAGTAAATTTTATTAAAGGTACTGAACCACATAAAACATATAAAAGGAGATGTATATCCAATATAACTGCACAAGGTACATATGTATACAAAATAATGCAGAGATCTTATAAAACATACATAGTAAACTGCTAAGGTTATTATATCCACATATCATATATGTAAGTATATTTAGGTAACAGTTACCCTATGAGTGTACAGATAACCAGCTAATTGAAAAATGTACAGCAAGTATATAACCTCCAAATAATAATAATAATCTTTATTTATATAGCGCCATCATATTCCGCAGTGCTTTACAATTTAACAGTTTCAAAACACAAGTCATAAGTAACAACGTTAACGATACAATAATTAAAGCAAAATAAGACGACCCTGCTCGTGAGAGCTTACAATCTACAATGAGGTGGGGGAGATACAAAGTAGAGGTGTGTATATACAATGGTGCATTTACAATGATGGTCCAGCCATCTTGAGGGAGTGAGGGATGGATGGAGATAGTGAATGGGCTACACACACACACTTACACATAGAATGACTTTGATTAGTGAATGTGATAGGCCGCTCTGAACAAATGTGTTTTGAGGGAGCGCCTGAAACCATGCAAATTGTGGATAGTCCTAATTTCTTGGGGTAGAGCATTCCAGAGGATTGGCGCAGCGTGGGAGAAGTCTTGGAGTTGGGAGTGGGAGGTACGGATTAGTGCAGAGGTTAGTCGAAAGTCGTTTGCAAAGCGCAGCAGTCGGTTAGGCCGATAGATAGAAATGAGGGAGGAGATGTAGGGGGGTGCTGCACTGTGGAGAGCTTTGTGGGTGAGAACAAGTACTTTGAATTGGATCCTATAATGAATGGGCAGCCAGTGTAAGGACTGGCGAAGAGCGGACGCGTCCGAGTACCGATTAGCCAGATGAATGACCCTGGCTGCTGCATTAATGATGGACTGGAGAGGGGATAGTCGAGTAATGGGGAGGCCAAGTAATAGAACGTTGCAGTAGTCCAGGCGGGAGTGGATCAATGCTACAGTGAGGGTTTTTGTTGTTTCCATGGTGAGAAAAGGGCGGATTCTAGAGATGTTATTTAGGTGTAGGCGGCAAGAGCGGGCAAGAGATTGTATATGTGAGGTGAAGGAGAGATTGGTGTCAAACATAACACCCAGACAGCGAGCCTGCTGCCGGGGTGTTATTATGGTGCCGCCCACGGAGAGGGAAATGTCAGATTTAGGGAGGTTAGTAGACGGCGGGAGCAGAAGAAGTTCAGTTTTGGAGAGGTTACGTTTCAGATAGAGAGCAGACATGATGTTGGAGACTGCGGACAGACAGTCGGTGGTGTTCTGTAGTACAGCGGGGGTAAGGTCGGGGATGACGTGTATAATTGTGTGTCATCAGCATAAAGATGGCACTGAAAGCCAAATCTGCTGATGGTCTGTCCAATTGGGGCCGTGTAGAGAGAGAATAGAAGGGGGCCAAGGCCTGAGCCCTGGGGTACACCGACAGTGAGAGGAAGAGGAGATGATGTGGAGCCAGAGAACGAAACACTGAAGGAGCGGTCAGAAAGATAGGAGGAGAACCAGGAGAGAACAGTGTCCTTAATAAACAGTGACTGGAGCCTAGACAGTAGGAGACGGTGGTCAACGGGGTCGAAAGCTGCAGAAAGGTCGAGTAGAATGAGCAGAGAGTGGTCGCCGTTACGTTTTGCTGTCAGAAGGTCATTGGTCACTTTGATGAGTGCAGTTTCAGTCGAATGTAGGGGTCAAAAGCCGGACTGTGAAGGGTCTAGGAGGGAGTGAGTGAAGAGGTAACGGGTGAGGCGGGAGTAGACTAGGCGCTCCAAAAGTTTAGAGATGAAGGAGAGATTGGAGACCGGTCTGTAGTTGTTTGTGCAGGAAGGGTCAAGAGCGGGTTTCTTTAGTAGTGGAGCAATGATGGAGTGTTTGAAGGAGGATGGGAAAATTCCAGAGGAGAGTGAGAGATTGAAGATTGTAGTTAGGTGAGTTGTGACAACTGGAGAGAGAGACTGGAGGAGGTGTGAGGGAATGGGGTCGGTAGTGCTTGTAGTCGGACGAGAGGAAGAGAGGAGTCTGGAGACTTCTTCTTCTGTGATGGGATCAAATGTGGAAATTGAGCCAGGGGAAATGCAGGGAGGGATGGGAGTCACAGCACTTGGTGGTTGAGAGCAGATTTCCTGATGGATAGTATCTATTTTTTCTATAAAGTGGGAGGCCAGGTCGTCAGCACAAATGTCTGTGATAGGGGCTTGTACTTTTGGCCTGAGGAGGGAGTGAAAAGTGTCAAAAAGTTTCTTGGGGTTGCTGGCTAGTGAGATCAGGGTGGTGAAGTAGGTCTGTTTGGTGAGGTGAAGGGCTGCATTATAAGTTCTTAACATGAATTTAAAGTGGATGAAGTCTTCTGGTGTGCGGGTTTTTCTCCAAAGGCGTTCAGCACTCCTTGAGCATCGCTGGAGAAGGTGAGTTTGCGATGTGAGCCAGGGCTGTTTTACTGTGTGTTTGGAAGTTCTGAGGGTGAGCGGTGCTACTTGGTCAAGGGTGCTTCTAAGAGTGTTATTGTAGTGCTGAACAGCCAGATTAGGACAAGAAAAAGAGGAGATTGGGGACAGCGATGAGTGTAGGGAGTCTGAAAGTGTCTGAGGGTTAATGGCTTGTAGATTTCTGAATGTGTGGTAGGTAGGAGTGGCTGGGGTGGTCGAGGATTTGTGAAGGTGAAGGAGAGAATGTTGTGGTCAGAGAGTGGAAGCGGTGAGTTATTTAGGTGGGAGATTGAACAGAGGCGGACAAAGACCAGGTCAAGGGTGTTACCATCCTTGTGTGTCTCAGAGGTTGAAAGCTGTGAGAGGCCTAGAAAAGTGGTTAGTGATAGAAGCTGAGATGCAGATGTGGAAGTAGGACTGTTAATGGGGATGTTGAAATCTCCAAGGATAAGGGTTGGTAGTTCTGAGGACATGAAGTGCGGCAGCCAGGCTGAGAAGTGGTCAAGGAACTGGGTGGGCGAGCCTGGGGGCCGATATATGACCGCTACTCTGAGGGAGAGGGGATGGAAGAGCCTGATGGTGTGGACCTCAAAAGAAGGGAATGAGAGTGATGGAATTGGGGGGATGACCTGGAAAGTGCATTGTGGGGACAGGAGTACGCCAACTCCACCACCATGTCTGTTTGTGGGTCTCGGGGAATGGGAGAACTGTAAGCCACCATAGGAAATGGCAGCAGGGGAGACCGTGTCAGAATCCTGAATCCAGGTTTCAGTGAGGGCCAACAGATGAAGAGAGTTGTTCAGAAAGTAGTTGTGCAGGAAGGATAGCTTGTTGCATGCAGACCGTGGATTCCAGAGGGCACAATTGAAAGAAGAAGATGAGGGAGTGCAAGTAATATTAATAAAATTATTATGGTTTCGATATGAGGTAGGGTAGGGATTGAGGTTGAGGGATGGTGGACCAGGGTTGGGGGAGATGTCCCCTGAAATCAGTAGGAGAAGGAAGATAAAGAGCAGGTAGTTGTTGGAGTTGTAAGTAGTTTTTTTCTGTGATGTGTTTGGGCAAGATGGGCTGAGGTTTCTCAGGAAGGTGAGGAGTGCATGGGAGCTGTACATGGGAGAGGGAAGTATGGAGGGGCTGATGTGTATGAGTCGTGATGGAGGGGGGATGGGGCGGTGAATGTGGATGGCAAGGGAACACAGGAGGAGAGAGGTAATGTACATAATTAAAAAGAAAGCTAAGTGTGGGGTACCTGATTCCAGCCCTGATTAACTGCCATGGATAACTGCCGTTTACTTGATGCTTGTCTTTTGTGATGCTTTGCTTTCTGTGATGCATGCCCCCCTTACTGCGTGCGCCCCTTAGACTACTCCTAAATATATAGCCCACACTACAGGGTTAGGAGAGTGGGATTGTGGGAGCTGCTTTGGGATAATTTGGCAGCTGGGGCCAGCACACCAGAGGGTGGTTAGATCATCAAAGGCAACCTGGCAACATCTATATGCTTTAGCACCTTCCACCTGATAAGATCTAGAGAGGCCCAAGTCACAGGATATGAAGCAGTAAGTATTTTAAACACAGTGCAAAAATGAATTATACCAAAGCATTATTACCAGGCACATTAAACTATGTTGCAAGATGGTAAAGCAGTGCTTAGCAGCAGCAGAAGTATGAAGTGCACACCATTAATATATAGTGCAGCATACAACACAGATAGCAGAGGTGGAGATTCTATCATTCAGCTGTTTGCTTCCAATGAATGCATTGCATACCATTAATATATAGTGCAGCATACAACACAGATAGCAGAAGTGGGGATTCTATCATTCAGCTGTTTGCTTCCAATGAATGTATTGCATACCATTAATATATAGTGCAGCATACAACACAGATAGCAGAGGTGGGGATTGCATTGCATTGCATTGCATACCTGTGTGAAGAGAGAAGATGAATGTTAATTCCTTGCCATGGATAACTGCCGTTTACTCGATGCTTGAGGAGTATAACATATATAGAGTACATATCAAGGAGGCATAAGATATCTATTGCAGAGTTGCTGATATATATATATATATTATATCTCGCTATCCAAATGACTAAAGACCAACTAACACAGTAAATACTGCATCAATATAACCTCCAAATGAGGAATATAGCAAATATAAAGTGCATAAGTGCAATCAATTATACCTCCCTGCAGTACCCTTCAATATTAGCATAGGCAGTAAAATAAAGACATATGACCTTAATGCAGCGTAGAATCCCCGACGCACGTTTCGCGTTAGCTTCTTCCAAGGGGTGTAGTAGATGAAGAAGCTAATGCGAAACGTGCGTCGGGGATTCTACGCTGCATTAAGGTCATATGTCTTTATTTTACTGCCTATGCTAATATTGAAGGGTACTGCAGGGAGGTATAATTGATTGCACTTATGCACTTTATATTTGCTATATTCCTCATTTGGAGGTTATATTGATGCAGTATTTACTGTGTTAGTTGGTCTTTAGTCATTTGGATAGCGAGATATATATATATATATTATATATATATATATGTATATATCAGCAACTCTGCTATAGATATCTTATGCCTCCTTGATATGTACTCTATATATGTTATACTCCTCATTTGGAGGTTATATACTTGCTGTACATTTTTCAATTAGCTGGTTATCTGCACACTCATAGGGTAACTGTTACCTAAATATACTTACATATATGATATGTGGATATAATAACCTTGGCAGTTTACTATGTATTTTTTATAAGATCTCTGCATTATTTTGTATACATATGTACCTTGTGCAGTTATATTGGATATACATCTCCTTTTATATGTTTTATGTGGTTCAGTACCTTTAATAAAATTTACTATTTTTGGCTATATACTTCCAGTTATTTTTTGATATTTTTTATGTAGATATATAGATGTCAGTGTCAATTACAATTAGTGCAGTGTGTTTGCAAATTACTGGACATGTATTTAATTAATAAAAGATTATTTATTGGAAAAAATGGCTTGGGGCCCCCTATAATTAATAGCCAGCAATGGCTATGCAGAGAGCTGGGGGCTGATATTAATAGCCTAGGAAAGGGCCATGGATCCTGGCCCTCCTGGCTAAAACATCAGCTCTCAGCCACCCAAAAAAAGGCTTATCTCTAAGATGCGCCAATTCTGGCACATAGCCTTGCTCTTCCTACTTGCCCTGTAGCGGTGGCAAGTGGGGTAATAGTTGGGGGTTGATGTCACCTTTGCGACATCAAGCCCCGAGGTTAGAAATGGAGAGGCGTCAATAAGATGCCCCCATTACTAACCCCATAGTTAAATTTTAAATAAACACAGACACCCTGAAAAAAATTATTTTATTGAACTAAAGACACAGAATCCTTTGATATTCTAAATTAAACCATACTTGCGACCTCACCTAATTCCCTGATGCCCTCAATCTCCTGTAATAAAAGTAAAATAATAAACCAACAATATATTCCATACCTGTCCATCTTTCTGTCCCATGCAGTAATCCATATCTGGGAGATATACAGTTTTCAACCAGCACAGTGCCAAGATACGACCGTCCCAGCTGAAAACCACTGGGGAATGAGGAGATGCTGCCAGTGCAGCTTCTGTGACTAGCGGTGACATCACTGAAGCAGCTCTCCCTCACAGCCTGAACTGCGGTGACCTCTGGACCATGGGAAAATGCCAGTGGTGAGGTGACCGCAGTTCATGCTCAGTGTCTTCACAGCAGATCACCATGAAAACTTGTCACGGTGATCTGCTGTGACGACACTGAGCTTGAACTGTGGTGCCCTCATCACTGGCATTTTCCCATGGCCCAGAGGTCACTGCAGTTCAGGCTGTGAGGGATCGCAGCTTCAGTGATGTCACCACTAGTCACTGAAGCTGCGCTGGCAGCATCTCCTCATTCACCAGTGGTTTTCAGCTGGGACGGTCGCATCTTAGCACCATCCTGGTTGAAAATTGAATATTCCGCAAATATGGATTGATGCGTGGGACAGAACGACGCACAATATGGTATATTGTTGGTTTATTATTTTACTTTTATTACAGGAGATCGAGGGCATCGGGGAATTAGGTGAGGTCTAAGTATGGTTTAATTTAGAATTTTAAAGGAGTCTGTGTCTTCATTTCAATAAAATAATTTTTTTCAAGGTGTCTGTGTTTTATTTAAAATTTGACTATGGGGTTAGTAATAGGGGCATCCTATTGACACCTCTCCATTACTAACCTTGGGGTTTGAGGTCGCAAACGTAATATAAACCCCCCAACTATTACCCCACTTGCCACCACTACAGGGCAAGTGGGAAGAGCAAGGCTATGCGCCAGAATTGGTGCATCTTAGAGATGCGCCTTTTCTGGGGTGGCTGAGAGCTGATGTTTTTAGCCAGGGGGGCCAGTATCCATGGCCCCTTCCTAGTCTATTAATATCAGCCCACAGCTCTCTACATAGCCATTGCTGGCAATTAATTATAGAGGGCCCCATGCCATTTTTTTCTGATAAATAATCTTTTATTAATTAAATACATGTCCAGTAATTTGCACACACTGCACTAATTGTATTTGACACTAAAATCTATAAATCTACCCATTCTATTTGGATTTACTGTATGTAATCCATATCTTATATCCTATCAGCTCCTGCAGTGATTTTACAGAACCCGGCAGATGTATTACTGGCTTTTCTTATATTTATCTCTGCATGCAATATAAATATATATATATATATATATATATAATATATGTGTGTGTGTCTGTCACTGACACCTATATATATATATATATATATATATATATATATATATTATACAGTACAGACCAAAAGTTTGGACACACCTTCTCATTTAAAGATTTTTCTGTATTTTCATGACTATGAAAATTGTACATTCACACTGAAGGCATCAAAACTATGAATTAACACATGTGGAATTATATACTTAACAAAAAAGTGTGAAACAACTGAAATTATGTCTTATATTCTAGGTTCTTTAAAGTAGCCACCTTTTTCTTTGATGACTGCTTTGCACACTCTTGGCATTCTCTTGATGAGCTTCAAGAGGTAGTCACCGGAAATGGTTTTCACTTCACCGGTGTGCCCTGTCATGTTTAATAAGTGGGATTTCTGGCCTTATAAATGGGGTTGGGACCATCAGTTGTGTTGTGCAGAAGTCTGGTGCATACGCAGCTGATAGTCCTCCTGAATAGACTGTTAAAATGTTTATTATGGCAAGAAAAAAGCAGCTAGGTAAAGAAAAACGAGTGGCCATCATTACTTTAAGAAATGAAGGTCAGTCAGTGCGAAAAATTGGGAAAACTTTGAAAGTGTCCCCAAGTACAGTAGCAAAAACCATCAAGCGCTACAAAGAAACTGGCTCACATGAGGACCGCCCCAGGAAAGGAAGACCAAGAGTCACCTCTGCTTCTGAGGATAAGTTTATCTGAGTCACCAGCCTCAGTAATCGCAGGTTTACAGCAGCTCAGATTAGAGACCAGGTCAATGCCACACAGAGTTCTAGCAGCAGACAGATCTCTACAACAACTGTTAAGAGGAGACTGTGCAGCAGGCCTTCATGGTAAAATAGCTGCTAGGAAACCACTGCTAAGGACAGGCAACAAGCAGAAGAGACTTGTTTGGGCTAAGGAACACAAGGAATGGACATTAGACCAGTGGAAATCTGTGCTTTGGTCTGATGAGTCCAAATTTGAGATCTTTGGTTCCAACCACCGTGTCTTTGTGCGATGCAGAAAAGGTGAATGGATGAACTCTACATACCTGGTTCCCACCGTGAAGCATGGAGGAGGAGGTGTGATGGTGTGGGGGTGCTTTGCTGGTGGCACTGTTGAGGATTTATTCAAAATTGAAGGCATACTGAAGCAGCATGGCTACCACAGCATCTTGCAGCGGCATGCTATTCCATCCGGTTTGCGTTTAGTTGGAACTTCATTTATTTTTCAACAGGACAATGACCCCAAACACACCTCCAGGCTGTGTAAGGGCTATTTGAGCAAGAAGGAGAGTGATGGGGTGCTACACCAGATGATCTTGCATCCACAGTCACCTGACCTAAACCCAATCTAGATGGTTTGGGGTGAGCTTGACCGCAGAGTGAAGGCAAAGGGCCAACAAGTGCTAAGCATCTCTGGGAACTCCTTCAAGATTGTTGGAAGACCATTTCCGGTGACTACCTCTTGCAGCTCATCAAGAGAATGCCAAGAGCGTGCAAAGCAGTCATCAAAGCAAAAGGTGGCTACTTTGAAGAAACTAGAATATAAGACATATTTTCAGTTGTTTCACACTTTTTTGTAAGTATATAATTCCACATGTGTTAATTCATAGTTTTGATGCCTTCAGTGTAAATGTACAATTTTCATAGTCATGAAAATATAGAAAAATCTTTAAATGAGAATGTGTATCCAAACTTTTGGTCTGTACTGTATATGGATATGTATTCTATGCATATATATCTATTCTATCTATTCTATTCTAAACTGTCAGTGTGATTTTACTGTACGCGCACACGAATTCCCAGCTTTTCTTCTATCTATCTATCAATCAGCTCTGGCAAGAATTAAGAGACCACTGCACAGTTTTATAAAAATCAGCTACTCAACATGTCTGACAGCCTTTCCATTCGAGTGTCAGTTGAATTCCAACCAGAGTACACCTCATTCTACTTAATGTGCTTCTCATTAGGTAATCACCTGAACCAAATCTTATTTAACGAAGGAAAGCATAGAAAACACTGCTGTGGTTTTCACAATCCTCTTGCAATAGGACAAGCTGGATGGCAAAACAAGTGCTATTAATATCCAAAAAGTAATAGGAATGAAAAAATAACTTTTACTCATGGCAAAGGAGTTGAAAATAAAAGTCTTGAGAGAGGAAAAGAAAGACTCAATTCTGGCTTTACTAGCAGAGGGATACAGTAAGCATCATGTTGCCTCCATCCTTAAAATTTCTAAGACAGTAGTCCATTACAACAAGGTCAAGCAGCAGACATTGGGGACAACAAAGCTACAGTCCGGCAGAGGGCGAAAACGACTCTCCACTGACCGTGATTGCCGTCATCTTATTCGAATGTCATTCAGCAACCACAGGATGACATCAAGTGACCTACAAAAGGAATGGCAGATGACAGCTGGAGTGAAGTGCAATACAAGAACAGTTCGTGACAGGCTCCTAGAGGCAGGGCTCAAGTCATGTATAGCTAGAAAAAAGCCTTTCATAAATTAGAAGCAAAGGGGAGCCAGGATGAAGTTTGTCAAAGACCATAAGGATTGGACTATGGAGGACTGGAGTAAGGTAATCTTCTCTGATGAGTCTAATTTTCAGCTTTGCCCAACACCTGGTCATCTAATGGTTAGACAGAGACCTGGAGAGGCGTACAAGTCACAGAGGCTTGCACCCACTGTGAAATTTGGTGGAGGATCGGTGATGATCTGGGGATTCTTCAGCAAGGCTAGAATTGGGCAGGTTATTCTTTGTGAGGACGCATGAATCAAATAGCATACAAGGTTATCCTGGAAAAGCAGTTGATTCCTTCTGCTCAGGCAATGTTCCCAAACTCCGAGGACTGGTTTTTCCAGCAGGACAATGCGCCATGCCAACAGCTAGGTCTATCAATGTGTGGATGAAGGAACACCACATCAAATCCCTGTCATGGCCAGTCCAATCTCCAGACCTGAACCCCATTGAAAAACTCTGGAATGTAATCAAGAGGAAGATGGATTGTCACAAGCCATAAAACAAAGAAGAACTGCTTAAATATTTGTACCAGGAGTGGCATAAGGTCACCCAAAAGCAGTGTGAAAGACTGGTGGAAAGCATGCCAAGACGCATGAAAGCTGTGATTAAAAATCATGGTTATTCCACAAAATATTGATTTCTGAACTCTTCCTGAGTTAAACCATTAGTATTGTTGTTTCTAAATGATTATGTACTTGTTTTCTTAGCATTATTTGAGGTCTGCAAGCACTGCATTTTTTTTGTTATTTTGACCATTACTCATTTTCTGAAAATAAATACAAAATTTATTGCTTGGAAATTCGGAGACATGTTGTCAGTAGTTTATAGAATAAAAGAGCAATTTACATTTTACTCAAAAATATACCTGTAAAGAGAAAAATCAGACAAACTGAACCTTTTTTGCAGTGGTCTCTTAATTTTTGCCAGAGCTGTATATGTGTGTGTGTGTGTGTGTGTGTGTGTGTGGTGTGTGTGTGTGTGTGTGTGTGTGTGTGTGTGTGTGTGTGTTTTGACAAATATTTCATTTGAAAA
>JARQOD010000001.1:203428197-203518480 GCA_033576555.1 Oophaga sylvatica | reverse complement strand
ATGCTTGGCCCCCAGTATTGCAGTAGTCTCCTACACTAATGCATGGTCCTCAGTACCCTCCACACTGTATACATGGCCTCCAGTGGTACCCCAAACTGAATACATGCCCCCCAGTAGTCCCACCACACTCTATGCATGGCCCCCAGTATTCCAGTAGTTCACCACACTGTATGCCTGGCTCCCAGTAGCTCCCACACACACTGTATACATGCCCCATAGTCCATTAGTCACCCACACTGTATGCATAATACATTGCCCCCAGTATTCCAGTATGCCCCCACACTATATGCAGGGCCCCTAGCAGTCCCCCACATTGTTTGCATGGCTCCCAGTATTCCAGTAGCTCCCCACACTGTATACATGGCCCTCAGTACCCCCTGACACTATGGATAGCCCCTAAGAATTCCACTAGCCCTTTCACACTATATGAATGGCCCTAAGCAGTGCCCCCAACTGTATACATGGCCCCAAGTAGCGCCCCTCACTCCCCCCACACTGTATGTAGGGCCCCCAGTAGTGCCCTCATGAGCACTATTACCATAAAATAAAAACATGATATACTCACCTATCCATGGATCCTGGGGAGTCTGCCATCAGACAGGGCCAAGGCATGGGGTGACCAACAAGCTGATATTATTACAAAAGGGTATGCATCGTTCCATCATGGTGATTTCATTATGCCACCCCTCGCTTTGTCCTTGTGTCTCCCTGCTTTTTTGTAGACTTAAATCGATATGTGGACTACAGATCATGGTCTCTCCTGCTCTACCACAGAGTTTACCTGTATCGGCGCTCTGTAACTGTCGATACAGTTTAAGGTACTGTCACACTAAGCGAGATCGCTAATGCGTCACAGATTTCATGACGCAGTAGCGATCTCGTTAGCGACGCAGCTGTGTGTGACATGTAGCAGTGATGTGGCCCCTGCTGCGATGTCGCTGATCGCTTATGAACGTTCTGAGCCGTTTTTTGGTTGTTGGTGTCCCGCTGGTGAGCCTGAATCGCTGAGTGTGACACCCTTTATGAACGACTTCACCAGCATCACAGGTGGGACTAGGTTTTCCCAACGACCGCAGAGGTCGTTATACAGATCGCTGATCTCTGATGAGATCTTTGTGTTTGGAATCTAACTAGCGATCACATAGCGATCGCACCAGTGATCTCGCCAGGTCGTGTCAGTGTCATGATCGCTGGTGCGATCGCTAAGTGTGACAGTGCCTTTAGAGTAGCTGTAGTACTAGGTGGGCCCTGAGAGTACGGGACCCGGGGCGACCACACCCTCTCCCCCCCCTTCAGTAGCTACAGTATACTACTGATATGTCCTTATGATGAGGTTTCTGACATTACTAAGGCTATATTTGCGTTAAAGAGATTTACTGGGGTTATATACAGTCCGAGGAGACCTCAAGAATGTATACACATCTTTTCAGGACTATTGGAGTACCTGCGATTCATCGTGAATTCAAATTTCAAAAGATTGAATAATTTAAGTAAAGATCATTTTTTTATCCTTTTTCCAAAATTATACATATATACAACTTGTCCCACAAGATACAAGGTCACATACAACTCCTTTGAAAAAAGAAAATAGAACCCAGAGTAAAAATTTGACATGGTTTCATGGTTTAACACTGCATTTACGGCAAATGAGTTACACACAAATTATATTTGAGACATTTTCAGGAAAATTTCTCTAATTTTATATGACTTGTTTAAAGGTAATCTGTCAGCTGATACATGCTGTCCAAACCGTATTAGCCACTGGCTGTGGGATCACAGCCATATTTGCTTGTCAACAGTATGCTTTTGATAGCTGCCAGGCACAGAGTCTGGTTTGTCTGGTCTGTCATTCCTTTAAGTAACTCTGCCAAGGTGTGTGGTTTGTCTCCTAGACAAATTAGCTTCAGCAGAGCCTGTTGCCATTTCGCTGAGGCAGTGCTGCAGAACTTCCATCTGATGTGGACAACATGTTCTGAGATAGCACATCAGAGATGGAGGATAAGGAAGAGCAAAAGAGGCTGTAGGAACTGGTGTAGGATGTGGAGGAAACCCTGATAGAAGTAGGAGCAGCAATCCTTGGCATCAATGTGCCGTGCAAAGGTGGGACTTGGCCCCAGCCTCCACAATGTTCACACAGTGTGCTGTCAGGGAAATGTAGAATTCCTGGCTAGAAGCGCTTGTCCACGTATCGGTCGTTAAGTGGACAATCCCAGTAACCGCGGTGGTAAGGGCACGGGTGATGTTCCTGAACACATTTCTACACCTGTACGAGGCCAAATTTTGTTTTTATTTGAAAGAGAAGAAATTTCACACAAACCAAATTCTAGAGCAAGGGTCCTCAAACTACGGCCTGCAGGCCACATGCTGCCCGCTGAAGACATTTATCCGGCCCGTCTCAAGGGGCCCCGAGCAGATATTTCTCCTACCTCAGCTACACCGGCCCCTGGGCTCGGCTGACATTGAACTTAACTACAGTTCAATGCCGACGGGCCCTGTAATTGCGGGCAGAACGACGAGGCGGTGAGGAAAGGTGATGTGCTGCCACTCGGAAGACTTGCAGCCCTCCATATGCAGCACAGACGATGTGATTGTCATCACACAGCCTGCGTGGCCTGATGACATCACGCCGCCTATGCCAGAAGAAGATGGAGTCAAGCGGACTCCTCTTCAGAGCAGCGGGGGGACATAGGTGAGTACTGGTATATATATATTTTTTTTTAACGTCTGGTCCAGTCTATCATGCATATTGGGGACATTTACATACCTATTGGGGACATTTGCCTGCCTATTGGGGACCTATGCTGCCTATTGGGGACATTTATCTGCCTATTGGGGACATTTACCTGACTATTGGGACCATTTAGCTGTCTATTGGGGACCTATGATGTCTATTGCGGACATTTACCTGCCTATTGGGGACATTTACCTGCCCATGGGGACATCTACCTGCCTATTGGGGACCTATGCTCCCTATTGAGGAGATTTACCTGCCTATTGGGGACCTATGCTGCCTATTGGGGACCTATGTTGCCAATTGGGGATTCTTGCACCACACCAGTCTGAGCCTGAAGTAAAAGCGGAGTTCCACCAATATAGGCACTGGTAAGGCTAAAATGATATGGACTGGCAATTATGCATTGATGGGCACTGATCAGACTGCATTGATGGGCAGTGCAGTCTGTATGTCTCTGTGTGGGCAATTTTATTGCTGGTATATTGTTTTTGTAGCGCTGTATATATATTGGTATTTTGTATATTATAATATTGTATTTGTTCCTATTTTGTTTATCTTTATTTCAAAATAAGATATGTGCAGTGTGCACAGAAATTTGCTCATAGTTTTTTTAAACTTTAATCTGGCCCTCCAATGGTCTGAGGGACAGTGAACTGGGACCTGTTTAAAAAGTTTGATAGCCCCTGTTCTAGAGTAAATATGAGAATAGTCAATTTTGGAACATCTAAATTTGTACACCGGTAGAAGGGCACATTTTGTTTTTTTTAGAAAGAGATTACATTTCACACAAACTAAGTTCTACAGTATATGTGACAATACTCAATTTTTGAACAACAAAATTTCTACACTTGTACCAGGCAAATTTTTAAAAATGTATTTCAGACCAACGAAATTTCACAAGAACCAGGTGCGACAGTATATATCAGTAGAGATGAGCGAACCTATGGATGTGTGGGTACGCAAGGTTCGCCGAACATACTGTAAAAAGTTGGGTTTGGGTCCAAACTTGACCTCGAACTTGACCCTGGACACAAACCCAATATAAATCAATGGCAAAACGAACTTCAGTGCTTTAAAATGGCTGTAAAATGGTCATAGTCAGGGCTATGAAGGCTGCAAAATAATGCTAAATGGGGGTAAGAGCAGGACAATTGCTCTGCAAATAAATGGAGAGGAAAATGAATTAAATGGGTTCTTTCACCATAGCAATCATGGTAAAATAGGAAGTAAATTAATAAACAATTCTAAGTGTCCTCACAGGGACTGAAGCTTACTACTTCCAGTACAATTACAAATTTCACCCAGATTATGGACCACAGTACCCCTATATTAGCAGCTTATAAATTTCACCCACAGAGCTTGTTGTTGACACATTTCTCCCTCAGAAGCTGATAATTTTCACCCACACAGTATGTTTTCAAATTTCCTTAAGAAATATGTTTCAAAATTTCACACCCAGACAATGGGGAACAGTACACCCACATCTCAAAAATGTCTGCTCCAGTAGCGTATGTTTCAAATGCCGTTGATTAACAGCTGGTAGTATGATCTTGGATCGAGCTGGCAGTCCGCAGCGAGGCTTGTTACCGGCTATCAAGTTAAAAATTTCACCCACATAGCATGTTGATGACACATTTCCCCCACAGTTCCAAAATTTTAGCTCCAGTAGCGTACAAGCAGCCGCAGATAAAAAGTTCATAATTTGATTCTGGTTCCAGCTGGTGTTCTGCCGTGAGGCTTGCTACTGCCACTCCCAGTCCCTTTGCCTTGGGATGCCTCCCAATGCTCTTGCCTTAGGGTTCTTGGAATTGTACTCTGTTTCTATTTTCTTGTTTGTTCCAAATAGGGCCATAATTAAGAGGGGACCCAGTGGATCACAAAGTGAAGGAACTGGACTCACTCCTATCCTTCCATTCTCAAACCACCCACAGGCAGAGTTGCAGACTACACATGTGTAATGGAGAATTAGGTTTCTATTCAGGAGATACAACCTGATAAACATGTACCACATCCAAAATAGGCAGCAGTCAAGCAAATTAACCACTTTTCAACTGAGTCAGTAGCTGATATTGCAAGACAGAATATTAATTTAGAGGCTATGTAACTGGAATGAGTAGTTAAATCCTTTAATTGGCTTTAGGCTCGGGCACAAAGGTAGAATAAAATTATTTTTTAGGCACGCTACTCGTACAGACATGGCTGCAGAGTACAGAGAGGCTTTTGGGCACAGTACACCCACAGAAGGTAATAACGAATTTCACCCACAGACCACGTTTCTACATTTATCTCACAGAAGCTGATAAGAAATTGCACGCTCAGACAATGGCCCACAGTACCCCAACAGGTGTGGTTACAGAGTGCACACAGAGGCTTAGAGGCACATTGCTCCCACAGGTATGTGTTCAAGAATATACATTTTACAAGAAATGAAATATATTTTATTGAAAGGATTATTCGAAAAGTAAACTGTGTGGCAAAATATCTTTGTTGTAAAAAACACAAAAGAACCTTGATGGTAATAGTAAACATTTGAACAATGAAATCTCTACACCTGTACCAGCCAAATTTGGGGTGTTTTTTAAAACCAATGAAATTTTACACCAACCAAGTTTATATGTGACAATAGTGATTTTTTGAACAATCAAATTTCTACACCTGTATCAGGTCAATTTTGGATTTTATTTCAAACCAAAGAAAATTGACACAAATCAAGTTGTAGAGTATATATGACAATAGTAAATTTTTGGAATAAAAAGATTTTAACTTTACAGGACAAACGGTTTGTAAAAATTTAACCCAATGTAATTTTACACAAAGCATGTTAAACTGTATGGATGACTAATTGAATCAAGAATTTTTTTTTAAACTTTTTTGGAGTGTTATATACCACCGAAATGTACCCAAGAACATGTAATACTGTATGGAAGAGCAATATAATACAGATACATTTTTAAACAAGCTTTTGGAAGGGCTGTTACCAACTAAATGTACCCAAGAACACGTAATACTGTATGGATGAGCAATATAATTTCGATATTAGTTTTTTGAGAGTTATATACAAAAGAAAAGTACCCAAGAACACATAATATTGTATAGGTGAGCAACATAATACTGATAAATCTTTGAACAAGTTTTTGGAGCGTTACAAACCACCGAAATCTATCAAAGAATATGTCAAACTCTATTCTGTATCCAAGAACGCGTAGTACTGTATGGATGAGCAACATAACACCCGCAGATTTTTGAATTATTTTTTTGATGACTATATTCCACCAAAATGCACCCAAAAACACGCAATACTGTGAGGATGAGCAATATAATACCAATACATTTAAAAAAAAATTTTTTTGAGGGTTAGCCAAAATGTACCAAAGAACAAATAATAATCTATGGGTGTGCAGTATAATACCTATACATTTCGTATGAATTTTTTCGAGCATTATATATCAACAAAATGTACCCCAGGACACGTTATACTCTATGGATAACTAATTTTATCCAGATAAATATTTTAATGTTTTTTGGGTTGTTATATACCACTGAAACTGTATTCCTACACTGATAAAGGCTATTCACAAAGTACAAAGCCATTCAAAAATTATAAGGATGGTCATCCATAGACCCATGAAGGACAACAACTGGCAGGGCTCATTGAAATATTTTTAAAGTGTAGTTGCTCTATTCCTACTCTCATAAAGGCTTTTCACAAATTGGAAAGCCAGTAAAAAATTATAAAGAAGGTAATGCACAAATCATCTTCAGGTGTCTGCTTCTTCTTCTCCTTCCTCGGGAGGCTGAGGGGATTGCCTCCACCTGCTTCCCAGAGCCCATTTCTAAGGTGCCTGGGCTGTAAGTGACCCTGATTCAAGTAGTGCCGTAGACCCCAGCATATGGAAATGTGCAACAGCCCCTTGTGTCACCTGCAACATCGACTGCTACGGCATAGGAGGTGGGGAACTCTAAGGACAGTACTCTCTCTCGGGGGTGATTGTAGCCCTGTCTTGATCAAGCTCAAAGAGCCTCTCACAGGCCCATTCATTCTCCAAGAAGGGTTCATCCTGTTCCCCTCCTTCTGGGATCACACCCACTGAATACCAGTGATGTCGCCCCTCCATTTTGAGGAACATGACCCTGGTTCCAGCCATCAGCTCTTGGAGACTTCAAAGCAAGTGTTCTGTTTCTACTGCCTGATGGTTAAATGAGAATATGATGACAGGTCCCAAACTCTTCAATGGACCCATTGTCTGCTGATGGTCGTAAGTAACGACCACCCCCTGGGAGGCAAAATCACGATACATTGCAGCTAGCAGGCCCAATAACATTTCTCCAGACCTGGTGCCGGCTCATGTACTTGTCTCTTTCGACCAGCATAGGCACGCAGTCTGCTAACCAGTTCCTGCATCCAGGCTCTGCTGTCTGCAGTCTGCAAGAACCTCAGCAGTAAAGGATGTGGAAAGGGTTCTGGCCTTGGTGGTTCAGGGAAATTGTCTGGCTCCAGACCACAGGCTTCTGCCACCTCTGCTGTATTGTCAGCTTCGTCTGGCTCCTATATTCCTCCGATCACTCCATCAGGAGTCTCGCGTGGTTCTGACATCTTTTTAGCCCACTAAGCACGCTACACTGCATGAATTACAAAGTGAATACAGTAAAATTGTTAGCACTTTTTTTCAGCATGATTTTTGTAGTGTTAGATATCACAGAAATGTACTCCAGACCACGGAATAATGTATGGGTGGGAAACATAATCCAGAATTTTTTTTAACGTTTTTTTGTAGTGGTAATTATAACAGAAATGTACCCTAAACCATGGAATAGCATATGGTTGAGAAATACAAGGCATCAAATTTTTGTAATGCTTTTTTGGAGTGTTAGAAATCATAGAAATGTACCCCAGATCACGGAATAGTGTATGGGTGAGCAATGTAATCCATAAATTTTTTAACACTTTTTATAGTGTTAGATATCTCAGAAATCTACCCCAGAATACAAAATATTGTATGGGTGAGAAACGTAATCCATAATTTTTTTCAATGTTTTTTTGGAGTGGTAAATATAACAGAAAAGTACCCCAGACCATGGAATAGCGCATGGGTGAGAAATGCAATCCATCAATATTTTAATGCTTTTTTGGAGAGTTATATATCATAGAAATGTACCCCAGACCACGGAAAAGTGTATGGGTGAGAAATGCAATCCATAAATTTTTTTAAAGCGTTTTCATAGTGTTAAATATCACAGAAATGTACCCCAGAAAACAGAATAGTGTAGAGTGAGAAATGTAATCCAGCAAATTTTTGAATGCTTTTTTGAATTGATAGATATCACAGAATTGTACTCCACACCACAGAATACCGTATGACTGAGAAATTTAACCCTGAAAAACTTTTTAACACTTTTTTCAATTTTACAGATCACAGAAATGTTCCCACAGACCACAAAATACTGTATGGCTGAGAAATTTGACCCTGAAAAACTTTTTAATGCTTTTTCAGTTTTCACAGAAATGTACTCCACACTATGGAATAATGTATCAGTTTTAAATTTAATCCTGACAACGTTTTAAACGCTTTTCTGCAGTGTTATTTATCAAAAAAATGTACCTCAGAACACAGAATAATATATCGCTAAGAATCTTAACCTAGAAAAATGTTTCAACTATTTTCTGGAGTGTTATATAACACAAAAAAGTAACACAAAGCACGTAATACTCAATAGATCAAAATATATTGCCCAAAAAAATAAAGGGAACACTATTCCATTTGCAACAGGCTGTTTGTGTTCCCTTTATTTCTTTGAGCAGTATATATTCAATTTTTTCACACCCCCTAAAAAAAAATGCAGCTATATATTTGTAGACAGACTACACAGCCCTAAACCCTGTCTACAGACAGTATTCAGCCACTCTCCCTGTTCCTGCAACTCTCTCTCCTTACAGTAAATGCAAATTGTATGTGATACAAACAGCAAAACAAACAAATAGCCATTAGAAGGGCTGTTAGTATGATGGTTCAACTTCAGCACCAGTATAAACACTATAGGACACTGATTCGTTATATTGTGCACACACAGTTTTGAACAAACTTTCTCTCCCTCCAATATGAACTGTCACAGAGCTGTGCAATGGCGTCCTTGTGCCTAGTCGGGTGACGCCTGTCCTTTTATAACCCCTGATGATGTCACACAGCCAGTAATGCCACAACCAAGATGACTACAGCATTCAGTGATGCGCAGGCAATCCCTGTATGCTTATTGACTGTGTAACAGGTGCCAAACATGCGGGACGGAGATTCGAGTTTTATATCGAGCACCGCCCAATGCTTGCCAAGTAATGAGCACATCCAAGCACCCAGATACTCGAGTGACATCTGAGTATCACCAAGCACGATTGGTCATCCCTACAAACTGTGCATGAATATCTGCAACTAAAATATAATATAACGCATGTGAATGGTGTTTAAAGCACCACTCCAGCATTTTTTTTATCTGCCCCTGTCTCATAATCACCTGCTCCCACCTTCATCCTTTTCCACCATCGCTCCTGTTATTCTCAGGCGAAAAGTGATCAGCCTGCAGCCCTAATTTTTCATGGAGCGCACCAGAGGTCACTTTTCAAAATATCTCTATGAGACCCTCAATCTTCGCCAGTCAGAAGATAAGGGCACAAGATGGGGCTGCGAGACGGGTGTAGTGTCATTGAAAGGTAAAGCATGGGCCTTACATTTAGGCCGGCGTCACATTGGCGAGTTTGATGCGAGTAAGTCGCACGACTTTCTCGCATCAACACCCGGCACGGCCGCCTGCTCTTGGACCCGAGTGTACGGCTGCATGTATTTCTATGCATCTTTTCTGCGTCGCACAAAGACACGGTGGTTGGAACCAAAGATCTCAAATTTGGGCTCATCAGACCAAAGCACAGATTTCCACTGGTCTAATGTCCATTCCTTGTGTTCTTTAGCCCAAACAAGTCTCTTCTGCTTGTCGCCTGTTCTTAGCAGTGGTTTCCTAGCAGCTATTTAACTTGAAGGCCTGCTGCACAAAGTCTCCTCTTAACAGTTGTTGTAGAGATGTGTCTGCTGCTAGAACTCTGTGTGGTATTGACCTGGTCTCTAATCTGAGCTGCTGTTAACCTGCGATTTCTGAGGCTGGTGACTCGGATAAACTTATCCTCAGAAGCAGAGGTGACTCTTGGTCTTCCTTTCCTGGGGCGGTCCTCATGTGAGCCAGTTTCTTTGTAGCGCTTGATGGTTTTTGCAACTGCACTTGGGGGCACTTTCAAAGTTTTCCCAATTTTTCAGACTGACTGACCTTCATTTCTTAAAGTAATGATGGCCACTCGTTTTTCTTTACTTAGCTGCTTTTTTCCCAACCCCATATATAAGGCCAGAAATCCCACTTATTAAACCTGACAGGGCACTACTGTGAAGTGAAAACCATTTCCGGTGACTAATTCTTGAACCTCATCAAGAGAATGCCAAGAGTGTGCAAAGCAGTGATTAAAGCAAAAGGTGGTTACTTTGAAGAACCTAGAATATAAGACATATTTTCAGTTGTTTCACACTTTTTTGTACAGTATATAATTCCACATGTGTTAATTCATAGTTTTGATGCCTTCAGTGTGAATGTACAATTTTCATAGTCATGAAAATACAGAAAAATCTTTGAATGAGGTGTGTCCAAACTTTTGGTCTGTACTGTATATCATTGTATAGGAAAGCTTTGTAATTGATTTTTCTTATTCATGTGTGAAAAACCATAATGAAACATGGATGACACATTTACTAAACACTGATGACACCCTTACCATTTTTTACGAAAAACATTGACCTCTATATAAAGATGAGCAAAATTATTGAAGTGAAACTGAATTCTCAAATTTTACAGTAATTCATTTACTACACAATATGGATTTTTTGTCATTTGCTCTGCATGCATATTACAAAAAGTCAGAAAGCTTGACGACATTTCACTAAACTGTAGAGGGACGGCAAAAGGTAGCTCACCTATCCGTATGCCCTCTTTACTAACTGCTCATTGTCCAGCCTCTTCTTTACCATGTTATGTGCCGCAAATCCGGGTTTCTTACTATTGGCAGGGGAGTTTTCAGTTGCGACCAGGTTTCCGAGGTCCTTGCGTATTGTAAAATCAGCAAAGAATGCAGAGTTGTCTGTTATGTTACGGTAGCTGAGGAGTGCAGGCAAAAAAGGAAATACACCAGAGCAGTTGGAATCTATGAGATTGCAGTACCCTGACTAACCACCGCAACTAGAGGCAGCCGTGGAGCGTTCCTACATTGGTCCTAGACGCCTCGTCACAGCCTGAGAAACTAATTACACCTAAAGATAGAAATAGGAAAGCTATCTGCCCCGGAGCAGAACCCCAAAGATAATAGAAAGCCCCCAAACATGTAATGGCGGTTAGACAAGAGGAAATACTGACACAGAAAGAAAATAGTATGAGCAAACGCTGGGGCCCAAACTATCTAAATAGAAAAGGACAGGAAGGGTACTTACTGCAATCCCAGAAAACCCTGAAAAACACCAACTCTACTAATTTCAAAATCACCTGAGATCACACGACCTCTACCACCTAAATTAGTTCTCTGGTGTAACAAAAACAGCAGCCACTGAAAAAACTGGAAAAAGCAAAAGTACAAAACACAGTGGCTGGACTAAACTGAGAGGGCAAAAGCCCCCGGAGGGGACCCAGAAGGCCCCCACAGAAGTGCAGGACCAAATGCAAAAATATAGAAAAAACACAAAATAAGAAATTGTCTTATCTGATAGCAGGAGATGCAGACACGACACAGCAGGCTACAAGGGAAACTGGAAAGAAGGATTCAGACCAGAACAATTGATCACCGGCAACCCTGATGGGAAAATGATTCCCTTAAATAAGACCAATCAGTAACACCTGATTCCCAGTCTTCACAATCCTCACTAGTACCGCTTGTAACCACCAGAGGGAGGCTCTGCTCAGAACTCATCTCAAACCCATTCACAGCAGTACCCCCCCCTTGAGGAGGGGTCACCGAACCCTCATTTGAGCAACCAGGTCGGTCAGGATGAGTTCTATGATACGCACGGATAAGTCTCCTAGCATGGATGTCCGAAGCAAACACCCAAGAATTATCTTCCTGACCATAACCTCTCCATTTAACCAAATACTGGAGTCTTCGTCTAGAAAAACGAGAATCCAATATTTTCTCAACCACATACTCCAGATTGCCCTCAACCAAAACAGGGTCAGGAGGCACAGCAGCAGGAACCACTGGCTCAACAAACCTCTTCAACAAGGACTTGTGGAACACGTTATGGATCTTAAATGTCCCTGGAAGAAGCAAACGAAAAGAAACAGGATTAATAATCTCTATGATCTTATAAGGTCCAATGAACCTAGGCTTAAATTTAGGAGATGCTACTCTCATAGGAATATTCTTTGAGGACAACCAGACCAAGTCCCCCACTCTAAACCGAGGACCATCAGTCCTATGCCGGTTAGCAAACCGCTGGGCCTTCTCCTGAGAGAAGGACAACCTCTCCACTACCTGGTCCCAAATCTGCTGCATACGCTCAACAACAGAGTCAACACCTGGACAGACAGAAGCCTCCGTCTGTCCTGAAGAAAATCGAGGGTGAAACCCAGAATTACAGAAAAACGGAGACATCAAAGTGGCAGAGCTAGCCCTATTATTAAGAGCAAACTCAGCCAAAGGCAAAAAAGAGACCCAGTCATCCTGATCAGCAGACACAAAGCATCTTAGATAAGTCTCCAATGTCTGGTTTGTTCTCTCAGTTTGACCATTGGTCTGAGGATGAAATGCCGAGGAGAAAGACAATTGAACACCCAGTTTAGAACAAAAAGTCCTCCAAAATCTGGAAACAAACTGGACTCCTCTGTCAGACACAATGTTCTCAGGAATGCCGTGTAAACGAACCACGTGCTGAAGGAACAACGGCACCAATTCAGAGGAGGAAGGCAACTTAGGTAATGGCACAAGATGTATCATTTTGGAAAACCTATCACAAATTACCCAGATGGTGGTCATTCTCTGAGAAACAGGAAGATCGGAAATGAAATCCATAGAGATATGGGTCCATGGTCTCTTGGGCACAGGCAATGGCATCAACAAACCACTAGAGCGAGAGCAAGGCTTGGAGCGAGAGCAAGTCCCGCAGGACTGCACAAATTCCCTGACATCGCGAGACAAGGTAGGCCACCAAAAGGACCGACTAACCAAGTCTCTGGTACCAAAAATTCCGGGATGCCCAGCCAATGCGGAACAATGAATCTCAGACATCACACTCTTTTTCCATTGGTCCGGGACAAACAATTTTCCAACAGGGCAGCGCTCGGGCCTATCCTCCTGACACCCCTCCAGAGCAAGTCTCAAATTGGGCGAGATGGCGGAAAGAACTACACCCTCCTTCAAAATAACAGAGGGATCAGATAGCTCAGGAGAGTCCGCAAGGAAACTCCTCGAGAGGGCATCCGCCTTAACATTCTTAGTGCCAGGAAGAAAGGAAACCACAAAATTAAAACGTGTGAAAAACAAGGCCCACCTGGCCTGTCTAGGATTGAGTCGCTTGGCAGATTCCAGATAGACCAGATTCTTATGGTCCGTAAGGACCACCACCTGATGTTTGGCTCCCTCCAGCCAATGTCTCCACTCTTCAAAAGCCCACTTCATGGCCAATAACTCCCGATTACCCACGTCATAATTACGTTCAGTAGGAGAAAATTTTCGAGAGAAAAAGGCACAAGGGTTACTTTTAGAGGTCTCTGGATCTTTTTGGGACAAAACGGCACCTGCCCCAATTTCAGAGGCATCAACCTCCACCTGAAATGGCAGAGAAACATCAGGCTGCCGTAGAACAGGAGCAGAAGTGAATCTCTGCTTAAGTTCCTGAAACGCAGAGACTGCCTCAGGAGGCCAATTCACCACATCAGAACCCTTTCTGGTCAAATCAGTTAATGGTTTAACAATAACAGAGAAATTACCAATAAATTTACGATAAAAATTGGCAAAACCCAAAAATCTCTGAAGAGCCTTTAATGAAGTAGGTTGGACCCAATCATAGATGGCCTGAACCTTGACCGGGTCCATTTCAATAACAGATGGGGACAAAATGAATCCCAGAAATGAGATCTTCTGTACGCCAAAAAGACACTTTGATCCCTTCACATACAGAGCATTCTCTCTCAAAATCTGGAATACAGTTCGAACATGTTTCACATGAGAGTCCCAGTCATTAGAAAAAATCAAGATATCATCCAAATAAACAATCAGAAACTTGTCCACAAAATCCCTGAAAATGTCATTCATGAAGGACTGGAAGACGGAAGGAGCATTAGTGAGCCCAAAGGGCATCACAAGGTACTCAAAATGCCCCTCAGGGGTATTAAATGCCGTCTTCCATTCATCCCCGTGCTTAATGCGAATAAGGTTATACGCCCCCCTGAGGTCAAGCTTAGTAAACCAAGTAGCGTTTTTCACCCTGGAAAACAGGTCAGAAATCAAGGGTAACGGGTATTGATATTTCACAGTAATATTGTTCAAGAGACGATAATCAATACACGGCCTTAATGAACCATCTTTTTTGGCCACAAAGAAAAAACCGGCACCTAAGGGTGAAGAGGATGGTCTGATATGACCCTTCTCCAATGATTCCTTGATATAAGACCGCATAGCGTCATGTTCAGGTACAGACAAGTTAAAAAGGCGACCCTTAGGGAATTTACTACCCGGCACTAATTCAATAGCGCAGTCATAGCTCCTATGGGGAGGTAAGGATGCAGATTTACTTTCGCTAAACACATCAGAAAAATCAAACAAAAAGTCAGGAACATCCTCAGCCTGGGGGGAGGCAGAAAAAACAGGAGTGTTGGCACTAACACATTGGCAGCCCCAACTGGTTACAGACACAGATTTCCAATCCAAAACAGGATTATGAGACTGTAACCAAGGGAAACCCAGCACTATAATGTCATGCAGATTATATAGAACCAAAAATTTGCAGCACTCCTGGTGATCAGGTTCAACCCTCATTATCACCTGAGTAGAAAACTGGGGTTTATTCTCAGCCAAAAAGGTAGAATCGATCCCCAGTAAAGGAATAGACTTCTGTAGGGGTATCAAGGAAAACCCACAACGCTTAGCAAAATCATAATCCATCAGGTTAATAGCTGCTCCAGAATCAACGAAAGCCTGAGCAGAAAATGAGGACAGAGAGCATATCAGAGTGACAGTTAATAAAAACTTAGTCTGAACACTACCCAAGACAACTGAGCGTGCAAAATGTCTTCCCCGCTTAGGGCAGACTGAAATAGCATGAGAGGCATCACCACAGTAGAAACATAACCCATTGCGCTTTCGAAACTCATGATGCTGTGCCCCAGACACCACTCCATCACACTGCATGGGCTCAGCAGCTGGCTCACAAGGCAACACCACTCCACGCATACTTCTCCGCTCACGCAAACGTCTGTCAATTTGAATCGCCAATGACATAGAATCATTGAGACCAGAGGGGACAGGGAATCCCACCATAACATCCTTTACATTATCCGACAGACCCTTCCGGAAAAGGGCCGCCAAAGCGTCGTCATTCCATTTGGTCAGGACTGCCCACCTACGGAATCTCTGACAGTATAACTCAGCGTCATCAAGCCCCTGATTTAATGCCAACAAGGCTTTTTCAGCTTGATCAGTGACATATAGGCTCATCGTACAATAACCCCAAAGCCTGAAAAAACGCATCAACATCACTCAAAACAGGATCCCCAGGTGTCAGGGAAAAAGCCCAATCCTGAGGATCGCCGCGCAGGAGAGAGATGATAATTTGAACCTGCTGCGCTGCGTTTCCTGAGGACTTAGATTTTAAGGCAAAAAACAATTTACAATTATTTTGAAATTCTGAAACTTAGCTCGATCCCCTAAAAACAAATCTGGCATGGGGATCCTAGGTTCCACAACAGGCAACCCAGCAAGATAGATAGCAATACTCCGAACCTCAGTGGCAAGCTGATCCACACGGCCAGACAACTGTGCAAACTCCATTGGGAGAAAAGATCCTCCCCAGCACCCAGAGATACAGAGGGAAAAAAAAAAAAAAAAAAAATGCAACAAACAGAAAAATATCTCTGACAACTTTTCTTCCTTCAAAATATTTTTTCCCTTCTGTGAGTACCATACAATTTTTATGTCCGGTGATACTGTTATGTTACGGTAGCTGAGGAGTGCAGGCAAAAAAGGAAATACACCAGAGCAGTTGGAATCTATGAGATTGCAGTACCCTGACTAACCACCGCAACTAGAGGCAGCCGTGGAGCGTTCCTACGTTGGTCCTAGACGCCTCGTCACAGCCTGAGAAACTAATTACACCTAAAGATAGAAATAGGAAAGCTATCTGCCCCGGAGCAGAACCCCAAAGATAATAGAAAGCCCCCAAACATGTAATGGCGGTTAGACAAGAGGAAATACTGACACAGAAAGAAAATAGTATGAGCAAACGCTGGGGCCCAAACTATCTAAATAGAAAAGGACAGGAAGGGTACTTACTGCAATCCCAGAAAACCCTGAAAAACACCAACTCTACTAATTTCAAAATCACCTGAGATCACACGACCTCTACCACCTAAATTAGTTCTCTGGTGTAACAAAAACAGCAGCCACTGAAAAAACTGGAAAAAGCAAAAGTACAAAACACAGTGGCTGGACTAAACTGAGAGGGCAAAAGCCCCCGGAGGGGACCCAGAAGGCCCCCACAGAAGTGCAGGACCAAATGCAAAAATATAGAAAAAACACAAAATAAGAAATTGTCTTATCTGATAGCAGGAGATGCAGACACGACACAGCAGGCTACAAGGGAAACTGGAAAGAAGGATTCAGACCAGAACAATTGATCACCGGCAACCCTGATGGGAAAATGATTCCCTTAAATAAGACCAATCAGTAACACCTGATTCCCAGTCTTCACAATCCTCACTAGTACCGCTTGTAACCACCAGAGGGAGGCTCTGCTCAGAACTCATCTCAAACCCATTCACAACAGTTGTCCAAGGTAGGGGCGCTGGGATCCTCCAGCCTAGAGTGAAGACGTTACAGATGCTTTACACAATGGTGGAAAGAGGAGCAGCAGGGTCGACTGAACAGGTGAGCAGTGAGGAGAATATTATTTTTTTTCATCTTACATTTTTTGTCCTCTACAGTCTGAAGAGACCCTGGAGCATAATAAGGAACATTTAGTTTGCAATTGAATTTCACGGTAAAATCCAAGCCACAAAATCAAATCTCACAAGAGCTGCTCATTTCTGGTTAAGAGCTAACATTCTGCATTGTGATATCTTTTTTGTGTAGAAATTTAAAACGGTATATCTGTAGATCAGTCATTGAGACAACATTGTAAATATTAGGAACCCTGGAAAAACAGTGTAAACAGATAACAATAATTGTGAAGATTAAACTAAGCATCATTTCTAGACAGAACTTTATGGTTGAATTCTCTTTGTATTAAGGGGTTAACAAGCACATTGTCTTCAAAAAGCATAGGCAAATGCAACCACTATCCATTATTTATTATGAGTTATTATTAGTTATTATTGGATATTATTACATTACATTACAATAAGCAAAAATGTACTGCTAAGCGCAATTCTAGGATTGTAACAAAAGGGATAGTGAGAGAGCGGATCTAATTAAAGGCACACACTAGCATATAATACATATACTGTATGTACTGTATATATTTTAAACTCAGATGGACCAAGTGTTGCTTTGTGGTTAGAAATTAATTTGGATTGGAGCCATCTAATACAACATATGAATTGCAGGTCAGAGCTTCCACTGGCAATTGTAATAGCTAGTGACCTGAAATTAGAGAAACAGGAACCAAGGGCATTCAGCTATTGGGTAATAGGTGTAGTCCAAATGGGAAAGTTTGTTTAAGGCTTCTTTTGCATCAAATTTTTTTCAACATTTATTTTTTTTACCTGTACGGAGTGATCATAGATGCATGAAGCATGTAATCCTAGACCTTATATTATCACCTATTGTGTACTCTTCTGAAGAAATTAAAGTTGTAAGAGCGGGGGTTGATCTATAACAGGGGTGGGGTTTTGTTAAACACATGTTTATTTCCTTTGTGTGTATTGTAACAACACAAAAAAAAAACAGAAAAACAGGCAAATTGTAAAAATCTCAAAAATGGGCCATCCAAAATTATTGTGTGTGAAAACATCCGAAAGCATATAAAGGTATATCTTATAAAAAGTAGGGGTGGGCGCATCCCGGGGGACTCTTTCAAAACATGAGGTATGGCACTTAGCAACTCACTATAGTTTACCTCTTTGCTCCTATGTGAGAAATATATATATTTTTGCACTTTATCCATTGTGATATTCTTCCTTGCATAGCAAACCTGATTTTTGCACTGATACTTTACTTAATGCATTGGCACTTTATTATTATTATGAGGTTTAATCATTTTTGGCATATGAATTTTCATAATAATATTTTTGCACTGGCACTTTATTTATTGTGTACTCAATGTACCATATCAGGTGTGCCTATTTCCCACTTTTTTAAATATGGTCTAGTATTTATACTCCTGAGTCCCCTGTGTTGTGCCCTTCTTTGGCATTGGTTCCCTACTCCTTTCTACATATTCTTTGTCAGTCTCAGTCTGAGCCACAGGTCATGGGTCTTCTAACAGAATAATGCCTTGAGCAAAGCATTGAACTATTCTGAAGTGGCCTTGTATGGGCCCTGATCTAAATCTAATTGAACATCTGTGGAAGGAGCTAAATATGCAGTCTGGAAAACTCATGTTTCACAATGGAGACAGTTGGAGCAGTTTACTCAAGAGGAGTGGACTAAAATACCTGTGGACAGGTGCAGAAGTCTCATTGAACGTTACATAAATTGTTTGCGTGCAGTGATAGCCTCAAAAAATTGTGCAACAATACGTTAAGCTAAGGGAACCATCATTTTGTCACAGCGAGTATCATTAGGTTGATTTTTCAATTTTTCGGTTCAACAAATCAGAAGCAAATTCTGATTTTCATTAGTTGATATTTAGAAAATTTATATTGAGAATTTCTTTTGTCCGTTTCGAGTTATTTCAGTGACCATTGTGGGTTTTTCTTACATTAACAGAAGGGTACTAGCAATTTTGTCCATGTCTGTAATTGAAAAATAGTCATCATCACATTAGCTGATTCCATATGTACTAAATACAGACCACAACAGGAACCATTAATAAAAAAACTGCCATGAGGACCTAAAGCCCTGTGGAAAGACCCCAGAACATTGAAAAAGGACACTCCAGGATTAAGCAGAATTAGAAGAAAATTTGGAGCAACACGGTCCAGATAATTAAAAAGGTATAAATTTATTACATCAAGCATCAGCAATACAATCATATGTACATGTAACAAAAGCTCCATATGAAAACAGTGCAAGAGACAAATTAAAATAAGAGACCGGGTAGAGAATGACGTGTGCCCTGATTACATCAAGCAACTACATAGTAAAGTGCATAGTGCAGTTCAATAGCATGAAGGACAGGAGTAGGCTATTAAGACGTTCTTTACTGTATAACACATTGGTGATAGTGTCAGAAAACAAAGTATCCATAACACCTATGCCTCCCCATGTAATTGCTCGATGTAATCAGGGTACACGTCATTCTCTACCTGACCTCTTATTTAAATTTGTATCTTGTACTGTTTTCATATGGAATTTTTGTTACATATACATGATGCTTGATGTAATAAATTTATACCTTTTTAATTATTATCTGGACCGTGTTGCTCCAAATTTTCTTTTCTTCTGATTCTGCTGATTCCATATGTAATAGTAACGACAAATATTTTCATATCTTCACACTAAAGATTTTGCCACTTTTTGGACATAACAAATGGAAGTCCGAGACGTTTCTCATTTATTCCATTGGGTCGTCAGAAGAATCTAGCAAATGTAGTAAATTTGTATAAGCACATAGTTATTTGAATGGGTGTACCCATCTACTTCATACCTCTGCGGGGAGAAAGCTGCGTACAGACATAAGTAACCATGTAACCAGCTAATTCTCTCAAGATCTTACTTAAATCTTTGTAGGAAATTTCAAACTTTTGCATGATGATCTCTCTTTGAAGAATAAATCTAAGTTATTTTTCTTGTGCCGAAATCTATCATTTCTCCTGCAAAAAGTTGTGACCGAGTTGTTTGTCAGCATCCTTCCACTTTCATCCAGTTGTTCAGCCAATTTTGAAGGTAACATTTAGATCCACCATCATGCTAGGCCTGTTGTCAGCTTGTGAGGTTTTTGATTTTTGTCATCTACATGTAAAATTCATGAAGCAATGCATTACATTTTATAGCTTTTTTCCCGGTGAATACTTACTCATGTTGTTTTGATCCAGATTTTGAGTATACATTGTAGCCCAGACCTGTATTTACAATTCAGACGGTTATTTTTTAATAAAAGTCAATGAAACATTCCCCTATGACTATGCGAATGTACTGCTGAAGGACATTTTTCCTAAATCAAGTTGCTGAATGATGTTGTTTTTTTTTAACACTACAAGTTACTAGAGACAGATTTCAGGCCTGGAGCCTGAAGTATTATGAATGCAGCTCAGGACCATAGTATAGACTGTATTTTAAGATTATTTCAAGACAAGTATTGAATTGCATTTACAAAGTTATTGGAATTTTCTGGTACATTTATCTCATGTGAAAACTAGAAAAAGTAGGAAAAATAAAGGTTGTAATGAAAAAAGATTAGAAGAACTCTTTAGGTCATATAGACAAGCAATTTTGTTTCAAACATAGGAAAGTAATTGCTGCAGGTAGGGAAGAATAGGATAAGCATCGGAGTGCCAAGATTGTTTCCTAAATACTCTGAGACTATTTGGGCATGCAAATCATTTTGTGCTCTTTTTTCTTGATATATAAGAATGTTTTCTACCATTTAATTCTAGGTTTAAATTTTTTCCAATGGAGGCAAATTTAATGGAGTTTTCCTACAAAATAGATGTATCATCTATCCACAGGCCCAACTGCTGGGGCTCCCAACTATCTTTAGAATTGGGAGTCCCAAAGTCTCCAGAATGACAGAACAGTTTTTCCGTCAATCCCATAAAAGTAAAAAGAGTAGTGTATTTGCAGGTCCACTTTGGGAGACTCACTCCCAGGATGATTGTTTCATACTTATGAAATGGTTGTGTGCATGCTCAACCACTAGTTAATTCACAAATTTGGGACTGACAGAGGTAGCTGCCATGTTTATTTACAGGAGAACCTTGGGCCCCCGCTTTTGTAATTGTTATATGACATGTATAGTTTGGATGGTCAAGTATGGGGTAAGTATTGCAATTTTGGTTGGTGGCACTTTTTTATTTTTCATTATTTTCTTCAAAATATTATTTATTTATTTTTTTTCAACTGTCACCCCCCAGTATAAAATTTTTTATAAAACATATATGGCCAGAACATGGCGAAAAAAAAACCCCAGAGAAGTCACAGATAAAGGGGAACATGTATCCTCTACAATGACGTTTGTAACAACAAGATACTCTGGATCTGCTCACATTCAGAAACTGTGATCTACAAGTAATCAAAGCTAAGAAAGTAGATCTGCGACGACCACGCCAATGTTTTGGGATGTTAGGCAGTCCGCAAGCGGTTAACAGTGCGCAACATGCAAAGATAATGCAGATATTTATGCTTAAAAAACTTGATAGACAAAATAGTTAATAAATCAGATATATTTTTATGGTGTTCCAAACATTTACAAAACTATAAAACCTACATTATAATGTAGGATCGATGTACTGTAATAAAGTGGACAATTCAGAAAGAGAACTAAAAGCAAGATTTCTAAATGAAGAATTCATTGTTTTTTTTAACTTTATTGCAAAAGTCTATTTAGTTAATGTCACTAGTTATAGGTAAAAGTATGAAATATTCCGACAAATAATTACATGGAACATAGAAAAGCAGGAAAAAAAAGCTTGAAAACAATAATTAACAAATTTAATGTAACATTTTCAGATGAGAAGAAATTGATAACTGCACAAGCAGATAAAGCAATAATTGTCACGGAAAGTAGAAATACACAATGCTAACTTTTAGAAGATTACTTAAAATTCATTTATGTGTACCATAGGATCGCAAGTTTGTAATTTACCATGACAAATTGAAAATATAGGTATATTTTATCTTTGGTTTCTAAAATTTAGCAGATGTTATTGTTAAGATGCATTGGGGTGTTCTTACTTTTTTGAGCTTTGTTGTATACAAAGTCATTTTGAACATTGGCACTACAATAAATAATAGTGACTTAAGTGTAGTTTTCCGTATTTGACTCTCAGTTTTGAGGGACCATGTGTTACAATTAATTCAGTAGGAAATGCCTAAAGAGGTTGTCTAGGTTTTAGGTGAAAGGCTGCACAATATTTTCTGGTGTGGGTGGTTATGTGATTTGTATACTTCTGGCCACATCTCAACTAGACGTGCACAACCTCACTTAATATAAGTGAATTGAGGGAGGATGTGCACGTCTAGTGGGCATGTGACTACATATATTAGCAAATACGTGACCGTCTGCTCTCGCCGGCATTGGAGAATCTTCAGCGTGTGGTGCGCGTGCAAAGAGGATTCGGAAGTCTGTAGTCATATGGAATGACTTTCATCCAAAACCGGGACCTCTTTAATGTCAGGATTTAAAAGGTTATCAAATCAGGCTCCATATTAAAAATAGCACCATTTGTGACATACTTACCTTAATCATTCTGCTCCGGTTCCCCATCACTGGTCACACATTTTTGGCTTTTTTGCACTTGCTGGCATGATACTCATAACTATGACATTTTAGATAACTATTGCAAACGTTTATCCTTATAGACACCATTACTTTGGCTAGTAAATAGCTACTATAGACACTAGACATGGCCTTGACACTAGATATCGCGTCAGCAGATAGAGGGCACAAAGGGGAGAAAAGGATGCACAAGTATTTGCACATGTTGCTTGTCAATTCTAAGGGCCCCGTCACACATAGCGACACACCAGCAATCCCGACAACGATATGCACTTGTCAGGATCGCTGGTGTGTCGCTACATGATCGCTGTTGAGCTGCTGAACAGGCAGCGATCAGGACAGCGACACTGTGGGTAATGTCGCCTAGTTACCCGCAGTGTATGTTGGATACCAGCCCGCTAGTGCAGGGAGCTGGTAACCAAGGTACACATCGGGTTTCCAGGTGCTGCGTGGCACCTGGAAACTCGATGTGTACCTTGGTTACCAGCTCCCCTGCAGCAGCGTGCTGGTATCCAACGAACACATCCGGTTTCCAGGCGCCGCCCGGCGCCTGGAAACCCGATGTATACCTTGGTTACCAGCTGATCGCTGGTCTCCTGCCTGTCACACGCAGCGATGCGTACTGGCCAGCAGACCAACGATCAAAAAAATGTCCAGGACATTCAGCGACGATCAGCGATACCCAGCAGGGGGGCTGATCATCGCTGAATGTCACACACAGCGATATCGCTGGGGAGATCGCTGCTGCGTCACAAAACTAGTGATTCAGCAGCGATCTAATTGATAAAACCTAAGCCTAATTTCCAGTAATTAGGAAGACAACTGCTTTAAAAGTGGCTAAAATAAATTAAAAGTTCGGTTACAGTTAAAGTTGCAAGTTAAGGATACAGATAAATTTTAATTTATTAATATGGTTACCTACTGCATTTTATACAGTCAAGTGAAAAGAGCACAATATTTAACATTGTACTGTTTTAGCAGCTTACAATAAAAATGCTTCTTCTTTTGTATCTACTTCATAGGAATCAATATGAAAGTTGTAAGAACGTTATAGATGAAATAAGAAAAAAAATGTAACACGCACATTAAACATACCACAACTGGCTAGTACCTAAGTAAATACCTTAAGACACATACAGAGAAAGCTCCTTGGTCTGATTTGTTACATTGTGAATGATCGCTAACACAGTGATCTGGACTAAAAGAGGACAAAGGCCACATAAATGTGATTAATCACACAATAGAAAACCTGGATGGTAAGAGGAAGAAGTAGTGTTATTATTTTATTACCCTAATTATATTGGCATTATGTGCAAATATACATATATTGTACAAAAGAAAGACATCTAAGCTAAATGATATAGTTGTATATGTATTTATCTGTAATACACAAATGTACTGTATATTACTCGTTATACAATCTGTTTTTTTTTTACATTTTTTTTCAGTAAAAAAATAATTATTAGAGAAGACAATGTAATTTTCAAAGACAATTGTTTTCACAGGACAGACACAATCACTGTAAAGATGTGGCTCTTTTGGTTACACTTACTGTATGTATCTTGTAAATCTGTTTCAGGGTGAATTTGACCTCTGTATTACATGAGCGTAATGACACAATGGCCTACGAACTAATGCCATACAGTGTGATTCTTAAACTATGGAACATTCTGTATTCACATGTTCATTTAGAGCGCGCGCCGGGAGCACTTCCTCGAAGAACACGCCAACGTGCCTGCAGACAGGCCTTTTGGCACATATTTGACTCATAAATGCCTTTACAACTTTATTGAAACGTATACTATGTTTTTTTATATGAAGTTGAGGCAATGACATGTATGTCACTATAGGCATGTAGTTGTTTTTATCTTGGAAAAATTTTGGAGGAACATTTTCAATGGTTTCACTCAGTTTAATCCATAAATGTAAACCTGTGGTGTCACTTTCAAGGCATACACTTCATTTATATTCTTTATTAATGTTTCACCATCATTTTCTAAGGGATAAGGCTAGGGATGAGTGGACCCGTGGAAGTTTGGGGTCTGGTACCCAACCGAATTTTTAGTCCAATGTTTGTTTCAGAACTGCACCCGAATTTGAACCTAAACCATAGTTGAATTTTAAAGCTGAAAAATTCTCTCTCTCGCTTGACTTCCCCTGGAACTCCGAACATTAAAATGGTCTTCAGGGAGAAGTCCATATTCAAAGTTTAGCACCGGTGTCTGGTACGAACCCCAAACTTTTATGTTCGGGTTTGCTCATCTCTAGTTAAGGCATTAACTCAAAATGGTGGTAGGCTGTTCCTGAGCTCAATGAACCCTGCAGAATAGCAAGAGCATATAAAAAGGAAGGTAGTATTTATTCTCTGCTCATCACATTATCACATGTCCCACAGAGGTTTGGCCTTAATATATTTAAGGTTCACGTAAAACCTGAATATTTTTCGAAATATAAAAAGTGTAAATATACAAGTCATCAAATCATGGAAGTAGAAGAGCTCAGTTTCTAAAAATGGACAACTTTGGGGCTTTTTGTACTTAAATACATGCATTTTTGGCTAAGTAACAATTTTTGCAATTGTATATGTTACATGTACAAAGTGTAAAGCAACTTTACAAGCCTTAAAATTACGGATGCAGTAGAGCTTTCTTTTTTCTTTAGGGACATTTATTTTTGGTTAAGTAATATTCAGCTTTGCAATTGGGTTTCAATAAAAGGCACTGCTTGCCTTTTACAACCTATGTGCTACCCTATGTATTGCTGACTGCAGAATAAGTTAACTAAGAATCAGTCATTGAGCTCATTCTGAAGAGTTTACAATTCTTATCTTCCACTTGAACGTTGATCTTAAAGGGAATCTGTCACCCCATTTTTGGACTATGAGATGCGGCCACCTCCATCAGGGGCTTATCTACAGCATTCTGTAATGCTGTACATAAGCCCCCGATGCCTAAAAGAGAAGAAAAACGAGTTATATTATACTCACCCAGGAGAGCTCCGCCGTCCGGTTCGATGGGCGTCGCGGTCCGGTTCGGCGCCTCCCATTTTCCAGCGAAGCCGGCCTCTTCTTTGCGTCCCATCGCGGCTCCTGCGCAGGTGCACTGCTCTGCCCTGGTGAGGGCAGAGCATAGTACTGCAGTGCACAGGCACCGGACCTCTCTGACCTTTCCCGGCTCCTGCGCACTGCAGTACTCTGCTCTGTCCTCACCAGGGCAGATCAGTGCGCCTGCACAGGAGCCGCGACGGGACACAAAGCCCCTGATGGCGGTGGTCGCATCTTTTAGTCCAAAAATGGGGTGACAGATTCCCTTTAACTTCGTGAAATTACAAATGGGTTGAGAAGATGGAAAATAAGAGATGTAAAGTCTCCGGTAGAAGCAAACTCACTCTTTGCACGTAGCTCATTCTGTTGCCAGCAAAAAACGATGCAAAAAATTGACTATAAATCGGATATGGTGCAACATTATTAATAGAACCCAATTGCAAGAAAGATATGTCAGCAAAAATACATAGATGTAAGCAAAAAAAAATAAATTGACCCAAAAGATGCCTTTATCTCCAGTTTGTATGTTATCCAGTGCCTCAGCTGAATGGAGCAGAGATCGATCACCCCATTCATGGTAATGGAAGTACCAAAGACCACCCAAGCACCATGTTAGGCAATCTTCAGTGCTCCCAGTAGTAGTATGCATGATCGACTATCGCACAATTCAACGGGCGTTCTCCCGCCCTGATTCTCGCAATCACTGGGGGCAATGGTGGTTGAACCCACAGTGGATAGGTGATAACTTTCAAACTTGAGAATAAGCCTTTAAGTTAACAAAACACAATTGCTAGTGTTGGCATATCTGTAAAGTCTAGAAAGATATGAAGATCTGCCTCTTGTATCAGAGAAATTTAGTGCTTTTCTAAGTTACTGAGAACTGGTGGTTATAGTGTTTAAATACCAATGGAAGTGCACTATTAAATTGGCTTAATTACATAAACTTTACAGTTGACAAAATTATCAATATATCTACAACTCCTATATCTAATATAGAGCACTGTTCACAGGGTTTGTCTCATCACGGAAAGCCCCTTAAATATTAGAACTGCAGTAATATGAACAGATGCAGCTAAGTTTATCTGGGATATCACAGCACAAAAAAGTTCAGTTTGACACTTAAGCTATCACCAGGTTTTTACTACTTCATCTGTGAGCAGCATAATGTAGAGAAAGAGACCCTGATTCCAACGATGCACCAGTTTACTGAGTGCAGTAGTTCTGACATAGTTTTAAATTAAGCAGCGCAGCTGAGCTAAGAAAACCATGCCCACACAAGGCTCTGTATGTAAATTGTCCATAGACAGTAAGCTGGTTATCACGAGAGGGGGCGGAGTCGAACTAACATACAAGCGCTGCTGTAGTCCACACAATGATAATCACCAAGTGTTAAAAACTTCACTGTAAGTAAACAGCAACCAGCCTGACATGTGGCACATCATTGAATTCAGTGTTTTAACGCCTACCTCATGCTGTCCTCAGATTACATAGCAAAAACCTGCAGATTCTCTTTAAACTGACATTGCAATGTCAATGACATGTACAATGATGAGTATTCTTAATTCTTTTAAGCGAGATAAACCTCTTTGACAAGTTATCAAGATGTTATTTGTCTAGTTAAACTTTGCTGAAAGTGCAGTATTACTCAAAGTAACTTCAATTAATAAACGATCACGGAATTCCTGGCTTTTTTACTAAATGTCTCTCAACTTTGGCTCATAGAAGGGATCCCAGAGCAAAAGATACCGTTGAAATGCGCAAACTAAGCATAATAAAATAGTTTTTTGGGATGAGACAAGACAACTCTTTTCTTTTGTGTTCAACCATTCTAGTGATACCTTGCTGATAAAATTAAAGGCTATGGACACTTTACCATTTTTTCCATTATTCTGTCTCCAGCTAAATTAAAAACTGATCAACTTTATATATAATCTTCATTAAAAATGTCCTACTAATTTTCTGCTGTAGAGTCTGTGCTGCTCCTTCACATAGCTGGATATGCTGGTGCTTTTAACATAGATCAGACATTGCCGGCTGCACCTTATTAAAGTACAGATATAGAAAACATCTAGCAGTCTGAATGAGGAAAGATGCCAATCATTTAGATAATGTATTGTTATAAAGAAAGAGCACATTGAAGTGAAGGGGATCACATAATCCTCATCCTCAAGGTGTCCATACATATTAAATAGCTGGCGACTGAACAATCTCAGCTGACTCTCCCATTCACAAGAAAGCTCATTTGGCCGAGCGCTGCTGTGTTCTTTGCCTGGAGCTTATTTCTGGGAAAACAAAGCGATTGGCATTCGGAAATCGAACATGCCTGATCAACATCTCCTCTGACCATCAGTTGACCTGCATCCCCATACACATTAGATTGTTGGTCCGAACCCATCGATATTGTCCGGTTTGGCTGATATTAGTCTAATGTGTATGGGGGGCTTTTGTGTCTGTCAGCACAGTAAAGAGTAGATTATAGGCGTTATAAGGGGGGAATTCGTATAGGAATGACTGTGTGCAAATTTACAAAGTTTGAAATGATGAATGAATAAAAACTGCAGCCTGAAAGGTAGTACAAGATTTTTTTTAACTCAAGGTAGCGAATAACAAACGTAAAAATAATTTTCCATGTCAAAGGTGTCCATAGCCTTTAAAGGGAACCTGTCAGCAGTTTTGGCCGATATAAGATGCGGCCACTGCCTTTCAGGGCTTATGTACAGCATTCTATAATGCTGTAGATAAGCCCCCGATCCGACCTGAAAGATAAGAAAAATACATTTTATTATACTCACCCGGGGGCAGTCCGGTCCGATGGGTGTCGCGGGTTCGGTGCCTCCCATCTTCTTGCGACGTCGCCCTCCTCCTTCATGGCTCCCTGGCATTGTGCTCCTGCGCAGGCGCTTATCTGACCTGTTGAAGGCAGAGGAAAGTACTTCATTGCACAGGCGCCGAGAAAGGTCAGAGAGACCATGCGCCTGCGCACTGCAGGAATTTGCTCTGCCGTCAACAGAGCAGGCAGGAGGGCGGTATCACAAGAAGATGGGAGGCCCCGGACCCGTGACACCCATCGGACCGGACCGCCCCTGGGTGAGTATAATAAAACTTATTTTTCTTATCTTTTAGGTCGGATCGGGGCTTATCTACAGCATTATAGAATACTGTAGATAAGCCCTGAAAGGCAGTGGCTGCATCTTACAAAAACAGATGACAGGCTCCCTTTAATAACGGAATGAAGCAGGTATTATACATTGTACTTTCCTGTTCATTGACAGGATGACCTGAAGCACGATAGATCATTTTATTGATCAGGGAGCATGGCGGAGTCCCTCCTGTAGCCCTAGCCATTAGGGAAATACAGTATATAAAATAGCACTCCAAACCACTTGCGAATACAATCAAACTATTGCTTCTGTAAACATGTTCGATATGACATATAGTCAATAACTACAGCGGAATAAAATATATTGACAAAGAATTACAACAAACACACTGGAATGTGAAAAAATAAAAGAAAACTAATTACATTTTAATATTTTGATGAGATTTGATTTTTTTTGACATGGAAGAAAAAGTTGAAATTTAAAATGATTGTCCTTATGAGCCACTCGTTTTCTTTAATAAAACATATTACTCTTCATATATATATATAGATATATTACAATTTTACCATGAAAAAATATTATCATAGACACAGATAATATTGAAGTGTTTAATAATAATGTGAAATGGTCCTAAACTCGAAATCTTGCTGTGTAAAAAATGAATTGGAAAACACTATGTTTCATGATTCGTCTATTAAAAAACATTTTTCTAGGCAAGATTAGAAGATATATATTTTTTTCAAGTTTCCACAAAACTATGCTAGAGAAAGATACGTGTAAGTTATATGGATTTGGGGGGCTAATCTTTCAAAATAGTAATCTTCAGGTACATATTTTACAATTTCAAACTGTACAGAATATCCAGTGTTGTTTTTGACAACATTTACAGATCAGTTTTTTTCTTTGCTTTTTTTTTTTTATAAAACTTAGCTTCAAAATTAAAATCCACACGATAAAATAAGGAAGATCAAAATATGCCGTAGTAGGACATAGTGCTCAATCTTGAAAGCTGCATCTTTGGTATTTAAAGTTCCGTACAAATCTGATGTAGCTTATAGCTCCTTTTAACAGGGTGAACAGGAATTGGTCCGGATCAATCATTATCAAACGCTATTTAATAATTATATATCAACAATAAATAATTTAGGACCTGAATTAGCTTTTACATTTTTATACCTTGTGGGCTGTATGAATCCATTTATAAATCAATTAAATTGTACCACTTTTTCAGAAAATTATATAATATATATATATATACTTTATATTTATTTAGAAGCTTTGAAATAGTACAGTAAACACTTTGCAACACGGTGTATAAACTACAGAATGTCCTTGATATTCCATGGGTCTGCGGATAAACAATATTTTTTTTTCTTTCTTTTATGACCCACAGGTGAAAAATAACATGATCACAATCTCTCTTGTAAAGTTTGGATAATTCGGGTAACACTTCAGCACACAGAAAAAAAAAAAAAATAATAATAATAATATAAACCAGTCAAGTGTTTAAAACAGTGATATTGCATTTATAATGCATGTTCTATCGGTACGATTGGCTTCTTGTGGTGTTTAGAAACATCTAAAGGGCTCAGTGACGTTTTGGAGAAAGAAAGATATATAGTGCTGTAAACAGGCACACACTGATAAGTGAGGCAAGGGCCGGTCGCCTCTGCAGTTTCAACAGTTCTTCACATTTCAACTCATTTCTCAGGCCTGCTGAGAGCAGAAAGGTCCTTAGTTTGGCCATGCCTTCAGCAGCAGACTTTTATTCCTTCTTTTATGCCAGACTAGATGGCCAGGATAATGAAGTTGAAAAGTTGATGCTTTTGTTGGTCAACTTGTGCAAATCATGCTGCTTCGGGTAAGTCCTGTAGATCTGACTAGCATATCCTTTTTCGTGCTGTGGATGAAAAAAAATAACAAAATTAGATTAGAATTACAATGAAACATTTACAGAAACAATAGTTGTATGGTCCAGAATTACACATGCAGCAAGTTAGTTCTATAGACCCTACGGTAAAATGTCCTGTGTTCTGGAGGATTGAAAATGTCTCGTCTCCCTTTCAGAAAATCCTGGCCGTAGGTGCGGTATCTTATTTAAAAAAACAAACTCTGCTTTACTCACCATCCCTTGGTCCATCGATGAGTTGGACTCGGGGTCTGAGTTGGCCTAACCTAGTGTCTGATATTTGGAGCAGCTGTGATGTCATGTCGACAGCTCGGTGGCCAATAAGTGAGCTTAGCGGCTCTACTCACGTAGAAAGAAAGCCCTACCCAGCCAGAACAGCTGAGCTCACTCGATTGGCTGCAGCCAATGTTAGTCACCGGAGGCAGCAATGGAAACTCAGAGGTAGATCCAGGAGTACAGCAAGGTTCGCTTTTTTATAGCAATATAAATGTACGTTGGACAGTAATACCGATGCTACCACCCTAATGCTCTTTACGAAAATTATGAGTGCTGATCTTTCACTCACAGAGTCGCCTACAGACGAGCTTTAATTGTGCTACTACAATCGGCAGTGGTCTAAACACAGAGGAACCAACTGGCGTATACTACCTCTCCCTTTCCCTGCAACCAAAGGCTGACCGCAGCATCTGGCTCCATTGGGGACACTCTTCATAGGTTTGGACTCACATCAGCACAGGTAGGATCCACATATATTGCCAACAGAATAACGTGCTTGGAGACATACATATTTTTGTAGTGGAATAGATATTATATCTGGAGGAATTTAGAAGTACCCTACAGCGCAGTTTGCTACACATTTTTTTTTTTATAGTAAAATATATCCAAGAACGGGATTTTCTGTGAGGGAACAACCCCTTTAAAAGTTGCTTTGGAACATTGTTTATAATCTGTGACAATAATGTCTACATAAAATCTAAGGCTATCCTCGTCACTAAGGATGTGGTCATTCATACGGATGGTAATTTCGATACATACAAAGTCCTTATGGCAAGTGCAAAAATCTAGGCTCATTGAGGAAAAATTGCATAAAGCGGTGTAAACATAATTTAGAATCAAGTCAACGTGCAAATGTATTCAGAAGTTTTAAAACCAAAATTCCCACATCTGCACATTTATTAAATGGTTTAGAAAAGCCGATTCTAGAAGTGGATTAAGGGATTTTAATGCTGAGCATGGATTAGAGAATTGGCATACATATGCATACGTACCAATATGTTGAATGAAATTAATATTTTTAAGAGGCTCAGTGGGGTTTTGGCCCCAGCCTCCGAGAAGTGTTTTGATCATAGTTCATTAGTCTAGTTGATAATAGAGTAAATTTGGGGAGTGAATATTTCCTTACGGAATCAGTGATAAATAGTTTTAATGAAGTTTGTAAATGCTGATCAATTCTCATTAAGTAGAAAACATTCAACATACAAAATTGATGCCAAAAGTAAAAATAAAACAGTGTCTGCTCTTTCTCAATGTTAGGTAATACATCGAGTAAATGGGGGAAAGCCCAAGCTGGTCTTTTTCTATTCAGATATTTCTGAGATACATTAGTTTATCATGCACTAATCACTACTGACAGCAGTAATATATACTTTCCAAAATGTCTGGAACACAAAAAGGGTGAGTTACAAAAATGAAGTGGTAGAAGGTGCTTTCTCACAGATTTCAGAGACTTTCAAGAAAAATGCAGATGAGGCTAATAAATGTTTCACAAACGCAAATACTTAATTATCTTCAATACGGCCTTATTCACACATCTATATTTGTTGGCCATGTACGTAGACACCCCAAACTCAATAGCTGTGAAAAAATACCAACAGCGCATGGATGTCATCCTTGCTGCATCTGTATGCCTTCCATATAAATCACAGACGTGTGAATAAGGCCTAAGTCTACACTTCTATGCAGAGCCAAAGTCTGTATCTGCTCGTTCTACTCTGTCCACGTAAATGTCAATGTCCCAGTAGTTCTGGCAGAATGACCTTTAGAATAATGATCTACAAGACCCAAGATGAATAGTTTTATACAGCCCTAATTCCCACCTATAGGAATACTGAATTGTACCTATGGAAGAAAAGAAAAAAGTAAACCTACATAGCGAGACATTATGGTGGTCACTCAATGAGGCCTCCTGGAATAGTATTACCACTATAACATTAGTGAGAATGATAATATTGATATGTAATTATTATTATTATTAAGAAGACCTCAGACTTGCTACCGAAATCATACTCTACTCTGCATACTTGTTCAGGTAGCTCTGCGCTCCTGCCTCTGGAGTTGCACACTTCTCAGAGGTTTTTTGAATGATTGGTGGAGGTCTTCGGACCTATCCCCCCACTGTCCTAAAATGTAAAACATAAGGCAAAAGATTGTTACTCTATGACTGCCTGATCCTTTTGTTCTACTAAGAGAAAATCTGCCACCAGAGGTGCTTGCGGTGACATACTATCCTCTTCCCACTAAGAATAACACACAAATGGATGTTAATCCTGGGAACTAGTCTGATTGTAGTAGGGATGGAATATTTCCTTCAATATGCCGCAATTAGCTTTTTATCTTCTGATAGATCAACATGTTAGGTTATAGGTTGAATTCTATGAACTTGTATCTTCTTTGCACCATAAAACTATGATTAGCCAATCTGAGTATTTGGAGTATCGGGAGAGATAGCTGTTTGGCCAACAGAAGAGGCAAGGCTTCTCAAATGTTTTCTACTGGTGCCCCAACAGACTGACTAAGAAAATGCCGATGTCTCACCAGACAGACCAAGAATATGTCTACACCTCACCACCTGTAGTGAAAAATCCATTCTCGAACGAAAAATATCTCTCAATGTTCCTTTTTTGTCTCCTGAAGATAGTACAATATTCACATAAGTACAAAATAAGTTAATTATGCCACAAAAGATGTTTGCAACTTCAGAAAGGACTCTGAAGAATATGATCACTTCTATAAAAACCATCTACCATGCTGAGCCTCTCCACCAGCTGGAGGACCCTCACTGGTTAGGCCAGCTTCACAGTTTGAGAAGCACTGATTTAAGGTGTATTATGAAAATTAAGTGTTTTCATAGATATAATAAAATACGCATAGATTTTTTTTTTATCAAAACAAGTGCTGAACAATATGATAACAATCGTTATGTGACAATAATTGGCCAGTGTAATGAGCCTTCCTAGCTGTTTCTGAGCTGTTTTTTTCTCTACTAATACATTTTTTGGCTTCTTTGATGGTAGATTTAGTCATGGACTAACCAGTGGCTTAGTTATTTTTCAGTAAGCTTTGTTTCGTTCTATTTTCCAAGTTCAACAAAAATGAGTGTGCCATATCTAATTAAATAAGGGGAATGACAGGGGGATTTAGAAATACAATTTGGTGTGCTTTAGCCTTAGTGTTGCAGATTACCAATAATCCACGGAAGGTTTCTTGAAACAGTTAAAATGCGAGTTCATTTTTTTCTTCTACATTGCTTCCATGGTGTTCCAGAAATGAAGCCTATTGTATTAGGTGGGAAGTGAGAAATCACCGCTGCTTACAGTTTTTGTTTTCAACATTTATTTTCCTCTAAATAGTTTTATGCATGTGTCAGGAAATCCATTTTGCGTTAAAAATGTGTGAAATAGATGTAGACTCCATGCTGCCTAAGCCATCAAATTCATGTTGTGACAGAACCGGGGAACTTTCATAGCAATAATCCGTTTAAAAATCCTGACTTTAATGTGCAATAATGTCTACGACCACTGCATAGAGGCTGGATGGAAACAAATTCCCTTAGATAACCAAGCTTCAAAGGGAGCGGAAAATCTATGTGCCCTTCTAACCACAACACTAATTTAATCCTGGCATGGCACATTAGTAAGGATTTCCTTACATGGAAATGAAATGTATGCCCTTGCTAATAAAATCTTAAGTATTACATTGGACGCTTATTAGAAAATATATCTTTATGCAATAACAAAGAAAAAAAACACATGGGTAATAATTTAGAAATAATCCAAAATGATATATGAAAAAAAAAATGCTGAATATGCAATGGAGCCCTAGATACGATTCTTACTTTCTAGTATGAGTATGCTTTCTTATATTTTTCAGTTTGTCGCATGCTTCGATTACTTAAAGTTTACAAAGAATAACTGGAGATTGTGACAGGTCACCAATCAGTGTTTAATCTGGTGCATCCCGAAATGATCACGATCGTTACTATAGTGGGCAGCCCGGTCTACTAAACGGGGATATTGCTGCTGTGTAGGATTGATAGGACCGTATAGTTGTAAGTATTCATGAAGAAAAACAGCTCAGACTCAAGGGTGTAAGTAAGATAGAGACAGACCATGTAGCAGTTATAGGGTCCCTTAAAAAAAAAAAGAGACCATGTTGGCAGTTTCTAGTAATATATTTGGTGGTAAGAAAGTGTATGGGATTCACAGAGCTGCAATGTTTGCCAACAAAGGTCTAAATAACCAAAGGACTTCAAAACCAACATCGGGGCGAAAAGGTCTATTGTTCTCGGTTTCAGTTAAGCACCAGAAAGAGAATTTGGGGGTGATTCATCAAAGTGTATTCACCAGAAATACGGGATAAACCACTTTCAAAGATTTTGAGTTGCGCAGAGATTTAGCAATTGTAAGTGTTTACAAACCAGTTTAAAGCGATCCCACGAAAACGGGAGAAGCTGGGAGCCAGGATGGGGTTAAATCCAACCGTCAAAGTGAGCAAAAGTGTTGGAGTTTTGTACACCAGAAATGTTACTCTAGTCACTAACTAAAGTAGAGTTTCTGATGAGGCGCAGACCCCTGATAACATGCAGGAAACTACATAGTAATAGGTAGTGACCACAACGGCTGTTTGGGTTCTATCAGCCTCTACACTTTGAAACAAAAAGTCAGAAATCTTTTTAAATTATTGACATCTATTTGTGGGATCAAAAAAGCTGGTGATGCTGTCTAATTATCCATTTACATGGACCGACTGGCAGCACGGTGTGATCGGTAAACTTTTAACAATTGGCAATTGATAAATGCCTGTTTACACAAATGACAGTAAATGATGAACACTGAGCGATCTATACCAGATCACATAGTGCGTGTAGGCTGCCATAGTTCTCAGCAGTTCCAGTCCTGTTTACACAGGCAGACGAGAGTAAATGATGAGCACTGAGCGATCTATACCAGATCACGTAGTGCGTGTAGGCTGCCATAGTTCTCAGCATTCCAGTCCTGTTTACACAGGCAGACGAGAGTAAATGATGAGCACTGAGCGATCTATACCAGATCACGTAGTGCGTTAGGCTGCCATAGTTCTCAGCAATTCCAGTCCTGTTTACACAGGCAGACGAGAGTAAATGATGAGCACTGAGCGATCTGTACCAGATCACGTAGTGCGTATAGGCTGCCATAGTTCTCAGCAGTTCCAGTCCTGTTTACACAGGCAGACGAGAGTAAATGATGAGCACTGAGCGATCTATACCAGATCACGTAATGTGTGTAGGCTGTCATAGTTCTCAGCGGTTCCAGTCCTGTTTACACAGGCAGACGAGAGTAAATGATGAACACTGAGCGATCTATACCAGATCACGTAGTGCGTGTAGGCTGTCATAGTTCTCAGCAGTTCCAGTCCTGTTTACACAGGCAGACGAGAGCAAATGATGAGCACTGAGCGATCTATACCAGATCACGTAATGTGTGTAGGCTGTCATAGTTCTCAGCGGTTCCAGTCCTGTTTACACAGGCAGACGAGAGTAATTGATTAACACTGAGCGATCTATAAAAGATCACGAAGTGCGTGTTGGCTGCCATAGTTCTCAGCAGTTCCAGTCCTGTTTACACAGGCTGACAATAGTAAATGATGAAAACTGCGCGATCTATACCAGATCACATAATGCATGTAGGCTCTCATCGTTGTCAGAGGTTCCAGTTCTGTTTACACAGGAAGACGAGAGTAAATGATTAACACTGAGCGATCTACACCAGATCACATGGTGTGCGTAGACTGCCATAGTTCTCAGAAGTTCCAGTCCTGTTTACACAGGACGATGCAGCACTAAGAACAATTACTTTTTTCATGTGAAAAAGATAATTTCACCCGATGAACAAGCGTTTTGCTTGTTCATCGGGTGATCAGCAACCTGTTTACATAGTAAGAATTGTGAAAAGAGCGTTTTTTAACTACGCTCATTCACCATTGTTCTGGTAATGGATTACATTCCTGCAATTGATCTGTGGCCTGACATCCAGCATTTGTGCCAGGCAGACCCCACTGACTGTAATGTGGTCCTTTGGGATTCCTGATTGAGCCTCCAATGCAGATGCAAAAAGAACCTTAAAGCACTACTCCAACGTTTTTATTTCTTTCAGCACTTGAGTGGTGCTACTAATCCATGTCCCAAGCTCTCCTCTAGTAATATAGCTACCAGATGTCATCTTAAGCTGTTCTCTGAGCTGCTCCGGTCCTGATCAGCCATTTTGTGACCGGAAATCAGAAGCTACAGTCGCAAGCTCTCAAAGTACCGTAAGTCTATGAGAGGCTCATTCTGTCCTTGTTCTAGCTCTCATACACTTACATTGAGAAGTGACCTCTGGCTCGCCCGGCAAAACAATGGAGCGATCCGGCAGGTCACAACCTGCAGAAGATGACCGGAGCCAAGAAACGAGAGCAGACGAAGGCTGCTGGAAAGCCCAATTAGCACCTAAATCCTACATATTGGGGAATCATCAAAAAAACAAATAAGTGGTAATGAACCTATTGGATTCCAGAAAAAACACGATTCTCACAAATAGTCACCGAGTCCAGTTAACATGACAGTGCTTATAAATGAATTGCGCATAATTATATCTGTGTACCATCATTTTAGATAATTGTACGGCTACGTACTAGCAGACAAGTCAAATCAACAACAAAACTGGCTTTACACGATATGATTCCGCCTCATCTAGACAGATGTCAAGAGAATTATTTACCAGCACACTGCCTCTTATTTATATGCAGAGATATCGTGCTACGAGGAAAATAAAAAAATAAATTCTTATTGCAGCTAATTAAAGCGCCATTCCTCGTAATCAGATTTGCTTTCCAATCGCTGCCTCCGTACTGTTCTTGTGTAAATCTGTACGCAGGTCCGATAATGATAAAATCATGTCACTTCTTTTAGACTCCAATTTGCTAGAATTAGTTTTCTCGGCAAAATTTATGAAAAATGTAAACACACAATTGTTGGCTTGTGATGTCTGATTTTCACCCCTAAACGCTGAGGAAATGTAGTCAGTAACGCAGCAATCAATGATATTATAGGCAAATGTTCGCCAGAAAAATCGCAGGACATTTCAAGCTAACGTGCCCATAGATATATGTTGCCAACTTGACATATCACTGTCTACATTGGATTAAAAATGCTTGCCTGCCAGCAAAAAGTAAAACTATGAGCGCACATTTCCATACGTTCAGCGGCACTTGTCAAATGGTCCTTGGAAAGATCTCCGAAAGGAACTTGGTGTCCGAAAAACTTCCACGAAAATATGAGAAGCGAGTATTGGGAAACCAAACGTAAACTGTACCAAACAGATTGCTCATCCGTAAAGCGATGTCATTTATAATTTGTCCAAGCAAGTTTATCTTATTTTCAAGGAATGGAGACCTCTGTACCTGCAATGTTCTGACCTCAGTGCTTTATTAAATTAGTACAAAGTATATCATAGACGTGAAAGGGGACATTTTAGCCCAAGGACAATAATTTCTCTTTTTACTGGAAAAGAAAGCAAACGTTTTTTTTTTCTCGGAAAACTCAAAGTTATTCTAGAAAACTCTATGCCTTTTCAGAGTTGATATGCTTTTTACAAGAAAAGTGGCAGCTTAGAACTTTTTTGTTTTCCAGCTTATGAATGGATAATGTTGTAAACATTACAGGTTATGTAGCCCAGTTACTAGTGTGTAGACTACATTTCTAAATATAAGCTTGGGTTCATCAAGACCAGAGTTATTCATGTCGATCTTGATGAAGGGAGGATGGCAGAGACAAGCGCTCCTGATGCATTAAGAGGCGCAAGCTTCTTGTTGAATCCGGCGTGTCTGCAAAGTAGTGTGAGCCTCAGTGCGCCTCGGCACAAATCTGACTTCAGTCAGGGACTAGAGTAAGATTTCTGTCAAAAAGTACACGAAAGCTCTTTTTGACTTAGACAATTAGAATAGATCATTAGGTCTAGGAGTCACATCTCCGCCCCACCTCAGAGCTGCCTTTTTGGACCTAAATGCCAAAAGTTTTGACATTTTTCAGCAATTCCACTGTTCAAAGCGATTTACGCCAGCATTCTGGCGTTACCACTTTCATGAATAGGGCCAAAGTATACAGGGTTGGGTGAAAATCCACTGAGTAACCTTATCCCACAGTAATCAACATTTACTAAAGACAGAACTAAGAAACGTATTAATAAACAACACAGTAGAAAGATTTTGTGTGAAAGTTAATCTAAATTTCAATATTGTATATTTCAGGTAAGTAGCAAAACTGTTATATATATATACATACACTGCTCAAAAAAATAAAGGGAACCCTTAAACAACAGAATATAACTCCAAGTAAATCAAACTTCTGTGAAATCAAACTGTCCACTTAGGAAGCAACACTGATTGACAATCAATTTCACACGCTGTTGTGCAAATGGAATAGACAACAGATGGAAATTATTAGCAATTATCAAGACACACTCAAAGGAGTGGTTCTGCAGGTGGGACCACAGACCCCATCTCAGTACCAATGCTTTCTGGCTGATGTTTTGGTCACTTTTGAAAGTTGGTTGTGCTTTCACACTCGTGGTAGCATGAGACGGACTCTACAACCCACACAAGTGGCTCAGGTAGTGCAGCTCATCCAGGATGGCAGATCAATGAGAGCTGTGGCAAGAAGGTTATCTGTGTCTGTCAGCGTCGTGTCCATAGGCTGGGGGTGCTATCAGGAGACAGGCCAGTACACCAGGAGACGTGGAGGGGGCCGTAGGAGGGCAACAACCCAGCAGCAGGACCACTACCTCCAACTTTGTGCAAGGAGGAACAGGAGGAGCACTGCCAGAGCTCTGCAAAATGACCTCCAGCAGGCCACAAATGTGCATGTGTCTGCACAAACTGTTAGAAACAGACTCCATGAGGATGGTCTGAGTGCACGACGTCCACAGATGGGGGTTGTGATCACAGCCCAACACCGTGCAGGACGATTGGCATTTCCCACAGAACACCAGGATTGGCAAATTCGCCACTGGCGCCCTGTGCTCTTCACAGATGAAAGCGGGTTCACACTGAGCACAAGTGACAGATGTGACAGAGTCTGGAAACGCCGTGGAGAGCGACCTGCTGCCTGCAACATCCTTCAACATGACCGGTTTGGCAGTGTGTCAGTAATGGTGTGGGGTGGCATTTCATTGGAGGGCCGCACAGCCCTCCATGTGCTCGCCAGAGGTAGCCTGACTGCCATTAGGTACCGAGATGAGATACTCAGACTCCTTGAGACCATGTGCTGGTGCGGTTGGCCCTGGGTTCCTCCTAATGCAGGAAAATGCCAAACCTCATGTGACTGGAGTGTGTCAGCAGTTCCTGCAAGATGAAGGCATTGAAGCTATGAGCTGGCCCGCCCGTTCCCCAGACCTGAATCCGATTGAGATCATCTGGGACATCATGTCTCGCTCCATCCACCAAAATCACATTGCACCACAGACTGTCCAGGAGTTGGCGGATGCTTGTCTGGGAGAAGATCCCTCAGGTGTCATGGGTGCATCGCCACGAAGATCGTCGCGATTGCACATTCTGACTTCTCACAGCTGAGCTGCTGTTTCTTTGTGTTTGGTAATGAGAGAGTTAATTTTACCTAGCTCTTTGCTAAGACTAGGTCCAGCCTCGCCCGGCTGCTTTTGATTATGTTTTAATTAGTTTCCTTTATATTCCTGCCAGTCTGGGTGTTAGACGCCGGTGAAAGCATTCATGTACAGTCATGGCCAAAAGTTTTGAGAATGACACAAATATTAATTTTTACAAAGTCTACTGCTTCACTTTTTCGAATGGCAATTTGCATATACTCCAGAATGTTATAAAGAGTGATCAGCTTAACAGCAATTACTTGCAAAGTCAATATTTGGCTAAAAATGAACTTTATCCCCCAAAACACATTTCAACATCATTGCAGCCCTGCCTTAAAAGGACCAGCTAACCTCTTTTCAGTGATTGCTCCATTAACACAGGTGTGGGTGTTGATGAGGACATGGCTGGAGATCAATCTGTCATGATTAAGTAAGAATGACACCACTGGACACTTTAAAAGGAAGCTGGTGCTTGGCATCATTGTTTCTCTTCTGTTAACCATGGTTATCTCTAAAGAAACACGTGCAGTCATCATTGCAATGCACAAAAATGGCCTAACAGGGAAGAGTATCGCAGCTAGAAAGATTGCACCTCAGTCAACAATCTATCGCATCATCAAGAACTTTAAGGAGAGAGGTTCCATTGTTGCCAAAAAGGCTCCAGGGCACCCAAGAAAGACCAGCAAGCGCCAGGAACGTCTCTTAAAAGTGTTTCAGCTGTGGGATCGGGCTACCAGCAGTGCAGAGCTTGCTCAGGAATGGCAGCAGGCAGGTGTGAGTGCATCTGCACGCACTGTGAGGCGAAGACTCTTGGTGCAAGACCTGGTCTCAAGGAGGGCAGCAAAGAAGCCACTTCTCTCCAGAAAAAACATCATGGACAGACTGATATTCTGCAAAAGGTACAGGCAGTGGACTCCTGAGGACTGGGGTAAAGTTATTTTCTCTGATGAATCCCCTTTTCGATTGTTTGGGACATCAGGAAAACGCCTCATTCGGAGAAGACAAGGTGAGCGCTACCACCAGTCTTGTCTCATGCCAACTGTTAAGCATCCTGAAACCATTCATGTGTGGGGTTGCTTCTCAGCCAAGGGAATCGGCTCTCTCACAGTCTTGCCTAAAAACACAGCCATGAATAAAGAATGGTACCAGAATGTCCTCCAAAAGCAACTTCTCCCAACCCTCCAAGAGCAGTTTGGCGATCAACAATGCCTTTTCCAGCATGATGGAGCACCTTGCCATAAAGCAAAGGTGATAACTAAATGGCTCAGGGAACAAAACATAGAGATTTTGGTCCATGGCCTGGAAACTCCCCAGATCTTAATCCCATTGAGAACTTGTGGTCAATCATCAAGAGACGGGTGGACAAACAAAAACCTAAAAATTCTGACAAAATGAAAGCATTGATTGTGCAAGAATGGACTGCTATCAGTCAGGATTTGGTCCAGAAGTTGATTGAGAGCATGCCAGGGAGAATTGCAGAGGTCCTGAAGAAGAAGGATCAACATTGCAAATATTGACTTGCTGCATTAACTCATTCTAACTGTCAATATAAGCTTTTGTTACTCATATGTTTGCAATTATATTTCTGTCTGTGATAAAAACATCTGTCAAACACACACATAAAAACCAGAGGGCAGCAGATCATGTGAAAATATAATATTTGTGTCATTCTCAAAACTTTTGGCCATGACTGTAGTCTAGCAGACTGGATCGGTTCTGAGAATATTTAAGCTAAGAGCTCCTTAGTTATTTTTACTCTTATAGCTTATAGTTTATCTCTGAGACCTTAGGTGTTCCTACTGTGTGTGAGTGTTGTATGTAAGACTTTATTTACTTTATTCCTTGTCTTTCTTGTATGTCTTTCTGTTCATTAACCGTTACCTGTTCATTCCCTTTGGTGGTAATCAGGGTCCTTCTTAGGACTAGATTACAGTTGGCAGGGATTGATAGGAGACAGGGTTTACGCTGGTGGCCTGGACCTCTGTACCTTTAACAGTACCTCCAGGTAGAGGGATTAGTTAGGACCCCAGTTTAGGGTCAGCATAGACCCCGGTCACCCTCTAGCCGGAGACAGCGTATAACGGATTCCGTATTGACCCACTGGACTTTCTGTCAGGTAATTCTATGTTATCATATATCTATGCGCATGTTATATAGTATGTTGCCCTTTTGATATAGATTACTGACATCACATATATATATATATATCTGCTATACAGCGTGACATTTTCACCGGCCAATACTAAAGATTCTCCCCAGCTGTCATGGATCCAGTAGCCCAGCTGGCCCGGCAGTTGCAGGGGTTGTCCATGGAGTTTGCAGACATTAAGTCCAAGGTTTTGTCCCCCCCGGAGCAAACCAGATCTGAACCTAAGGTTGCTCTCCCGGACAGGTTCACTGGTGGGCGGGACAAATTTTTTACTTTCCGGGAGGCATGTAAATTGTACTTTCGGCTGCGGCCTCGGTCATCTGGGAGTGAAGAGCAGAGGGTGGGAATTGTTATCTCGCTCTTACAAGGGGACCCTCAATCTTGGGCGTTCTCTATTCCTCCAGGCTCCCCAGATCTCCAGTCAGTGGATCGATTTTTTACTGCCCTGGGTCTGGTATATGATGATCCGGATCGAGTTTCCCTTGCTGAAACAAAGTTACGTAAAATACGGCAAGGAAATCGTCCAGCGGAGGAATATTCTTCTGAGTTCCGTAGATGGGCAACAGATACTCAGTGGAATGACCCAGCTCTTAGGAGCCAGTTTTGTCAAGGGTTGTCTGACAAATTAAAGGATGTGTTGGCTCAGTATGATTCTCCTCCATCACTGGAGGCTGCTATGGCCCTCGCTATTCGCATTGATAGACGAATTCGGGGAAGACGCGAGGTAACTCCGCCTCGCGTGATGACTCCACCTACTACTAAAGTCCCTTATACTGAGGTTCCCCTGGTCTGTTCTGAGGAACCCATGCAGTTGGGAGGGACATCTTTTTGTAGGAGGGAATCGGCAGTGCACCGCAAGACTAGAAGGTGTTTCTTTTGCGGGAGGGACATTTTGTTGGGGGGTGTCCATCCCGGGCCTCTTTGAGCAAAGGAGTTAACCTGGGAGTGTGTATTTCGTCCCCAAATCCCTCTCAGTTTCTCGTGCCTGCGGAGGTGGTGATTGGTACTAGAACTGAGAGGATTTCTGTTTTTCTTGATAGTGGGTCCGGGGCTAATCTGGTGGACGCTCGGTTTGCCCAGGTGCATGGTATGCAACTGAGTGTATTGGCCAAACCGGTCCCTATAGTCTCTATTGATTCTAGACCTCTCGGTCAAGGTAGCTTGGTACAAGCTGTTCATAACATAGATCTTCGAGTAGGGGCAATACATAAAGAGCAATTGTCTTGTTATGTGTTGGAGGGTCTACCTACTCCTATTGTGTTGGGACTTCCTTGGTTGGCTAAACATAACCCAGTGATTGATTGGCAATCCAGAAAGATAAGCCAGTGGGGTGAATTTTGCAGGAATAACTGCATGAGCACAGTCATCGGTGCGGTTGTGCCTAGGACTTTGTCTCCTTTTCTGGAGGACTTTGGGGAGATGTTCTCAGAGGAGGGGTGTAAAGAGTTACCTCCTCATCGCGCATATGACTGCTCAATAAAGTTGCTTCCTGATGTCTTATCTCGTACTTTCCCAGGGGCCGGGAAGACGGATGATCCGGTTCCTATTCCTCAGGAGGGAGTTGTAGTGTCAGCTGTATGCTCTGAGCTTGAGGGGGAGGTATTGGGGGCTCAGGGGGACGCCCCTGTGGGACTTCCAGGGAGACTGATAGTTCCAGATCGCTTAAGACTGAAGGTTACGGGGAACCGTTACAAACGGATGGCTGATAGGGGGAGAGTTTCTGGTCTAGATCTGAAGGTGAACGATCTAGTTTGGTTGTCTACCAGGAATATAAAACTTAAAGTTTCCTCGTGGAGGTTGGGTCCCAGATTCATCGGGCCGTACAGGATCAGTTCCATAATTAATCCTGTGGCATTTCGTCTGGACCTCCCTCCTACGTTTAAAATTCATAATGTGTTTCACAAGTCATTACTTAAAAAGTATGTGGCACCAGTCATACCGTCACCTCTACCTCCTCCTTCAGTGGTAGTCAATGATAACGTGGAATTTCATGGGTCGAAAATCATTGACTCACGTCTCAGTCGCCGATCCCCTCAGTACTTAGTTCATTGGAGGGGGTATGGTCCTGAGGAGAGGACGTGGGTCCCTGCATCTGATGCTAACGCAGATCGATTGGTTCAGACCTTTCACACAACTTACCCGGACAGACCTGGTCATGAGGGTCCGGAGGCCCCTCGTAGAAGGGGGGGTACTGTCATGGGTGCATCGCCACGAAGATCGTCGCGATTGCACATTCTGACTTCTCACAGCTGAGCTGCTGTTTCTTTGTGTTTGGTAATGAGAGAGTTAATTTTACCTAGCTCTTTGCTAAGACTAGGTCCAGCCTCGCCCGGCTGCTTTTGATTATGTTCTAATTAGTTTCCTTTATATTCCTGCCAGTCTGGGTGTTAGACGCCGGTGAAAGCATTCATGTAGTCTAGCAGACTGGATCGGTTCTGAGAATATTTAAGCTAAGAGCTCCTTAGTTATTTTTACTCTTATAGCTTATAGTTTATCTCTGAGACCTTAGGTGTTCCTACTGTGTGTGAGTGTTGTATGTAAGACTTTATTTACTTTATTCCTTGTCTTTCTTGTATGTCTTTCTGTTCATTAACCGTTACCTGTTCATTCCCTTTGGTGGTAATCAGGGTCCTTCTTAGGACTAGATTACAGTTGGCAGGGATTGATAGGAGACAGGGTTTACGCTGGTGGCCTGGACCTCTGTACCTTTAACAGTACCTCCAGGTAGAGGGATTAGTTAGGACCCCAGTTTAGGGTCAGCATAGACCCCGGTCACCCTCTAGCCGGAGACAGCGTATAACGGATTCCGTATTGACCCACTGGACTTTCTGTCAGGTAATTCTATGTTATCATATATCTATGCGCATGTTATATAGTATGTTGCCCTTTTGATATAGATTACTGACATCACATATATATATATCTGCTATACAGCGTGACATCAGGAGACCATCTGCTGCCTCATTAGGAGCATGCCCAGGAGTTGTAGGGAGGTCATACAGGCACAGGGAGGTCATACAGGCACGTGGAGGCCACACACACTACTGAGCATCATTTTGACTTGTTTTAAGGACATTACATTCCACTTTAATTTTTTTGGTGACTCCAAATCCAGGCCACCACTGGTTAATAAATTTGATTTCCATTGATGATTTTTGTGTGATTTTGTCAGCACACTCAATTTTGTACAGAACAAAGTATTCAATGAGAATATTTCATTCATTCATTCAGATCTAGGATATGTTATTTGAGTGTTCCCTCTATTTTTTGAGCAATATATATATATACAAGCATATATATTTTTATATTATACAGAGCACATAAGAGTATGTGAGTATATTACAGCAGTCTGTTGAGTCAGGGATCTTTAAGAAACCTGACCTTGACATGTTCAAACCAATTATAACAACCATTGTAAACCAGATCAAGTCATAACCTCTAAAATATCCCTGTGACTTCAAGCAGAACATTTCAGAATGAAATCTGGCTTTACAATTGTAAGAATGGATTCAAAGAGACAAGGTCCACAAGTATATACTTCCGAGTAAATATAGCATTGCTCTGGCTTGTTTGCTGATTGGATTCATTTCTATTATTGGAACATTTGGTTTTAATACACTGTATTGGTTTTTACCCGAAGTTCACAAGAAATACAATTTCTAAAAAGGCAAATAAATATCAGGGTAGTCAATGCCAAGATTAAATGAAAGATAGAGGTAAACTTACTTATAGCATAGTCATTAAAGGGAAAAGGGCCGCTCTAGTTCAAATGAATGAGACTGCAATACCTTGTATTACCAATTTCTAGGAGTGCTGCTATCTCTGTTAAAAAACTAATTATTTCATATAATCTCACATGCAGTCTCTTTAATTCCCTCTCTTCAATTATATTTTAATAAGAAGACATTATTTCTACATGTAAGGCATGAAATAGCCTTACATGGTCATACATGGTCATAAAAGTTTTAATACTATACTACAGTATATTAAACATATAATCATATATCGATTTATTACATATATAGATGCGTAAATATATCCTGTTCAATAAACCTGAAGATCAATCCAGCTAGCTAGTAACAATGATATTCCTAGATGTGGTAATCGTAGCCGAGCTTCTGTCCTGTCTGCCTAAACCACAGTGTCCTTCTCGGAATACAAGAAAATACATCATACTTAAATAATGCAAACACCATGTGTATTAACCACTTAGTGACCGGGCCAATTTTTACAATTCTGACCACTGTCGCTTTATGAAGTTACAGCTCTAGAACGCTTCAACGGATCCCACTGATTCTGAGACTGTTGTTTCATGACATATTGTACTTCATGTTAGTGGTAAAATTTCTTTGCTATAACTTGCGTTTATTTATGAAAAAAATGGAAATTTGGCAAAAATTTAGAAAATTTAGCAATTTTCAAACTTTTAATTGTTGTACCTTTAAATCAGAGAGTGGTGTAACATAAAATATTTAATAAATAACATTTCCCACATGTCAACTTTACATCAGCACATTTTTGGAAACATATTTTTTTTGTTAGGACGTTATAAGGGTTAAAAGTTGACCAGCGATTTCCAATTTTTCGAACAAAATTTACAAAACCATTTTTTTTTAGGGTCCACCTCACATTTGAAGTGAGTTTAGGGGGTCAATATGACAGAAAATACCCAAAAGTGACATCATTCTAAAAACTGCACCCCTCAAGGTGCGCAAAACCACATTCAAAAGGTTTATTAACCCTTCAGGTGCTTCCACGAGAACTATAGCAATGTGGAAGGAAAAAAAAATAACAGTTTACTTTTTTCACAAAAAAAATTTACTTTGGAACCAAACTTTTTATTTTTACAATGGTATCAGGAGAAAATGGACCACAAAAATTGTTGTGCAATTTCTCCTGAGTACACCAATACCCCATATGTGGGGGAAAAGCCACTGTTTAGGCTCATGGCAGGGCTCAGAAGGGAACGTGCACCGTCTTCTAACTTTTTGAACGCAAAACTGTCTGGTATCAATGGTGGGCGCCATGTTGCGTTTGGAGACCCCCTGATGCACCTAAACAGTGAAACCGCCCAGTTCTAACTCCAACCCTAACCCCAACACACCCCTAACCCTAATCCCAACCCTAACCACAACCCAAACCATAACCCTAACCACAAACCTAACCGTAACACATCCCTAACCCTAATCCCAACCCTAACTGTAATACCAACCATAACCACAACCATAACCACAACCATAACCCAAACACCACCTTAGCCCAACACCACAACCATAACCACAACACAACCCTAACTCCTACCCTAGCTCCAACCCTAACCCTAGCTCTAACCCCAACCCTAATGCGAAAATGGAAGTAAATGCATTTTTTATTTTATTATTTTCACCTAAGGGTGTTATAAAAGGGGGTTCTCCGAGACCAAGGAGATTTTCCGACGCTGGGGGGCGCTATACCTTATTTGTCAGTGCCATTAAAAAGTGGCGCTGACGAATAAGTACCCTTAACTGCCGCCGTTAAAAGGCGTATTGTCGGTCGCTAAGGGGTTAACATGTCATTTTGACACCCAAGCAAAACTAGTGGATAGTCAATCGACCTTGTCTTCAAAATATTGCCAAGGATCTAAGGAACTGTGCCTCCACATAGCAATACACAGCTAAAGAACTTTATAAACTACAGTAGAGTGAGCTTTAACCAAGCACATTTATGGTTATTCAGAAGTGATTTTGAGATCATAGGACAAACCAACCAGCTGTCAGGATGCATATATTCTAATGGTCTCATAGAATCATAGAATGTTAGACTTGGAAGGGACCTCCTGGGTCATCTGGTCCAACCCCCTGCTCAAAGCAGGATTCACTAAATCATCCCAGACAGATGTCTGTCCAGCCTCTGTTTGAAGACTTCCATTGAAGGAGAACTCACCACCTCTCGAGGCAGCCTGTTCCACTCATTGATCACTCTAACTGTCAAAAAGTTTTTTCTAATATCTAATCTGTGTCTCCTCCAATTCAGTTTCATCCCATTGCTTCTAGTCTTTCCGTGTGCAAATGAGAATAAAGATAATCCTTCTACAATGTGACAGCCCTTGAGATGTTTGTAGACAGCTATTAAGTCTCCTCTCAGTCTTCTTTTTTGCAAGCTAAACATTCCCAAATCCTGCAACCGTTCCTCATAGGACATGGTTTGCAGACCGAACACCATTCTGGTCGCTCTTCTCTGAACTTGCTCCAGTTTGTTGATGTCTTTTTTAAAATGTGGTGCCCAAAACTGGACACAGTATTCCAGATGAGGTCTGATCAAAGAGGAATAGAGGGCAATAATGAGTTAATAATTGGTGAACAAGCAATCGTAAGAAAGATCATTCTAGATACTCAGCGATCACCCGTTTGATGAAAAAACGTTTGATCATTAGGTGTAATGACTTATGTCTGCATCAAAATCATCATTATCGGTAACATCAAATAGATGAAGTGCTGCCAATAACATCATACTGTATGGCCACAGAACAATTGTATTATAAATCAATCTGTCCACACAACTGTTTCGTTGGCCTGAGTAAACCTCTAATTAGCTAGTATATACATATACCCACCTAGTGGTTGCTTCTGATCTGATAATGGAGATACCAGGGTGCTAGAGTAAGAAGAAGCGTCACAGTTCTGTCCACCTAGTCTTTCTGATCTAATACTGGAGATATCAGGGTACTGAAATAATAAGAGGCTGCTAACATTGTTGCCTACCCTACCTTTTTGATTTAATACTGAAAATATCAAAGGTGTTGAAGTAAGAAGAGGCCTCTCACATCACTGTTCATGCTGTCATTATGATCTAATACTGCAGAAACCATAGGTTCTAAAGGAAGAAGAAGCTGCTCACACTGCTATCCACCATGTCTGCTTGTATACTAAGTGGCTGCTCTGAACTGAATATGCAGCTTAACTGTGCATGTTGTAACAAAATGGCATACATTTTAAGTTCTATAATGATAATCTCACTAGACAAAATGATTATGGTTTGCCAATTAATAATCTTTAGGAATTTACAGTGACTCAAAAGTATTCACCCACTTGACTTTTAACCTATTTCATTACATAACGACCTGTGTTTAAATATTTTGTAATCCGATTTGTGTGTGATGCATCAGCCCAAAATAGTCTAAGTTGATGAAGTAAGCAAAATATAGTCATATATTAAATTTATGGGATCTAATTACTAAAAAATTGCATGTGGAGATGAAATTCACCCCTTTTGCAAAAAATTTCTAGTGCAAGCAATTACATGCTTGCAAGTCACATGCTTAGTAAAAGAAAGTCCACGTGTATGCAATATCAGTGTCACAAGGTCTGTCAGTTTATACACACTTTTTCTGAAAGGCCACAAAGGCTGCAATACCATTAACCTCTTCATGACCCAGCCTATTTTGACCTTAAAGACCTTGCCATTTTTTTGCAATTCTGACCAGTGTCCCTTTATGAAGTAATAACTCAGGAACGCTTCAACAGATCCTAGCGATTCTGAGATTGTTTTTTCGTGACATACTGGGCTTCATATTAGTGGTAAATTTAGGTCGATAATTTTTGCATTTGTGTGTGAAAAAAATGGAAATGGCGAAAATTTAGAAAATGTTCCAATTTTCAAATTTTGAATTTCTATTCTGTTAAACCAGAGAATTATGTGACACAAAGTAGTTAATAAATAACATTTCCCACATGTCTACTTTGCATCAGCACAATTTTGGAAACCAAATCTTTTTTTGTTAGGAAGTTATATGGGTTAAAAGTTGACCAGCGATTTCTAATTTTTACAGCAAAATTTACAAAACCATTTTTTTTTTAGGGACCACCTCACATTTGAAGTCACTTTGAGGGTTCTATATGGCAGAAAATACCCAAAAGTAACACCTTCTAAAAACTGCACCCCTCAAGCTACTCAAAACTACATTCAAGAAGATTATTAACCCTTCAGGTGCTTCACAGGAACTAAAGCAACGTGGAAGGGAAAAATGGACATTTTAATTTTTCCAACAAAAATTTTATTTTGGCATCAATTTTTTCATTTTTACATGGGTAACAGGATAAAATAGATCCTAAAATTTGTTGGGCAATTTCTTCTGAGTACACCGATACCTCATATGTGGTCATAAACCACTGTTTGGGCGCACGGCAGGGCTCAGAAGGGAAGGAGCGCCATTTGACTTTTTGAATGGAAAATATGCTGGAATATTTAGCGGTTGCCATGTCGCATTTGGAGAGTCCCTGTGTGCCTAAACATTGGAGTTCCCCCACAAGTGACCCCATTTTGGAAACTAGATCCCCCAAGGAACTTATCTAGATGCATAGTGAGCACTTTGAACCCCAGGTGCTTCACAAATTGATCAGTAAAAAAATGAAAGTACTTTTTTTTCACAAAAATATTCTTTTAGCCTCAGTTTTTTCATTTTCACATGGGCAACAGGATAAAATGGATCCTAAAATTTGTTGGGCAATTTCTCCTGAGTACACAGATACCTCATATGTGGTCATAAACCACTGTTTGGGCGCACAGCAGGGCCCAGAAGGGAAGGAGAGCCATTTGACTTTTTGAATGGAAAATTAGCTCCAATCGTTAGCAGACACCATGACGCGTTTGGAGAGCCCCTGTGTGCCTAAACAGTGAAAAAAAAACCACATGTGACACCATTTTGGAAACTAGACCCCTTAAGGAACTTATCTAGATGTGTTGTGAGCACTCTGAACCCCCAAGTGCTTCACAGAAGTATATAACGCAGAACAGTGAAAATAAAAAAAATAATTTTTTTACTCAAAAATGATTTTTTAGCCCGCTATTTTTTATTTTCACAAGGGTAACAGGAGAAATTGGACCACAAAAGTTCTTGTGCAATTTGTCCTGAGTACACCGATACCCCATATGTGGGGGGGAACTACTGTTTTGGCGCATGGGAGAGCTCAGAAGGGAAGGAGCCATTTTGGAATGCAGACTTGATGGAATGTTCTGCGGGCGTCATGTTGCGTTTGCAGAGCCCCTGATGTGCCTAAACAGTAGAAACCACCCACAAGTGACCCCATTTTGGAAACTAGACGCCCCAAGGAGCTTATCTAGATGTGTAGTGAGCACTTTGAACCCCCAAGTGCTTCACAAAGTTTATAAATGCAGAGCAGTGAAAACAAAAAAATCTTTTTTTTCCTCAAAAATGATTTTTAAGCCCGCTATTTTTTATTTTCCCCAAGGGTAACAGGATAAATTGGACCCAAAAGTTGTTGTCCAGTTTGTCCTGAGTACGCTGGTGCCCCATATGTGTGGGGGAACCACTGTTTGGGCGCACTGCAGGGCTCAGAAGGGAAGGAGCGCCATTTGACATTTTTTAATGGAAAATTAGCTCCAATAGTTAGTGGACACCATGTCGTGTTTGGAGAGCCCCTGTGTACCTAAACTTTGGAGCTCCCCCACAAATGACCCCATTTTGGAAACTAGACCCCCTAAGGAACTTATCTAGATGCATAGTGAGCACTTTGAACCCCCAGGTGCTTCACAGGAGTTTATAATGCAGAGCTGTGAAAATAAAAAATCATTTTTTTTCCTCAAAAAATGATTTTTTAGCCCCCTATTTTTTATTTTCACAATGGTTACATGAGAAATTGGACCCCAAACGTTGTTGTCCAGTTTATCCTGAGTACGCTGGTACCCCATATGTGGGGGGAACCACTGTTTGGGCACACGTCAGTGCTCGGAAGGGATGTAGTGACGCTTTGAAATGCCGACTTGATGGAATGGTCTGCGGGCATCTTGTTACGTTTGCAGAGCCCCTGATGTGCCTAAACAGTAGAAACCCCCCACAAGTGACCCCATTTTGGAAACTAGACTCCCCAAGGAACTTATCCAGATGTGTGGTAAGCACCTTGAACCCCCACGTGCTTCACAGATGTTTATAATGCAGTGCCGTGAAAATAAAAAATCATTTTTCCTCAAAAACTGATTTTTTAAGCCCGCAATTTTTTATTTTCACAAGGGTAACAGGAGAAATTGGACTCAAAAAGTTGTTGTACAGTTTGTCCTGAGTACACTGGTATCCCATATGTCGGGGGGGGAACCACTGTTCGGGCACATGTCGGGGCTCGGAAGGGAAGTAGTGACGTTTTGAAATGCCGACTTTGATGGAATGGTCTGCGGGAGTCATGTTACGTTTGCAGAGCCCCTGATGTGCCTAAACAGTAGAAACTCTCCACAAGTGACCCCATTTTGGAAACTAGACCCCCCAAGGAACTTATCTAGATGTGTGGTGAGCACTTTGAATCTCCAAGTTCTTCACAAAAGTTTATAACGCAGAGCCGTGAAAATAAAAAAATCATTTTTTTCCACAAAAATAATTTTTTTAGTCCCCAATTTTTTTTCCCAAGGGTAACAGGAGAAATTAGACCCCCAAAGTTGTGCAATTTTTCCTGAGTACACTGATACCCCATATGTGGGGGTAAACCACTGTTTGGGCACACGTCGGGGCTCGGAATAAAGGGAGCACTGTTTGACTTTTTGAAAGCAAAATTGGCTGGAATCAATGGTGGCGCCATGTCGCGTTTGGAGACCCCTGATGTGCCTAAATAGTGGAAATCCCTCAATTCTAACTCTAACCCTAACCCCAACACACCCCTAACCCAAACCCTAACCCCAACACACCCCTAAACCTAATCCCAACCCTAACCATAACCACAAGCCTAACCCTAATCTCAACCCTAACCCCAACACACCCCTAACCCTAATCCCAACTCTAACCACAAGCCTAACTCTAATCCCAACCCTAACTCCAACCCTAACCCTAATTCCGACCCTAACCCTATTTCCAACCGTAACCCTAATTGTACCTCTAACCCAAATTCCAACCCTAACCCAAATTCCAACCCTAACCCTAATTCTAACTGTAACCCTAATGCTAACCTTAACCCTAATTATAACCCTAACCCTAGTTCTAACCCTAACCCTAATTCTAACCCTAATAGAAAAATAAAAAATATATATTTTCTATATTTTATTACTTGTCCCTACCTATGGGGGTGATAAAGGGGGAGTTTATTTACTTTTTTTTATTTTGATCACTGTGAGAGTCTATCACAGTGATCAAAATAAATGTATGGAATCTGCTGGCCGGCGGGCGCACTGTGCATGCGCCTGCCATTTTCCAAGATGGCGGCGCCCATGAAGAATCCCGGACGGACGCCGGGATGGACCCAGGGACATCGGAGGACCGGGGGAAGTGAGGGTGGGTGGAAGGCAGGGGGAGCGGAGGCTAGGAGGAGGGGAGCAGATAGTGACGGCAGTGACCGATCGCCGCCATCAATCGGTGGCGGGAGCCGATCGCCGCCGTCACTCGGTGTAGAGGGGGTCGGATCTGGGTCTCCAGCCATGGCCGATGCTATTGCAGCATCGGCCATGGCTGGATTGTAATATTTTACCATATTCCATCGGCGATCGCTCTGATTGGCGGTTTCACTTTTAACAGCCAATCAGAGCGATCGCCGATGTGAGGGGGCGGTGTAACCCCCCCCGGCGCTAAGTGCAGAGATGGTCTGCTGTCAGGGACAGCAGCCATCGGAGCCCGGTCACCGCGCGATGCCGCGCTGTGACCAGAAAATGGGGGCGCCGCACTAGTACTGCTCTGGGCAGATATGCACCTCCCGCAGAGCAGTACTATTACGTTGGAGGTCGGGAAGGGGTTAAACAAGAGGCATACAAGTCAGGGATGACGTTGCTGAGAAGGGCAAGTCATGGTTGTGTTCTAAAAAAATATCGCAAACTCTGAAGATTTCCCGGAGCACATTCAAATCCATTATCATCAAATGGAAAGAGCATGATACCACAACAAGCCTGCCAAGAGAGGGCCGTCAACGAAAACTCTCAGCCTGGGGTAGGAGGACATTAATCAGAGAGGCAGCGCAGAGACCAAAGATAACCCTGAAGGAGCTGCAGAGTTCCCAAGCAGAGACTGGAGTATCTGTCCATAAAACCACAATAAGCCGTACACTCCATAGAGGTGGCCTTTATGGAAGAGTAGGCAGAAAAAAGCCTTTACTTACACACAAAAATTATAAGGCTCATTTTGAGTTTGCCAAAAGATATGTGGGAGACTCCCCAAGAGTATGGAGGAAGGTGCTGTGGTCAGATGAGACCAAAATTAAAATTTTTGGCCACCAAAGTAAATGCTATATCTGGCGCTCATCACCAAAAGGAGACCATCCCTAGTGAAACATGGTGGTGGCAGCATCATGCTGTGGGGATGTTTTTCGGCCGCAGGGTCAGGGAAATGGTCCAAGTCGAGGGGAAAATGGATGGTGCGAAATTCAGGAATATTTCGTGCAAAATATGTTTCAGTCTTTCAGTGATTCGAGACTAGGACAGAGGTTCACCTTCCAACAAGAAAATCACTTAAAGCAACACTTGAGTGGTTTAAGGGGAAACGTGTAACTGTTTTGGAGTGGCCTAGTCAAAGTCCAGACCTTAATCCAATTGAGAACCTGTGGTCAGACTTGAAGATTGCTGTTCACCAGAGAAAACCATCTAACTTGAAGGAGCTGGAGCTGTTTTGCCTTGAGGAATGTGCAACAATCCCAGTGGCAAGATGTGGAAAGCTCATAGACTTATCCAAAGCGACTTGCAGCTGTAAGTGTAGCAAAAAGAGGCTCTACAAAGTACTGACTTTAGGGAGATGATTACTTATGCACACTTAAGTTTTCAGTTACCTATTTTGTCCTATTTGTTGTATTCTTCACAATAAAAAGAAAATGAAATTTTCACAGTTGTAGGCAACTTTATGCAAACCCTCAAAAAAAAAAGTGAGGCACCAAAACATGAAAAATGATGAAGAGGTGAATACTTTTGCAAACCATTGTCTTAATATTGGAATTTTCTTTAGTTATTTTTTTTTTACTCCTTGAGAAGCCCTTTAACAAAATTCTCAGTGTTGCAAATAGCAGCAGATCAGATTTAATCCCTTAGGTGCTTAGCAAAAATAATAGCAATAATTTGATTGTTTGCTATCAAGAGATCTAAAACTTTTAAATTATACTTTTGTATAAAATAGTCAGTTATCAAAACTAATAAGAAAACTTGCATTTTTATCAATATGGAAAAGAAAGAGTTTCGCTTTAATTAGAAACTTTTCTATTTTGTTTCTTTTGTGTGGATAAAAATGTATTTCTCTCAATTCTTTATATTGTGTAATTTTCATATGCCGGCATATTAAAAAAAATGGAAATAAGAAGGTTTCAGTAGATAACCTGAAAGTAATAACAATGACAATCGCAGTTTGCATTCATGTGTGATTCCCATATGTTCTCTAGTAGTCTCACATCTCATGCAAGGATTTTATTCTTACTTTCTTTACGCTCCTTTATAGTTAGCTTTATTACGTGCAGAATAGCGCAGCAAAATAATAAGAATGTGATCTTGCAGCTGAAAACAATCGGATTACGGAAGATAACCCAATGAAGAAGAAGCCCGTGTGGAAGCTTGTGTTCCTCGCTGGCATTTAGTTTCCTCGGTGCTGAATAACATTGCCTTGGGTGCACTTGTTCAAAACCCACATTATACTTGTGCTTCTATATGGAGGCTAGTTATATTTCATTAGATTCACTCTACAAGAAGGGACGGCTCAACTGCTAATTGATGGCATTGCTTTCTGTGTAAAGGACTCTGACAAGTCCTGTCAGACATAGTTTACGTACAGTTTAAGGGTTGGCATAAAATGGGAGTTGAAACATCCTACTCCGCTATCATGTTTACACCGCAGGGCTAACGACAGGCTTTCCAACCCTAGTGCCTCCAAAAATTAAAGTCGTTGATGCTAATGATTGGTGAAAAAAATAACATTTATCCTACAAGTCACAACTGTAACAATTAAAATGGACCGAGACATGACTTCTGTAATGCTAACATAAACCCTACAACGGAATATCTAGATTTTGTGTGATATTACTAAAAAAATAGATATAAAACTCCACACACGGCTCACAGATGAACAGTGTTTGTGAACCTGTTGTTTTACTTAAAAAAAACATCCCCATTGGCTTTAATAGGATTGAGATTTTTCAGATGGCAAATCTGGCTCTTGTTAGCCCATCTTGAGATTTTTATTATTTTTTGCCAAGAATATAGGTAGCATACCCCAGGGTTCCCCATCTCCAGTCCTTAAGGCCCAACTGGTCATGTTATCAGGATTTCCTTTGTATTGCCAGGTGATGGGCAATACTTAGGAAATCCTGAAAACATGACCTGTTGGTGGGCCTTGAGTTGGGGAACCCTGGCCTACCACACTATTCTTTCATCTATATAAAGAAGATAACATTTTATAGGATTAATCTGTTTCCTGGGTTCCTTAGGATCCATCAGATTTCTAAACTTGTGTTAAAAGAGGCTGACAAGCTTAAGGAATCACTAATAAAATACATTTGTGCCAACGTTTAGGAAAAACTTGTCACATAAATTTCTTAAAATACATCTATATACCAGTATGATCGGTAAAAAAGAGGATGTAAGTGCAAACCTTCTACGGACAGCTTCTCCTGGCAATACCTGCTGACCAGCTAGGTGAGGTGAGACAACTATTTAGTAAGTAAGCTGGTGATAGAAATATCAGCTGCGCTTCACAAAATAAAGATTTCTAAAAACAATCTGCCTAAGAGTTAGAAGGAAGCTGGTGATCTGCACTACTGGTGCTGTCATTCCAATAAAATCCAGAAGACGATGTAGAAGATAGCGAGGTTTAATCTCAACACATTTACAAGTTGAACAAACTGTGTTTCCTGTGGTTCTTCTGAGGGAGAAGTTTGATCAACTTCAAAACCCACTGAGATTAAACCGCACTGACCATCTTCGACACCGTCTTCTGGATTTTCTTGGAATAATTTTTTTAGTCATATACCGTATATACTCGAGTATAAGCCGACTCGAGTATAAGCCGGCCCCCCTAATTTTGCCACCAAAAACTGAGAAAACTTATCGACTCAAAATGAGGCAGCTACTGGTAAATTTCAAAATTAAAACCAATAAAAGTAAAATTAAAGTAGGTTAAATGTTTTTGAATAGCCATATTGAATCAGGAGCCCCATATAATTCTCCATACAGTTAATGATGGGCCCCATAAGATAATCCATACAAAATACTCCCCATATAAAGTACCATAAAGGTTAATAATGGCCCGATAAAATGCTCCATATATTATGCCCCATATGCTGCCCCATATATTATGCCCCATATGATGCCCCATGTATTATGCCCCATATGCTGCCCATGTATTATGCCCCATATTCTGCCCCATGTATTATGCACAATATGCTGCCCCATGTATAGTGCTCCATATGCTGCCCATGTATTGTGCCCCATATGCTGCCCATGTATTGTGCCCTATATGCTGCCCCATGTATTATGCCCCCATATGATGCTCCATAGATTGTGCCCCATATGCTACTCATGTATTATGCCCCATATTCTGCCCCATGCATTGTGCCCCATATGCTCCACAGATTATGCCCCATATGTTCCACAGATTATGCCCCATATGTTCCAGATTATGCCACGTATGCTCCGTAGATTATGCACCATATGTTACACAGATTATGCCCCATAGATTATGCCCCATATGTTCCACAGACTATGCCCCATAGCATAGGTCCCTTATGCTGCCGCTGCTGCTGCAACTAAAAAAAAAAAAATGACACTCATCTCTATGTTAAACCATGAATAAGACCTGCAAGTTCGAAACGCGTCGGTTTCAGACAACCAAGGACCCCACCTGCAACTTTGTCTGTTTTTTCCACCCAAGATGGATGTGAAGGACAACCCCCGTCCTTCCACGTCACCAATGTGACGTAACTCCACAGGCACAGCTCTCCGGCGCCCCCTTCGTCTCTCAGGTCAGTAAGGGAACTGCACCTAGAGCAAATGGCCACCGGGGAGGGTGTCCTGTTACCCACTGGGTATTCTAAGATTCGTGATCAGAGTAAAAGTATCAGCCCAAAATTAATTTTATGGTTTAATTGCCTTAAGGGCGCACTAGATAATTACAGAAATATACAGTAAGCTATACAACGGAATTACAATGGATTTGCAGTCAGAGTAAAATACAACAATAATGTTCAAGGCTTAAAGGTATTAGCTAGAGGTCAATATTACCAGATTGTAAGGACATGTGGAGGCAGGGAGCTCTGCGATCCACAGGTGAAAGTCTTAGTTGCTGGACAGTTCCCCAAAACGTGTGCCGCTGCTCCCTTGGCAGATCTGTCCCTTTGGTCCTTAGTCCTTCATTGTCTTGCTGCTGTGAGAATGGATCTAGTTTGCCCATAGCTCACAGTTCTTAAACCTGCTAGGTCCCTCCCCTCGGTGTCCGAGGGTGGGATGATAATCTCCACCCTTAGCTCCCTGCAGAATTTATTCCCAATATCTAAAAAAGAGGTTAACTTTCTCCAGGACGATTGGATCAGGACACGGAGGTACCAGCGGATGCAGTATGTTTTGCCTGTCGCATGGATATCAAACCTGGCCCGATTGGGTCTCGTTGGAGGGCCAATTTCTATATCTCAGACCCCCGAGCCATCACCGACTCGGGAGTTTCACCGTCAAATGCCCGAGGTCCGCTGGGTCACACAGATATTTTTATAAGAATGTACCTACAAAGATATGCTCATAATTCATAATCCTAGAACGGAGCCTTCGTGTCTGGAAACATACAATGGATGTGTTTTCAGTGTCTAGCTGGCAGGTATAATCTAATTGAAGCCTCCAGGCATCTCATTACCATGCTAACAAACCTTACATTCACCATGCTGGCTTGGCTCCGTACTGAAGCTTTGAAGCTCTGTTTTGGGTCTTAACTCGTTACCATACTAAAGACCTTGCCATTCAAACATGGGAGCAATAAATACTGTTTTGGGCCTGAATTACTTAGCATACTAAAAGGCCTTGTCATTGCCTGGAACTATCTGAAGTGAGGCAAAATATCTTCACTGGGCCAAGCTCAGACAAAATGGAGGCTGGAGCAGGCCAATATCCAAGATGGTGGCCGTTTTCCTCACAATGGATTTTAATATTTTCTAATAAATATTGATTTTTTATTTATTCCTGCGCTGGAGATTCTTTCCTCATGTTTTTGCCTCAGCCAACGCCTCTGATCAAGGTGGCTCCGTGCGTGTGAAGATTGTGGACTGCTGCAGAGACTGGTGAGCTGACCTTTTCCACCTATTTTTCCCCTTTTTTCCTTTGCCTACATACTCACCTCTCGTCGCTGGGGGCCAGGTGCCTGTTTCCTGAGCAGGCGGGGACACCGGCAGGCTATCGGGGACAGGTGCCGGTGTCACCGCTGGCTCAGGGCCCAGCACCTGCAACATTCACCTGTCCCTGTTCCACCGCTGAGCGCCGCTGTGTCTTCCGGGTCCTCCAGCAGTGAATGCTCAGGCATCGCGCCCTCTGACCTGAACATTCACAGCTAGAGGACGCGAGGACACAGCGGCGAGCAGCGGTGAACGGGGACAGATGAATATGGAATATACTCACCCCCTCGTGGCACGGTCCCTGCAGCCCCTGCTCTTCTCCCACGGTCTTCGGCGCTATGCCTAAATTCAGCGGTCACGTGGTACCGCTCATTAAAGTCATGAATATGTGTATATTCATGACTTTAATGAGCGGTACCACTGATGGCTGAACACAGGCGCCGGAGACCGTGGGAGAAGAGTAGGGGATGCAAAGACCGAGCCAGGAGGGGGTGAGTATATAGGACAGCTGCGCTCCCCCTCCCCCGCCGACCTCCCCGGTATATGACTCGAGTATAAGCCGAGAGGGGGACTTTCAGCCCTAAAAAATGGGCTGAAAATCTCGGCTTATACTCGAGTATATATGGTACATTGATTCTGAAAAAAAGAAATTCTCAAAATGGCACTGGCCGCGCCTGCACAGTAGCATCTTTCGGTGATCTGATAGATGCTACTGCGCAGGCACTGGCGGCGCCATTTTGCTAGATGAAAAAAAAAATTGTCTCCACCAAGATGGCGCCGCCATGAGTGAATAAAACAATTTAATGCACATTATACATGGGATCATGCTGCAGCGCCTGCTTGCTGAATGTGTTTTTTTTTCAATACATATAATAATCATTATGTAAACTAGGGGGCAAGTCACTGAGGGATAAGTGACCGGTCATAAGCCATCATTAAGAATAGCTAAGCACAAGAACACATAAAGCCCCACCACAGGCCGCCCCGAAGCACGAGCATATCATTAATTCAAAACTGAAAATAAAAATTAAACAACAACCACAAGACGGATTTCATCAACCAAAGTATCATTGTAATAAGTATAACGGCACCCACCTGACAGTGTCTGAAGGTTACTGTGCACAATCCTGCAGACAGGTTCCATTTAAGACTAATTCTATGACTAGGGGCCTGATTCATTAAGACATTTTTTACATAAACATGGAGGTAATTTAGCTGGTTTGTAATTCTTTGGGCTGAAAAAGTTAATCCCTTACCTAGAGGTGGAAATCAGAGACTGCTCTCCTTAATAGGGATGCATATTGGATATTAATATTTGATACTTCTTATCCACAGGGTTTAAATTAAAATACAGATTTAATTTAATGTTATTAACTTTATACAGTATGTGTTTTATTTTCCTTTTTCATTTTATTTAGAACTATTTATAAAGTGATGTCACTGATCAAGTGATGGGGTTGTTGTGTACCTACGGTGGGGTTTTTACAGTATTTCCTAGCTGTGTGTTATAAGGTTATGAAGCTTGGAAGCGCGTCAACCATCTATTTCTCCTATTGTACGCATGTAAGAAAACGGACATATAAATGACTCGCAGGGGAAGAAAATACAGATGAAAATCGTCCTTTTTATTCAGGATTAAAAATGTATGAATTATTTTATGGGTTTACAATGATAATAAGGCTTAGACTAACTGGACTGGAAAGAGTCATCACCCATTCCAGCCATTGTTTTCTATTCTATCTTTGGAGTAATTACACCATTTAAAGTGAACCTTTCACAGTAATTCTCGTGCTTCGGGGCGGTCTGTGGGGTCTTTATGTGGGGCTCTGCTTACATATACATCTTTATGCGCTTATGACAGGTCACTGATCCGTCAGGGACCTGCCACTTATTTTACATACTGAATATAATATGGTTTTAAAAAAAAAATTCACATTCCTCAGGCAGGTGCTGGCTCTGCAGCATGATACAGGGGATAATATGCAGATTTTTGTTTTATTTAAGAACTTTTTTTTCAAACAAAATGGCGCCGGCGGCCGCACCTGTGCAATAGCAGCTATCGCTTTCTGAAAGATGTTACTGCGCTGGCGCCGTCGCCATTTCGTCAGAGAAGAAAAAAATTAGGCTTCCTCAAGATGTCCGCCGGCGCCATTTTGTTTGAAACATTTTTTTTTTTCTTAAACAAAACTATATTTCTGAATTAAACGAAAATATGCATATTATCCCACATTTCATGCTTTAGCGCAGGCGGCGCCTGCATGAGGAATGGGATTTTTTTTTTCAAACCATTATATTCAATATGTAAATAAGTGGGCAGGTCAGTGAGGGATCAGTGGCCTGTCACTAGCCCATACAAATGAATATGTAAGCAGAGCATCACATAAAGCCCTGCCACAGCCCCGTCCTGGAGCACGAGCATATCATTAACTCAGAGCTGAAAATACAGATTAAACAACAACCACAAGACAGATTTCATCAACCAAGGTATCATTGTAATCAGTATAACGGCGCCAACCTGACAGTGTCGTAGTTTACTGTGCACAATCCTGCTGACAGGATCACTTTAAGATTGGAATATACTAAAAATAATGCCAAGACAAAGTACTAACATGATAGTAAATAATAAAGGGAGGTAGAGATCATAACACCATAACTTTTAATGTTAAAATACTAAAAAGCCTCCAGGCTAAATAACAATTACGAGCAAAGAAGACACCACAAACATATAGACCCTCATGCCTTTGGGGATCTCCAAATGACTTAACAGCCAATGAACATGGGTCCCAAAAGCTATAAATCAAATAATAAAAAAAGGAACAATCTCACCGTAGGTCAGGAGGTGTTCTCATGAATGATATTCCAGGTAGTAGATCCTCAATAATGGACAGGAGAGGGAGGGGGGCACTACTTCAATCGGTCAATCATTACCCCGCCATGACTTCCATTTCTCAAAGCACTCCCAAGTCATCTACATGTTTGGTGTGTCTTTGTTGCTGTTATTATTTAGCCAGGAGACTTTAAGTATTTTAACATTAAAAGTTATGTTTTATGATCTCTACCGCGATGATATATTTATACCTTGTTGGGTAGAATTTGTTTCTGTAAGATTCGCATTGGTTCACTAACACGATAGTAACTTGATTTTTGATTAAAAGTGGAGGCTCAAAGAGAGAATCATTATTAAACATTTAGTTTGAAGCTTGTGGGCCTCAATGCAAAGCCTGGAGCTGTGAGGACCACCTTAGAAAGAATGCCAGTAGTAAAGCCGAGAAGTGAGCACTGCTGGTGAAGAACATCTAGAGACCAATAAAAACCTATGCTATGCATTTTGGCATTAGGCCAGTGTCTTTATCATAAGCCAGTGGAGCCACCATGCTGGCTCATCGGCTTCCTTTGTAGAAGGAGTAGCTGTTGTCTCTAGTATTACAGACCACCTAAAATCTTTCACCAGTGTCTTGCCTGTTATCTTCACAACACCATAAGGGGAGCAAAATATCTGTCCCCGTACCTGTCATTGCCATACCTTTGTACCCAGCTGCCCTAATCCTTGTACTCCTTTTCTTATGTATTTTGTGATGTACTAACAGCCGTCATGTCGATCTTTGGCCCTGTCCACTGACAGAATGCCGATGCTAATGTTTCTGGGTGGCACTGTGTAGAGCATCAGCAAGCGATTTGCTTTCCCAGTGCCCGTGCTATTATATGACTCAAAGAACACATCATAATACATATAATTCTATTAGTTTCACTATGAAATATTATTTGTCCTGAGCAACATTTTGGATTGAGACATTAAAATGAGGATCAAAGGTTAGATGCAAATCATTCTTTCACATTTTCATTATTTTGTCTCTAGTTCTTAAATCGAATCTATCTCCAGGTTTTTGCCACCAAATCTGAAAGCAGCATAAAGTACAGACGGAGACCCTGATTCCAGCGATGTATCACTTAGGCCTCTTTCACACTTCAGTCGTGTGACGTCCGCCCAAGTGTGAAAATGGCGGATCCGTCAGAAAAGTGTAAAAACGGGTCAGTTTTCTGACGAATCCGCCAAGAAGTTTTCACCCGGAAATGATGAAATTTTCGTTCCGGAAATGTAAGTATGTAAGTCCGGACCGAGGAGAGAGAGAGAGAGAGGGGGAGAGAGAGAGAGAGAGAGAGAGAGAGAGAGAGAGAGAGACCCCGGACAGTGTTGTCAGCATTTTCAATGGAGGCGACGGATCCGCGGGCGGATTCTGTCAAAGACGGATGCCAGCGGATGCGCCGCCCATAGGCGGCCATTATACAAAATGGCGGATGCGGCGGATCCGCCATAGTCTGCCATTTTGGCGGACCAAAAAAACGTTGCATTGGACGTTTTTCTGAAATGACGGACGCCAATTTTTTGGCGGATCCGTCAAAAAACGGAACTAACGGACGACCATCCGTCAAAATCCGTCACTAATGCAAGTCAATGGGAAAAAAATGGATCCGCCAAAAAAAAAATGGCGGATCCGTTTTTTTTCACATTTTGACGGATTTTGACTGACGTCGCACGACTGAAGTGTGAAAGAGGCCTAACTGGGCAGCTTGCTGTAGTTTTGATAAAATTACTATTTTATCAGCAGAAAGTTATCATGAGAGGACTAATAATCCTGCAGCCATATAATAAAGCATATTCTTGAGCTCTGCATAACTCCGCCCACACCACTGATTGCAGCTTTCTGTGTATACTGTACATAGGCAGAAGGCTAACAATCAGTGTTGTGGGCGGGGTTATACAGAGCTCAGCATTCAGAGAACTGCTGGATCTGCAACAGAAAAAAATAGCGATTTCATTAAAATGACAGCGCGTAGCTCAGTAAGTGACATATTGCTAGAAACAGGGTCTCTGCCTCCACAATACACTGCTCTCAGATGGGGTATCAAAAACCTGGTGACAGATTCACTTTAAAAGGGATCATATATAAATGGAAAGACAATTATATAGAGTTTTTACTTATGGATACCAGTCTCACATGAGCGGTGACACGGAGCACTCCTGCCTAGTATATTATTCCCTGCAGGAACCATAGTTTTAAAGGGTCTTAAATTATGTTTATGATTAAAGGAAACTGTGTTTTTCTAGCTTTGCCTGTTGTGGGAAGGTAGTAGATATGTTGTCAAAGGCATTCTTTATTTTCCTTTGGGTCCTTAATGTGACAACAGAGATACTTACTACCAGCGTGCGCTGTGATATACAGGAGCACTTCTAAAACAAAAAGTACAGTAATAATAATTTCTTTACCTGCCACATACTAGCACGGTTCATTGACTTAAATAGTTTCTTACTCGTCTGTGTTGGAGACATAAACCATAAAACATTTTCTCTACTGCTCTGGGTTACAAGTCTAGTGCAATTACATGAATTTTCAATATCTGTATGCAATATGCGAAGCCGGATCATAAAAAGATCTTCATCTCTATCAAATAACCACAAAGTGTTTGGCTTTGAATCTCAGGAGTGAACAGAGCCTAATAATAGAGAAGAAAAGCCCAACATGCGACAAAGCACAAGCACGGCTATTGCTATTATACTGCGGAAACAATTGTCTGGGCAGCTGGAGTTTATGGCATCTCCACTCCAAACACTAGAAGACAAGATCCTAGAAATCTGACCTTGATGGTCAAGTTCCTGGAAAACAGACTTTTTGACATTGACTAACTAATAGATTTTCCAAACTATTAAGCTCCAGATTGAAGAATATCCTGAAGTTCGGAAGTTATCCTATATCTATGGGATAAGGGATACATTTCCATTAGATGGGGGTCCGGCTTCTGGGTCCCATACTGATCCTAAGAACTGATCATCTGAAGAGCCCCATAAAATGGAGCGGTGATTGGCCATAAGCACTACCTCTTCATTCATTTTTAATGGGACCACTGGAGACAGCCAATCGCAGTGTTCGGCAATCCCAAAAGGATGAATACAGCGGCAAAGCGTATGATCCACAACCAAACCAATGGGGTCAGTGGGGGTTCCAGCGATCGAACCCCATCCCCATATTGATATGGGAAATTATCCCCTATCCGAGAAAGAGGATAACGTTCAAACTTGAGAATACCCCTTTATATATTGTACGTCTTTTCTGTAATGATCTCATGTACCTGATATAGCTATTACACCATCAGCTGTTGATGAACATATATATATATATATATATATATACACACACACATATATGCTGTATATATGAAGTGATTTTTTTATATGATGGTAAGCAATGTAATTAGTTGAACTCAATACAAGTAAGTTGATCAGCAGATCCAAATAATAGATAAAATCTTCAAATTTTATTCCATAAGTATCAAACTATTAAAATCCACTCTAACGTTTCTGGCGCTGTGTATTTACATAATCGATCCGATCCGAATCTCTTGGAGGAGGGATTATTCGCTCTTGTGACCCCGGACTAGGAAGGATTTGTCCAAGTAGCAGAGAACCCCTTTAAATTTATCTTTATCATCCACACTAGTGTAGACCTGTAAATAATCACTCTTTGAGAAATAACTAAAATGTAAAAATTACATACAGGAAACATGCTGGAGTAATGCAAATGTATTTATGAAGAAATCTACACTGATTTAAGAATCGTTTTAGATAAAATAACAATTAAAAGTGATTTTATATATTATAGAATCCCTATATCTGATTTACCTTTTTTTTCTTCTTTTTACACAAATTACCATATAGATATTAAATAAAATGATTTTAAGATTGGAGGCAGAATGTTGTCATTATTCTCTTAAACAGATGCTTACAAATAGGATTCTCATTACTGTTGGAAGTTGTACATTTGCTTGGATTCTGAAAGGTGACATCATGACATCTACAGCTGTATTTCATCATGCATGAAGCTCAAAGACATCAATTTTTAAGCGCAATTTTGAATACAAGGGTATACCAATAATGTGTAAGACAGCAGGTATCATCATGACACAACATGAAAAATAATGTGTAAAGTGTGGCACTACCCATGGTAATAAATCAATGTCTTCAGGTTCTGGAAAGAAATCAGATGATTACCAAGGCCTTTACAAATATTCCTTTAATTATGCAAATTGGCACTTCAGAGAGAAGGACTTGAACTCTAGCGCCACCTATTGGAATTAGCAATCCTAAAAGTCAATATTGGCCATTTAAGGAGTCTAGTCACATGACTTGTGATGAAAGCCAAATCAGAATCTCAATTTGAGGACACTTGTTTCGGGGTGTTGCCCCTCATCAGTGCAAAGCATGAGCTCTTATTTGGCTGTATGAGAAGCCTCTGACTGGGATCTAAGGTGTATATATTCCTTAAAACGAAAACGCAGAAAAAAAATAGCCATACTTCCCAGTACCTGGTCGCAATACTAATAAAACTGTAGGATGCAGAGGCAAAGTGCAAAATACTGATGAGCAACCACTCACATACCTACAATCACAGGTTGAGAGGGGGGGTTGCATTACAAATGTGCATGGGTAAGGGTTGTATAGGACGCTAGTCACACAGATACGTGTAGCCTATTGGTCACACCCATACTAATATATCAGGCTGGTAGCCAAGCACTGTATAAGTGTACCCCACAAGGGCAGACACCCCAATTACCCACACCACAACTACAGGGCCTGGCTGCTTTCTGTAAAGGTAAAAAATGCATGAGGTCATAATTGATATTTTGGCGAAAATATGTAAGCTCGCAACCCAAGTCAGGGGTTCTCATTGCCTTCCTTGCGAGTTACTACTCAAAAATTACCTCAAAAGGACATAATTCCCCCGCAAAACATCACAGACAAAAAATACCATATTTACCAATACCTGGTCACAACACTAATTGTGCTGCAAGCTGCAGAAACCCCAGGATATTCATTTACAGGAAATGTTTATGAATCGCCACAATATAATCCCATTAACTATAGAATCTATTTGATTCCTGTGGAAGGAAAATATCTAAATTCAAACTGAGTGTTCATACAGAAAAATATCCATGAGACATACATAAAAACTATCAAAATCCAAAGTAAAAGCAGGATTGTCTTAAACTACTCGGATTGGAGAAAACTATGAGGTCAGAGAAAAGGAAGTTATTTCGCTTGACTAATATACTCCAATCAGGCTTCCAGCAGTCCCTCCGGTCCCGATTACGGCAGCTCTACCTCCAGTCTTGTGCTCATCACAGCGAAGGGTTTCTTCTGCCAGCCCGTGACCACTGCTGTGTGAGACGTGGACTGGCGATCTTCTTCTACCAGTAGCTAAGCCAACCCCCTGTACAGCGCTGCGGAACATGCTGGCGCTATAGAAAGTAGGGGGCCGGCTTTTCTTATGAAATAGGCAGTTAATATCTTTCATACACAGCTGTGCTCGCGGGACTGGACATGGTGCTGCCGATCCAGGAGCCTAAGAGAAACCTGAGGATCCCAGCTGCGGGCATAATTTAATTATGTAAGTTAAATGTCACATTAAGCACATTTACGCAGAATTTTTAGCTGACAAAACCCTTTATTTAAATGTTAACTCTTCTAGGCAGGATGCAACAGCTATGTAATTATCATGAAGAACATGCCATGTTCTACCGAAGGGTAAAAGGCATAACACAAAAGAAAGATATGGGCCAATTATCGGGACACAGTCCCACTCCTAGGATATGTTCGTGGCGACCTAAAGCCTGCAGTAGAGGGTCAAGTGAGATGGACGGAGTCATGATGAGCGGCGGCGTTCGTACACCGCTGGAGGGACTGGAGTAAGATTTGTGGCGCGGCGCACACGGAGCCGGACGCCACTGTGTCTCACCTGATTCATTCACTCATGAAAAACTCCCATCTTGATGAACTGGAGCCTATGTTCCTACAGAGCAAAACGCAGATGACCATAGGACTTTTTGAAGAACCTACACTTGGCACCTAAAATCACAACTCTTCTTGTCAGACACTAAAAGCATGTCCGTATATTTTCTGTCTATAGCTGCCAATTATGCCGGTGTTTCCTAAGCGGAATCAATACTCCAGTACGGCTTTTATTGTATATTAATTTATAATATAATATAATAATAAAATCAATATATTGTCTACTGATTTTAATAGAATATTTACCACTGGAAAAACAAGTAGATTTTTAGTAGCAGTCTTTTGTCTGAATTTTGGAAAAAAAAACATGATTGCAGAGGAACGGCATCTCTAATGGAATAACTCTTTGACATTTGCAAAAGTGATTTAAAACAACATTTTATATTTGGAAGTAAAAACACAATACAAAATGCAGCAAATTCAAAGAAATTCTAAGAAAAGCCTGAAAAAGTGGTCACTATTTATTGTCGGTTTCACTAAAAAAACAAAGCAGCAATGCCTTCTGCTAGTTCCCTGTCTCTGAGCAATGAACCAATTGGATTTAATTGATTTGTAACATTTATCGACCCTGATGAAGAATGAGCCTCCTTGTGCGCCCTCTACTGGTGACTGTGACTGTAACATGCAGTACAGTAGAAGTAATGAGTGCCATGGGAGTATTAATCAGGAGATAGATACTAAGTACCATTTTGACAACTTTATTGGCTGCTGCGTTTGGTGCTATTGAAGCCTTCAATAAAGTCATTATTGAATGTGCTGTAGCTATAATTATGACTTGTGCCGGCTAAATAACTTGTTCCTTTTGTGTAACTCATCAGCAGCTGGGCAGAATTCGATGGAAGTAAATCTATACGGCACACGGCACTGCGGCTTAATATGCATGGCGCTAAGAAGCTAAGTGAGGGGGAGAATATACTGTGAACTCTGCAATAAGGCGAGGATTTGACAGCGAGCAGGAGAAAGGCAAAGAAGACGAGGTCAAGATTCTAATAGCCACAGGCTAAAATGGAGGTCAGACAACATTATGCCCACAAACTAGACAAGGGTGTGCAGACTGGGGACTAATATCAAATCGAAAAAGAGGATAGTAATGGCCTTGGAGGAATGTATATTGAATTATTAACCAAATGGGGAGAACACCATAAAAATATCCCTCTGTATTAGGCCATAAAATTTAGCTTTTACTATTATTTATTGCATAAATGGTATAAAATTGTCCCTAATCTGCCTATATCCTTTTGTATCAAGGTTCCAACTACATACTAATCTGAAAACACCATAGGGTATGTTTTACTGCATATGCGGTGTCATCAGGGGACGGAACACTTGCCAGTGTCCCATCCCCTGATGACACCACACATGCGGTGAAACATGTTGGGGGAAATGTGTGCTGCTAAACAACTATTGTCCTGCTCAGCCATAAATGGTGGCACCCTATGGTGTTAGCGGATCAATACATAGTTAGCAACTTGATGCAAAAGGAGATTGAAGACTGAGGACTCCTTTGCTGTCAGTCTTTGGGACCTATGAAGGACCACATAATGTAGTGGCAAAACTTGAAACTTCTGGGTCCTAATATACAATCTCCCAAAGGGCCTCCAACCCTGATAGGTCTTTGAAAGAGTCTATCTTCTCATATAAATCAAAATGACCTTTTGGGCCACGTTCAAATGCTCAGTATTTGGTGAGTTTTTACCTCAGTATTTCTAAGCTAAAACCAAGAGAGGAACAATCAGAGGAAAGTATAATAGAAACACGTCACCACTTCTGTATTTAGCACCCACTCTTGTTTTTTGCTTACAAATACTGAGGTAAAAAACTCACCAAACACTCAATGTGTGCACATGGCCTTGGGCTTCTGGGCCCAGGGTTGACTGCAACCTTGGCACTCACTATATCTGTGCCCTTTCAGTGTGGTCTTGCTCAGCTTGCTGTTAGGGCATCCCAATATTACCATACGTAAGCATATGTTCAAAGGATGGAAAAAAAGGGTGGGTTTTGATGCAGATTTTGACATGGATCTGTGACAAAATATGCATCCATACTCTGGGCTTGTTCACAAGTTGCATTTTTGTTGTGTTTTTTTTTCATGTGGATAAAATGCAACTTTTTACAGTACCAGATATGTGAATGAGATTTCTGAACTTTCATGCATATGCTGCTTATTTCTTTTCCTCGCAGATTTGAACATTCAAATCGTTATTTTCAAGAATGCAGTAGGTCAATTCCAACGTTTTTCACATATTCAAATGAATAATAATAAAAACTCAAGTAAAAACATATGAAAAATGTGGCAAAAATGGGAATATTTTATGCAGCTTTTTCCTGCCAGAAAAATCTGCTGCAAAAACAGCATGTTCTGGAAGGAAAAGAGCTGTGTACAGTATATGTGGATTTGGTTGCAGATTTGGTGCAGATTTCACTATACGCAATGCACCGGATTAAATCCATAGTGATAGTCCACGCAAATAATTGACTTCCCGTGGATTGAGGCTGTGTGACCACGATGCATTTTTGGGGCGTCTCTGAGGCTGCATCAAAAACGTAAAACGTAAAATACTGACCAAATACTGAACATGCGAACGTGGCCTAACCTAACCTGTGTTGCGCGTTTTAAATCCGCAACATGTCAATTTCTCCTACAGTTATGCGGCGTTTTATGTGCAGATTTTTCCCATACTCTTGCATTTAATATGGACTAATTTATGCAACAAAAGATGCATAAGTTATATAATGACAGTAAAAAAAAAATTACACCGGTAAAAACAGAAAAAAAACACTAAAAGTTTTGGTTGCTGAAATGTGGAGGCAAAAAAATGTAAGCCTCATCAACCATAGTATATCATTAGGACCCAAACAGGCTTGGTCAATAAGTGGTTAAATTGCTTAGCTTAATTAACAAGCACACGCCATGTAAAAAAAAAAAAATGTTTAAGTATTTTAGTAGATTATGTGAGACTGAGGCCAAATGGTGAAAGGTGAAGATGGCAGCGATCGCCCGGGACAGCCATGTGGTAAGCAGGTGAAGATAGCAGCGATCGCTCGGGACAGCCATGTGGTAAGCAGGTGAAGATAGCAGCGATCGCCGGGCGACTTGTGGTAGCAGGTGAAGATGACAGTGATCGCCCGGAGTACCTTGTGGTATGCAGGTGAAGATGGCAGTGATCGTCCCGGGGCGGCCTGGTACAGTGAAGATGCATGATGCCCAGGACTGTGTAGAGTGAAGATGGCAGTGATCGCCCGGGACGTACTTGTGGTATGCAGGTGAAGATGGCAGTGATCCCCGGGCGCCTTGTGGTAAGCAGGTGAAGATGGAGTGATCGCCCGGGGCAGCCTTGTGGTATGCAGGTGAAGAAGGCAGCGATCGCCCGTGGCGCCTGTGGTAAGCAGGTGAAGATGACAGTGATCGCCCGGACGGCCTTGTGGTATGCAGGTGAAGATGGCAGTGTTTCGCCCGGGACGACTTGTGGTATGCAGGTGAAGATGGCAGTGATCGCCCGGGCGGCCTTGTGGTAGCAGGTGAAGATGGCAGTGATCGCCCGAGGCACCTTGTGGTAAGCAGGTGAAGATGGCAGTGATCGCCCGGGACGGCTTGTGGTATGCAGGTGAAGATGGCAGTGATCGCCCGGGGCGGCCTTGTGGTATGCAGTGAAGATGGCAGTGATCGCCGGGACGCTTGTGGTAAGCAGGTGAAGATGGCAGTGATGGCCCGAGGCACTTGTGGTATGCAGGTGAAGATGGCAGTGATCGCCCGGGGCGGCCTTGTGGTAAGCAGGTGAAGATGGCAGTGATCGCCCGGGCAGCCTTGTGGTAATGCAGGTGAAGATGGCAGTGATCGCCCGGGGCAGTCCTTGTGGTATGCAGGTGAAGAAGGCAGCGATCGCCCGGGGCAGCCTAGTGGTAAGCAGGTGAAGATGGCAGTGATGCCCGGGCGTACTTGTGGTATGCAGGTGAAGAAGGCAGTGATCGCCCGGGACTACTGTGGTATGCAGGTGAAGATGGCAGTGATCGCCCGGGCGGCCTTGTGGTAGCAGGTGAAGATGGCAGTGATGCCCGGGCAACTTGTGGTATGCAGGTGAAGATGGCAGGATCGCCCGGGGCGGCCTTGTGGTAAGCAGGTGAAGATGGCAGTGATCGCCCGGGCAGCCTTGTGGTAAGCAGGTGAAGATGGCAGTGATCGCCCGGGGACTTGTGGTATGCAGGTGAAGAAGGCAGCGATCGCCCGGGGCGGCCTTGTGGTAAGCAGGTGAAGATGACAGTGATCGCCCGACGGCCCTTGTGGTATGCAGGTGAAGATGGCAGCGATCGCCCGGGGCGGCCTTGTGGTAAGCATTGAAGATGGCAGTGATCGCCTGGGACGTACTTGTGGTAGCAGGTGAAGATGGCAGTGATCGCCCGGGGCAGCCTTGTGGTAAGCAGGTGAAGAAGGCAGTGATCGCCCGGGGCAGCCTGTGGTATGCAGGTGAAGATGGCAGTGATCGCCCGGGCGGCCTTGTGGTAAGTAGGTGAAGATGTCAGGATCGCCCGGGGCGGCCTTGTGGTAACAATTGAAGATGGCAGTGATCGCCCGGGGCAGCCTTGTGGTATGCAGGTGATACTTTTTTGGCAGACAATTATGTTCAGGAGAATTAATTGGGTTCATTGTTAATTTGGGACATAATTGAGAGATCGTTAAATACACAATACGTAATACACTTATGACAGGCGCTTGGCTGCGCACTTTTCCCCGACTCTTCTTTTCTAGAAGCGCTCACCATTCATGTCACATCACAAAGTGTATCGATCAGCTTTCCGGCAGGAAGTCTACAGTTTTGGTTTAGGATTTTTTTACATGCAGTTTTTAGAGCTGGGTAAGGCTTCTGTAACAGGCGTGTAGCGGGCCATAGATATGACCATCGCTGTCAAATATGCAGACATCTTTTGCTGGGATCCACATTGCTACAATAGGAACACTCGATTAGCCATTTATTGCAATTTACGGTACTCAATGGTTTTGATCATCTGCACAAACGCTGCTACCTTCTTTATTCTGCCACAGCCTAGGATCACTTACAAATGATGATTTATGTAATACATACTAAAAGTACAGCTCCCAAATGTTTTATTAGCCAAATTATCCCTCGGTCCTTGGTAACATATTTGGACATCCTGCCATAAAATCAGTTAGAAGACTGGCGTTACTTTTTATTTTGTATCTGATTTGTAATGTTTGGAATTACAAGCTTATTCATGAACTTCTCATAACCCAGCTAGGCTACTCCCAAACAAAGTCAATGACTGTCTAGTAGAGAGACCCTTTCAATTTCAAAGGACCCCCAATGATTAGCCGAATGCCAAGTATCCCATTGTGGAGACTCCCCATCAGTAAGTTGGGGGTTGGAGGCATGTTTCCCCTCTAGTTATGGCTGAATTATTGCACTTAGTGTCCCAATGATAGGAGTGTGTTATCAAATCATTTAAAGGGGATGTCCATTTTACTTCAACAAAGGTGTTGCGCACATCATTTTGTGTCAATTGCTAATATATAACTATTACATGTTCTCCATTTGCTCTTCTTAGTGTAGCCTTCTTCACAGACTGCACAGCCCTCCTGAACAAAAAAAAAATGGCGGCTGGTGGAGGGACATGTGACCAGATCTGTCCTTTAGCATCCTCCAATTCAAATACAGCTTTCCCAGGTACAGTGCTTTTTTATTTGGAGGAGGATGAAGGACAGATGTGGTCACATGATCCTCCATCAACTGCAATTTTTGAGAACAGGAGAGTGGTGCAGTCTGGTAGAAAGGCTGCAATAACATTGCCACTGGTACAAAGGAGAAGGTCTGCACTGAACCTCTAAAACCTATAGATGTCCCCAACACATTGCTTAAATAAAGATAGTGTGGACATGTTTATTGCTGTTTGGATGATGGCGAGGAATCTAACCATACATTTTCCAGGGCTTGCCTTGAAGGGAATTATCACCAGGTTTTTGCTATCTCATTTGAGAGTAGGATGAAGCGCAGGCAGCGACCATGATTCTATCAATGAGTCACTTACTGGGCTGCTTGCTGCAGTTTTGATAATATCATAGCTTGCATAGCATAACTTTCCCTGCTGCTTACCTACCAGTTCTCTGAATGCTGAGCTCTGTATAACCCCGCCCACATCACTGATTGGCAGTTTTCTGTGTATACTGTGGGGGCGTGTCTGTGGGTGCGGTTATGCAGAGCTCATCATTATCTAATGATAATCTCCTGATGATAAAACAGTTATTCTATTAAAACTATAGCAAGCAGCACAGTAAGTGATACATCACTGGAATCAGGGTCTCTGTTCCTACATTATGCTGCTCTCTGATTAGATGGCAAAAACCTGCTGACAGTTTTCCTTTAATCAGGAAATCCACTTTAAAATGAACTAATTCAACTATTCCTTTGCGCTTAAATGCTTCTATGTTGCTACGTCTTATATAGCATAAAAATAAAATCCTAATCCCAACCTTCAGAGCTCTCGCAAATTAGCTCCAACCTAAACTTGCACCCTACTTCCTACCTTCTCAGCTATTACCCTTTAATTCCCTACTGACATATCACACCTAGTTACGTCATATTAATAACTTTGAGTTTCTGAGCTCGCATCTTTCCCAGAAGATGATGGCTATGAGATCCAGTCACGATCTGTCACTAACGGTTGTAAACCTGTTAAATATCGCTGTCTATCTCTGACAGCGGAAACTACAACGCGCCGTCAAGGAAAGTGCATATTTTTTTTTTAATTTTCCAAATTTACACATTTTCTTCGCCACTTAAGTTAAAAAAAATATATACATGTTTGGTACCTCCATCATGGAACTGACCTCGAGAATCATATTGCCGGGTCATTTTTACCAAATAGTATACATTGTAAATTTAAAACAAAAAAAATACAAAATTGTGGAATTGCACTTTTTTTTTTAGCAATTCTGCTACACTTGGAATTGTTTTCGCTCTTTCCACAACAGATGATTAAATGAATGTTGTCATTCAAAGGTACAACTGGTCCCGCAAATCAGAATCCCTCATATGGCTATGTCAATAAAAAAACAAAAAAAAGCAATGGCTCTTGGACGTTCCAACATGACAATCTAAAACACAATGCCAAGTCGACCTGTCATTGGCTACAGCAGAACAAAGTGAAGGTTCTGGAGTGGCCATCTCAGTCTTCTGACCTCAATATCATTGAGCCACTCTGGAGAGCTCTCAGGCGCACAGTTCATGCTAGGCAGCCCACGAATTTACAGGAACTGGAGGCTTTTTGCCAAGAAGAGTGGGTAGCTTTACCATCTGAGAAAATAAAGATCCTCATCCACAACTACCAGAAAAGACTTCAGGCTGTCATTGATGTTAGAGGGGGCAATACACGGTATTAAGAAATGGGGTATGTGAACTTTTAATCAGGGTCATTTGGATGTTTTGGGTTGTCATTATAATTTAAAAAGAAAAAACACAGTAGTTTGACAATAAATGACTTCACTCAACCACTAACCATGAGTGGAGAAAAAGTTTTGATGTATTCTCTGGAAAAAGGCCAAGAAAGACGGATTTTGGTAAGAACTTACCTGTAAAATCCTTTTCAGCGAAGGAAGGAAGAGAGACACAGTCATTACTAGTGGGTAGGCGGAGCCCAGATGAGATAGACACCTCAGATTAAAAAGAGTGTTGACCGGCCCCTCCAGCTCGGGCTCCTCCTACTCAGCTCTCCAGTTGTACACAAGCTTAGGGAAGAGCAATATCACCAGCGGAGCAACATAACCCCTTCTGAAGGAATTCAGAGAAAAAAACACAAGAATACAGGTTATGCATGCATGTAGGCAAAAAACCACACAGTTCCAGGTACTACTCACTGGACCTGATCACTGCGATGAGCTGGCGATGCTGGAACAGAGCCTTAGCGCGTCGACCTCAGCCCAGATAATCGCTATCAGAGAAGGGTCACGCCGCATCTGGAAACATCAACACACTTCTGCCATGGGAGGGAGCTGTGTCTCTCTTCCTTCCTTCGCTGAAAAGGATTTTACAGGTAAGTTCTTACCAAAATCCGTCTTTCAGCAGCAGATGGAAGGAAGAGAGCCACAGTCATTACTAGTGGGACGTCCCAAAGCAGTCCAAAAATTAAGGGTGGGAAAAAAACAGAAAAGGCAGAATCCCAACAACCTAGATAAAATGCGCAATAGGCGCCAAACACAAGTTAACTAGAGCTTTAACCCCTTCACCCCAAGGGTGGTTTGCACGTTAATGACCGGGCCAATTTTTACAATTCTGACCACTGTCTCTTTATGAGGTTATAACTCTGGAACGCTTCAACGGATCTTCGCGATTCTGAGATTGTTTTCTCGTGACATATTGTACTTCATGATAGTGGTAAAATTTCTTCCATATAACTTGCATTTATTTATGAAAAAAACGCAAATATGGCAAAAATTTTGAAAATTTTGCAATTTTCAAACTTTGAATTTTTATTCCCTTAAAACAGAGAAATATGTCACACAAAATAGTTAAGAAATAACATTTCCCACATGTCTACTTTACATCAGCACAATTTTGGAAGCAGAATTTTTTTTTGTTAGGATATTATAAGGGTTAAAAGTTGACCAGCGATTTCTCATTTTTACAACAAAATTTACAAAGCCATTTTTTTTCGGGACCACCTCATATTTGAAGTCACTTTGAGGGGTCTATATAGCAGAAAATACCCAAAAGTGACACCATTCTAAAAACTACACCCTCAAGGTACTCAAAACCACATTCAAGAAGTTTATTAACCTTCAGGTGCTTCACAGGAGCTGAAGCAACGTGGAAGGAAAAAATTAACATTTTACTTTTTAGTCACAAAAATGATCTTTTACAAACATTTTTTTTATTTTCACAAGGGAAAAAGGAGAAAAAGGACTGATAAAGTTGTTGTGCAATTTCTCCTGAGTACGCCGATACCCCATATGTGAGGGAAAACCACTGTTTGGGCACACGGCAGAGCTCGGAATGGAAGGAGCGCAGTTTGACTTTTCCAAACCAAAATTGGCTGGAATTGAGAACAGACGCCATGTCGCGTTTGGAGAGGCCCCGATGTGCCTAAACAGTGGAAACCCCCACATGTGACCCCATTTTGGAAACTAGACCCCTAAGGAACTTATCTAGATGTGTGGTGAGCAGTTTGAACCCTCAAGTGCTTCACGCAAGTTTGTAATGTAGAGCCGTGAAGAAAAAAAATCATATTTTTTCCACAAGCATGATGTTTTAGTCCCCAAATTTTTATTTTCCCAAGGGTAAGAGGAGAAATTGAACCACAAAAGTTGTTGTCCAACTTGTCCGGAGTACGCTGATACCCCATATGTGGGGGGGAACCACTGTTTGGGCGCACGGCAGGGCTTGAAAGGGAAGGAGCGCCGTTTGACTTTTCCAAACCAAAGTTGGCTGGAATTGCGAACGGACGCCATGTCGCGTTTGGAGGGCCCCTGATGTGCCTAAACAGTGGAAACCCCCCACATGTGACCCCATTTTGGAAACTAGACCCCCTAAGAACTTATCTAGATGTGTGGTGAGCACTTTGAACCCTCAAGTGCTTCACTCAAGTTTGTAATGTAGAGCCGTGAAGAAAAAAAATCATATTTTTTCCACAAACATGATGTTTTAGTCCCCAAATTTTTATTTTCCCAAGGGTAAGAGGAGAAATTGGACCACAAAAGTTGTTGTCCAACATGTCCTGAGTACGCCGATACCCCATATTGTGGGGGGGAACCACTGTTTGGGCGCACGGCAGGGCTTGAAAGGGAAGGAGCGCCGTTTGACTTTTCCAAACCAAAATTGGCTGGAATTGCGAACGGACGCCATGTTGCGTTTGGAGGGCCCCTGATGTGCCTAAACAGTGGAAACCCCCCACATGTGACCCCATTTTGGAAACTAGACCCCCTAAGGAACTTATCTAGATGTGTGGTGAGCACTTTGAACCCTCAAGTGCTTCACGCAAGTTTGTAATGTAGAGCCGTGAAGAAAAAAAATCATATTTTTTCCACAAACATGATGTTTTAGTCCCCAAATTTTTATTTTCCCAAGGGTAAGAGGAGAAATTGGACCACAAAAGTTGTTGTCCAACATGTCCTGAGTACGCCGATACCCCATATGTGGGGGGGAACCACTGTTTGGGCGCACGGCAGGGCTTGAAAGGGAAGGAGCGCCGTTTGACTTTTCCAAACCAAAATTGGCTGGAATTGCGAACGGACGCCATGTTGCGTTTGGAGGGCCCCTGATGTGCCTAAACAGTGGAAACCCCCCACATGTGACCCCATTTTGGAAACTAGACCCCCTAAGGAACTTATCTAGATGTGTGGTGAGCACTTTGAACCCTCAAGTGCTTCACGCAAGTTTGTAATGTAGAGCCGTGAAGAAAAAAAATCATATTTTTTCCACAAACATGATGTTTTAGTCCCCAAATTTTATTTTCCCAAGGGTAAGAGGAGAAATTGGACCACAAAAGTTGTTGTCCAACATGTCCTGAGTACGCTGATACCCCATATGTGGGGGGGAACCACTGTTTGGGCGCACGGCAGGGCTTGAAAGGGAAGGAGCGCCGTTTGACTTTTCCAAACCAAAATTGGCTGGAATTGCGAACGGACGCCATGTTGCGTTTGGAGGGCCCCTGATGTGCCTAAACAGTGGAAACCCCCACATGTGACCCCATTTTGGAAACTAGACCCCCTAAGGAACTTATCTAGATGTGTGGTGAGCACTTTGAACCCTCAAGTGCTTCACGCAAGTTTGTAATGTAGAGCCGTGAAGAAAAAAAATCATATTTTTTCCACAAACATGATGTTTTAGTCCCCAAATTTTTATTTTCCCAAGGGTAAGAGGAGAAATTGGACCACAAAAGTTGTTGTCCAACATGTCCTGAGTACGCTGATACCCCATATGTGGGGGGGAACCACTGTTTGGGCGCACGGCAGGGCTTGAAAGGGAAGGAGCGCCGTTTGACTTTTCCAAACCAAAATTGGCTGGAATTGCGAACGGACGCCATGTCGCGTTTGGAGGGCCCCTGATGTGCCTAAACAGTGGAAACCCCCCACATGTGACCCCATTTTGGAAACTAGACCCCCTAAGGAACTTATCTAGGTGTGTGGTGAGCACTTTGAACCCCCAAGTGTTTCACTAACGTTTATAATGCCCTGGCGTGAAAAAAAAAAATTTTTTTTTTCCACAAAAGTGATGTTTTAGTCCCCAATTTTTTATTTTCCAAGGGTAAGAGGAGAAATTGGACCCCAAAAGTGGTTGTCCAATTTGTCCTGAGTACGCTGATACCCATATGTTGGGGGGATACACTGTTTGGGCACACGGCAGGGCTCGGAAGGGAAGCAGTGACGTTTTGGAATGCAGACTTTGATGGAATGGTCTGCGGGCGTCATGTTCCGTTAGCAGAGCCCCTGATGTGCCTAAACAGTGGAAACCCCCCACATGTGACCCCATTTTGGAAACTAGACCCCCTAAGGAACTTATCTAGGTGTGTGGTGAGCACTTTGAACCCCAAGTGTTTCACTAACGTTTATAATGCCCTGGCGTGAAAAAAAAAAAATATTTTTTTTTTCCACAAAAGTGATGTTTTAGTCCCCAATTTTTTATTTTCCCAAGAGTAAGAGGAGAAATTGGACCCCAAAAGTGGTTGTCCAATTTGTCCTGAGTACGCTGATACCCCATATGTTGGGGGGATACACTGTTTGGGCACACGGCAGGGCTCGGAAGGGAAGCAGTGACGTTTTGGAATGCAGACTTTGATGGAATGGTCTGCGGGCGTCATGTTCCGTTAGCAGAGCCCCTGATGTGCCTAAACAGTGGAAACCCCCCACATGTGACCCCATTTTGGAAACTAGACCCCTAAGGAACTTATCTAGGTGTGTGGTGAGCACTTTGAACCCCCAAGTGTTTCACTAACGTTTATAATGCCCTGGCGTGAAAAAAAAAATATTTTTTTTTTCCACAAAAGTGATGTTTTAGTCCCCAATTTTTTATTTTCCCAAGAGTAAGAGGAGAAATTGAATAGAAAATGAACTCGGCACTCAACTTTAGTATAGTGAGAATAAAGATTTTTATTCACAGTAGTAACACGAAACGTTTCGGTCCTATATCATGGACCTTCATCAGTCACAGATACTACTGGGAAGGGGGTTGATCCACATAGGGAAGAAAGAAAGGGCTGGATATAGCCTGTGTTGGTGGGGTGAGATGAGGAAGAGGACAATGCCTCTATTGCACTAGTAACCTGTTGTGAAGGAGTCCGGTAGTGAGGATAGGTCTCTGCATTGGACGCGGTGTCCACCGCTAGTCAGGGCTCGGAAGGGAAGCAGTGACGTTTTGGAATGCAGACTTTGATGGAATGGTCTGCGGGCGTCATGTTCCGTTAGCAGAGCCCCTGATGTGCCTAAACAGTGGAAACCCCCCACATGTGACCCCATTTTGGAAACTAGACCCCCTAAGGAACTTATCTAGGTGTGTGATGAGCACTTTGAACCCCAAGTGTTTCACTAAAGTTTATAATGCCCAGGTGTGAAAAAAAAAAATCCTACTTTTTACCTCACACAAATGATGTTTTAGTCCCCAATTTTTTATTTTCCCAAGATTAAGAGGAGAAATTGGACACCAAAAGTTGTTGTTCAATTTGTCCTGAGTACACTGGTACCCCATATGTGGGAAAAAACTGTTCGGGCACAATTTGGGGCTCAGAAGGGAAATTGTGACGTTTTGGAAGCAGACTTTGATGGAATGGTCTGCGGGCGTCATGTTCCGTTTGCAGAGCCCCTGATGTGCCTAAACAGTAAAAAAAACCCACAAGTGACATAATTTTGGAAAGTAGACTCCCAAGGAACTTTTCTAAATGTGCCCCCCTTCTGGAACTAATCTTTCCTGTAAAGTAAATTAGTAGTGCATTGAGGTGTGGTACAATTTGAAACAATCCTTCATACACAGGCCAGGTTTTTCGGGGCAGGTGTCGCATTGGTAAGTGGTGTCCTTGCGTATTCCCCTTTTGTAACACACTCGGCACCTTTTTTGTGGCTTACCTTTTCTTCCAGTTGGCGGGACCACCCCCGGGAAATGCTGACCTGGTATGATACGAGCACCTTCAGTTCCGGAAGTACTGGGGCCCGCTGTTTCCTGAGCGCCAAACATCAGGGCCTTAACCACTACCTCCTGAAACTGAAGGTACGTCGTATCGCTGTTGCGTGCACATCGTGAGAGCAGGAAAGCGTTGAGCATTGCCATTTGGACGATGTGCACGGACAGCTTCTTGTACCACACCTTGGCCTTTCTCAAAGCACTGTACGGTTGGAGGAGTTGATCAGAGAGATCAACACCCCCATGTATTTATTGTACCCCAGTACACAGTCCGGTTTGCGGACCTGTGTAGAGGTACCCCGTACAGTGCTGAGGGCGCTGCCATCACCATGTATGGTGGTCAAGAGAAGGACATCCCTCTTGTCCTTGTACTTGACCACCAACAGGTGGTCGCTACATTGGGCTCTGCTCTCACCCTTTCTGAGCATCTGCCCAAGTAGCGTCTTCGGGAGGCCTCTCTGATTTTTGCGGACGGTACCGCAGGCTGCGGTACCTCGCGCAGAGAGGGATTTGTAGAGTGGGATGCTGGAATAAAAGTTATCAGTGTAAAGGTGATAACCTTTATCCAGCAGTGGGTGCACCAAATCCCACACAATTTTCCCACTCACTCCCAGGACGGGGGGACACTCAGGGGGTACAATCCTGGTGTCCTTTCCTTCGTAAACTCTAAAGCTGTGTGTGTACCCTGAGGTACTCTCACACAGCTTGTAGAGTTTGATTCCGTACCTTGCCCTCTTGCTGGGCAGGTACTGGCGGAATGCGAGCCGTCCCTTAAAATGAACCAAGGACTCATCCACGCAGATGTCCCTTTGGGGCACGTACACTTCAGCAAACTTTTTGTTGAAGTGTTCGATGACCGGCCGAACTTTGAACAGGCGGTCAAAGTTGGGGTCATCTCGTGGGGGACACTGTGCATTATCATTATAATGCAGGAATTTGTGGATGGCCTCAAAACGCGTCCGATCCATGACCATTCGGAACAGTGGAGTGTTGTATAAAATATCAACACTCCAATATTGCCGAATTTCTGGCTTCTTCAGGATCCCCATATGGAGGACCAGGCCCCAAAACTGCATCATTTCAACTGCGTCTACAGGAGACCAGTTGGAAAATGATGAACGGGGGTTTTGCGCCAAAAATTGCCGAGCGTACAAATTTGTTTGCTCCACCATGAGGTTAATTAAATCCTCAGAGAAAAAGACTTTGAAAAAGTCTATTTCTGTGAAGCCGGTGGAGTCAAACCTGATTCCTGATTCTGCCACAAAATCAGGAATCAGTGGCTCGTAATTTTCGGGGGCCGGGGTCCATACGGGGTCCGAAGAGGGGTGCGCTGGTTCATTTTCAGGGGCGGGCGCTGCTTCATGTTCTGTCCTGGGGCGTCTGCGTGGCGGTTCCGCAGGACCCGAGGAGGAAGATGAGGAGGAAGAAGAATCTTCATCTGAAAAATAAAGAAATGTGGGATCCTCTCCCTCGCTATCAGTGTCGGAGGCAAGGATAGCGTATGCCTCCTCCACTGAATAGCGCTGTTGGGATGAGCGTGACGGGCGGGACATTTTTTTTGTGAATGTGGTGCTTTGTGTGAACTTTATTTATAACTGTGTGTGTGTGTGGGGGGGGGGGGATAGTGATTGGTGTAAACTAAGCTGAAAAGAAAAAGCTAAAAGAAAAGAAAGCGAATAGGGAAAAAAAAGGCCTGTGAAAAAAAGTCTAAACCAGCAGGCACGAGCTCTGATAAGTGACCGCTGTCACTTATCAAAGTTCCGCGGCTGCTGGATGTGCGCACGGGAGTGGCGGAAAGGGAGATGAAAAAAAAACAAAAAAACAGCAGGAACGAGCTCTGATAAGTGACTGGTGTCACTTATCAAAGTTCCGCGGCTGCTGGATGTGCGCACGGGAGTGGCGGAAAAGTTGGTGGGAAAAAAAAAAAAAAAAAACAGCAGGAACGAGCTCTGATAAGTGACTGGTGTCACTTATCAAAGTTCCGTTGTTGCTAGATGTGCGCACGGGAGTGGCGGAAAAGTTGGTGAAAAAAAAAAAAAAACAGCAGGAACGAGCTCTGATAAGTGACTGGTGTCACTTATCAAAGTTCCGTGGCTGCTGGGTGTGCGCACGGGAGTGGCAGAAAAGTTGGTGAAAAAAAAAAAAAAAAAACAGCAGGAACGAGCTCTGATAAGTGACTGGTGTCACTTATCAAAGTTCCGTGGCTGCTGGATGTGCGCACGGGAGTGGCGGAAAAGTTTGTGAAAAAAAACAAAAAACGGCAGGAACGAGCTCTGATAAGTGACTGGTGTCACTTATCAAAGTTCCGTGGCTGCTGGATGTGCGCACGGGAGTGGCGGAAAGGGCGGGTGAAAAAAAAACGGCAGGCACGAGCTCTGATAAGTGACCGCTGTCACTTATCAAAGTTTGCGGCTGCTGGATGTGCGCACGGAGGGGGGTGCGAAAGTGTTGATGGGTGAACTGCGTCACCAATCAACGCTCGGTGGCGCAAAGGGGGGGTAAAAAGAGGGGGAAAGGGAAGGGGGGAGGGGGGAATGGGGGGATTGGGGTGGATCGGGCAGGGATCGGGGCTCAAAAACTCACGTTTGTAGTCTTTTCTCTTCTTTCTTCTCTCTTCTTTCTTCTCTCTTCTTTCTTCTCTCTTCAGCAGGAGTTGTGGTGTCACAGGCTACTGTGGCACCACAAGGCCCAGCACAGGAGGAGATCTGGCAGTGTGACCGCACAGCAGGAATCCTCAGCAAGTGTGAGGACCCCTGCAGTGCGGTCAGACAGGTCAGATCCAGTTTGCAGACAGGTCACAGAGCGGTCACATCGCTGCTGTGACCTGTCATTGGTGGGATCGATGATCACATCAATCCCACCAATCAAAGGAGACCCCTGCATTGCCGGTTGCTAGGCACCGGCCTAGTAATCGGAGCTCACAGCTCCGATTCCTAGGCAGGTCACCGGCAGGTCACCTAGCAGGGCACAGAGCGGTCACACCGCTGCTGTGCCCTGTGATTGGCGCGATCGTCGATGACATCGATCGCGCCAATCAGCTCCTTCATGCCCTACAGGCCCTGGCCTAGGATCGGTGCTATTACTGCACCGATCCAGGCAGGTACAGGCAGGGCACAGCGCGGATATACCGCGGCTGTGCCCTGCGATTGGCGCGATCGATGTGATCGGCGATCGCGCCAATCCGGGGGGGGTCTGGACTTTCCTAGGCCCAGGCCTAGGATCGAGTACATCGGTACTCGATCCTAGCCTGCGATCTCACTGTTTTAGCCGCTCTGATTGGCTGAAACAGTGAGAAAGGCTGTGATTGGCTGTTCAGAATTCAACAGCCAATCACAGCGATCGGGAGGCCTGAGGGGGGAGGACGCAGCCCGGGATGCCGACGCCAACTTCCAAGAGGTAAGCTGGCGTCGGAATTTTAATGCGATCACCGCTACTTAAGTCGCGATGTCGCATTAAAGGGCATGACGTACTATCCCGTCCATGGTCAGAATGGCACGGGTTTTATGGACGGGATAGTACGTCTAATGTCAGAGAGGGGTTAAGCTACGGCCGCCTGCAGGACCCTACGTCCTAAGGCCGCAGCAGCGGAAGCACTGACGTCCACCTTATAAAACTTTATAAACGTGTGGACGGAACGCCAGGACGCCGCTCGGCAGAGCTGAGCTGCCGAGACCCCTTGATGAAAGACCCACGATGAAGCCACAGCCCTCGTGGAGTGAGCTCGAATCTTAATCGGGCAAGGTTCGCTTTTAAGTTGGTAAGCCTCTAAAAAGGCCGACCGAAACCAACGAGCTATAGAGTCCTTGGAAGCTCGTTGACCACGCTGACGACCTGCTGAAATCACAGAGAGTTCCGATTTCCGAAAATTTTGAGTAATAAACAAATAGAACTTCAAAGTCCGCACCAAATCCAATTTGTGCAAGGCCCGTTCCTTCGCATTCCTCGGCTCCGGACAGAGCGAGGGCACCTTAGGTAGGAAGTCGCCCCGTGTGCGAAGTACTACGCGATCCGGGTGAAACTCCAGGAAAGGAGGCAAGCAAGAAAGAGCCGCCAACTCAGAAAAACCTTTCTCAAAAAGGTAACCGCCACTAGAAAGGCAACCTTCCAAGATAGCAAAGAAAAGCTAGCAGAGTCCATAGGCTCAAAAGGCCCATGTTGAAGAGCTTCCAATACAAGATTGAGCCGCCAAGGCGACACAGGTGCCTCCGCGTCGGAAACTGACGGGTTACTCCGCGAAAAAAGGAACGTACGTCCCTACGCGAGGCGATAGCCTTCCGAAAAGCAAAAGCAGGACAGAACCTGACCCTTCAGAGTGCTAACTGCCAAACCCTTGTCCAGCCCGTACTGCAAAAGGCCAACAAATTGGGAATGGAAAGAATCCTCGGGTTCTTTGAAGAACCCGAACACCACAAAAAGAAGGCTTCCCAAGACTTTGTGATAAATCCTAGTAATAGCCGAACCTCTGGCAGCCCGCAAAGTGGCAATGACTTTGGCTGAAAAACCTTGACGGTCAATATTTCGGTCTCAAGAGCCACGCCGTCAAACGCAGAGACCTCAGGTCCGGATGACGAACGGGCCCTTGGGTTAACAGGTCCGGGCGAAGAGGAAATGGAAAAGGAGGCGCTGTCAGAAGCGACACCAATGTCGAGAACCACGTCCTCCTTGGCCAATCTGGGGCTATCAACATAGCCGGGATTCTCTCCAGTCTGATCCGACGCCACCCCAGAGGAAGTAAGGGTATCGGCGGGAACAAATAGATTAGCTCGAACTGGTCCAACGGAGCCACCAGAGCATCCACCGTCACAGCCTTCGGGTCCTTGTACCTGGACATGAAAGTCGGTAACTTGGCATTGAACCTGGATGCCATCAAATCCACTTGGGGAGTTCCCCAACGGGAGCACAGCAGTGCAAAAATCTCCGGATGAAGACTCCATTCTCCGAGATCCATCTTCTCGCGACTGAGAAAGTCTGCCGTGATTCTGAACTTCTGAAATGTGGATCGCAGAGAAGGCTGGCACTCTGGTCTCGGCCCATACCAGGATCCGAGAAACCTCCACCATGAGCCTGGAACTCCTTGTCCCGCCTAAATGGTCGATATACACGACCGCCGCCGCATTGTCTGTCTGCACTCGGACTGATAGACCGCTTAAAGGGACCGTCCAGTGCTGGAGGCAAAGGAAAATTGCCCTCAATTCCAGGATGTTAATAGGCAGGAGACTCCTCCGACGACAATACTCCCTGATCCAGAGATCGTCCAGACACCTCCCCAGCCCGTCAGGCTGGCATCGGTGGTTATGACCGACCACCTCGGAGGGAGGAAAGACTTCCTCAGGGATAACGCTTCCGGACGTAACCACCATCCTAGAGACTCTCGCACCCTGTGGGAGATGATGAGACTGCAATCCAGCGAAGTCTGCGGTCGATCCCAACGGCTCAGAATGAGCCTTTGGAGGGCCCTGGGATGAAACTGCGTAAACGGAAGTGGCTCCATGGGCCACCATCAAACCCAGAAGGCGCATACACCCTCGAAGAGACATCGCTGTCGAAGACTTCATAACCTGTACATGTCGAAGGAGACATGCTTGCTTGTCTGGAGGCAGAGACACCACTGCTCGTACCGCGTCGAAATGCATCCCCAAAGAACAGGATTGACTGCGACGATTCCAGAGACGACTTCTCCCAACTGACCAGCCACCCGAAGTCCTCCAGGAGCTGAAGGGATAGATTGCAAGCAGTCACTGCCTCCTCCTTTGAGGACGCCACAATCAAAAGGTCGTCCAGGTAGGGAAGAATCGAAACCCCCTGTCTTCGAAGAAAAGCCATGAGAGGCGCCAGAAATTTTTGTAAAAACTCTGGGCGCTGAGGCCAACCCGAATGGCAGAGCCACAAACTGGTAATGGTCCTGACCTATGGCAAAACGAAGGAAGCGTTGGTGGGCCCTTCCGATTGGGAAGTGCAAATAAGCGTCGCGAATGTCGATTGACACCAAAAAAGCGTTCTGCGACAGGGCCGCCAAAACGGAGCGAAGCGACTCCATGCGGAATTTCCTGGCGTGGACATGCCGATTCAATCTTTTGAGATCCAGAATGGGCCGAAATTTGTCCTCTTTTTTGGGGACCACAAAGAAGTTAGAATAAACCCTCTTCCCCGGCCCTCCGGCGGAACCGGCACCACCACACCTTTCTGCAGAAGGGAATCTACCTCCCGCAGCAGAGCGGCAAAAAAGCTCGGCTCTGACGGAACGCGAGGTTGACAAAAAAACTGTCTGGGGGTCGAGAAAGAGACTCTATTAAGTAGCCTGCCAACACAACCCGTGTCACCCAGGCGTCTGACATGCGGGAAGCCCAAGTCGGTTTGAATTGGAGTAAACGACCCCCCACTCGAGAGCGCTCGAGCGAGACCCAGGCGTCAGTCCGTCTTAGCGGGCTTTCTACCAGCTTCCCGCTTGTCTTAACGGAAGTTCTGTTTCCAGGATATGCGGAATTTCTGAGAATTCCCCCTTTTTTTTTTTTTTTTTTTTTTTTTTTTTAAAAAGAGAGGGACGACCCGAACCCCAGAGGGCTGACTGAATCATCCCCTGGACCGAAAGGACCGCCGACAACTACCGGCACTAGTCCTGCCAGACGCAGAAGTCACAGCTCTGCGCTGCGGTAAAGCTGTTTCTTTTGCCTTTACCTTGGCAATCAGCTTCGTGAGGGCAGGTCCAAATAGCTGACCACCTTGCAAGCTAAAGATAGCAAACCCCGCTTGGAAACCGCGTCCCCGGTCCACTGTCTAAGCCACAGTGCTCTTCTGACTGTGACTGCCGAGGATTGCGCCCTGGATAGCAGTGATACAGTATCCTCCAACAACTGGAAAAGGCCATCTACCTCGATAGAGGAGATCCACCTTGCCACGCCGTCCGTAGACGGTCCAACCGGCTCAGGGAAACTTTACAAGCACACATGGATCCTTAATACTGAATCCATGATCCGCGGCCTCGCGGATGGATTTTTCTGCCATCTACATTTTTTGTCCAGCGGGTCCTACAGACTCGCCTTCCCCTTAACAGGAGAATTTTGCTAAGCTGGGATAAAGGGACATCCACTTCAGGAGAAGGATCCAATTATCATCAACTCCGTAGAACACGGATACGGTGTCTCAATTTTCTGGACACAGGCGCTCCTTCTCCACTGCCCCATTAAGCTCATCCAGTGATGGTAAAGCTTGATTGATTGAAAGATATCCGGGCCGACTTACCAGGACGTCCAGATACCTCCTCCGGTAACTGTAAAGCCTCCAATAAAAACCTCTTTACGGCCAAAAAGAGAGGCAGAGTGTCCCTGCCGATCCTCCTTGTCCGAATCGGACATTTTCGTTATGCGGGAAGGAAGGCACCGGCTTGTGACGCTTCCTGACATGAGAGATCTAGCTGACACTCAATAATAGAAAATCAGACAGGCCATCAATAGAAACTAGCGAGGGCCTCCATTCTGACACCACTGGAACCTCCGACCGCTGCGCTTGACGCCGTCCAGGTCTGCGCGTCATAATACGCGAGACTGATCCTATAGCGGATCTGGGAGACGGTTACACAGTATATAGCAGGTTAAACCTGTCAGTAACTAGAAAATGTGGTTTCTTAAAGAAAAAACGAACGCTGAAGGGTTAAAGCTCTTAAGGAGAGAGCTACCTCAGCTGTCCCCCATTAAGAGTTAACCGCCTAAAAAGGGGTTAAAGTCGTAGACTCCCCACAACCTTAATAATGAAAAGGGTGTGCGAGCCCCAAGTGCCTCTTATAAGGCAGCAGCTACAGGACAGCTATACCACACTTAACAAGAAACGTTCACAAGATCGCTACAAAATTGCGCTGTTAGTAAATCGCAATGACTGCCAAAGTCATTAAGGGGATCACTAATCGCTTATGCGTTGTTAATGAAATCGCCCAGATTGGCAGATACTAGCGACATTAAAAATGGTTACACAAACGATCGCATAGTATGCGTCGCCGTTAGCAGGAACGTATAGTGGCAGTATTACTGTCGTAGACTCCCCACAACCTCTTTATTGAAAAGGTGTGCGAGCTTCCTTACGAGATAACAGCTGCAGGCAGTGCAGTCTGCCACCCATTTGTGCCTCAGAAAGGCGCCCGCGCTGTGGGGGTGAAGGGGTTAAGCTTCTGCCCTAGACGGGAAGAAGCGACTCACCCAGCTGGTCGCGGTGCAGCGCTGCCGAGAGGGGGAGGAGAGCGATGTCCGAGGGAGCTTTCAGCCTGTCAGTAATGGCCACAGCGCTGTGTCTCCGTGTGCTTCATGAGAGAAGCCGGAAAAAGGAGACTGCCGTAAAGCGCGCGCTCAGAGCGGCGCGAAATTTAAATAAAAAGGCGCGCAGCTCCTCTCTCCCCCGTTCCTATGTCCTGCAGGCATCCACCTGCGGACAAAAAACC